>JANRGV010000084.1:11434626-11566527 GCA_024734035.1 Alethe castanea
AATATATAAATATATAAATACATAAATACATAAATATATATATACACACACACAGTCAATGACAGTTTTTATGCCATACCTGTTTCAAGTAAAATAGTTCAAGTTTTGGTTACTGTTTTGGCATTTCTAGCAATATCAACTCCATGTAGCTTAAATGTTAAACTTTGTGTCAGATGATGAATTTGTGACAAGTATCTGGTGCAAGTATCAAGTACCTTGCTAATATTCTACTATGAAAATTCGTGGATGTCATGTATATCGTGATATTTTCATTGTATAATTTTTATCTTGGGGGTAATGCTTCCAAATATGTGCTAATTATGTATTGTAGCATGTCTATGCTTTTGAACTTCTAAAGATTTTTAAAATATTTATAGGTATTTCACTTAAATGTCTACATGGTTTTAGCAGTAATTTATTTCCTTTCCTTATGCATGCTCAGAAACTCATCACAGTTTAGTGCTCCCACTGTGTAAAGAAAAGGAAAACTTCAATTTTGATCTGAAAGAAAGGAAGTCAGGTCAATAGTTTTACTTTTTTTTTGGTGTCTAAGACAATGAAGAATTTACTTTAAAAAAATTGTTTAGAAATTGCAAGTTAAGTGTCAAATCTAAGTAACAGTTTTTTTAATGTGTCAGCTAGGAGTCCACAGTTAGTACAGATTTAAAGAACTGCAGAGTGTAGGTTAAACCAACACTTTATTTAAGCAGCTTCTTTGGCACTGTTTTGAACATCAGTCACACAATGATAAACGAAAGCAACTGAAATGGATTGTGGTTAATATTGCTGTCAGCCTGACAAACGCTCCTGACGAATGCCAGGAGTGCACTGCCAGTCTGTTACCCTGCTTTGACTCAAGTGTTTATTCCTTAAGAGGTGACTATGGTTTGGAATGAGTATTACATATTATATTTATAGCAGTATATATTTTATTTATACAACAGGCACAGTTTCCTACCAAAACGTGAGGCTTTTTCTGCATTACTTATGTTGTTCATAAGCACATTCTTTTCCTTATTCAGTGGAAGCAATAAATCGCATTGTATTTCTGAACTTGGATAAGGAAAGAAAATAGAAGTAAAATACATGGCAAATACTGAGATATGGAAGCATGATTTTATACTCTCAAAAGTTTGTTACAAGATCTTGCTTATGCAAGGAGCTGTTGATAATTTTCCTTTCATAAGCCACAACATTTGTGCAAGATCATAAACTGTCATTACTGTAAGAAGAAATTTATGCCACTCTTAAATCTTCTTTTCTCTGCACTATAGCTACATATGTACATAATAATATTTTTATTCATATTTTTATCTATTCTATGCAATATTTGCTAAATCATCATCAGTTTTATAGAGGCTGTTATGTATGTAATGACTTCTTTTCCGATCAAGTGTACAAAAGCAACAAATAGCTCTCACCTTCAGTGAAGTGAGGTGTTTAATTGGTATGTGGGAGCCACTAATATAAAACACACCTTGACAGAAGAGAAGTAATAGATTTTTTTACTATGAAAAATTAGAGTAGTTTTGTTGTTCTGCTGTCAGCTTCACTGTTGTGTGTTCTTCAGCATGCCAGCTTGAATTCTGTTGCAGGGTGCCCATTTCAGGAGCACAAATGCATTGCATATAAAACTTACGCTTCATATTTTCTCTTGTGTGGAAGCAGATTGAGATGGGCATGAAATTTGCTTATTTGCCTCTTAGCAAAGAGATAGAAACCAAAAAATGGTTTGATGTGAACTTTTTAGAGTTCTGCAAATTTTTAAAAGAAATATTTTTATCTAGAGAGACATTAAAACCTGAACAGATATTCTGTGAATCGAGTGCTTTCATGTAGGAAATGTAAATTACATTTTATTCAGCTCATGCTGAATACACATAAAAAGAGTGCAGTTAAAACTGTTGAACTCACCAGGACTCAGTGTCCTTCTATGCATAAGGTGTGTTCAAATATTGGACATTAAAGGAGGATGAGAGGAACAGTGTGAGAAATAACAAGAGTGGGTGCAATTGCAGTGACTTAATTTGATAGGCAATTAGATCTGAAATTTAGGTGCTAAAACTTTTGAGGCTTGGCACTGCTGGGCTCAACACCTCAGTCATGGCTGCCTTGTCACTGGTATTTCAGGTAGGAAATTTGTCATCTGTATCTGTGACAGAAGATACCACTTAGTTAAAAAGTATTCCAGACAGAATAACCTCAGAAGGAGGGTACAAATATTTTTCCTTTCAGGGTGCTTCACGGGAGTCCCTGATTAAAAGAGGACATTACAGGAAATAAAATATTTCAAAATTTGTGTTGGGATCTGTGATACTTACGAGAAGGTCCATTACATTTCCTAGAATTTTGGATATCTCATGAAACAGTGTTAGAGGTATTTAGGCCAGTCTGAATGATACCTAGGATATATCAGTGATATCTGAAAAGGACACACATTTTTCATTATTTATGTTATATTCAATTATGGATTTTGGTTTTTTTTCGTGTTAAGTATATATGTCAGATCCTCTCCATTTTCAGACAAGTTTTCATGCTTTTTTTGTGAAACGCAAGTTGCTTCTTGGAGGAGAAGAGCACTACATCCTCTTTAAAATTGACAGACCTAAACATTGGACATAACCACATTGGGAGAAACTTTTAAGAGAAGGGAAGCATACAAGCAGGAAGTACTCTGAGCAGAACCTGTTCTGTGTTGGTTCTATTTAGGAAACCATAAAAGAGCAAAATCTAGCTGGGAGAATGAAGACTCTTTTCCTGATCTGGTTTCTTTGCATACACAGAGAGCTAAAAAAGGAAGGTGGGAGGAGAATTGTAAAGACTGTCTTTGAAGGAAGCTGTGCAAGATTATTAAGTTCACATCCCATGACAGTGCTGGAGCTTTAGGACTATTATGGGCTTTCTTTGTTTAGATTTGATAATCTGTTTTGTAATTAGAAACAGTCCAAAGTGTTGAGTAGTTTGTTATATTCCCTTGAAAGTTTTGACTTAATGACATCATTTTTCCCCAGTTCTAAATGGGGCAAAGTGATTTTGTGAAACTGTGGAATGCTATGACCCTCATACAGAGGCTGTCATGGATGAGTGATAAAATGGGTCGGTTTTCCTTTCTGACAGCTGACCCGATGTGTTGTATCATTTCCGGAAGCACACTTGCCAAAATTGGGAGATAAAGCTGCAAAGGGCCCCATGGGTCTGTGGCTGATGTGCCACAGCCCTCTATCCCTCTGTCCTTCTGTCCCTCTGTCCCCAGCCCTTGTCTGCAGCACCATGGTCAGGGACCCTCCCAGGGCGAGCCTTGTCCCCGCCTGCCTTGCGCCTGGGGTTCAGCACCACGGACAGGGACACCCCGAGACTGCTTCGGGGAGAACCGCAGGGACACAGCTGCGAGGAAGGACGATTTGTTTAAATTAAGTTGCTATTGGGTTGTTAAGGTCGACTTAGACATGATCCTTAGAGACACTCGATTGTTTGAATTTTACTACCAATTTCTTGTTTTGCTTTAAGGATGTGGATTGAGTTGATATGTTGATTTGAGCTTCATGCAGCATCTAACTCAGGATCTTTTTTATAATAAACATGAGATTTCCATATATTTTCTAACAAACGTGATTTCCATAGTGGTCTGGTTCTGTACAACTCCTGTGGAGACCTGCTGAGGCTGGTACTTGACCCAAATGTATCTCTGACATGATTTATCAAAACATACTTCTTTGAAGCCTACTCTTAGTGCAGATAGATTTAAAAAAAAGAAAAAATCTGATAACTTATGTTGCTCTATAACAGTGTCATCACCATCCTTTTATAGCATCACCTCTGGGGGTTTTTCTTGTCTTTAGTTGGTTATTCTCTGTGTCATACCACCTCCTCCAAAGAATATTACAAGTGGACGATAGAATGCATCTTGTTGCCATTCTTACTTGCTCTTCCATGTTCTCTTCCCACCAGAGGCTTATTTTGTAAAGTCACAGGAAGCATGCTATTTGTACTTCAGATGCATATATCAGTTTCTAGGATCACATAGAAATATATCTTCAAGCAATCTTTTAAATTTTTTTAACATTTATTTAGGCATTAGGGCAAAAGCCAAGTTTACAGGATCAGAAAGAATCATTTTAGTAATAAACCAAATAATCTTAATCTTCCTTTGCCTCAAGGAGGAGTATTGTTTGAAATACAGAAATTCTCAAACATATTAAAAACCATAGCTCAGAATTACCCATGGAAGTTCAAAATGACATTCTAAGTTTGTATGTGCTGTTATTGTCCATCTTGCTCTTGTTTCAGTTTTAGGTGCCCTGGACATGTCATCTTCCAATTGAAAGTGAACTGAGGGAGGTTCATGACCTTTTAAATAATCACAAGAAACCATGGAGCACATGTCTGGTCATAAGATCTACTAGAAATCAAAATAAAGTAATTTCACACACATATCATGGTCTGTAGACATTCTAAATGTGTGTCTTCTGTCTTCTAATTCAAAGTGATTGTTATTCTCTTGATATGCTCTCTCTTCCTTTTTATATTCATACATTTAAACTCAGCAGATTATGGACTGCTGGAGCACACATCTGTGTAACTCAGACTTCTGAACAAGCACGATGGTGGCTAACTTAAAAAACTGCACTCATATGGGAAACGAATATGGAATTTACCTTACCTAACTGGAGCTGTCTGAAACTGAGTTGGTCAAACTCCTAGGAGCAGGAGGCCTCTTGGTGTCAAACAACAATTCAGGTTTAAAAATAGTGGTCAGAAAAATGAGATCATGGTAAAATAATGATAATCTTTATTTAAGGAGAAGTTTAAGGTAGTTTTCAGCCTGTGGACTTACTTTGACATGGGCATCAGATGATCTTTCTAAAACTCAAGCATCAACAAATAAAAATGTAGATCAAATGAGGGAAATCAATACAAAAGATTACTAAGAAAAGATGGTATGATCTCAAAAGCTTGAGGCAAATAGTTTAACAAGATTTATTAAAATAATTTAGATATCATAGCCAGCCAGTCACTTGAAGCTGCCTCAGATTCAGAAACAAGGTTTATTTCCAAAGTGAGGTGGTCACTGACATTCCAAAAGTTTGTTAGGTACTTCATATTGTTCAGCATAGATGCTAATGTGAAAAAGTGTGTGAAAAGGGAGCTGATAAAACTTTCTGACAATGCTCATCTCTTGATGGTATTGAAGGTAATGGCTGACTAATCAGGAGATTTTATGAAACAGGGAATAAAATGATGGATGAATTCATCTTAGGAGCAAAGCAATGCATGTGTGAAACAAGATACATTGATGGGCTCTTGGCTGACTATTTGTATTCAGGATTGATACAATCTGATTGGAATAGTTTTATGAAACTGTACAGATTACAATAAAAAGCTCCTTATACATTCCTAAGTACCCTTTTCTAGCCTTCTGCTGCTGCTTTTCTCAGGCTTGGTGTTACATATGGTACAGAATAATCTGTATTTTTTGTACCCTGACAAAAATCTGCAAAAAATGAGAATTTGTATCAGCTTTTGGCTTGAGGTCCTGTGCTCTTAGTACAAACAAAAAGAATTATGGTTTTGGTTCTGATTGTGTTAGGTGGATCTGGTGTTAGGTACAGTGGCTGCTGTTTTCTGTGGCTTGTATTATGCATTGGCAGAGAACATAGTCTGTGAAAGGAAGGCAAACAGAGAATCTTTTCACCTCCTGCTCTGGCTCAAATGTGTGTGGCTTCTCAATCCTATTTCTCAAAATCCAAATGTTTGTTTTTTAAGCAAGTGAATAATGATGCAGGGTTTTCTTTCACTTGACAGGTTAAGTCATGGAGAGTGCATGCAAATGTTTGCTTTTAACTGGCAGGGTTATTTTCTAAGCAAGGCCATACCCTCCTCGCTGCCTGCAAACAGCTGGATTTCCCTCATGATTCCCAGGAACATGCAGCTTCCTTTCTCCCTGACCTCTTGGAAATGCACAACCCATAACAACCATCTTCAGTTTGGCTTCCCAGCGGTATTAGGGTGTAGTAATGCCTCAGGTACACAGTGTGTGACACATTCAGTTGTGCTGAACAACTTATTAAACCTTACTGTGCTTCATTAGGGTGTCCTTAATTAGTGTACAGTTCAGCAGTGCATTGTTCTGCAATCTGCTACAGGTGGTTGTAATAGCGTTTGATACTATTGTTGGTAATGTGACAGCATGGAGAGTTTTT
The DNA here is from genome assembly GCA_024734035.1 of Alethe castanea. NCBI lineage: Eukaryota > Metazoa > Chordata > Aves > Passeriformes > Muscicapidae > Alethe > Alethe castanea. The sequence continues at coordinate 11,440,827 of JANRGV010000084.1, forward strand.
TTTTAAATTCAAATTCCTCCAAGTTTTAGGTGACCTGAGGCATATCCTGTCACTGCCATGTTGCTGAAACATCACTAATATTATGTAAGAGGGTTTTTTTTTCATATTTTTTGCTTAACCTTAGCTTATGACCCATATTTTTTAACTGTGAACTTTGGGAATCTTCTGTCTTTTGAACCATTATTATTTATATTGACATGTTCAGACATTCCATCTTTAGATCAGTTTTTCTTGACTGTTTCTGCTGTCTCAAAGGAATATGCGTGCTCTTAAAAACATCTGAAATATAAACCATATGTACAAATACTTCTAATTTGCATGCACATGACCATTTTTTGCTTATACTCCAGCCCTTTATTGAATTTTTAGTTTCATGAGAATAGAAATTGGAGTATTTAAAAGTTTTTAAAGCAGGATGTGATTGTTTATATCAAAATAGGTAGTATTCATATTTTCAGTTATGAATATAATTAGAGCAGTTTCAACATTGTGTATACAAAAAGTGTTCAACTATTGAATTCCTTATTTCACTAAGAAAGCACATGAAATTCAAGTATCCGCTTGTGTTCTTAAGTGACTAAAATATGATTCACATTTAATAATAAAAAATAGCACATAAGTTCAGAATTATTGTGTATCACTGGAATGTGTACTGGGGAAGAATAAAAAGCTTTGGTCAGGTTCTACCCCTGAGACTTAAGATAAATTTTGATTTACCCAAATTCATATATCCCCTTCCTAGCCTAGTCTTTGGTGTAGGTTTTGGGGGGCATCTGCTGTAAAACCAGTGGGATTTTGTGAATGAATTAGTAAGGACTGTTTTTCTCATTGATAAATTGTTTCAATTTCTAAAATCTTACTGCTCAAGGACAGTGGTTGATCAATGAGGGCAGCTCAAACAGTTCAGCAGATAATTGTGTTTGTTGTTTTCTTTGGGATATGGTTCTTTAATGAATTTGAGTTAGATATGCATTGAAGGTAAGATGCCTTCTAAAGAAGATGGGACCTAAGTTTTAAGAAAACCATAGTCAGTTGTCTGAGAGGAAGAATGGTGAGGCCTAGCAGTTAGAATAGGTTGAGAGGGAGGAATAGCATTTTTTGGCTGTTCTCAAACCCAAAAATGACAGATGGGAGAGTCATGATCTACACCATATGAGTTTATTCCCAGATATTTCCCAGCTGACCTAAGTGAATAAAGTTTGGGTTTAGTTAAACACTTGCATCTTGTCTTGGTTTCTCTGTTTGGGAAGAAGAAGTTTTACTCAGTGATCAGGACATCCTACTGACAATAATACAAATATTGGCTTGTTCAGTCAATTTTGTGTTAGTGATACATGAAGTAACTAAACAAGGTTTGAGTGTAGCAGAGTTTCCAGCAGTTGGCAAATTTGTGGCGAAAACCAACACAGAAACACTGAACACATTTCAGTTTCCTGGATGTTAGAGTACATTGATAAGTGGGCAAGCAGAGAAGTCTTAAGGGTGGAAGAAATGCCTTGAAATGGAAGACCTGAAGAGCTCCACTTGTTATGTTTGTTAAAATGTCTAATTATAGTCTGTATCTTTTGATTCAGAATAAACTGGGTAAGTAGAGACTCTGTGCTATGTCAGAGAGAAGCTTAGTATGATCTCTTTGATAGCACACCAGTAAATTCATAACCAAACTGAAATACATATAATTTTTAGAATGAGGGTAAGAATTATTAGAAGAAAAAGCTTCCAAGAAAAGTAGCTGATTGTCCACTTACTCAGGAGTCAGATGCCTTTCTGGAAAGCAGCTTAGCCAAATACAGCTCATGCTGTAATCAAGCATAAATAGTTGGAGTCAAAATCATGAAACGCAAAGGCATTTAACCTCTTGTCACACAAACTCAAGGCTAGATGAGATGACCTAAGGGTCCCCCTGGTCCTTTAGGCCCAAAATGAATAATATCAGTAATGAAAACCAGATAGTCATCTTGAAAATAAGATGTATGGGAAACAAACATCATACTTGGCAAGGATGCTACTAAACAGACAACTGTATTCACAGAAATACGAATACCTGATTGCATGTGGGTAAGAAAACAGTGTAAGAAATCACAAGGAAAAGCACTTTTACTTTCTTTCTCCTCTTTTTTCATTTTTTAAAATTTAATTTCTTTTTTTCATAGTGAAGTTGTAAAATATTTGGAGCAACACTATTTAAAATATGAAAGCACATTAGATAGGAATGAAAAGCACCTCAGATCTTTTTAAATGTAGGACTATAAATAGTCATATTGTAATTCTTTCTTTATAAGACTTCAATCTGTTTATTTAAAATCATTAGCAATTTTCCAAAATTTATATATTCCTGAACATGAATGATAGAGTCCAGGAGAGATTCTGCCCTCTGCAGAGGAGCAGTGAACATTCTGCTTTCTTCTGTTGGGTGCAACGGGGCCTCTTCTGGAAGCAGAGGCAAGCTGGGTCAGTGTTCCAATGTCTGGCACAGAGCAAGAGTAAGAACTAACAAATAAAACTGTACACCACAGTGTCTGGACATATTTGACAGCAGTAGATAATAAGAGTCGGTGTGTTTTCTCAGTTATTTTTCAGCAAACCATTTTTCTTTGTTATGTTTCAAAGGAAGCAAGAAAGCTTGGTCCAAAGACTGAGATTTACTATATGCAGCTCTTGGTAAAAATGTGAAGTTATTTATTTTGAGGTATTCCTATATTTGAGAGTACTTGAAAAAAAAAAAAAGTCAAATGAGTTGCTTTGTTTTTTGCTTTTTTTTTTAAGGGATGGCTTGTAATTTTCATAGTTGTAGCACATGTTGTTATATCAACCACTTTGGCCAGAGAACAGATGATCATGCCTTGGAAAAAGTGAAAACAGAAACTACTTCACCCCAATTCTTGCCCCATTTTGGATCCTCTTTTTGAATGAGCACTGACTTGAAAACCATACACATCATTCATTTTTCAATATGATTTGAAAACTTTGCAGCCACAAGTGATTTTTTTCCTTCATTTTTACTCCTGTAATCTCATCCATTGTTTTTACTCGTTGGAATTTTTCTCTCTCTACTTTAAATTTTTCCCTCTCCATCTAAATAAACATTTTTTATTGGTGAACTAATATCTGGTTTTCTTCTGGAAAAAGAGGTGCTGCAAATAAAATATGTTCTGGGATTTCAGGACATGATAGCTTTTCAGCTCATTTTTTCCTAGAGGTCTGTAGCTATAGGGAAACCGTGTTGAGCAGTGTAAATTTTGGTCTCACAGCTACATCTAGCACAGCTTTGTTTAGGGTTCTTCTCTTCCCCTTGGCATTTACCCACAGGGGAAGGAATGCAGTATGTAATAATGATTCCCTGTTAATTTTGAGATATGAAATACTGAGAAATTTCGATTAATTTCTATTTTTTTTTCTTTATTCTGTAGTTAACTGTGCCCAGTGCAGTGTAACACAGTAGAATCACCTCATCCCTAGAAGCAGTTGTCAGAAAAATATGGGCCTGCCTGGTAGAATGTATTAGCCCAATACATTGTCTCCATTTTATTATGAAGCTGCTGGGGAAGCTGTGATATACAGCACTGTCATTACAGATCTATTGTTAGAAGGGCTCTACAGTCTTCTGTGCACTGCCATTAATTTATAGCAGTAAACAATATGTAGCCCTCCAACTGCAGCAAAGCAGAATCTTTTAATGAGGTGGATGTTATTACCACAATAAATCAGTGCATTCGTGTAATGTATAATTCAATGTGTGTATTCCCACTGTAACTTCTCTGAGTAAGCTGATAGTGTATCATTGTCAGTGCACAGCTCTACAGTTCTTTTTTTCCTCTTTTTTTTTCCCCTAAGCTTTTTTCATTTGGGGACTTTTTTTTATTTGCTTGCAAATAAATGTGACATGTCTTGATAGTTGTCCTGTTGCAGGCTTCAGAAACCAACTGTAACAATAACAGCTAAAATCAATACTGTGGATTCTGGCTATATAGATCTCTGCATTATACCTTTTTTTCATTTTTTGAAAAGAGTATGGAATCAATTCTAATTGGGTTTAGCTTTATATTCAAGGAATCTAATTCTATAACTATTGATTTGGGCTATACTCATTTGGAGAGTAATAATAGAGGCAGATAAAGAGAATACATAAAATGTTATAGAACCATACAGCACAACACTGTTCCTATTTTTAATTTGTATAATTTGTCTACCAATGACTTTCTTTCTTCTTTTTCTCTTTCAAGCATATCTGAGCCTTTAGGGAAAATCAGTACAGATGGAGATTCCAAAATGATTCTTGTAACAAAGAGACTTCTTGGAGTCAGTTTCATACTTCCCTGGAATAAATTTGCTAAATCAGATAAAAATCCTTTTATACAGGAATAACTTCTTTTAAAGGGTTATATTTCAAATTAGTGAACTGCAAAAATAGTAATTAACCTAAGATGTCTTTCTTTATCCTCCTGCAATGTGAAAGCTGCTCTAAGTAAAAAAATGTAAGATTAGATTTTAGGTCATTCAAAGATCTAATCTGACCTAGAAGAGAAAATACTTTGAAGCTTGTATGCCAAATTTCACATGAGCTGCAAAGAAGCAGTTATTTGAATAATCATAATCTCAATAGCAGACAGAGTTTCTCTCTTGAACTCTGCTTGAATTAAAGATTAGTTTACTGATACTTTTGTAAAAGGACTTTTAGTTTTTCTCACCTATTCTTAAGTATATTTATTCTTCAAGAAGCGAGAGAAGGAAATATTGTTTAATGTTTGTTCTTTGCTTATATTTGAATGCACCCATTGTCTGTACAGATTAACGTAATTTACATTAATAACATAAAAACAGTGTGCTCAATCTGTAACAAAATTGTATTGCATTCATATTTTGCATGTGTATCTAAAGATATTTTAGAACTCTTATAGCATTTTACATGTGGAGTTGCAAAATTCACTGTTGGGTTTGTCAGTGATTTGTGTGACCTATAGTCATGTTTTTTCAAATCATTTATACAAAAGTCTGCTGAGGAAATGCACAGCTATAGATAGCAGAATATTATGTTTCCTACTTTTAAATAAACCCCTGGGGGTTTATATTCTAGGTAAGCACTGGACAAAGAATAATAGAATTGGTTAAAGTGTGATAGACGTTTTCAGTCATACATACATTGTTTCTTTTATATCAATGTTTTATGTAGAACTTCTGGTCTTTCGTTTGTCTGTTTCAAAGGTTAAGATTCTATGAATTTAGAAAAACTTGGCTTGAGGTGCTAAATAGAAAGCATAGAAACAAGAATAGTAATATCAAAATTCCAAGTCCACTGTTAATATTCTGCCACCCCATCAGTCACTACTTTTTTCTCCAAAAAAAAATGTTTCTCAATGTTTGTTACTATTTGCTTAATAGTGTATCCAACATGCACGCATATCCACAGGCACCCAAGTTAAACAACATTTTGTCCCAGACATTCCACTGTGAATTGGATGGAGTCAGTGACTTGAATCAGCAGTAAATGGAGCTTGTATTAATGCAGAGGGGATTTTTCCAACCAGCCATGTGTGTGTGTGTGTGAAATCCTGGTTCAAGTACACAGATCTCCTTAGGTGATCCAACATCTGCTTTTGCAAAGCATCAAACCCAGTCTTCTCTGTGCATGGAAATAATTCTGCTTACCAAAAAGAGCAGGGAGAGCATGGTGTGATGGTATTGGCATTAATCTTATTTGCTTAATGAGTTTATGTTTACCCATCTTGCAGCCTATTGGAGCTTTGAACCCAAAGAGAGCAGCATTCTTTGCTGAGAGATATGAATCGTGGGAAGACGATCAGGTCCCAAAATTTCACTACGGCACTCATTATTCAACAGCAAGTTTTGCACTCACGTGGTTGTTAAGGATTGTAAGTATATCTCTTAAAAATGCTCTTCCTTTAAATGGTAATGAAAGCAACAAATATCTAAACTAAAACTGAATGTTATATGAGAGTACTGGAATTTTCTAGTAATTACAATCAGTAGCATAGGAGAAATGTGCTTCAAAGTTTAAGCAGAAAGTTTCAATTTTTCTGGTACAGCCTTTTCAAATTAGTAAACCTTTTTCTCCTTAAAAATTTCTTTTTAGTGTAAATACTTCTTTAAACGTGGTTAACTTCCCTTCCTTGCATATTTTCTGACTGGAGCAAGTACCAAGCATTTGTGGTTCTTAATTAATGTATTTAATTTTCCCCTCCTAATGAGTGTGAGTTGGTTTCTGATGATCATGAAGTTCTGTGATGTAAATAATTAAATTTTAAAAATCTGCTACATTTTATATGGAAGTAACTTTGAGCTGCTACATATTGATAATGTATTGGTTGAACAATGCATTTTTCAATAAAATTGAAAGGCGATTTATCTCCTAGGAAGTAATTTCTTTGGGAAGGCATTAGCAGCACATCATTAATTAAAGCTTGTTAGAATGTACAAGCGTACATAAATCCTTGAAGTAATTTATAGTGCTTAGCTAATTTCAAGCAATTATCCACTAATATGTGCTTAAGTGTTTTTTAACTAAGAGGCTTTTAAATCTTCCAAACATTTTTCTAAATCATAAATTATATATGAAACAATAACAGTCCTAAAGCTTTCAGTATTGAATGTTACCTTTTGGATTAACAGATCACCTTGAACAAAGTAAAGCACAATATTTTTGTTACATGCTAGTTTAATAAATATCTAAGGCATCTGAGCTTTTTCATGTTGTTGAGAGCACTTTGTGTCACAATTGGCACAAACTGTGGTTTCTACTTTAGCCTTTGAGTATTTTCTTTTGGTTTTATTTGCTTTTCTTTATCTGAGTATGTAGGCATGGAGTAAGATTAAAAAGCATTTCATTGAACAGACAAGCATCAGTTTGTATTTCTCATTCTTAAATAGTAGAATTAAGCCTTTGCTATTAATCATGTGTCTGCCAGAAAAATAGCACCATTCACAACTACACCCCAAAAGAATGATAAATTTCTAGTTATACCCTGTAATTTCTGAAGAGACACATTGTTTTTTTTTAATTTTTTTTTTTTTAAATGAATTTAGGAACCCTTCACAACACTTTTCCTAAATCTACAAGGTGGGAAGTTTGATCATGCAGACAGGACTTTTTCATCTATTTCAAGAGCGTGGCGCAACAGTCAGCGTGACACTTCTGACATCAAGGTAAAACATTTCCTGAAAGGTGTTAAGGGATTTTATACTGCCTCTGCCTTTCTTGTAGCTGGGAGTGTAGGATGGAAGGAAGAAGACTGGGAGCTATCCCATCATTTGGGAAAAGATGCAAAGGAGATGACACGTGGTTTTACTTTGGTCAGAATATTTCAGTGAGTTCTTTTGTAAAATTATAGCAAACATTTTTAACCCTGAGACTGAGATATTTTGAACTGGGAAGGAAAACAAAGGAGACAAGGATGTTGACAGTGGTGGGAAAGGACAGATCCAAGAAAGGAGATTAATTATCAGAGTTCGGTTTTTTAATGGAAGGAAGGATGGAAAAGTGTGGTGTGGAGAAAATCAGAGTCTAGCTCAAGGATGTCATGAAACCAGCAAGAGACTTAAGTGACACAAAATCATTCACTCACTGTATTCATGGTGAACAGACAGTTTGGGAAAGGGTTGATTTGCAAATTAATGGAATGCAAAAATTGTCAATTGATAATATTGAAAAAGTGGTGTCTTTCTTCCATCTGAGAGTCCCCACCAAAAGAATCAAAGACAATCACTGACTAGTGAAATTGATGCCACTTAGAAAAAGATATAATGTCTATATGAAATTTGGAATAAGGATTTTAGAAATTACAAACACACTAGATTTTTTTCTAATTAATTAATTGGTCATGATGATTTAATTTCCTTGTAACCTGCAAGATAAGCAGATGGAATTTCGGAGTGCATTTTTCGGGTTTTTTTGAGAAATGGAGAAGGAGAAAGATATCAGTAGTGGACAAATAAAATATTTCATATGGAATAAAAAAGGAGCCAAGAAATTATGAGGTGAGTTTAACTACAATTCACAGAAAAATACTTAGGCAAATCATCAGACTGTGTTTAAGTGCCAGGAAGATAGCTTGGAGACAAGCAAATGAAACGCATGTTTATCAAGAAGAGATTATGTCAAAGCAATCACAGTTTCTGATGAGAAAAGGTAGCAGACCTTATGAGCAGAGAAGAAGCAGATGATGATCTTAGTTTTTTACATTGTCTTATGAGTGAGCTGGGATTACTCTGTCTAAAAGGATCTGCTGTATTTGGAGAATAGCTACCAGCAGTTCATTATTAAAATTGAAAGATATACTGAGGGGAATTCTTCTTGATAATAACAGGTTAGGCCTCAATTTCTATTGATACTAGGTTGAGAGGTACTGGAAGTCTAGTGAAATTGGTAGCACTTCTTGTAGAAGGGGAAAATTATTTTAGAAAAGTGTTAGGTGAAATTTATTAGGGAAAAGTGATAATTGTAATTTGTGTGCAGGTTCTCATACAGTTATAATACAAGGAACAAACCACTGTGGAAAAAAGAAAAGATTTAGGGTTCTAGTACATCACCAGTGCATGTAGATTAACAGTATTATGGTATAATAATAGTGAGTAACATTTCATGGAAGATACATCAACAGGCAATAATGGAACTTTCAAAATGTTTGACAAAAATCTTCACTTTTGCCCAGCTTTGATTTAGTCTGAGCTGGAATATTGCACCCATAGTTGTAGACTAGTTGAAGAGAATCCACACTGGAACAATCATAACAATGCAAGGTCTTGAAAATAAAATGCAGGTAAAGATTGGGTAGCTATGCTTATTTTTCTTCTAAAGCAGAGCAGATTGAAGAACTTGTGTCCTTCTATTACACGGAGACTACTGTAAGAAAAAAAAGGAAAAAATCTCTGCTGCCCATGCTGAGTAGGAAAGGAATTAATAGTCTTAAATATCAGGGAGATTTTGGTTAGAATCAAAGTAACCTTCCTAATAGAAAAATAAAAACAGTGAATGTTTCCCTGCCAATCACTGTAGGGGGTTGTAGGAGAATAGTTTGTAAGGCTAATGCAGAAGACAATTTTCCTCAATGAATTACAGCTGTACTGATTGCAGGGTAGTGGAGACAGCCTTGCCTGCCCAGTGAGGATGGGGGTTATGATAGAGTGAGCTAGCTAGTCGAGAGCAAGTTGCAGTTGGAGAACCCGGGTCTGCTGCAGTTTGGGATGCAGTCTGCTGGCTGTGCTGTGAGGAGGAAGGGACATGTGGTGGTGCAAGGGACAGATAAGGTAAGAAGATGCTGTGTGAGGGACTGACTGGGTTAGGTGGCTGGGTAAGGGACAGCTTGGGGTTAGCCAGTCATGCAGAAAGGAGAGAAGGAGTCAGAGCTGTGTGGAGCTGCCTGTGAGGAGAGGAGACAGTGCTGTGTGGAATTGCCTGAGACAAGTCCATTGACAGAAGGCACAAGAAGTTTTTGATAAAGGACTGATAATGGTGTCAGTCCAGTCCATCTTGACATAATTACTGCAGGTACTTAGCTCTGGTTTAGTGGAGCTAAACTGCCAGAAGTGTGCAAGGTGAGCAGGTCTTCAGGATGTATTGATGTATGCTGCTGTTGGAAGATTCAGCAGTGTGTTTCAAATCCACCAACCTTGCATTAACTAATTCATAGTTTTCCCCAAGTGTTCTGTGGGGCTTTTAGCATTCAGGAAACTTCAGTGGTGCTTTATGTGCAGGGATGGGGGTGAGTGTGGGCAGATGTTCTACTTGCCCTCTGAAATGCTCAGAACTGTCATGAGATTGTTTGGAAACTTTGGTGTTGGAACGTGGTGTTTCACTTCCCAAATGTTGATATTAACTGTTCCATGGCTGGGTTCTGGGCATTCACTTGGGTTTCTGAAGATGCCCTAAGCTGAAAAATGTGAAGAGTAGACAATATTTCCCTCTTGGATGGTTAAATTGCCAAAGGACATATCTGTTCTTATTAATTATCAGTTTTGTTCATGTTTGTAAGTGATTTTAAGTTCCTATTGCAAAATAGTGGAAATACTGTTTCAGTAGTGGCCTTTGACTTGCAGGACTTCCTGCCATGAGGAAGTCTTGTGTCATTTGTCCAAAATAAACAGATTTTGAAGAGTGCAGATAAAGTGTGCTGTGAGAAACCATACATCTAAGTCACAATTTACCCCCTCTTGTTTCCTTGCTTTTCTGGTAAATAGTATTATAACAGGCTATTTTTATATGTTACTGGAATGTAACTTGCATTTTGTAATGGGAAATAGAATTTTCTGTTGGTCCACAGTACAATTTCTGGATATGTCTGTAGGTAGAAAACAAATTATTTCCTCATGGCTTTAATACAGATGCTTTTAACTTCACTGATTACCTTCTTGATTCTCTTTTCATGCTGGTGGTGGTGCTGATTGCAATAGTACACTATTCAAAATGTGTAAGTGACCAACAGCTTGAGTCTTTAAACCTTCATGTGTTGAAGGACTGAGATGCATTGATGTAAGATTGTCATATCTCCTAGAACAGCTCTTTTTAACTTTGTAATTTCGTTCATAGTTTCACAATAACAGGAGCTATACAAGAGTGAAATTGTTTATCTTCTGTTGGAGACTTTCATTCTGCTGCTGGGCTGTTCATACCCTGTCCAGGCTGCGCTGGAGAAAACAGGACATAGTTATAAGGCCCCTGTGCCCATTTGTTTTGAGCTGCCGTCCCACAGAGATTGTAGAAAGTGTTGCCATATCCTTTTGTTGGGTACAAAATCCTGCTGGCAGCATGTAACATTTTAACTGAAGTCATTGGTGGGGAGGTGAGAGCAGCTTCTTGGCTCAGGTGAGAGCACTGCAGGCTTTGCAGGGCTGAGTGTGTGTTAGTGGTGATCCAGCCTTGAGAGCATCTGTTTGGCAAGCAACCTGTGTTTGATGAGGCAGTAGTGCAGGCTTTGGCTTTTTGGTCACATCTCCTGTTCTTCTAGATATTACAGGTAAGTGTGTGCAGCACCTCCCTGGTACAAACAGGGACTTGGTGGCTGCTCTGAGGACTGGATGGCAACACCTTGCTGAGGAGGCCATGGCGTGGTCTCAGGTGCTGGTGTCACTGTTGGGGGAACTTCCTTACACCTTCTAGGAGCTTTTGGCTGCTATGGAGGTTTTCAAAACAAGTGCTAAGGGTGGCTTTGTCCAGTCCAAAGGAGGAAGAATAGGTCTTGCTCCTTTTCTATTTGCTTTGCTCTAAATATGCAGGAGAGTTTTCTTTTTTCTTTCCTTTAAGTCTTTTGTGAGTGAAGATGACCTACATCTTTTGGGTTTTTTTCCATGAACAGCTCTGGGCCAAAATTTTCTGATTTTTGTTCTGATTTTTTGTTTCAATTTTGTGCAATTGACATGATTTTTGACAATTGTGCTGATGTTTTTGAAATTTTGAATGACAGCAGGGAATATCTTTGGCTTTTTTTATGGTGTAATTTTTCTTTTTCTTTATTCTCTCCCTACCTGTTGAGCAAAGCTGTGATAGTGGAAATAAAACTATTTCTTTTTTATGGGGGGGAGATTGTTTCTTCGGAATTACTTTATTCCAGTGAGAACTGCATGCCGTCTTTTGGGATCTTTTTCATTTGAAGGAAGAGGGGTTTGGCTGCTTTGCTGGTTTTGGTGTTTCATCACTACCCTGTGATGGATTTCTGCTTGTCTTAAGCATGTGACTTGTAATGCTTCTCACATATCACAGAATAGGAACAGATTTGCAGAACTTGCACATGTAAAAAAAATACCTTCTGAAATTTCAAATGTGGTAGAACAGTGTTGTGCTAGGAAAGAGGGAATTGTGTGGGAGCCATAAACAATAAGGGATGTTGAATGATAGGAAGGCAGGTGGCTTCTCATTTCCAGGCAAATTTTAAAAAATGTCAGCAAAAGTTGAGATGGATACATCTGAGTTGTAGCAATCAGATCTGCATTAATAGAATGTTTAGTTCTTACACCTTCACAAATATTGCTGTTTCCTGGTGTTTTTACTGCAATGTGACATTGTAAAAGCTTTGATCAGGCTGGCTAACCTAATGTACAGACAATAATAAATTTGAAAACACATGGAAGAAGTGGATTTTCCAGATGGCTTATTTCATCCCTTTCTCTCTTGCTCTACAGAAATTTTTTGTTGCTCTGGAAGAATGTAAGAGATAAATTCCTGCTTTTTCAGGCTGGCTGGGTATTCATCAGTTATGTGGGTAACTTAAGCTTCTATTTCCAATTCTAAGACATCTGCCTTAGAGAAGTCAGACCCTTTTAACTATAAAGCTGATGCCTCTATTGAATCATCCATTTTCTTACTAATGGCTGTGACAGTTTTGGTTTTGAATGTGCATTTGAGGATTTGTAGTGAAGGATTCCAGAGTTAAGGGGGAGTTAGCAAAATTGTTCTTTATCTTAAACCAGCTATATCAAATAAGCAAATGGAAAAAAAAGCCCCAAACCTTCAGAGCTGACAATTTGGTAGTGCTAAGATAGACACATGGCTAGAAGGAGAAGATACTCCTACATGTTCTTAGGTGTTTTGAGTTTTTTTTGGGGCCTTTCAATTTTGGAACGTGATGACTTCAGTGAGAGTGTGGATCAGTAGCTCTTGAGAAAAATGTACATCTGGCTTTCTATTTCACTGCAGCTTTTGTCAGAGTTATCACCATGTGTTGGGTATGAGAGAGTAGCTCTACCTAGTGCTACTTTTCTCAGTATCATTCTGCCAGGTGGAATGTGGGTGCAAATGAACCACGTTTTATGTTCTTATATTACCAGATGACTTATTATTTTCATATGAAGACATGGTAAAAAAAATCTCAGTGTTGTCCAAAGCAGGATGATTTGATTTGTGAAGTAATAGGTGATGGGATGTTGCTTCAGAAAGTGGAATGTGTTTGAATACCATGGTGATAAATAGTGTTGCTTCTTATCCCTGGTTCTTGCTGAGAACCAAAATCTGAGCTCACAGTTGGACTGTAACAGGAAGAGGGGGTTTGTACAGCAGGAACTTCCTAATGTTTGTGTTTGGTTATTTCGCACTGTAAGCATATCCTTTATTTTTTTTTATTTTGAGATAAGAGGAATAGAAGGAGAAGTTGCAGGGCTAGGCAAATGCTTAGGGCATCCAGAAGATATGTTGTTTAAAGGATACAGAGGGATAAAATATGCCAAAATATCTACTTGGCTTGGTAATAAAACTTTCCTGAAGACTTTTCAAGTGCTTGGATGATGGGCAATCCCGAAAGGGAGAAAGACTGTTCAGAGTGCCTTAGGTAAAGATCCTGAGAAGGTTAATCACATGTAAGTGCACTTGGCATAATGAGCCTGAGCTTTTGTCTGAGGTTTATTAGACCAGTGGGGAGTATTGGCCTGTGGTAGGAGAGCTGTTGTAGGGGAAGCTTGTTTCTATGATATGGAGGCATCAGTGGCAGTACCAGTTCATGTGATTCCTGCAGCCAAAGTGTGCAGAGCAGAGGGCGAGCGATGCATGGAAGGGAGCTCAGAAATTATGCTTAAGTTTGGGGGAAAACCCCAAACAACAAACAAAACAACACCCCCAAAAAGCCCCAGCAAAAAACCCCTAAAACAACAAAAAATCAAACTGAGCAGTTGCCTGAAGACAACCAAAGAAGTAGTGGGAACCAAGAGACAGGAATTCACCATCTTGGTAACATTCAGAGTGCTATTGATAGTCTTAGGATTTGGTTCTGCATTTGTATGCTTGCCAAGGCTTGTTTACTTCTAATGGGATTTTAAGGAGATCCTCAGGTCTTCAAGTGAGAGCCAGGGATGAGATGAGGCCTTGGTTTGTATTTGCACGAGTGCATAGAGTACAGAATGTATCACATGGCAGAATGACAGACAAAACAGGTAAGAGTGCATTTCTTAATGTAAAAGTTGGGCCTTTTGATGTTCTCAGATTTGAAGTGTCATGATGTAGGCCCTCAGTAGTGGGATTGGCTCAAGTTACAGCTTTTAAAGCATTGAAAGCACAAACTTTTTTGATTTTGAGCTTAAGCATGCAGTTGTCATTTTTTTTCCCCACAACTATGAGGATTACATCATCTTTGGACTCTTCACATGGCAAAATGCTCTGGGCTGGAGTACCACAGGTATGATGAGATTGAGAAGGCTGTGATCAGAGCTGGTAATATTCTTGTCACCACTGGTTTCCTGTCTGATAAAGTGACTGAGGAGTGAAATTTATTTTATTTGGGGAGTTTCTTTACACTTGCAGAAGAAAGGATGCCTCTCTGAACAGGCAGAAGTAAACATTCGTTATAATTTTATAAGCAGTCATGTGGAATAGACATAGAGACTGTTTTGGTATTGCATCACAAGTTAAATACTAATACTTGAGTCAGCAGTTGAGCAGTGAGCCACAGTACAAATGTGAAAACAAAGTCTCTATGGATATGGTCTAAGAGAATGCTAATTTGCTTGTTAATTAGGTTTGCAGAAGTTTCTTTTTAACAGTTCTGAGCAGTGAGCCTAAGCTAGTGACGAATACTTAATTTACGTTTTGAGTGGGTCATGAAATAACCAGGGAGTATCTTTTCAAGCTTTTCATTATTAGAGTTTGTAAAGGACCGTAGCAACATGTCTTACTTCGACTGTAGCAATTTCTGGAGACAGAAATATTTTGCTTTCATTTCTTTCCAGAAACAGCCATGTTCCCAGCAGTGTTGGATCAGGATAGGGGAGACCATGGCTTCCCTGCTGTCTGTTGAAAGTCCTTGTAGTTTGACTGGTGATGGTTTTGTACAGACAAAACTGGATGTGTTATATAAGTAGCAGGATTTTTTTTTTTTTAATTACTTGTACAATGTCAAGGTTTATCCCCAGCCAGCAACCAAGCCCCATGTAGCCACTTGCTCACTCACACTGCACCAGGAATGGGGAGGGAATGAGAGGGGTGAAAGCTGGGAAACCTGTGGGCTGGGATAAAGACAATTTAACAGGGAAAGCAGAAGCCCCACACACGAGCAAAGCAAAACATGAATGAATTCCCTGCTTCCCATGGGCAGGCAGGAGAGCAGGGCCCCATCATGGGTAACTTGGGAAGACACACACCATCACTGCTAATGTTCCCCCTTTCCTCCTTCCCATCACTTTATACACTGAGCATGGTGCCACATGGTCTGGAATATCCCTTTGGTCAGCTGGGGTCACCTGTCCAGGCTGGATCTCTTCCACCTTCCCTGGCACCCTTAGCTTCCTCACCAGTGTGGCAGCACAAAAAGCAGAAAAGGCCCTGGCTCTGTGTAAGCTCTGCTCAGCAATAACAAAAACATCTCTGTATTATCAATCCTGAGTTCAGCATAAATCTAAAACACACCCCCAATATCAGCCACTGTGAGTAAAATTAACTCTGCCCCAGCCAAAATCAGCAGATAGAGTTTCCTGGTCTGAACTGGGATAGCTTACTGATCAGTTAAACCCTTGAAGTTATAACCCATTTTTATTTCAGTAAAGCACATAGGTATATATTGTATGCTTCAAATACAGAAGATGATACAAATGTTAGGTTTTTGTTTGGTTGGGGATTTTTTCTCCTTTTTAACAAAAGGAAGCAGAGGAGATGTGTGTACTGCAAATAATGTACTTGGAAAAATCTTTTTAGTCTTGCTACGTGTCTTTCTATTGTGATCTTTCTTTATAGAAGGAGATCAATATAGTTGATGTTTTTCTGAAGTAGGTCAGATTAAGTAGAGAATATACCAAGGTGAGGCTTTAGATTCCTCTGGCACAGACAGAATAAATTTAAAGGATGAAAACTCTCCTCCTCTTTCCTGTCGATCCTCTTTTTCATCATCTTTTGCAGGATGAAGTTGAACTTGCCACCTGTGTCAGGATGAACATTTAAAATGAAAACGTAATAGTACAAAGTGTGAGAATAAGCTTATTTAAGTTATTTAGAAAAAGAAAAGGAGACCATCATTAGTAGATGTTCATTTTGTGTGGAATTCAGCTTAGAATTGTCTTGTTGCATTAAGCTGAGGTTTGTGGTGCTGAAGTGGAAATCCCTAGACCTGCTTGTTGTCTGCCTTTGTAATGCTCCTCAAAATAGTAGGAAAGTGGAGCACCTCAAGTACTGCAGGGTTGTAGTAAATTGAAATACATTTTCTTGACTTGGTTTCAACAGACTGACTGCTGCTGTCTCTGAATACTCATCTTTATTATGCGATGTGAGGAAGGACTCATCTTAAATTGTAAGTTCACCTGGAAAAGTTTTAACACACCAGACAGATACTGCTTGGAAGGGACATCTGTAATTGTGCTTGAGGCAGGATATTTGCAGAAGTCGGGAGCATGGTGCTTAGAGGCCTGACTTTTTACAGAAAGAGGTAAGGGTATGATACAAGCTTTTTGTATGCTTTAAATAGCAAATGAAAACATGGGAATCTTTCATGTCCACTGTGAAGCCCAGTGGTAGATAGGCAAAGTGTGATTTTTTTTTTTCTTCCTTTTTTTTTTCACGTGGTACTGAAGACAGTAAGATAATTTTTATTGTGTTAGGCTATGAAAGTACTGGGTATTTTACTGTAACTGTTCTCTTTTTTGTCCACTATTGGGCTTATAACTGTTCTGTTGCTCAGATTTCTCTGTTAGCTTATGGGGTGGTGGGCAGCAGTGATGTGCCAGCAGCTGTGAGGTCTCAGCAGGGGCCAAGGGAAACTTTGTTGGAAAGTTAGCATGGTTTGCAGAGAGCTCTTACCTCTACCCTGGAGAAAGGAAGCTGCTTTGGTGCATTTAAACAAATTAACTACAAACAAGTGCCCTTTAACCCTTTTGCTTGGCTTAAGGTGGATGTTCAAAGAAATGAGCTTGCACTTTATCAGGTGGAGAAGGGCAGGAGCTTGATCAGGAGCATGCTGACTTGGCTGAAAGTTTCCTATTAACTTGGAACATGCAAAGAACATTGGTCAGAAATCGCACTTTCTTGTTAAACCATTAAATAATGTTGGATGAAAAGTCTCTGAACAATCCATGTTTTTAAAAGAATTGCCCTATTTGGGGTTCATGAATGGTCTTGATATTTAAAGAAGAGAAGTAGGTGCATGGAGTTGCATTTTCTTACTAATGTATGAAGACTCTCCTTGGGTAGTTTTCTGTACAAATGTTTCAGGATGTCTACATGAATGGAAAATGTAGGCGTGATGAAGACTTATTTTCGTCTGTATTGTTTTCTCTCTAATTCAAGTATTGCTGTTATTTTTTAGTTTGGACAAGAGGTATTTGTCTGCATGAATCTTGAATTTTGTGGAATTCTTTTCACCTTCTTTTTAGTTACTGCTTATGTGGTGATGTCCAGTTTGCCAGTTAAAAGCAAAAATCTACCAATAAAAAACACAGCAAAATAGATCTCTTTCCCTCTGACCCTAGTTTTCTTCATTAACACCGTATAAGTAGGAGAAGAAAAAACCTAGTGTGGCAAACAAGACATGAGGATTTTGTTTTGACCATTTTACTGTGACTCTTAGTGTTTGGGTTAAAAACAAGTTCTGTGTTGCCCTCCAGCTTTCTCCTCAGGTACTGGCTTAGGCTGAGCTATGTGGGTTGTATGTGCTTACAGATACTGCATTAATACTGTTCCTTATTCCCTTCTTGCAGAAAGAAAGTGACATTCTTGCCTCCCTTTCTTTTTTCATTGCTATGCTGAAGTGTTTTGATATTAGTTCATGCCATTTGTAATGAGTACTCCTGAGATGGGACCTCCTCTAGGACCTCACAGAGAATGTTGAAAGATCTGGGAGGGGGATAGCAAAACTTCATCATGAGCTGAAGGCTTGTACTGAATGTGTAGGCTTGTACTTCTGTCTCAAAATTTATACCTCTTAATATAGGTTGCTCTTATTTTCTGTTAGTTTTGAAACGTCGTGTTGATTGATCTTGAAGAATAGCTAGCCCAGTCTAAATTAATTTTTCCTTCAATAAAAAGGCATGGTAAAGGAGGAGGAGAGGAAGAGATAAGGACAGAGAACATGGGTGTTCCAAAGCAGTATCTGAAAAATGTGTCTACTGGAGCACTATAATTACAGTACATGACATCTTTTCACTCTGTGTGATGTCCTTTCTTAGTTAAAAACAACTGCTTTTTGAAGAATCTTGTGATTCAGTGGTGATGATCAACTTTGGATGACTGTAATGTTTTTTGCAGTAAGAAATAATTATCCACATAAGCAGTGCTGCATTGGTTGCAATATCTTTTATTTGAATGGAGGTGTCTCTTTTAAAAAGATGTTCTGTGTAATTAATGGCTGTGAGCAAAGGGGAAATCTTACATGGTTAATAATATGTTCTCCTGCCCAGTTACCACCCTGAGAGGTTTCATTTTCATACTGGAAGTGAGTTTGCTCACCTTCCAGTGCGTGTTGTAATGCCTTTATCTGCTTGGTCCAAGGACCCTGAGCTGTGTAAATACGATCTGCACGCAGAGATGACAACCCAGGCTCTTTTTAACTTTATCTTGACCTTCAATAATAAATTTAGCTTTCAGTAATAAAATACATTTAAGTGTTTGGTAGTCATTTGTATTCTGGTTGCTCTCTTGAGCTATAAGAAGGCTGACCTTTAGATGTCTCAGAGTAGTCTGTTGGCATGCTGGTTTATGCAGTAATATTTCTTGCCCGATTTGAAACCCTCCCCTCTTTTCCCAGTTCAGGGATGCCTCCTGCTGCATCCAAGGGTCGTGTAACTCATGTTGCCACAGGCTTGCTGGTCCTTTTAGGACTTGTTCTGTGTGTTCAGACCCCTTCTTCCCACTCTGGTTTATAGCATGTAGCCATGCATTTGGAGGTACTGAAATGGGTGTCATTGGAAGGTGCCCTGTCTGCAGAGAGGTGCCAATAATTGTGTCCAAATAATTGGTTCATAATTACCACCTACTCCCCCAGTGTGCTCACCCAGGTGCATGAATTACTGGCTTCTATTTCTTGTATTAGATGGTGTACCTTTAATGTGATTAAAAGGAGGTTGCTGTGCTGAAGGTATCAGTTTAATGATGCTGAGCAGCACGTGCCAGCTCTGGTAGTGAATGAGTATATTCATGTGCAGATACCATGCTTATCTCAAAGTGATCAATTTAATAAAATGCAGGTGAGATAGCAAATATAAATGTCTTTGAGAAAGATGTCTGGCAAAGCTGAACTAATATAGCTTGTCTAAATAACATTATCGTAGTGACAATTCAGTCTCAAATGGCAGAAATTTCATTACTCAACCCAGTAGGTGAGGGCTTGGAGGGAGCTGGGGTTTTGTGTCTTTGGTTTGTGGGGTTTTGGTGCTGTTTTGTTGTATGTTTTGTTTTGTTGTTATTGGTGTGTGTTTTTTAATTTCTTCTCAATAATTTAGGTATGTCAGACGATTTCAGAATATGAGGTCCCTTCCAGTACTAAACCAGCTTGTTTCTTTTTGGCTTCCAGTGTGCTGGTTGTATTGTCAACAGGGCAGGGAGATGGAAGTGGCAACAAAGCAGTGCCATTTGTGCCACAGTAGGTCTTGGAAGACAGTTTCTCTTCTCAACCATCTTTATCGATCTGCAAGCTGAAGAAAGTTATGTTGCAGTCATCATGCAATACTCTTTTCCTCATCATCTTTCAGTTTAGGAAATAGCACTAGTCAGTCTTACTTGGATATAGGCAGAGATTTCTCACTGCTTTTTAACTGGATGAGGAAGTTTGGTAAATTTCAGAGGGAGTATTTCTTTTGAACCTCTGGCACTGTTTACTCTTCGGTCACCCTGGATGTTTCTTTGTACTCTTTGTTGCCTTCGTGCTTCATGTGGCTGGTGAGTGACACCTTGTTCCCTTGTGCCCTGTTGGGCACCTGTTGCTGGATGGTGGAGTTCTCCCTTTGGGCTGGTAGAGGAAAAGGTGCTCTCTGAACATGCCTTACATTATCAACATGGCTATAGGTTTTTGAGCCACTTCCAGGCAGAATGCTGACAAGTCTGGACAGGCAGAGGGAAGGAATGTGTCAGCTTGCCACAAGTAAGAGGGCTCAGCTTAGTGACCCATCTCTGTTTCACAGTTAGTGTTTCTCTTGCAGTGTTTGTTCTTGTGAGTCTGGCATGCAAGTGCTACTGTTGCTCCTGGGAGTGCTTTAAATGAAACAAATGCGTTAATTCCTGTTCCTGGCTCCGTGGTTTTTTGTTTGTTTGTTGTGTAATATTTTGCTCTTGCAAAAAATGCTTATGAGAGCAAGAAAAGGAGAGCTGTGTGTGTGACTCTGCTGGTTTGTCAGAGCATTCATTTATCTGTTCTGCTGGTTTGAGAGATTTTTTTGGACTCTTTTTTTGTGCAGCATAATCTCAATTGTATGCAGATTCTGATCTGCCCTTGAAAGAAAATTATGCTTTATGGACTTTCTACTGGTCTGTTGCTGATCCAGACTGCTGGGCTTCTGTTTTAAAACAAATGCTTTGGATTCATGCCAAAATATTGCTTGGAGAAAGATTGCTACAGAGAATTCCTCCAGTGTTCTCCTGGAAATGTGTCAAAGCAGGGGAGAAACCACAGATAGCAGCATGGGCCTGATGTACTTGGATCTCAGAATTTGCTCCTCCTCCCTTTTTTTTTCTTTTTTTTAAATATAGAGATCTTTTTAATTATCATTAAAAATCAAAGGGAGAGTGCACTGAAGACTAAAGAGATTTTTTTTTCCCCGCTTAATTGCTTCTAGTAATTTCAGTTCATCTAAATCCAGGATATTATTGATGTTCAAAATATCATTGCCTTTTTAAGACAAATAATTTGCTGTTATTTTTGTTTCAGCATATACATGCATAGGTAATTTGAGAGCAGCATAGATGTTTCTGATTAATAGAATCTGGAATGGCTCACTTTTGTCCGTCGGATTGTGATCAGTGAGTTAACTTCAGATTTATGCAGATATGTAAATGCTAAATCCTAATTTTGTTTCTTGTTGACTGGGATGATGTAAGAATGACAGTTTTGTGTTTTTTTTTCTTTTGCTGGGTAGGAGAGTTGCTGAGACTTGACAGGTTTAGGAAGTGGTATGTTCTTCTTCGCTTTTCTTTTTTGTTTAGGCCAAAATGCTGTAAGCTTTGGGATTTCCTAGATTATGCTACTGACAAAGCAGGCAAAAGCCTTTTAATGATTTAAAGGGAAAAACAAATGACAGTTATTTTCATTATTTTATGCTACTGTTGCCTTCATTTTTTGACCTCTTCTGAAACTAAGCTTTAGGGTTGTAAAGCAGGAATAATCATATTTGAACATCTGTGTTTGAGCTTCTCTTGGTTTAAATAAATAGGTTTTTGGGACTTGTGTGTCAACAGAATTGTGGTTCATCTTCTATTTTGCATCTCCTTCTGGATGTGTGTCCTTTTTTCCTCCTGCACCCAGAACTTGCCTGCTCAATTTTGTCATTTTTTTCCAAGTCACTGATAATTGCCTTTTGTGTTTTTTTTTCCTCTTTCTTTCTAGTTTGCTCTTTTTTCTCTTCCCCCTTTGAAGAAAGAGATAGAGATAGATTTAATGTAATGGGGAAGACTTTTCAGGACTTAGAATGTGCCTCAGTTATATTTGTGAAGCCTGAAGACAAATTACCTGGATGTAAAAAGCCTGGAGTCTTAGGAGAGGTTCTGCAGTGAGTCTTGAGTTAGTTGTGTGTTCATTCTTCATTGGAAAAGAGATCATTATGGACTTGAAGTATCCAATAATGGATAGTGGGTGATTAAGTTAAGAGAAAGTGCTCATCAGCTGAGCTGCACAGAGGGCAGAATTCTCCTCTTGCAAGTGTGTGAACCTAGCTGTCCAAAATCAAGATAAGAGTGTGGAATGCCCTTACAGCCTTGGGAGGAAATAATTGTCTTTTGCAAGTTCTTAATTCCCATTACCTTAGGTGTTGGTTTGAAGATCATACTTTCAGAGAGCTGTTCAATCAGAAGTTATCAACTCTAGAGCAGCCCGTGCCACCTAAGGAGTGTCTTTTGAGTCAGTTGTCTGTTTGATGTGTGAGTTTACTAATAAGACATATTTTTATGTAAACCATTTCTAATGAAAGTGAGTAGTAGTGAGGAGCTTTGGAAGCTTACCTGTGAGATTTACTATTTACTTAGTTTTTAGCATTTTTAGTATCTGTCTTGTAAGTTTTTTGCAGTGCCAGATTTTTCTTATTGGAGTCCTGGAGCACTTAATGTTTGTGGTTTTTCTCCTTCTGCTCCTTCCTTAGCACCAAGTCCAAAAGGAGTGGGAGAGTGGGAAGGATTTTCAGATCTTCCTTTCTTTTCCACCAGGAAGGGCATCACACTCTTTATCCACAATAGCTGTTCCAGTTGCACTCGGATTAGTGTACAGTAGTGTCTTGAGAATTGCCTGGTGTTGCTTTACTCTTTGAGCAGGTAAAATGGCTCCCCTGAGTCCTGAACATGAGAATTGTTCAAAGCATTTGCCAGAGCCAGGAGGGGAGTGAGGGGATTGCTGATGAAGTTGGTGTAAGGTGTACTTGTTGCAGAGCAGGTCATTAATCAAAATTCTGAGTTGTTGCAGAAGCATTAGGAGAGGTAAGTGGCTTACTTAATTCAGAACTGAGACATTATGGATAAAGCTAGGCTGCTTTGTAGCATATTCACAATAAGGGGCTTTAGGGATTGGATTATTGCCATCTGCAGCAATCCCTGATACAAAAAAAAGCATAAGTAAGGTGGAGTTGGAATGTGCTGCTCTCCTGTTAAGGTAGTTGCTAATGGGATGCTGCTGTGACCTGGCCACTGCTTCTGGAGTTGTAACTGGTCAAGACAATCTGCTGAGTGTAGTGGGGCTGGTGAGGCAGAACAGCAGCTGCTGCATTCTCCTGAGGCAGGTTCAGCACTCAAGACCTAAGCAGAGAAGAGTGTGCCTTTCTCTAATTGCTAGGCCCTCAATATCTTGTAGATACAGAATCAGCATGTGGCCAGCATATTCCTTTGTGCAGGCTTTCAGGCTAGCAGCTTCCTTTCCCTTCACTAGGGATGGTGCCATTCTCATTCTGTCTGCTTATCCAGGAGCTGGCAGGCTGGAGTGGAGGCAGAAGGAATACAGCTTAGGTGTGTCCCTTCCTTCTGAAATTGGTCTGTGCTTCCACTGCAATACAGATCCTGGTATTTCTCTGCTAATTCCTACAATTGTTTCTGGAAATGGTGAGCACAGGAGGTAATGCTTGGAGTTGTAGGGGTGAGTAGCAGAGTGAATGTTTGTTATTTACACAATCAGTGAATTTTGCAGCATTCTAGATGCTAACTGGAAAATAACAGTGGAACATTAAGTGCCAAGATGGCCATCTTAGTGTCATCATTGTGTCATCAATTCTTAAAATTTTTTCTGAAATGCCATGTGCCTCTGAATTTTATCTGGATGGCTTTCAGAGATTGGCAGCAATGACATGTACTTCCACATCCAAAGGAATTCAGGAATATTGCTGCATCATGTCTTTGCTGATTCTGCAATGCAGTAGCTTTGGGCTGTGAGCCCAAATTGTGGTGAAAAGATACAAAACTTCTGACCCAGCGGTGAGAAGAACCAAATGGATGGGACTTGGAGCAGACGAGAGGTAATCACACAGAAATGCCAATTTTAGATGAGGAGGTAGAGCTTTTGTTCTTTTGGCCCAAGTCCTTAATGAGAGAACTATAATTAGGCTAGAATTATCTTTATGGATTCAGTGCTGGCAAACTCAAATTCAACTGTCTCTTAATTAGCATGCAGTATCTTTGTGGTCTTTCACTGTTGAATTGAACTTCACTTTGACTCTTCATGTGATGCCTCAGTGTCAGGTCTGCAGAATACATGGCCACTCAGGAAAACCTCTTTCCTGCTCATTCTTTAGTGATGTCATTCCTCCTAAGCTGATTTGTCTTTGTTTCTCTTATAAGTGTTACACTGGTTCTCCTGTAAGTATCTGCAAAATATCCAATTAGACAATTAGAATCGTGTTAGTGCTTGGAATATTTTTGTAGTTTATGACTTTGGTTCAAATGCCACAATAGTCACAGAATTCATAAAGTTCTACAGCAGCAAGAGAGGTCACATGTCATGCAAGTTGGCCTTAGGGACAGCTTTCTCCCATGTAAACATGACTTCTGAGAGCAGGGCTGGAAAAGCCAGGTGGTAAATTCTTGTGGCTTGGCACTGGCTTTAGGACATGTTGCTTTTAGGGGAAATAGATGTTTTTAGCAAGGGGAATTCGATGTTTAGTATTTCACTAAGCTAAAAAATAATATTTGAAACTACTGAGCTCCTTCTCTTTAGTAGAACGTCACATGTGGTATTTCATTTATTAGCTTCTGTGCCCTAAAAAGACTTTTGTTTCTTATTTGTTTTCTTAATGATGAGAAGGGCAGACATTGTATAACTTCTCAGGCAGCAGTGATTATGCAACTGATCCTGTTATTGTGGAGCCAAAGTCCTTCCTAGTCCCTGAGCACCAGCTGCTTGTGTTCTGGTTGCTGCTTTTCCCTTTTCTTTCTTCCCCTCCACCCCCCCGGTTGGTTTGTGAACAAGTTATTTTTTTTTCCCATATTACTCTTTTCCTTTTCTTTCCAGTGCCAATGAGACAGTGGCTTGTTTGGGTTCATTCTTCAGTTCACTATGCTGCAAAATCAAACTGCCCTTGTGCATCATGGGAAATATGAAATGTACAGGGAAATAAAATAGCTTGGTACTTTATGGGTACATAAGAAAAGGCATTTGCTTGAATCTAAATGAAATATTGCAGATGGCCTTTGTTGGAGTTCAGGTCAAAAGTTACAAGTTCATGTTCTCATGATTTTAGAAGCATGTAAATAACTGGTGTTTGTTTAGTTTGTTGTTTTTTTCCTTCAAAGGGTGGGCCTGAGAGAAATTTTAATTCTCCCCCCTGGCCCTGCTCTGGGATCACCAAATAAAATATAGTACTTCTGTGTATAGGATGAGGTAGTTGTAAATCTCATGCTTTTACAGCCAAGTGATCTCACTGCATTATAATAAAGGCAGTTAATATATTGTAAAAATGTTTGCCCTATTCACACTTCATTTTCGGTTCCCAGTTTTATGTCATGTCACTTCCATTTCGTGTTACATGGCTTCCTGTGAGCGTGAGTGACCAAGGCAGGCTGTTTTGATCCTTGATCAAACATTTAGGGATGGGAGAAGAGATGGTAGGCTTGTAGATTACGGTGCAGTTCCCTGCTTACAGATGAGCTGAGTATATCATCTACAAGTCCCAGCAGAGGAGAAATAATAGTTGGTCTGTGATACCACTCTGTTGGCTGCACTGCTTGTTGCTGTGTCGAGTATGATCTGCATTAGTCATAAATAGGCTCTGGTGCTTAGTGTCCTATATCAGGAAATAAATTGGGGTTAAGGGTTTAAGGTCCTTATTTAGTTTATAAGTCATGCTAAAGGTGTTATAGGGAGTGCAAAGATTGTGTTTTCTTGCTCACAGTGTCTGTACTGTAGATTGAGTATTTGGAGAGGTGGCAAGGTGTTATTTGTAGGAAATTGGGGTCCTTTCTTCTGGGCTCTTTTTGTTGGAATTTCTTTTCCCCTGGTGGAACTCTGTCCCTGTCTACTTTCAACAGATCAGGCACACAGAAGATACTCTCTTTTGCAACCAAAAGACTGGATGTGTAGCATGTATGCTTCAGTCTTGTCTACTTAGACCTCTCCCCTCCAGTTTCTCATGACAGGAACATTGAGTTCTAGCTTGGAAGAGACTGTATGCTGTAGCCACATTTATCACAGACTTGATTATTTCCATTGTTAGTGAAGGTTCTGCTAGAATTCTTTCCTCAGCCTTGCAGTTCTGGCACTGTGAATATGAGAATGTTGTACTTTATCAGAGCACCTGGTACTGGAGAAACCCAGAAAGTCATGATGAGAAGGGAAGGGTTGTAAAGATTTTTCTGGAAAATGCATTTAAAAAAAAATAAAGCTTGATATTATGTCTAATTCTTTGTCAGCATGCCCTGGTCTAATGCAGAGTTCACAAAAGCAGTGCTTTTGTAAGGTGGGAAACTTAATTGGGAGTTTTGAAACTGATTTTCACACTTTAATGAAATATTCTGTGGTCCTAATTGCAGTGTGTTCCTGGAGTATTTGTTGTTTGCCTCCATATCTCTGCTTTATATATGTAGTTTTTCCAACTTATTCATGAAGGATTTAAGTGATATGATCCCTGAGAAACATTTAATGACTGTTCAGCTGTTTCAATGAATATGTGCATAAATTAGTGTGTGACTAGATTACAAGGTTTGGTGTAGACAGGTAACTAAAGGACTTTCTTTTTCTTACTATTATTTTCAAAAAATTGTCATCAGTTGAGTTAGAAATCTTAGGAATTCAACAATTTAGGAGGAAGATCTTTCTTTCCTACTCTGGAGAAAAGATTTTGTTTGTTTGTTTGTTTTTGTTTTAAATCTAGTGGTTTCTTTTCCATGTTGCCATTACCTAAATCTCCCCTTAGTGCAGTGTTGAGTTTGGTTACTGGAGAGTTTCTGTTCTGTTGAGGGCAATGAGAAATGACCATTCTACACATGCTTGTGTTGAATTGCAGGTGAGGATTGGCACCAATTCACAATGGTATTAGGAGCACACTGGAAATGAACAGCAGCTCAAGTTTAGTAATATTCTTGAATTTCTTTTTCAGTCTGTACTGTCTTTCCTATTAAGCACTGTTTGGATTTTCTAATTAACTACTAAGGCCGTATTCATCAAATGTTAATTCTCTTAAAAGAGATTTCAGACTAATCTGTCCACTGTACCTTTACTGTTACAAGAGGTAAATCTCAATTTTGATACCTAGTAAGGAGAGATATGAGAAGAATTTTGATCAGGAGTGGTACTTGATCACATTATTTAAAGACTGTTTGCACTTCAAACGTAGATAGAGAACTGTGGTGGTAACTTTTCACTGCAAGTACAGCAAAATATTATTGCTTGAATTGGTCTCTCTAAAGAAACTAGCTCCAATTTGACATCTCCTGACAGACTTTGGTTGCAATATGAAAAAACATTTTGTTTGGACATTGAAAAGCATGAAAATCTAATATCTTATCTTTTTCTAAAGTAGAATTGAAGCCCTTATAAGCTAGAAAGGTGATGACATCAGTAAGTTTAATGACTTGTCTCATACAAGAGAACTATATATGGTGTTTGCTGATAGCTTTCTTGAGCTCTCTTTCACCAAATCTCAGTTTTTAAATGTGTTTATTTTGACACCCTGTAGTGTTCAGCAGTGTTCCTCATTTTGTCAGAGCAAACCTAAATATTTCTGGTTATGTCATGAAAACCTCAATTCCTTCAAAATAATATCACATGAACTTTGGTTTGTTTTTCAGTGACATTGGCAGCAAGCCAAATGTGACATTTCTCTACAGAATGGATAGGAATCTAAAGTCATCAAATTATGGCAACCTCGTCATTAATGGTATTTTTCAGAGTAACTGTAAAGATACTTTCTTTCCCCTGGAAAAATATAGCCAAACACAAATTAACAGCAATTTAAATACTGTTAACAAGTAGCTTTCATACCTCAGCAGTTTTTAGCTTTTTTAAACTTCTTCACTTATTTCTCATGTAGCAAAATGGTAATAAAACTTTATTATTAGCTTGGGAGGTTTGTTTCTTTTTTTTCACCATTTTCGTACACTTTTTTTATGGCGCACACAGTGGTAGCCAGAATCATGCTTTTCTAGTTTACTTTGATAATCCTAGTGCAGACTTTTGAAATAGTTTTAACTTTTCAATAGGAAAAATAATTATGAATCACTTAGGTTGCATTTAATATGAGCAGTAGGATTTGTTCATTTGGGAAATACTCCAGGCAGGTAGTAGAGGGAAAAATTGTAAAAGACTGATACTGTTGGTAACTCACAGGCAGAGGAAGAATAAGTTCTTCAAGTTGTGTTTGTAGCAAGTTGAGTAAGAATGTGTTAAGAGCAAGGAAGGATCAAGATATATCATCAAGTAGCTGTTACATTCTTCTTCATAAGTGTTGTCCTCTTTCCCTTCCTCAGCAAAAAACCCTAAATCAAGCCAGACCACTTGTCCTCAAAAAAGAGTAAGACAAAAATCCAGATGGAAACCAAAACTTTGTGCATACACAAACCCAGTAACTACCAATCTCTTAGAAATATTTGCTAATGAAAATGTGATTCTGTGTGTGTGTAAGAGGGAGAGCTGGATAACTGTGGAAAACAAGTTGAATTTCTGATCTGTTGATATTTTCTCTTATGAGGTTTCTTCATGATTGGTCATGCAGATCATGCAAATATTGAGGTTACTGGATGTCTGAAGAGATTCTGTGATTTCATATTGGCAAGTGACACTTCCTTAAGTCATTCAGTGTCTAACTTTTTTTTCCCTGTGCTTATTAAAATTTAACCATTGAAAATGGTCTAGATCTGAAATTTGCATCCATGTGTTTTTACAGATTTTGCTCTGAACATTCACCCATATTTTTATGTAAAGACATCAGGTGTGAAGTCTTGCAGGAAGCTTTTTGGGTGGAATGACAGAAAACATGGTCAGAAAGAAAACATGGAAAACTAAAGCTATTATCTGCATTCTTAACACTTTCAGCTTCTTAGGACTGCTAGGCAATGCATCAAGTTATCCTGTTACTTGGAGGATAAAAATGGGTACTACTTACTCATCCAAATCTGATTTAAGTTAATAATGATCAGGAGTGGGTATTGTGAGATCTTTATTGGCCTGTGATCTCTCTTGGATCTAACATCTCAGAGAAAAAGGAAAAAAGAATGAATGAGTTGAAGGAATAGTCAAGGGAGACACTTTTGAGAAACAGACTGGCATGTCTCAAGTAGTGAGTGCTGCTTTCTGAAAGAAGAAAAAGAAGTACATGGTCATAATTTTTGCAGATGATTTTAAGAGTGGCTCTATTTAGAAACTTTTTTTTCCTTGTAGGACTTGTTCTGCAGTACCTTAGTTTCCCTTTGGTTCAAGGAAAAAGTCAATTAGCTTAGTTTATTAAGTGCCAGTGATGAGCTGCATGGAGAGGTCTGATACCCATTTGTGGGGAGATGTCTGTTCAACTTGGGGGTCACTTAAATGAGAAGGTGAACTTTTTACTTTGGACACTCTTTGATTTCACATTGGAGACTGAAGTGGCTATTGGGATATTCAGTATCATTTTAGTTTGCTGGTCTCCGTTGGGATTTAAAAAAAAAAATTATTTCTAACACTTGTATTAGCTGGGTAAGATAGGGGAAGTTTGATTAAAAAATGAGATCCCTGGCCCTGGCAGCTGCTAAGAATCCAAAGATGTGAGGATGTTGCAGGCAGTCTGCAGAACAAGCTTTCCCAGGAACACTGTAAATGATCTTGGACAATATTCAGTATATCTGTCTTCTCTCAGGATGGTAGCTGTAGTTCAGTGGATTTCTTTGTTTCCATGCAGTTACTAAAATAAGGCATCATCTCATTTACTATTATATGCTGGTAAACTGTGCAGTAAAATCAACATTTGTGGAAATTGTTCTAATGTTCCTTTTCTATTATGCCTTGTTACTTCATATAAGTTAGAAATTGGACCTGGAGAGAGCTGTCCAAATACATACTAGCCTTGCAAACCTGCAGAGTATGAGCAACTAGTTGTAGGTGGGAGTTCCAGGAGCTGAGTAAAAAGACTCTTCTGTGAGATGAGAGCACTCTCCTGAGAGGTGAAGGCTGGCAAATTGTGGTGATATGACTAGCACCACAATAACTACACAAAACATTTTGGTGCTGTATGTGGGCCCAGGAAACAGAATCTGGGAGCTTAAGATTCATGGTGGAGTGTGTGATAGAATAAATAAATCTTTATTATTAGGATTCCTGTATATCATCAACTTTGACTTGTTCAGTTGCAATGTTGAACAACATCTTTAGGCTATTCATAAACATTTAAGTACGTACTGATCTGTTCTTTTGGTGGGCAGGCTACTTGCTGCCTTAACTCTATCTGGGCTGGCAAAATTCTCTGTCAAAAAGAAACATGACCCACAGATCTTCTCAGAAAAGTAACATTTAATTTAGCAGGAAGGAAACAATTTATTAAAATACATGCCTTTCAAGGCTTGGAGTCGGTCACTGACCAGAAGAGAGTTCTTGTAGAACAGAAATAGCTACCTGGAAACCCAGAAATGGAAGCTGTGCTGCAAATCTGTTTCTTCTGGTCCCTGGCTATACCTGGACACCAGCTGTGCAGCACTCAGCCTGGGAACTGTGTGCTGAGCCCAGGGCAGGAGCACTGGTGGGAAGTGTGTGCAGCCTGGCAGGCCAGTTACCTGGAAAACATCTTCCTCTCTGCCAGCTGCCCTAATTTTCCTTTCTCTCAGCACATTCTGAGCAAGTGGCCCAGTGCTGTGCATGCTGTGAGTGCCTCAGTCTATGTTTGAGGGTGAGGACACTTGAGGAGGTGCATGTAGGCTAAAGCTGCTCTCCAGGAAGCACAGCTACAGCTCCCTTAGCTCTGGGACAATTTCTCCATGTTGCAGGTGGACAAAAGTGAAGACGCACAGAAGCAAGAATTAACTAGATGCAAGACAGCTCTTGCCTTTATTAAAATGTTACCTGAAGTACAGCACCATGCAAATGGTTGTGCTGCTGTCAAAGGCAGCTCACCAGGACAGCTGCTTTGGGGTAGTACCCCAGTCTTAACTCCAGGCAGCTCCACCAAAATGTTATCATGCCAAGATTCTCTGTGATGCTTGTTAAGGAAGGGTTGTTAGCACAGGCCAGGATGTTGCCCCTACACTGCAGGTGCTGGAGGAAAACTTGTCACGGGACTCGTGCTGGACTGGGTGACTGGTAGAGCTCTGGAGGAACCTGCTTGGAACTTGTAAGGCTGGATGAGAGTCAAATACAAAAGGCTGTGCTAGTCAGGAGGTCTGTATGCTTGGGGAGGGCCTGTCCTCTGCCCAACATGTTCTGTAGTCTGTCTGCTTTCTGATTTTTAACTCCTGTTTTTCATGTACTGCAGACTTAGTGACTGGTTTGCTGGCCCTCAAGTAGATGCCTGGAGAGAAAATTATGTCCACTGGTGAAGGGTTACCTTCCATGTTGTAATGTGTCAGGATAGGCAGGAAGCTGAAGGCTGCAGATTGAAAAGAATCCATGCAGTTGGGAGGTTTGGGAAAGCAGGGCAGCAAATCAGCTGACTTTGCATGTTAAATGTTAGATTGGGACACTGGGATTAAGACTTACTCTATACATGACAGTGGGAAAGAGAACCTCTCAAGGTCTCTCAGGTTGGCAGAAACTTTGTCAGGGCTGTAGTTCAACCTCCTGCTCACAGCTGGATCAGCTCTGAGATGGGACCGAGTTGTTCTGAGCTTGATCCTGCCATGTCTTGAAAACCTTCAAGTCTGGAGACAGCACAGCCTCTCTGGGACCATTTTGTGCCTCTCTGTCCTCGGTGGGGGAATAAAGCTTCCCTTATGTGCAGTCCGAACCTCTCTTGTATCAATTTGTGTCTGTCGTCCCTCGTCCTCCCACCATGCAGTGCTGTGGAAAGCCTGACTTCGTCTTTGGTTTGCCAATAGCCTGTGGCACCTTTTAATATAGGTCAGCCTTCAGTCCTTGTCAGGAAATTGTAACTTTGTGATTAATTAAAGTAAATAAAAATGCATATGAGCTTGGAATTAACGGCAGGGATAGCATAGTGATATATTGATTACATTATGCAATATAGCATCAGTGAGTATAGCTATATTGAGCAAGCTAGCATGTAGACACTAATTGAGAGGGAAAAATCTTTATTTCCTTTTGAGTGTGCTGTTTGCAACAACTTACACACATCTCTGTGTAAAAGAAACAAATAACCGTACACCCATCAGGAGGGAATTGAACATAGTATTTAAAATTGGGTTGGAAGCCTCCAAATACCAAGGTAACTTATCTGTTCTTAGGAATGCCAGAGCATCTGTCCTCTAGGCAGGTATTTGACTTTTGGATTTCAGAATTTTAGGTACCTGATTTAGATAATCAGAGTTTGTCTCTATAAGCAGAGGGTTTTGTTCATCCTGTGGAAAGCTTAATAGCGAGCCAGTCATTAGCGTCCTGAAATAAACAAAGAACCCTTCTCTGTTATGCTGGTCTTTATTTCCCATTTGATGAAGCAAAATGTTATGTGTGTTCATGTAGGTTTATTTTATTAGTTCATAAATAAAATAATAGCTTGTATAATAATACTCTCACTATTTCAGTCTGAACCTGACTGATCTGATTAAGGGCCCTGTCCTCAGATATCTGATCAACTTATAAAGTATCTCTATGGTCACTAATGTGTAATTCAGAAGAGATAGCCACTGTAGAGGTTTTGACTATCTTTATCTTCTCAGAGATGCACAGGGATAAGATGAGAGGCATCGGACACAAGCAGCACAAGGCCAGTTACAAGTAGGGTAGAAATTTATACTATGAAGGTAAACAGCACAGTTGGTTTCTCAAAGGGTCATTGGGGTTTCTGCCCTTGGAGATGCTCAGAGCTCACATGAGCAGCTTGGACTGCACTGACCTTCACTGAAGTCTTCCATCCTATACCATTCTGTACTTAGATGCAAACAACATCCAGTATTTCAGTGACAGAGATCATAATGCTGTAGCGTTAAGACCCAGTTGCTTAATTGAAAACCTCTATGTAATAAAGACCATGCTTCTTATCAAGCAATATAATTAACGAAATTTTATGTCACAGGTGACCTGAAGTCAATTCAGCATGTCTGTGTAGGGAGCATCTGGAGTTTAGCACTGACACATTGTGATTTATTTCTGTTGCTGCTAGGAGCTGAAGACTGTTTATGGGTGACTGAATTAATGCATCTTTGGCAAAGACTTTTTGAGTATGGTAGGTGAGAGCATTCTGAAGACAACTTGAAATAAATTTTACTAATCTATTTAAATGTACGTGGTTTTGATGGTTCATTTGCAGAGGGAATTAGCATTTATTTCCATTTGGAGCATCAGCTTATAATAGTAGATATTATCAAAGCATGCAAATTTAATTAGGAAGTAATTAAAAGGTGAAGTAACATGAAGTGTGTATGACAATTTTCTTGTTCTTTTTTCAGACTAATTTTGGCTTTGACTTAACATAAATGTAGTTTATGGAACATTTTCTTTCCAGTGGCATAGAAATCAGGTGTTGCATTAAGTCTTCCTGACTTCCAAATGACTGCAGTTACTGAAGCAAGATTTGGGCTGTCCAACAGAGCTTGCTTGCAAAATGAGACTGAATTTATTTCCTTGACTTTCGTTGCCTCGCTTTAAAGAAGTTTAAATTGTTGCTGTTAAATATTCCTTGCTTTTACATTGTACCCAGTGCCAGATTGTTGGAAGTTCTTGTTTTGCGTTCTGCCTCTCTGTGTAGAGGATGCTTCTGGTGGAGATGTGAATGCAGCTGCAGCTCAGGCAGTTTCTCGAGGGTGATGTCTCCTTTTATTGTATCTGGTTGGCAATTTGCATCTTCTCAGGCTTTGCTGTATTGAGAAGAACCTGGCTGAAAGGCAACACCAGAATTTTTTAGGATAGGGAGGAAATTTTTGAAAGACGTAGAGTGCATGGTGCCCAAGAGTTCTGTCAAGGGTTTCTGTTGTTTGTATTTGGCTCTTGGACAACTTCAGTGAAGAGGAGCAACATTTAAGAGTTGTGAATAGTAGGGTGGCTGTAATAGTCGGTTGTTAAGACCCCTTTTGTGAGAGTTCTTCCCTTGCTCTTGAGTGTGTAGGTATTTTGAGGGTTGGCTTGGAACTTGGCATGTTGTTCCACAGAGTGGGGTATCTTCATTTATTTCACACCCAATTAATTTTTACCTGTCTAAACATGGTTAGTTGTTGGGATTATATATTCTCCTTCTACCTGCAGAATGTTGTATTTAAGCTGTAGTGGTGTTTCCTCTGTGGTCATCTCTGGTATAATCTTTTTAGTGTTTCCAGGCTGTGTTACACTGGGTCTTGGGAACAGCAAGAACACAGAGTTACAGGTGTCCAACCATGTTCTAATTTAAAGATGGATGGAATAATAGTGAAATTTTTTAAGCAGTCTGCTGTGACAAGTGTCTGTAGACTTGGGGTGTACCATTTTTGCAGTTTTTTACCATGAACCTCTGGGGTTGATCTCTGAGAGGGTGAAGTGTGTGCCGTTCTTTATCCTTCCTGAGCAGGAGGAGGTTAATGGAGTCTTCACTAGGAAGTATGCATTCATTTGGAAGTATGACAAGATTGCTGAGAGTTGGATGTATAAACAAAAAGCAAAAGAATCCAGGACTGCTGGTGAGGAGAAGAAAATACCCAGGTGTTGGAGTTGTGAACTTTACTGGAAACCGATGTGGTACCTTTCTTTACTTGTTCCTGCATGCAGTTTTACAATACTAGAGTTTGTTTTAGCAGAAGTAGTGAATAAGGAACAGCGATGAAAAGAGATTTTTGGAGGGAGCCAGAAACTGAAGTTTTTTACCTGTTTGAGGTTTTTGTTTTTTACAAATGGGGCTGACCCTTATGTTTGCTTTTAAGGTCTTGTATTTGTCAGAGGGAAACATCTGGCTCTTTCATCCTAATCCTACTGTTAAAACAGCTGGGAGTACTTAGACAGCATATTGCCCACATTTGTATTTCTTCTCTCAGGTTTTATGTACAGCAGAAATACGCTGTTGCCAAAGTTTTCTCATCGTAGGAGGCAGTGTGAATTCAGATCCAGGCTCCTGCTGGTCTGTGGTCCTGACCTCTGTCCTCATCTGGCTAAAGGCAGGCTTTGACATCACATGCCTTGCAGTGGGTCTGAAAGTGAACCAGTGAGGTTGAGAATGCATGCTAAATACACATTTCTTTCAGAAAGGCAGAAAATGTACTTGGATCACATAATGTTTATGATCCCTTTGATTTCCTTCCATCAGAGGCAGGATTTTTATCTCTGTCGGATGTGGAGTAAGTGCTAGCACTCAGCTACTCTAATTCCTATCAACAACAGTTTTATGTAATGTCTTCCTTGACTCCTCTTTGATGTAACATGTGAGTGAGTTTTGTAACTTTGCAAAACATGGAAACTGGGAGAAAAATGGCTGGTTAGGTGTGAGTAGGTTTCTTTTGAATACCTGTGGTGTGTGTAGGCACAGAAGAAACCGTGTGCTCTTGTAAGGCTTTCATTTTTTAATATTCTGATGGCACCAATGTGGTATGCATAAAGTTAATAAACATAGTTTATCCACAGAGGAATACTTGGAAAACAAGTAAGGGGAAAGCAGCTAAAATGGAAGTCTGCATAACATTTGTATTTCTTTTTCAGAAATAAGATGTACCTAAGAGCAAATTTTAATAGTGTTACTTGATCAGTTTTCTTCTTTGTAGGAACCAAGTGGCTTGTGATTGCTGAGGTTTTGTTGTTTAGCACTTTTTGTGTGCTGTCTGGTGGGGGTAGCAATCAAATTCTATTTGATTTGTTAAGCTCTGGAAATAGTGAGTACTGAGATACTGAGGCAAAATAAAAAGAGACCTAAAACACCTGATTGAATACGTTCAGGTCTGGAAACTTTTGTTACAGCAAGCAAATTATTTAAATGACAAGGACAAAGGAGTAATGGCAGCTAAGAGAAGCTATTCAAGTCATAAATACTTATTATTAGAACTTGATCTAAACTTTTTAGAATCAGTTCTGAAGAAGTATGTTTGGATAAGAAGTAGTTCAAGTTCAGTTGACTGAAATAAAAACATGTTTATACAAAAAAAACCAACAAAACTTATAATGCAAGAGTACATTAGTTATAAAATGCTTGTTGACCCAATGGACTTTGCATATAGAAAAGCCAAAAAGCTTTTATTCATATGATGGAAAAAAATATTTTTAATTACCTTATGTAGTTGTGCAGATTACCTAAATAAACTCTTCAAGAAATGCCTGTAGATTGGGGCATGTCTGGAAAAGAAGGTGTCTGTTAAAATTGATGGTAGCTGCTGTGAAGTGTCACTTAGGTTTTTATTGGTCACGCTCAAGCTGGCCGCCCTAATATTACGTTTTGAGAAAATAGTTGCAAATGATATGTTCCAGCTCTTTGAACCAAAGGAAAACCCTTCAGTGCGGCAGGGAGCTTTGTGTGAGCCATGGGTGGGGGTGTTTTTGATGGCTGAGACTTGTTTGCTGAATGACACTTGGATTCTGGAAAATAATAGAGGTGGCTGCTGCCAGGGTTCAGTGGTGGGTCATGAAAACGAGGTGACGCAGAGCTCGTCTGCGCCGTGTCGGCTGAATCAGACACGGCCTGTGCATGTGTTCTGGGGAGGAGACATCACCACCCTGTTTGTTTTGCACTGCAAGTGGAACCACCGTAGCTCCCTGCTGTATTTGTTACTTATGGTGTACTTTTTCATGAGCTAATGGCCACTTGAGATGCTTTTGAAGTGGTCAGGAGCAGACACCGGATACGGAACGGGCAGTTTGGTTCTCCGCTGTGCTGCTTTTCCATTGTGGGTTTGAGCAGCCTCTGGATAGTGTGTGATCTGCAAATGGGAAAGCCATTAGCCAGAGAGCAAGGTGCTGCCTGTCTGGAGAGTTCAGGTGTACTTAATTCCTTTCTGCACCCTTTCAGTGGACGGGGATGGGCGAGGAAGACTGTGGGCAGCACAGCCATGGAGTCCCATATTGCCTGCGTGCTGCCAGGAGATCCATTGTCCTGTGAAAGTCAGGAACCTTGTTCGGATGGAGAGAGGGTGAATGCCCTAAGAAATCATCTAGGAAAGCTAAATATGAATCTTGTTTGAAAAGCACAGATCCTTTCCCGCAGGAAAGGTTTTGTTGAACATGCCAGTCAGTATGCTTTGCAGAGGTGTTTCTCCTTTACACTGGAGACTCACTGGGGCAGGAAGGTGACTAAGCTGTGCTGTCCCCATAACACTGACCAGAACTGCTTCTCCTTTCTCAGAATTTGCAGCAGGGCTTTTGTCAGAGTAGCTCCCATTTCTTTTTAAGGGCTTCTGTGCCTTCACTATGCTGGGGGGTGTGAGGAGACTGGAATCCTTTGACTTGTTTTTGGTGCTTCCAGAGTTTTGCTCTTTGTGACTGGTGGGTTCAAAACTAACCTATTTTGTTACTTGGTTTAGTTAGATTTCTTTGGAGGATGTTGGTGTTTTGGGATATTCAAGGTTGAAAACATCATCTTTTTTCTCATTGCTGTAGTGCAGATGGTGTGTGCTATTGGTCTTGCAGTCACTTTTGCTAACTGATGACCACAGGGAGAATTAAAGCTTGGGCAATACTGAAGACTGGTTGATGGAAGTCAAATAGGAGTGTTTTAGTTTTTTGGCACCACAGAAGGCATTTAGTTCTTGTTAACTATGTTTAAACAGGACCTCCTGCTCCCCTGTGTTTATTGGTTTTGAGATTGCAATTCAAAACAATTCACTTTGTGCAGATACATTTGATAAAGTCTTTCTCAAGCTATTGTGACCCTGACAAAATATGGAAGTGGGATAAATGTAAGGGAATCAGGACTTAGAGACAAGGCATTCCAAATGTACTGTAGGAATATAGATAAACCATAGATAAACTTTTGGTTCAGGACCAACTAAATAACACATATGAAAGAGGGTTGCAAGCTGTCTTCAGAGTTGTACTTCCTCATGGCTTTTTTTACAATTTTAGCTGGAAAAGATGCTGATACTACCCTTTAATTTCTGCTCAAGGAAACTTTTGGGTTTTGAGTACTTATAGTGTAACTGGTCATTTGAGCTTTGCAAATATAGTAAGTGTTAATTAAGTTTGGTGCAATCACAGTCTGATCTGATTTGGAGCCTGAGACTTCCATTGTCTGTATTTAAAAACAAAAATGTTTCATTTTGAACTTGAGAGGCAGTTGGTTATATAATAAAGTTCTTAATAGGGTGAAATAGCTGAAACTGCAGTTCCTTATTTGTTTTGAGGTTTGTCCAGTAACTGTTTCTATGACAAAAGGACCATTTGCTTATTATCTTACTTTAAATATTTACTTGCTTCTGCAGAGGTAAAATCAAAGTTTTCTCCCTACTTTTGGTATTTTTGAGTTCCATGGTCCAATGTCTACAGTTTTATGTGCTGTGCACACAGGTGGTATTTCATTCTGGCTGGTGGCTCCTTATTTTTCCCCGTGAACAGATGGAACTGGAGGGAGAAGGTTTCACGGTCATGGAGGATGGAGTTAGGAGAGAAATTCTCCTTTAACTGTTAATGCTGAACACTTGCACTTGCCAGCAAGTAACTTAAGATTTTAGGGCATAGAACAACATCATAACAAAATTTTATATTGTTTTAACCTCTGCAACATCTCTGTGAGCAAGATTTTCACATTAGTGCCATCTCTTTTACAAAGCCTTTCAAAGGTACCTGATGCTGTACTGCTTTTTTTTACCCAAGTCCATTTCCCCTCACCAAAATATTATCTGCTTATTTTAATGTTCAAAATAATAAAACAATAAATTATATAAATTGTATTATTAAGTTTTTCCAGTTGCTTTAGGTACGGCTGTACTGTGTAGTGCTCTGGGGTGTAGAAATTCTGCGCTTATAGTGCCAAATAGGGCTGACTGGGAATCAGAGGTAAAATAATCAGAGGTCTGCCATCTCATGGCTAATAACCAAGCTGCAGCATTTCACCTAGTTATTTGCCAGGTTCTATAGTGGCCACTGCTGGGTTTGCTGCCTCCACCACTTGCCTAGGTTAGCTGGAGAACCTTGTGATGGATTCATGGAATCGTGCTGAAGTGAGCTCAGTCTCCATGCCCCTTGTTGGCTTGTGTGTGTCCACTTGCAAATTCTAAGATGAATATTTTATAACTCTTGAAAGTAAGAGGCAGAAAAACTAGTGGAGAGGCCAGGGAAAACTGCAAATTCAGTAGCTTCACAGTTGCTCAGCTGGGTTAGTGTCAATGCAGCTTAGTTCTTATTCCCCTGCTGTAATGATGAGAAATCACTTGGTTCCTCAGAGGGATGCTCTTGCTGATCATGGGCTGTCAGTGCATTAATTACTGGGCTTGCACTTTGTGTTAACTCTTTTAGCAGTTCATGTGCTCTCAGTGAGTATCATTTTATCAGAGAAATACTGCTGTGTGTCAGTTTCTGGTTTGCTACAATTCCTTTTCCCAGAGCTATTTAAAAGATTTCTTAGTTTCTGGAAGTCCAGTTGTCATAGGAATGACTCCTCTTTCATTTCAGAAGAGCAGATCTCTGTGACTTCATTGTCACATTTGTATTCTAACCTTTTTCTCTTTTACCTAGTGAGAGAGCAGCTTTGGTGTTGAAGAGAAACCTCGGAAAGGAATGGGCCCTGTTCTCTTGAAGCTGTTTGCCCTGATCCCAGTAATGCTATAGAGGTTAGTGATGGAATGTTGAAGAGCTTTTGTGGAAATTGCCTTTTGATTTGTAATTGGCACACTCTTCAATAAATTCTGTGTGAAGCTGTTCATTTGCCTGTCACAGAAAGGGAGTTAATTCAAGCACTGTCAGAACACAGTCAGCTTAAAATTGCTCTACCCAAACAAAATTTAGTATTCTGTTTATCTTTGGGGATGCTGTGGAAATACATTGCTGGGTGATCACAAAAAGTTGTGTGGGTGTGATGCATGCTCAGAGACAAGACACATTAAACTTGGAGGTTTTAATCAAGAGGTTAAAAAAAAAAAGGTAAGAATGATCATAATACATGAGATTGTAATGCCTGATTCTTCTCTGAATTTCTCAAGTCTCTCATTTTTACTTTGAGAGAATACTCCTGATGTTCAGTAGAATTGACAGGCTAAGAAAAGTCTATTCTGTATCCACACAGAGGTAATGTTATTTCTACTTCTGCCTCAGGTGACTTGTATTTCAGTGTTATATCCTAGTTTATTTGGGTTTGTACGAACTGTATAGACCGCTTGCTGTGAATGTTTTTTCCCCAGAGCTCCATAGTCCTGCTACAAATATTACAGCCTACAACAGGCTTCCTTTTGCAACTAGAACATTGAGTCTACGTTACTTCCATTTGTTTTGGAAAGCTGGCAGGGATTAAGTAGGTTTATCACCTAGTGAATGGATTACTTTTTAACTAGTGAAGTTAAAAAAAGCTTTATAACTTTAGATATATGTATATATATATCTATAGTATAACCGTTAAATTCAGTAAGGCTTGGTTTTGCTGATGAAAAATGAATGTAGCAAGTAAAATTAGATGGAGGAGGGGGAGAGGGAAGAGCTAGGCCTGTTGAAGTGCTCCTAAAGCAAAAGGTGAATTTCCATAGGAGCAGTTGAAGTTGAGTTAAAATCTATTAGATCTGTCTGGTTGGCTGTAAAGGATTCTAATCTTTGTTAGCTTACTTTACAAGCGTGGGGTGGGGGGGTGTGACTGCTGAACAGTAATGTCCAAGCTTTGCTAGGACACCCTTTGACATACAGCTCTGTTTGGAGCAAAAACAAAAGCAACACAGGGATAAAAAGGGTGCAGCATGT
Source organism: Alethe castanea (assembly GCA_024734035.1). NCBI lineage: Eukaryota > Metazoa > Chordata > Aves > Passeriformes > Muscicapidae > Alethe > Alethe castanea. Next base: position 11,481,254 of record JANRGV010000084.1, read on the forward strand.
CTCAGACAGTGAAAGTGAAGAGATGACCCAGTGGGAAAAGACAAGGAAATGTTAGTTGGCATCACTCTTTGAGGCATGTAGAGCTCAACAACTGCAAGTGCTGCCACCTCTAATCAAGAGCTTTAGTCATTCATGTATTCTCACCATCTTTATCTTGTTTTGTATGAAACTGAGAGTTGTAAAGTGTTCAGGGGTGAGGTATCACTTCCAATTTAACAAAAACATACAGAAAGACACAAACCCCAAAGCACATCCTTCCATGTGAAATCCTGCACTCTGACATCAATGCTATCATTCTAGCTCTGTGCTGCTGCTTTTGTTTCCAATGTTTTATTCATTAACAAAAAACACAAACCTGTCTACAAGGGGGTCTGACAGAACCAGGCTTTTTTTTTTTACTTTAGTAGAAAATACCTAGCTCCCTTCAACCTATTGTGTTTAGATTTTTTTGAGGCATGTTTCCTACTTTATGGAGAATAAAAGAAGATGAAAGGTTCATCTCTCATGGTGGTCTCTTTACTTAGTAAAAGCAGTTGGTTTCAAGCAGCCTGTTGAATGCAGACTATTTTATGAATCTGTGAAGACTGTCTTGTTAGAATCCCAATCTGCTCTTCAGATACTTATGTAGGAAATATTTCCTTGGCACTTTGTGCATCCTGTTCTTCCAGTTCTGAGGACATGCAAGAACTGGCAGAGCTTAACAGCTTGGTTTTAGGGTTGTGGTTATGTTTCTTTCAGACCCAAGCCTTCTATATTTGATTTGTTTAAGCTCTCTGTGGGGCCATGTTGAGTTTCTCTCAAGTTGTGGAATGACTTACCTGCAGCTACATGGATAATAGTAAAAACTGTGATGCAGTTTATGAGCACACAGGAGATAATGAGGTAAGGGAAGACAGCCAACCAATATAAATTTGCCAGAGACAAAATGGTGTCAAACTGATTTGTTTGCTTCCTTGACAGATGAATTAGATTAGTGCATAAGGGAGCAAAGGGATAGAAGTGATACAAATAGAAGTGTATCAGGTTTTGAAGGGATGTTCTTTTGAGTGTAGTATGTGCAGTGTTTTGATTTTTCTTTTTAAATGGGATCATCCTTAAATTACTATATTGCAGGAGCAAAATGTATTAAAAATGGTTCAGTGGAGCACTTAATAGGGATTTGGGATCACTTGGAAAGGCATTTGAGGTAGGCTCCCATACTAGCTTGTCATGGCTGGATTTGTCAATGACACCCATGCTTTAGATTTCAGAACCTGGAGTAGCGTTTACTTACGAGCTGTGCAGGTGATGCCAGTTTGGGAGTAGACAGAATAGGCAGCCCAGTGTGTTGATATGAGGCTGTTTGTCACTGGGGTAAGCAGAGTGTGTGTGTTGGCTTGACCTGACTCAGCCTGTGTTTATTTGTTATACCACAGGAGCTCAGTCAGTGTGTATAACCTAATTATGCTGAGTTTACTGGATTGGATGGCCTCTTCCAACACTCACAGCACAGCTTGTGGTACTTCTCTATCCTTTAGGAAACTGAAACCTAGAACTTGAAAAGAAGTGTTTATTTGTAGCAGTTTCTTTATTCTGCCAGAGGGAGAAAATACGTGAGTAGGGAGGAGTGACCATATTTTTTAAGGGCTTTTGTAGAATAAGATATGAAATATGGAAATAATTGTTGTCTTGGGATGGTGTCAGAGAAGCCTGTCATACTGATTTGTTTTAAATTCCGTGTGATGGAAAGGGATGTTTGTGTATACAAGAGCATGGCACACAATGCTCTTCTCATAGTTACCAGGTTATCATGGAAGATTCATTTCATGGCTCCCTTAGAGGTAGACACCAATATTTCACACTGGGTCAGTAATTTTTGCTAGCAGCAGATTAATGCCTGAAATTCCCTTTGACATCTTCCCATCTGTGATGCCATGGTTTCTTATGGATCTGAAACACAGTGAGGCAAAAAAGAAAAAATCTCTTTTTAGGTTATCTCTGTGGGGATGCTGTTCTCTGTTTCTGTGATCCCTGCTGCTGTTTTCCTGACTTCTTGGGGTATGGCTTTCTCCTTGGTATCCTAGCAAATGTTTTTCTAGCAAAACTACAAATTAAGAAGGTACACCTTCGCAGCAGAGAGTGGTGCACCAGTGGTGTAATTGGAATTACAAGAATGCTGTGGAAGTTTCATGCCCCATCTTCTGTCCCAAAGGGAGGGGGGATATTGGAAGAGCCACTGCTGGTAAGTGATAGCCTGTGAAAGGCAAGCCTTAGGCAGTCCCTTGGAAAGACTTTTAAGTCCCATGAATTGAAACAAACTGGAGGCACAGTAAACCTAGTTTTAGAGCTTTCTCTTGTTTGATTTTAATTTCGAGAAGCTGCCTGGGAGAAATCTCAAAGGCACATTCCTGTAGACGCAAGAATAACTTTTCAAAGTGCTGGGAGATGAAACTGATGTGCAGCAATTTTTATAAGGGAGGAAATAGTAGTGCAGAAATGGGCTACCACCTGCCTGTGTTGCAGTGAGAGTATATTAGAAGTACTGTTTACTCTTTGGTGTTGCTAAATGATCACCTTAAGAGAAGACACAGAAGTAAAATCAAATTTAGGAAAGAAATGTATGATAAAATTGTGAAGGAATATATGGATGTATAATAGAAGAAGCCCTTGCTGTGATACCATTGTTGCAATTAGATCTTAGTATTGAGAGTTTATGTACCTAATTCTTTCATGTGCCTTTGTTTGTCATCATATTGCTGGGTTTCACTCAGTTTATTGCATTGTGTTTGTCTTAAAAAAACAAGAGTAGTTATCCTCATTCTGTACACTGCTTACTGTCAAAGCTTAAAAGGAGCACAAAACCAGAGAAAAGGGGTAGCACTGAAAACGTCTTGTTTTCTCTCTTGTGGGGAGCAAGCTCTCTCCCCAGGTTCTTTGCATCCAGAAACAGCCAAGCACAGTGCAGGTTATCCCAAGTGAGCCTATACTCTTTCACAGATGCACTGCAGAAGCAAGGACTTGCAATAAAGAACTACTCAGTGATTTCTGCACCTGTAGATGACATTATAGTGCATTTGATAAGACAATTGCTGTCTCTTTTTTTGTTTTCTTCTTGATGTTTTTTCCTCCAGCAAGGAAGTCTACTTCCTCAGTGTGAGTGTTGTGTGTATGTGCAGGTGAATCCAAGGGAAAAATGTGAATAAACTCCATGTCAGTAGTTGTGCTTTTACTAAGTGGATGTTCTCTTCTGGGATAAATTTAGTTGGAAAGCAGTGCCCCTGTAGTCATTTGAGTATCATTCTGGGAGAATTCTTTTCAGAGAGCTGCAGCTTCAATCATAATTTGTTTTCTATGTGCTTGGTTATTACTAGGGGAAGGGGCAAGTGTAGTGATGAGACATAACATGTGAGTTTGGATAACATAATGGATTTCCTTGGAAAATGCTACCACTTCAGAATAGTTTGTGTTACTGAAACACAACACCTGGCAGTTCTAGATTGTATGGTGCTGTGCATGAAAGTAGCATTGCAAGCTAGAATAATACACAGTGTTAAAAAAAGCACTACTAACTCCTGAAAGGCGGAAGAGTTAATGAAGAAAATCCAGATTGCATCTGATCTAGATTCTAGTAAGGAGCGTCTCTTGTCCTTCATTTTATTTTTTCCCCCAGAATAATTAGTTCTACTGTAACCAAAATTGAAACGTTTACTTTCCTGAGAGATAAGAGAAGCAGGAAAATGTCATCTTGCAAATTAATTTGTAAGCCATGATATATCATTCTCCTTTGCAGTGGCTGTGCTGCCGACCAGATGTCGTTCTGCTTGAGCGCGCAGTTTTTCATCTTGATCCGGCGCTTGTGTGATTTTGATTTATTCTTTGTGAAGCAGCTGTATCAGTGACTGGGGCCTGTGCATTGCAAGGAGGAGGGATCCCTTCCCTTGGAGGGAGCAGCTGCTCCTGGCTCACAGCCCCCTCCTGCCTGGGTGCTGGTACAGCCGGCGCGGGGGGCTGGCGGCGCAAAGCTGGGCAGAGCCGCCTGACTGCTGCAGGGATGTTTACTGACCAAGGGCTGGCAGCGCCTTGGAGGCACGGGGGCTTGTCTCCTGTCTCTGCTGTCTTACAAGGGCAGGGCTTGAAAACTAAGATGCTGGCGTTGAACTTCAAGAATTCAAGGTAGGATGAGATCTAAATGCATTCCAGCTACTCTTACTTCTTTGCATGATATTTTCCCCCTAAGACTAAAATTTAATTCCATAACTAGCACACGTGAAGTTGTACCTCTTGTTGTCAGACTTGCTGTTATAGGAGAAGCTGAACCAATGCTGAGATTGATCAGAGATTTAGTCAAAATCTAGTGATATTTTTGAATAAAATGAGTAATGTATCAGTGCATAATTTTCATTGTTTAGGATGTTGGCTCTAGAGAAATAAGTCAGAAGTAGGTAGTTTACATTTATCATCCCAACTAAGGAAGAAAATAATTAATTTTAGTTTGTCACATGGGTAGTTTTTAAAATACAGCTAATATGAACCTTGAGTGCAGTAGTTGTGCTGTGAAGCAAGCTTGTTATTGAGTTATGTTACATGTGTTCTAAGAAATATAACAAAGTTGAGAAAATAATATTTTTTCTGGCTCTTGCATGCTATAGGCTTCATTTTTTCCCTTTGAATAAGAGAAACTCACTTTTGATTTCTAACTGTCCTGTTTAATCTTGTAATACACTGCAAACTGGTGTTGAGAAATCATTTATTCACTGTGAAATACAGCTTTTATTTTGGAACTATTGCCAAGCAGGGCTAGAACATGAGTAATGAAGAGGAGAACAAAAATAGTTTTGAAGGTAGTTCTGGTAAATAGTAAATATACCAACCTCTTTATTGGCAATCAAAAATAAGCAAAATAAGTATGGGTTTTCTAAAATGTTGCTGCTTTTACCCTTTGAGAGATGCCAACTTTAATATACAAGAGTATCTACACCCGCTTTGGTCATTTAATAAGTATGCCATTGGAAAAAATTTTCCCTGGAGAGCTGGAAGAATCCATTTGAGTAATTAACATTGCTTTAAAAATCTGCAGTTTTAGTCTGCTTTGTAGGTTTGTGTTTTTTCTTGTTAAGTGTTTATTTTGTTGGGGGTGTTTTGTCTTTCCCCTCTTTTATTTTTTCCCGTTTAATCCTTTATCTGAGGCATCCACTGCTGGGGATGGAAACCTTGTAGCTCTGATAGGCTACTTCTAGTTGCAAGCAGCTCAGTATTGCCTTGGATCTGTCCCAGGCTTTCTCTGCAGAACAGTGTTCTGGGAGCAGCAGTCTCTTGTGTTACTGGGGAGCTAGAGAGATTCACAATCAGCTCTTTTGTTTTTGTTCTTTGCTCCATGTGAGGCTCCTGAGAAGTGTTTTCATGTGCAGTCTGGTGGAGCTGGATCCAAAACCAGGCTGGGAGCCCAAGATGTAATCTAGCTCTACCTGTAATCCTCAGGTGTTTGAAGACTGAAGATGAGACTGAGGGGGGTTGAATTCCTTTTATCTGCAATTTGTGACTCTCATCCCCAGAGGATCTTCTGCCACCCAGCAGAGAAGGGTCAGGAGAAGACGAGAGGGAAGGTGAGGAGAAAAGACAGTACTTTTCTCCCATTGTTACAAATACTTGCTTAGTTACACAAAGCGTAGGAATATTTACTGTTTATCCCAGTGGTAGTGCCTCTTAGGGGGAGCAGCTGAGGGAAGTGGGATTGTTTAGTCAGGGGAAAAAGAGGCTTGGAGAGGACATTGCTGCTCTCTGCAACTACCTGAAAGGAGGTGCTAGGAAGGTGGGTGTCAGTCTCTTGTCCCAAGTTAAAGGATGAGAAGAAATCACAGCATCATTAGGGTTGGAAGGGACCTCTGGAGATCATCCAGTCCAGCCCAATCCCCCTGCTAAGGCACGGTCACCTGGAGCAGGTGGCACCAGAGCACATCCAGGTGGGGTTGGAATGTTATCAGAGAAGGAGACTCCACAACCTCCCTGGGCAGCCTGTTCCAGGAGTCTGCCACCCTCAATGTGGAGAAATTCTTCCTTCATGTTGAGGTGGAACTTCTTGTGTTTTAGTTTGTGGTCATTGTTCCACAACCTGTCACTGAGCACTACCAGAGTCTGGCAGTGTTCTCTGGGCACTCACCTTTGTGATATTTATGGGCATTAATGAGATCCCCTGCAGTCTTTTCCAGACTAAACAAGTCCAACGTCTGCTGTCCCTTCTCACATGAGAGGTGATCCAGACTCCTCATTATCTTTGTGTCCCTCCTCTGCACCCTCTCCAGTAGGTCCTTGTCTGTCTTGTTCTAAGTAGCCCAGGACTGAACACAGCACTCCAGATGTGGCCTCACTAGGGCTGAGTAGAGGGGCAGGATCACCTCCCCAAGTCTGCCGGATGCACCCCAGGATCCCATTGGCCCCAGCCATCAAGTGTCCTCAAGTTGTACCAGGGAAGGCTTTGACTGGATATTAGGAAAAAGTTAATCACAGAAGGGATTATCAAGCCTTGAAAGAGGCTGCTCAGAGAAGAGGCTGCTCCAGTCACCATCCCTGGAGGTATTTAAAAGACGTGCCGATGAGGCAGTTGGGAACATGGTTTGGTAGTGGACTTGACAGTGCTGGGTTAGAGGTTGGACTTGATGATCTTAAGGGTCTTTTCCAACCTAAATGGTCCTTTGGTTCTGTACTGTATGGTATGCAGAACTTGATTCCAGTGGAGCTCAGTGGATGCTTTTGGACCATCCTAATTTCAGGCAGTAGATACGTGTGCACACATACTTCTGCTGCTTTTCCATTCATCTCTGGACTGAATTGCTAATTATAAGTTCTTGGGCTGTTGTATTTTGTTTTGCACTTAGAAATACTATGAACATGCAGCTTAAAACATTGGGATTATTCACCCTTATTTACTTCCTATTGCTTCAGAAATAAACAAGCATTTGTGCCTGGGCCTTAATGCTGATTTAAATGCAGATATGCTGCTGTTTTTGTTGCAATCTTTCTGCCTCGATGGTAGCCGAGAGAGGAATTTTATTACATCAGCCAAACATGTGCTGGTAGGATCATTTTGTTGTTTTTCTTAACCGTGTTGTTAGAAACAAGGGTTGGCTCTATGGAGACAAATTTTACAGGTAATGGGCTTCTACTTACTGCTCCTTCATATGCAAATTTCCTAAAGGCAGAAGAAATGTTTTCTTTTCAGTGTATAAATGGCTGGTTTACATGGCTGCAGGAAGTTTTTGCTTTAAATTGCTGTTGAGAAGAATACCCACTACCACCATCACCCCAAATGGGGACCGTGCTCCTGTTCAAAAAAATTTGGTGACTTTGTTAGCTAAATATGAGAATCGTGCTTAGAGTCACTATTGTCATTACTGAGCTTGTACTGTGGGGCTACTTGCTTCCTGCATGGCCTTACTGTGAGGATGTATAGGCTCTCCTGTTCCTGTTTTGCTGGTTTCCTTCCCTATCTTCCCCACCTCACCCTCCCACTGTCCATTACTTGGAAAGGTGAATAGACCAAAGCACTCTTCCCTATTCTTGATGATGGCTCATTGTTTCACTGTCGATTCGAATGCTGTAACTTTCCTAGGAAGGCTTTTTTGCTTTGCTTGTTTACTGCAAATGCAAGAGCCTCTCTCTCCAGGACAGTGTTTTTATTTCTATGCATTTGGTATCTGCATGCCAACCAAACACATTCTTGTCTCTTCAGATCCCAGATAATTTTGCTTTTTTATTTGTTTTTCTGTGTGTTCCCCCCTCCCTTCTCATCCTCTCACCTTTTCTTTTTGTTTTCTAGGGGCTTCTTACCAGAATTTTCTCTCCTGAATTTCATGGTTTAGTCATTGCCATGCAGTTCAGGTCATCAAGCTAAAATTTCGGTTCTGCTCTATTCCCAGTGGGCTGTAACTAGTATTCTGTTTGTCCAATTAATGCAAATCAGTTTATTTAAGCCTTTTGAAATCAAAACAAAAACAAAAGAAGAAAAACAGCATTCAAAGATGCTCAAGATATTTTACCACGGAACATGTCAAGAATTCAATTACAAGTTGCTCTCCAAGAATATTGAGGAAGCAAATAGTCTGTTCTGTTTTGGTTTGAGTTTTTTAACCAGTTGTTACCTTATCTTCTTGGTATTCTGCATATTTTTCCTGATGCTGCATAAGTTAGTTGGTTCATAAGCTTCCAAAACGTTCCAATTGATTCCTCCATTTCAGATGGTTTTGCTGAGGTGCAAATGTTTCTGAGCTGTTTCAATTCTGCCAACATATGTTCAAAACCAAAGTGATGTTTCAGTATTTACTTTTCCTCAATGTGTTTTTCAGCTCCAGGTGTTTATAGCAGTATTGAGGTTTGCAGGATAATATGAGATTGCTTATATACTCTCTTGCCAACCAACAGGTGTGAATGGGGATCATTCCCACCTCAAATGTCCAGTTACGAAGTTCCAGATTAACACTAATCTGATGAATTTTAGGTTCCAAAAGTAATCTGCTGGGTTTATAATATATTCATACTGGTTACACTGAAGAACAGAATTTCTGTTCCCTCAGTCCAAAATCTGTTAACTTACTAGGCATCATTCTTCTATAAATAAGTGGTTCAAAAATACTTGCTGTTGAGAAATGTCTCTATTTTTGTCATGTTTTGTGTCTGCTCCAGCCAAATTGGACTTTGCTTCTGCCTGTCAGGATTTTTGTGTTACATGTATTTTTGTCTCCTCAGTTAGCATATTTTTTCTGGTAAAAAATGTCCTTTGCATTCCTTGAGTAGAGGAGTAATTGTATGTCCAGAGCTTGTGGCAGTCAGAGCTGGATTGCTGGCTTTAAGACCACACTGGAACAGGTCAGAGGAGTGGAAAAAATGCCTCAGTGGTATGATTGCACAAGCACGGGCAAATGATTTCTTGGAGCCTGGATGTCTATGAATAAACCACCTGAAGGTGCTAATGCAGGTGTTTCCTTTCTAACATAATACCTTTACTTTGATCTTCACTGTAACTGATGATTAGGGGTAATGAAACATGTCCAAGATTGATTTATTTCCTGGAATGACCATTCCTCATATTGTAGAGCAGAAAGGCTTCTTTTACACATGAAGAGTTTTGTTTGGTCCTCAGCAGTGCAATGGCAATATGCTTGTGCCTTGCACAAATAATTGAAAACCTTTTTCTGGTGTAAATACTGTCTTTTTTTTCTCCAACCTAAGCAGATACCATGGAGCAAGAACAGTTTGGGCTATGGAATTTTCCACCTTCTTTGATGGCTAGCAAACCTAAACTGGTTTTTGGAGATCAGATCTGTGTTTATACGCAGATGAGGTGGTTTAAGACTTTGTATTGAAATTCAGAGATGAAGGTGTATAGAACCCAGCAGTCAAATATGAATTTCAGGTAGCCTTAGGGTTGGTTGGATGGTATTTCTTGATCTTGTTTTGTGAAGAGATAAATGACCATCTGTTGCAAATACCTCAAAGATAAGATTTTCTGCTCCTCCTAGCTGGGTGCAATATTCATTATGTGCCATTTGGCTTCTGAAAAGTCAAAATTACTCATTCAGTTCCCCTGACCTTTTTCAAAATCTGTACCTATTCAAATGCTTACAACAGCAGATTTACCTTTTGGTTCTCAGGATTGTGTGTGATAGTTCAAGACAAAATAAGAATTCAACTTCCATTTTAGTTGACAAAGATGTAAAGTGTCAAAAGGCAGGCACCTTAAATCAATGTGTCTCCAGTCTAAATAGCCTGTATTTGAGCTTTCTGGCAGTTTGCTTTTTCAGCATTTTCATTTCTTTATCTTAGTTATCACTTTATTACTGAGCAGAGAAAATGCAAGTCCTTAAATCTTGTTAAAGGCTTCCTTAAAGAAAAGCAGTACTGAGAATTGGGTTCACGGTGATGACAGATCATAATGACTGCTAAATAAAGATGTAGGAAGTGGAATTATCATCATCCAGCCAAAAATCACATTCTAGATGCAGTGTGGACAGATTTGTTCCTCATAGGAAAAGGTGACACACTTTTGCTTCCTTGTGCACTGTCTCTTATCTTTGTGTAAAACTAACTTGTAGGTCCCTTCTGTTTCACCAAGGTGTGGAGTTTTGTACACCATTCCCAGATGTCTGTGAGCCATGATTGCAGTCACATCCTTTGCCTCCACCTGTGCATGGGTATCCTTCATGCCAGGTACCTCTTGTTCTGTGCTATTGCTCTGAACAGTGGTGTTGAAGCAGGCTCTTCAGTCCCAAGGGCAGTCTGGATGGTGGGACTGCACTTGAGGTATCAAAGTTCTCTGTGCTTTTCTTCCACAGAAATAACAATGAAAAAAAGTGGTACAACTTCAGCTGAGGTTTGGAGAAGTACTACACTCTATTTTCACCTGGGGTCAGATTCAATACTTTGTTTTACAGGCTTTGTTTTTTGGAGGTGGCGGACAAAGTGTTTGTAGCCTGGAAATATTTTGTTATAGTAGTGCAAATAATTTTGGGAAATGTGGTTATTAAAGCATTATAAAATGCTAGATACAAGCTTTACATAGTAAGTCAGGAAAAGAATAGGCTATTTGCAGAAGTCAAAAGCAGCACTTTATTTTCTTATTTGAACAAAATGAAGTGCAAAAAGTTGATATAACTAAAGGTCATTTTCATTTAAGTTATTACTAAGTAAGAATATGTACATTATTAGCCTTTAGCAAGATAGCTCTCCTCCATCCTCACAGCATAGGTCAAAAGTATCACTGTTATTTAATTGTTGTCCTTTTACACTGAATATAAAACATTAACCTTCAGGAGGGTACAAACCACAGGAAATCTACTCTATCAGCACTTGCTATTATGTGTCATTATCATGAATAATGTGTGGGAAATGGAAGAAGATGACTGATGTCCATGTTTTATATCTTTATCTTTCTCAATAAATAGTTACTAAAGTTCTTCATATTTGTTGAAGCATTAGGAATTTTTGTTTGCAGAGATTTCAAGGCATTAAGGTCAGATTGAGCATAAGAATAACATTTCTAATATTGCAAATAACAGAGAAATTGTATCTTTAGCTGTCATCTAACTGGAGTTCAGAGAACAGGAAAAACATGTCCTGAATCAGGATAGGAAGGCTTTGTTTGTTTGTTTGTTTCTTAGAGGTGTTAAAGCAAAAAACAGCTGCTCAGGTTTGGGTACTACCTTGTGAACTGTGACACCTCAAGCAGCTCTTCAACCTGTAGAAACAGACCAGTATTACTCTTCTGTTCATCTAAAAAGTCAAGATTAAGTTTTTAGGTGGTAACATAAGGTTCCTCAAGATGAGTTTGAATTATTTCAGTACAGAGGAGGAAAAAAAACCATATGTCATGACCTTGAAATAATAGTGTGACCTTGCAAATCCTTGCCTGCACACCTTCCTTAACTTTCTTAGTGATACTTAGCAATACAAAAGGTGGAGTGGGAGTTGGTGGTGTTTTCCTGTTGGGGGGGTTTCTCAATGAAATTGTTCCTGTTTCAGCCAAATGACTGGATGTTTAACAAGAGGAAATCATAGTATGGGAATAGGCATTTTTATTACTGGGGCAGAATATGGAATTTGCTTCAGGCTCTCCCTTACTGGGAACAGGCAACGTTTCCCAAAGGCATGTGTGCCAGTTCAATCTGTCAGGGAGAGCTCATGGCATCCTTTTCAGCAACACAGCTTGTTGTGCATGATTTTCTTTGTGTGTGAGTAGTTGTTTTGTGTTTGGTGGCAGGACTGTGGGGGGGAAGGGAATGGGAGGAAGTAGTTGTGTTCCTCTCTTCCCCTCCTGCTGATGTTTTTGTCTACAAAGAGAATTTTTTATTTCTGCTCAGTTCTAAGCACAAATAGATGTGTATCTAGCCAGTAACAGCTATTTATTGTTTCCTTTGAAGGCCAGACAATGTCCTTTTGAATAGTGCATATCGGTGATCATCTTCAGAATGTTAGTATTAACTACATGGGTAGGGAATCTGAAATTCAGGGAAGAACTTACAGACCTAGTGGGGAGGGTACTAACAGGTGTGGAATTCAATGATCCTAATGAACTTCTGTGATTGATTATAGCAGGAAGACTTAAATTTCATTTTCCTGAGATGGCTAGAGTGGAGGTGTGTACTGGTGTCCCATTATAATCTGCAAAGAAAGAAGTTGATTCCTCTTTCAGTGCTAAGCTGCTGATGTAATACCAATATAGTGCCTGGAGAAACACTTGTGACTGTAATTACTAAGCAGATAACTACCTAGCTGCTTATTTAAATAACAACCTTTTGGAACTAGATGCACAGCTTGGACCTGTAATAGCTATTGTTAAAATGAGTGTGTCTCATGCAGCTTCTGTCTACTTTTTTTCCTTCACAAATGTTTTGATAGCTGTAGTAGTATTACCCATACATTATCATACCCTAACTTATATTAATGATTACGTGTGTGTGCGTTGTGTTTTTCTTGCAGTGTCTGTCTTTGAGCTTTGTAAGTTGTTGGCATTTTCTGTAACATAATTTATGATAATTTTTCCAACAGCTTCCACTAACAGTAGAAAATACTTTGAAATATTTTGAAGGGTATAAGTTAGCTTTTACACTAACTCCAGTGAAACTTCTGGAGAATCTCATGGGTTCATCTTGTGGGATTGCCATAGAAATTTAACAGAGAAATGAAGAACCTTGGTGAATGGCTTTATATCATAGCTGCTCAAATGGGTCAGCCTCGCTTCTGCTCATGGGGAAATGTGCAGCCATCTGACAGCCCGTGGAAAAAAACAAAGGGCTGTTTTTAAAGTGAGAATGCTGTGCTTTCACTGCTTGCTTCATTTCTCCTCACATGGAGATTCTTTTGCTTCTACCACTAAGAGAAAGCTGTAATGTTTATTACCAGAGCAGTGGTTTTATTGTGCATGTTTGTAATCTGCCCATCAAGCGTCTTATTTTAGTTTCGGTCCATACAGAACATGATGCTCTGCAACTGCCATTAATTCACATTTTTAGCTGTAGTAGCAGAAGGTGGGTACAATAGGCTGAAATGCTTCAACCCTCCTGATAAACCATGTGCCTGTCACGGTGGGGCTGTGTCACAGAACTTCCACTTGCTTGGTTTGCTTTCTCAGAATAACTCTTAACTTCTTCCTCAACTTGAAAAAAGCCAAACACCTGACAGCTGGAATGTCCAACTCACAGGTTCCCTATGAAGAGTGTGCCTGCTTGCACCTGCTGGGGGAAGGAGCTCATCAGGGCTGTATAGTAAAGAATGTGGGGCAGCAGTGGGTTGTACATACCAGAAGAGGGAATGTGAGGCAAGGAAGAGACTCCTGTGCTGACAACAGGTTTCTGTTCTTGCCACTTCCACAAAACTCCTCTTGAGGTTTTTGGAGCTGCCTTCTAATTGCATCCTTTGGGTACTGAGTGCCTAGCTCTGAGATCACAAGCTGTCTCTAAGGGACACAACGCAAGCAAGCAGAAAGATTCAAGCATTACAAGACTGTAGGATTAGCTGCTCTACAAAGTATCTTCAAATAGATCCCATATTATTAGACATCATCAATTTCAGCAGAAGGGAGGTTGTGTGTGTTCACTGTGTGGATATTGAGGCTGTTGCCATGCCTGTGCTGTGGGGCATCTCTGTGAAAGGAAGTTGGTTTATTCGTTGTGATGTGTTCTGATCTGGCAGGGCTGAGTGGGACAGAAGAATCCCTGAGGAAATGCACTGCTAGGTGTGCAGAGCAGCCTTTCAGTCCAGGTCATAGGAAACAAGGTGTGGCATCATGCTCAGAGGGATGAAGTAACAAAATACTGACCAGCTGCTCATGAAGCATCTGCTGAGAGTGGCAGGAGACTCTGTGGGGACTGTAGGAAATGAGTGTGCAATTTAAGATTCTCCTGCAATGTGTGCACAGAGCCAGGCCAAATTCAAACTCTAGTCATTTACTAACTTTGAGTTTGCTTCTTTTGATCTCTGTGCAGGGTGCTTGATTTTCATGTGCTATAAACAAGCAGTTGTGAACAGGTGAAATGACTGTTACTGAAAATACTGGAATACTTTCATTTTTGACATTAAGGGGTCTGCCATGTCTTAATGCTGAATTCAAGTCACATGTGATGCTTGCAACTGACCAAAGATTGTGCAGATGCTTTCACTTAGTAGAGTAGGAAGACCCTTTTTTCTAGATATTTTTTGTTTAAAATAAAAGGTTTGGATGTACTGCTTTCTCTTCTTTCTAATTCTAAACAAAGAAAACCTCAGTCAAAATATTTGTACAGGACAAAGTAGCAATTTGTTCTTTCACTGTTCACTTTCACGTATCTGAGATTTGGGCCTAATGCTGGAGGTCCCAGAGCTGACAGCTCTCTTCCCATAGATAAGCCTGTGATGGTCAGAGTAAATATCACTGAATTTGGGCAGGCAAAAATAAATCACAGAAATTCTTTCAACTTCCACCTACAATATATTTCAGATGATGTTGCCTGGAGCCCACACTAGCATTTTTTTCTAATAGGAGAGGAACACAGTAGGGGACAACACTAGAATAATTCCAGAAGTAGTATCTACTTTGGAATTCAGTCACTTCTGGGGAAAAAAAAATAAGGTAATTAATTGGGATGTTATTTATGTTACATCCTTTCTCCTCTCCTCTCTGCCCAGTCTTTTATGTTGAGGTTGAATACCTGCTTGTAGTGGGGAGTAGACAGGAGGGACCATGACTGTACTGGGGCAGTGAGGACTATTTTAATTGTTCTCTGCATTTGTCATTCCTTGGGGTTAACTGCCCTGTGGAGATAAATTCATCATAGCTGCAAAATGCTATCCCAGTAGGCTCCTGTATACCAGGAAGATAGTGTGTAACATTTATTTGGACTTCTCTGAGTATACAAAAATTGTCAGGTCTATAATTACAGGTGTGTGGCTGAACCAGTGTAAATTTCTGGTTTAGGTATGTGCCTAGGATGAATAAAGCAATAGAATTTAAAAGAAAAATTGGTCACATGAGCAGAAGACCACAGCAGTCATGAATTTGATGACAGTATGAATTTTGGGTGGATATATAAGTTCTCAACATTTTGTGAATCATAAAAAGAAATTTAAAATATTGTATTTAAAATATTTTGTTAAAAGAAGATGCAGACTTTTTTCCTGTTGCTTAGGCAGTAAAGGTTTGGGTCTTTGAGCTCAGATGTGGTATTCTGTTAGTTTACCTGTTACAGCAAGAGTAGCATCCCCAAACTGAGGAATTTGGGAAAAGCCATGGGTTTCTGGAGGAAACAGTGTTGTTTTATTTTTAGCCGTGTGATTAATGCTGATTCAAAATCTTACTTATGTTATTTCTTAGGGATGATATGCCAAAAGAAAGAACATTCAATTCTATCCAATTTTCCTTCATTTGTGAAAAGCTGGTGCATATTTTCAGCATGGACTGACTTGTTACTGGCTTGTAACTTAGGTTTTTTGATGACTTCTCATTTCATGAATTATTTCTTATATGGAACCAAAATGTTTATTATCATTAGTTCCTAATGTTTTACTATGTGTTAGTAAAATACTATATGAATATGTTTTATGAACAGATTCCAGAAAGGTATCTTTCTTGGGTTAGAGAGAGAATATTTTTCTTTTATTAATGTTTCTTATTGGTAGTTAATTGCCTTCACTTTTACAAGCGTAGCTCCAGTTTGTTATTGATGTTATTTTCCTGGCTTTAGCATCCAGCTTTTGTCTTTCATCACAACTTAATCTTTGGGCTGGAGTTCTTCAGTAGTGTCTACTTTCCCTTTGTTACCCTAATTACAGCACCTTTGGAATCATCCCTTCTCCTTTTATTAATTGACTCTCCATGGTAACCTCTCTTTTTAATAATTTAAATAATTAAATTCTTTAAGTTTCTTGCTGCAAGGCATTCTCTACTCTTGAGTAATTTTTACAGCTGTTACTGACTTTTGGCTTTTCAGCTGCACTTAAGCAGTAGACATGTAGGCATTGTGATTCTTTAGAGTATTTCATTGTTGGTGGTCTTTACTTGATATATGGAACAGAAACTCTTTTCCATATATTCCCCTTACCCCTTCCCTGTGGTTGTGAGCATGGTTGTGAGGTTAGTCCCTTTTGCTGCTGTGTCCAATTGGCTACATAAATTTTAGGGATTTCTCTTCTCTGACCCTCACACCTCTTGTGCAAGGTCCTGCCTGATAGGTCACACAGTTGGAAGACTTCGTTGATGTTGTTTTGAAGACTGAGGTGTTATTCTGCAGAGCCAGTAGCTGGAGGGTGAGATGAATGATAGCTTCACTGGATAGCTTTGTCTCTCTGCCATAGGAAAGTCAGGAAAAAAATCTATGCTTGTCTCTGTATGATGAAGCCAATGTCTGAGAGAGTTGGAAGGTCTTGTGTGATTAGACTTTAAAGTACTGTTTTTATCCTAGAATTAATTTCAGAAGGCTTTGCATTATGTAGATAACACCGTTGTAAATGCTGTGGGATGTGCACCAAAGGATTGTAAAACTCATCCAATGAAAGGTACCAAAGCATTTTACAGTGTTCAAAGCCTTCTGGAGAATATCGGATGTTTTTCTCTTTCAAATTGTTTGCTTTAAATCCTTCAGACACATCCTAATCAATGCCTGGCTTATAAAATTAGCTAATGCTCTTAACTACAGTGTGGTACTTACTGTGAGCGAGGGTGCTATGTATTTAAAGGCTTTGCTAGCATAATGCCCCAGTCCCTTGTACTCAGCAGTTCCTTTTCCCTTGTGAGCAGGATCCAGGGGCGCTTGCAGAAGGCAGCCAAGATGAACATGGTGAAGAGGATCATGGGCCGGCCGCGGCAGGAGGAGTGCAGCCCGCAGGACAACGCGCTGGGCCTGATGCACCTGCGGCGCCTCTTCACGGAGCTCTGCCATCCCCCACGGCACATGACCCAGAAGGAGCAGGAGGAGAAGCTCTACATGATGCTGCCGGTGTTCAACAGGGTAAGTGTGCAACAAGCGTGTCCTTGATTTGAATGGCCTGCTCATACTGTGTATTCCCAAGACCTTTTGGTTCTGGCACAACAGGTTTTCTCCCATTGGCATCCTTTCGGTTTTCTCCTTGTCCTCACGCAGTGTTGTGTTAGGGGATAAACTTACCTTTGGAAATTTCTTATCACTTTTTCTCAAGTGCAATCCACAGATGCATGTAGACTGACAACTTTTCTGCAGTGCTCACTGCTATTACAGTCATCTGATTTCCAGCCTGAACTTTGGGAGCAAGTTCATACCCACTTTTTTTGTGTGACAGCACCATCCTTGAGTCTGAATAGCTCTTCTCCCTTCTTTGCATTTATTGTACTGATATATGTTTAGAGATAGCAATCATATTATGTCCTGTCAACTTGGTTTTTCTAGGCTGCATGAGCTGAACAATTTTAATTTCTCATGTGGTATATTCTCTGTGTTCTTATCACCCTTTTAGCCTTTTTCTGTGTATTGAGTCTGAATCCCCCTTCTTGGACAAGGGAGATTTTGAACAACCAATCTGTAGGGAAGGTATAATAGCCACTTTTACTGTGGCATTCATATTTCACTACTCCCTTGTACTCAGGCACTGAGATTTTGTTTGGAGGCAGAACTATGACAGCTGTCACTGGAATTAATGGGAACTAAATCCTCTTTATGTCTTATATCATTCAGTTACCCTGCCAGGTTATTGTGAATAATAATTTTCATGGTAGTTTTAGGGTCATGAAAGACCAATAAGTACAGATCTAGCTTTCTTTTTCTTTTCCCCTGCTTTTCTCCTTACTTCTTGGATGATGGATTTGTGCTTGTATATGCTACCCCAGAGAACTGGAATGACCCAAAAACTGAAAGGATTTTTTTGTTGAAAGTATGGCTTATGAAGGTGTTAGACACTGAGCTGCTTGCATGTTTGTGCTGGTTTTGCTGGGATAGAGTTAATTTTCTTTACAGTAGCTAGTGTGGGCTGTATTTTGGATTTGTGCTGGAAATGATGCTGATAATATGGGGATGTTTTAGTTACTGCTGAGCAGTGCTTACAGAGAGGCAAAGCCTTTCTGCTCCTCACCCCACTCTACCAGTGAAGAGATGGGGAGTGCAGATGGAGCTGGGAGGAGACACACTGACCCCAGCTGACCCAGGGGATATCCCCTACATATGGTGTCAGGCTCAGGATGTGAAACAGGGGGAAGAGGGAGAAGGAGGTGAGGGGATGTACAAAGTGATTTGTCCTCCCAAATCACTGTTACTCATGATGGGGCCTTGCTCTCCTGGAGAAGGCTAGACACCTGCTTGTCCAGAAAGCAGTGAATGAATTCCTTGTTTTGCTTTGCTTGCTTGCATGGCTTTTGCTTTCCCTATTAAACTGTCTTTATCTCAACTCATGAGTTTTCTACCTTTTACCCTGCTGTTTGTTTCTCTGCCCTGTTCCACCTGAGAGCAATGAGCTGGTGTGGTGCTTAGCCGCCAGTTAAGCTTAAACTACAACAATGCTGTGTAGAAAAATTAATCCTAGTCAAGACATAGTATTACTAGGATTTTCAGTCTACTAGGTAGTGTTCTTTAGTGGATGGATCACTTGAATGCCATTCTGTTGCCCTAGGTCTTATTTCTACTGGTAACCTGTTGTGTGAGTTTGGGCTAAGTAAGCTCAGTTCATATGCCTCCTCTTTAATTTATCTTCTTGGATTACATGCCTTTTAGTTATGGACTTTGTTGATTTGTTTCTACAAATTAGCACAATAGAATCTTAATCTTGCCTTGAGCCTATGAAGGTAATTTTGATGCAGTTATGCTTGGAAATCTCCCTCTGGTGGTTACATGAGGCTGATGCTTCTGAAATATAGAAGGCTTCCACTTGAGCTTCTTCAACACTTAACTCTGATCTGCAGGTAGAGAAGAATTTTTTCTTAGCCTTTGTGGTAACTACTGGCAGAAGCATTATGTCTGTAGAAATTGCAGTTGGTGATACTGCAGGGTTTAAGTAAACCAAGTGTATCAATGCATGCACAGCATCTAAGGAAAGACTTTGATTAGACTTCTGAGATTAAAAAAAACAGTTGAGTTTTAATTTCTCTGTCATTTCTGCCTTTTCTCTTTTCTTTAAGACACATCCCCCCCACTCCCTTTACACCACTTGCTGGCTTTGTCCTAATTCTCAGCTCATCCTTTGGACTCTGCTGAAGCCTAGTTGAAGTTACTTCATCTCTTTGCACTAATTGTTCTATCTGTCCTTCATTCAGCTCATGTGCTGAAGCATTCTGAAAACCAAATCAGTAACCTGAAGTTTCCTTTTTGCTTCATCAAAATCAGCTCTTATCTAAGTAATCTCAGGTAACATTCTTGAACAGATTGATGGTTTCTGTGATTCTATTTGTATGAATGCATCTTGGCTACTCTTCTCAGTTTTCCCCCTTTTTTGTAGTAGCTTTTCCTTCCCCAGGTTCCCCATGTCTCTTTTCTATTCTTTGCAGAATCCATCTGGTTTTGTTTATGGGCTTTTTTCTCTGAGTCCTAGACACTCTTTTGTACACTTTTTTACTGAAGTAAACTTGGTGCTGAAAGCACATTATTATGTGTTTGCCAGATGTTTTGTTTTTTAGTCCCAATTCTGGTTGTTTTCTTCCTCTTTCCTCTTCCCCCCAGTTTCCTTGTTTAGTTCTAACATCACTGTCCTCAAGCTCTACCTGCTTTGAGCTTGTGAGCTTCTTGGAGCTGTCCTTTGTGCCACAAATACAGGTCATTGCCAGATGTTGTCACTTTAGTTTTCAGTCTCTAAAATCTGGATCATAGCTTGACATATTAAAGAAAGCAGATGTTGTTTCTGCTCTTTCACTTTCTTTTTTGTAGTTCTTAATAACTATTGTCAGTCATCAATGGACTGATAGTGATAGTGAATGGGATAGTGGAAACCAAAGAAAACTGACTTTTCTTGATCAGTCAGGTCTCATCTTGTCTCTGTTATAGGGGGATTTTTCCTTGCATTTCATGTTAAAAACCTTCATGTTTTCCTGTATTCTAGAGGCTGAGCAGGTGTGATGCCATCTCTTTCTACTTTTACAATTTACCTCTTTAGATTCCTGGTTAATGCCACCTTCTTCTTTTGATGTTCACATAAAGAGTCTGCTGTGGCTTCCTTGGCTTATCTAGTTTTATGTCTTCTGGAGTGTCAGCTCTTGATGATACAGCTTGTTTTGGAACAATTCTATTAGCTTAGTAACTCTGCAGGTCACAGCAAGACAAATTTTGATTGGAATAAAAAAGTGCAAGAAAAAAATCTCATTTTTTAAAGAGTCTTGGAAGAGATTTTCTATGGCAGATATGGTAAATCTTGGTTCACTCTAAAATTCTGACACAACTTTTCTCTGAGAAGGGACACTTTTGCTATCAGGAAACACTAAAACATTATTAGAGGTTCTTTTCTAAATTTTTTCTTGTTTCTCAAACATAATCCTTAGCTGCAGATGTTTTAAGTGATCAGTTAATAAGTTCATTCAAATTCAGACTGAATCTGTCCATCAGTTACTTTGCATGGTTATCGTTAATCTGTTGAAGATTTTTAAGTGTGATTGAGTCCTTTTCCTGTTACTGCCTTAAGCAAAGATTATGTTGATGTATCATAAAAGCATTTTCTGTTACTAGATTGGAATGTCTGTGGTAGGAGGAGAAACTCCAAACACACTGTGAAGCTCTGATCAAAACTTCTGTGCTGTCCCTTAATGTGTAGTCCAGAATGTCTCCGGTACCAGAGTGGTGAGCTGTTGGAAGTGGGAGCTGCATGTGTTTGGCTGGAATCAGTGTGTGTGTGTGTGTGTGTGTGTGTGCAGAAAATGCAGTAAGGAGTCCTGGGAGAAGCATTATTTTTGCTGAGTGCAGAGATCTAGAGTGAAGAAGGTAACTCTGCTTCCCAGAGGCATCCAAGTGGCCAGCAGCAGGCAGTTAAATAACCAGGGCATCCTGGAGCTCTTTTGAGGCTTTTTTGCTTAGCCGTGGGGTTGAGTGTTTTCCTTTCATCAAAGTTATCTCAAGTTTTGTGTGAAGTGCAGCTTCATTTCCTTTTTATTTTTTTTATTGTGAGGATTATTAATCAGTAAATTCAGCAGAGCTAAAGCATTCTTAAGTTTGGTTTGTAGATAGAGCATATCTCAAGCCTGCTTGCTCGTTCTGGTAACGAGTGGGTTTACAAATCATTTCTTTTTCTTCATTGTTTAGGGAGGCTTATGAAATGATGAATCACATAGTAATGAAAAGCTAAATTGGTGCATAATTAACACAAGATTGGCCCTGTGGAAGAGTAGTCAAAAGGCTCCTTTCAGAGTTCAGTGAGTTTGTGGAAGCACTGCTCTACCAACGTGGTGGTAACACTTGTGCAGTATGTGAGAAAAGTGGATGGAATGATGAAGAGGCTGGTTTTGAATAAGTGGTACATTATCTTGAAAGAGCTTTGCTTTTCCTTATTAAAAAGACTGTTTACTGCTGAAATGTTTAACATTCTGTTCCTGATTTTTACTACCACTTTTAGTCAAAGGGTATATAAATAAGCAATGGAGATGCTTATTCTACATAGTGCAAACTTGGTTGTGGGGCAGCTAATTAAAATCCACTTGACCTCAGTTAACCTTTACTGTAACTTTGAGTTCTCTGCATTTTCTGGGAACTGCTGACAAATCTGAGTGAGCTCAGGACAGGTAATGGGGCCAATAGTTTTTCCTTTTCATTTGGTCTACGTGAAGGAGCTTTCAACAACCAGTGATGACAAGATGCTATTGTGCATTCTGGTCTAGATATTCTTGCTTATGTTATGTGAGCATGCAGACCTCAAGGCCTTCTTCCCTTCTTACAGCCTCGTGAAAGTTAGGGGCTCTTGGATGAATTAGGAGTTGATGCAGACAATTGCAAAAGGAGGCCTTGTGAAATATTTAGGGAAACTTGGATTATCTGTACTAGGCATGTTGTGTAGGCTGTAATTGAAATGAGGGGTGTTTTTCTTGGTCTGCAGAAAACATTCTCTGTCTGTAATGTCTGGTCTCCTATTTGCTTGCTTTAATGATAATGGTGGTTGAAATTTACAGTAGGAGAAATACTTATGCCTTTGGTGAAAACTATTTTTGTTTTGAGGAAACTGAGTGTTCCATTTCAATGTTGTATTTCTGGCTCCATTTCATCATGACTTTGCAATGCAAGTAGACAGGAAAAATATTTTTGGCTGTTTTGTGATCTGCCAGAGCAACTGATACTAAGGGAGGTAAGAAGTCAAACTTCGACAAAAGTTATTCTTCCTTCTGCCTTTTAAGTCTTCTTCAGTGACTTACAAGGTTAGCTGGCACCACAATTACCTTGCATCTCTGTTGGCTGTAATCATGGATTTCACTGGATGTCCCTGGACTTGAGAATGACCTCAGCCAAGTGTGTCAGCAGCTCAGCTGTAACAGGATAACTGGGTCACCCAGAGAAAGGAGACGGGGTGAAGCAGCTGTTGAGTCCGAATCAACTGTACTGTTACAGAACACATCCTCCTTCTGGGAGGCCAGCATAACCTGTTGAACTTAAGTTTTACTAGAATAATACTGTCATCTTTTATGCTCATCAGGGGCACTCCTGAAGATTCCATAAATGTTTATAAGGAAGAAAAATTTAAACAAGCAGAGACTGTTCAGGTCTCTTGAACAGTCTATTTCTTCAGCGCTAATGCAAGTGATGATACTATAATTTTGTTTGTATGCTTTGTTTGATATTGAATATCATGGGTTTTTTGTGGCCATTTTAGTGCAAGTTTTACATTGGAAGTGTGGATAAAGACTCCTTTTTTCTGTGTAGTCTTAAATGAGCAATAAATTAGTGCAGCAACTAGCTAATCCATTTTCAGATAATGTGTTCCACTGCTTGGTACAATACCACAGAATTAGCACATTTCTCCGTTTTATGTGGTCTAATACATTATTTAATAACAAAATCAATGCTTAATCATGAAGAGTAAGTTACTAGAATTAAGTGACAACTTATAAAAAAAAAAGGCTGCTGTTGTGTTCAGGAGGATCTCAAAAAAAGGAGGGTAAGTCCTTGGGATATCAGCAACCTGGAAGGCTTCCTGGTATTGTCAGTTTATTGAGGAAGGATGTAACAGGGCAGTTCTAATTCTTAGTCCTTTTTAAAGACTTTACACATGCCATTCTATTTAGGTCTGGTAGATAGTAAAGGAGTTGATCTTAAAAACAGAAGTCCTGTTGCAGAATTTGGTCTGGTACCTTTTCTGTACCCCATTAAGTGCAATCTCAGTTTTTTGAGGTTCTGCAGGGTTTTCATCTTGCAAGAAAACTTACAACTCTTTCCCCCTCCATTCATCAGATTTTACCTCCCTGAATGAAGTCTGAATTTCAACTCTGAACATCATGTACTTTGCAAACCAGTGCAGTGATGAATGCTGCAGCATGTGAAAAAAAGCTCGTAATCGCCATAGGAGTATTTCTTCACAAAGGAACGTGGTAGTTTGTAGTGATCCTTGTAAACTGAGTGATTTTAATGCATCCATTTTTCTCTTGGTTTAGGTGTTTGGAAATGCTCCTCCAAGTACAATGACAGAGAAATTTTCTGACCTCCTGCAGTTTACTACTCAAGTGTCACGATTGATGGTGACTGAAATTCGACGGAGAGCATCGAATAAGTCCACAGGTACTGCATGGGGCACAAGGGTGGCCTTTTCCACATCTGTGCATCATGATTTTCTGATCAGTCAGAATACTGTGAGCTGCCATTCACAGCTACTGTGCACGCTCAGAAACTGAGTTTTTAGCAATGAAAATCTGTTGGTTTTTGTTCCCTTGGACTGAGAGAGAGGGGAGGAGGAGAAGGAAGAGGTTAGTGGTTTCCTCCCTGAGTTATGGAGTTAATGGAGTTCCACAAAATTCCAATAAATGAGAGAGAGAGAGGTGTGAATGGGGTTGCATGACCTACTAGGAGAAGGAGGCCAAGAACATGCATGTGTACAGCTGCTGTATCTTGCCTGAGGTGCCTGTTGGTGGTGTGTTGTGTCACTTGGATATGTTAACATTCCAGAACTATGCATTTTAAATTAGCTGCTGGCCTGGAAGCTAATAAGATGTGAAAGTACAGCAAGTCCCACATTAGGACCAGCACTGCCAGCCCTAGAAAAATGTCAATGGGCTCTTCTTCTTCTCTGGTTATTAACTGTCAGGATTAGATTTGGTTCTCTTGACCCCTGAATGTATCAGAACCTGATCTCATATTGGCAGTTGCATAACTGAGGACAGTTGCACCAAGAGGGCAGTTTCATTAGCTTTCCTCTTAGACTTCCTTTTCTGAAGAGGAGTGCTTCCAAGAAGTATCAAGTCTTTGCCTACTAGATCATTTTAATATCTGTGCTGTGTTCTCAGTTTGGATCTGATGGTAAACGAGAACTGGAAAAGGCTGTGAAAATTATTGTGCAGGAAGTCAGGAGTCGCAAACTCTGCCAATTACAATATATTTCCATTTTAAGCAGCGTGACTAACAGTGAAACAGTGAAACATTCCAGATGGCTAAACAGATATCATAGACAAAACCTGTTCTCTATGGGTAAACAGGCGCAAAATGCCTTTTCTTTGAGTATTAGGGGGAAATAAATGTCCGACAGCCGTGCTGGCAGAACGGTGCTGTTCATTTGACCTTTTTTTCCTGGGGAACGTCTGTTATGCCTGCTAGTCAGTTGGATTCTGCTGGGAGTAACCATTTTTGTGTGTTTATTACTTCAGCCATATCTCTGCTTATTGCTCCAAAATTATCCAGTTCTTAAAACCTCACAAGTCAAAGGTAGATTTTATTGCTGGTGGTGGTTTGGAGTATTTTTCATGTTTTCCACCTCACTTAGAAACTTGACCACAATGACTAAAAAGAGAGTTTGGTGTTCTTCTAAGCTATAATATAATGAATACCAGTGTTTCTGTTAAAACAGTAAGCAGACATTTTTCCTCTGTTATCAGAATTTCTGTTATTCTGGTCAGTAAACCCTTTTTAGACCTCAAGGAAGCCTGATGAGTCCATGTTCTACAATTGCATTGTGACTCTTGGTGGGACCAGTGAGTTGCAGTTTTGTCTCCAGAAGTAACCAATTAACAAGCTGTTAAAATTCAGTTTGTAGACTTCTGTGTTAAAATGGTTAGAACTAGATACACACTTCCGATGATGTTGATCTGAAAAAATAGAAATTATTGGCTTTTTAGAATATATTTTATGTTAAAGACATCATACTGGGTCTGTGGATTGTGAAGACTCTTGCATAATTTTTTTAAAAACTCCCATTCTTTTTATGTCTCAAGCAAAAAGATATAACATGTCTTAATAGTTGTTGACAGGTAATTATATCCTAGCATTTTTTTGAAAGTAAAAAAAGCTCAGTAATTGGTAATACACAAGTGCAACTTCGTGATGGTGTGAAGTGCTCCACATAAGTCAACAAAATAGCTGAGCCTGTGTTAGAGACAAGCTTTCCATACAGTCAAAAGTCAACTTTCAATAGTTAATGACAGGGAAGAAATTTTGCAAGAACTTGATTTCTGTAAATTTGTTGGCAGTATTTTACAGTGGGGAATGTGGTATGGTTAAATCTTGCCTGTCAGTATGTTGAGGTTGGTTTTTTTTTTTTTTTCTTTGCGCTTTCTTTTTTTTCTACTCCATCTGATAATGGAACACAGCAATTTTTTTCATCAGGCCTTTGAATATTTATGCTAATAGCTATGTGAGTAATGCCTGCCATGGTGGCGGCATATCTCAGTTATTCTTGGCAGACTGTAGTAGTTTTCTCAGAACAGTGTTTTGTGATTCAGTAGTAACTGTGCCAGCACCCTGTCTTAAGTGGTCTCTGAACATTGCCATTGTAGTTGTGTGTTCAGCTACAGTTTCCACTGCCTTATTTCTCTGGTAGGGATCAGTTAAATCTGAGTTCAATTATCTTGCAGGTTTCAGTCTGTGTTGTGCAACAGTGATGGTTTTCAGGTGACAGCAGTAACTGTTATGAGGATTAGTGTATAGTTTCCCTTGCCATGGAGTATCTAGTCTGTTTAGAAGATGGTGGGGTCATAGGTGAGATAGCTTTATATGCTTGAGATTTTTAGCTGCTTATTTGCCACATATAAGTCAAATTTGGTGTCTGAGTTGATCAAAAAGTTATGGTAGTACTATGTAAAATAAATGTTCAAACATCTATTTCTAGTGTAGTCTCTGTTCTGGAATGAACCTTTCTTTTGGCAGCAAGTGCATCTGGCCCAGAGCTGGAAAAGACTTCTGAGAAAAGGAATAGGGACAGCTGAAACTTGGTAAAACCAGTGTGGCTACTAATGGCTACTTTGGCTGGAGAGGAAGCAACACTTTTGTTTAATGTATTTTTCTAAAGACATACTTTGGATGCAGTTGGTAGTTCTGTGATTTTGCAGATATTCCAGCAGCATGTCTTTAAACTGAAGTTGCTGAGGAAGGAGTTGGAGAATATTCTGAGTTGGAAGGGAGTCACAAGGATCATTGAGTCCAACTCTTAAATCAGTGGCCCCTATGTGAACTGAGCCCACAACCTCAGTGTTATTAGCACCAGGCTCTAACCAACACCTCTCTCCCACTCTAAACAGCTTCTCATATTTCATTAGTGGAGGGTGTGGAATCCTCTTATTTGGTACCTGGTAGTGGTTATTCCATTTTTACTGAAATGGGATTCTAACTCAGTCCTCTCCATGGTGTGCATCTCAAGCACACCAAATGGCACCCACTCAGGGCATTAACATTTATCCCAGGGAGATTCAGAATGATTCCCTAAGTGATGGGCAGTCCTGCTACCTGGATCATACCATAGACAGAATATGAATGAGTGGGTGCAAGGACAGGTGAAGCTGAAGAAGGGTAAAAAACTGAACAATGAGAAAGATAAGTGGTACATCACACTGGAACTTTTTTGCCTCCTTTCAAAGACAGTTTCAAGAGTCTGTTTTTTAAAATAATTTTATTTGGCTAGCTAGTATACATGCACTGTTCTGTGCACCTTTTAAGTTCAGTTAAGTTGTGTCTGTATCAATTTCAGTCAATTTTTCATTTCATATTTACAACAGTTTCTGTTTGTATTTGTTTCAAAATTTACTATTAAATGCTAATTTTATTTTTACTGTACTACTAGGCTGTTCAGCTAATCCTTCCTACCTCCAGCACTTTCAGTTGTTGTTTATACCCTCTGAATGTTGTAGTGATTTTGTCTTTTTTAAAGGGTTATTTCTGGGGGGAAGGAGGGATGAATTGGTTTGGAGTTTTTTTACATCCTTCTGTTTAGTTTTTAGGTTTTTTTTTTTGTTTGTTTTGTTTTCAGGGGGTTTTTTGGGAGGGGGAAGGTTCTGCCACCTGTTTTTTCCTTTTCCTTTTCATTTCACGGTTTTACTCAAACTGTTTCACCACTGAAAATGCTTTTAACCTCTTCAGGAATTTTTCTAGCAGATCTGCTGAAAGACTATCATTATCTCATCTTCAAACCATTTTGGGAGATCAAGTTGATAAAACATTCATCATCATTACAGAAAACCGCATCAGTGGTTTGTACTTGGCCTCTGACAGTGCCTACCTTTATTCTTCTTAAAGTTCCATTGATGTGCAAACTCTCTTTTTACTGTTCTTTTCTTTCTTTGCAGTTAGTCTCTGTCACATCAACAGAACTGATTTTAGGTTTGTCCTCAATCCACAGAAGTTGATATAATTCAAGTGCATCTTGCATTTGGGTGGATTACAGATGATAGTTGAAGGAATCTTCTGCTACCAAGGTGCCTTTCAGGCTCCTCCCACTAATGAAGTCTGAAGTTTTCCTGATAGGGAGGATCTTTGTCAATAAAATAAGTGTACTTAGGGGCTGCTTTCAGACTTTTTTGGTATGTTAACTTTTCTTCTGCTGAGAAGAGACTGTTGGCAATGATTTCACATGCTGGGATTGCACATCTTGTGTTTTTCATTACAATGCATGTTTTTCCTGTTCTGTGGGGGACTTTGGTTTATAACGTGATTCCGGTTTGTCTTTATTGAAATTGCTCTGAAAGGGAAAAAGAAGTGTCCTGTCAGCTGCTGTTCATCAGGAGCCAGTTTTGATCAACAGCTCCTGTATCTGAGTACTTTTGGTCAATTTTCTGTTTACTTTTGGTGCTTGCTACCAGATCTTATGCAAGGCAAGTGTAGTGCAATATAGAGCCTTTCCAAGAGATCCTAGAAAGCCTGTTCTTTTATCATCTGTGTTAGTGAGGCTAAAAGCTGGCACAGTTGAGTTGTTTTATCTTTGGAGGAGCAGCCCTCCATTTCTGCACACTGCAGAAGCATTAGCCACTTCACATCTGCCACATGTGATGACAGCCCAACTCTGCTCCTGCTGATGGAAGGCAGACTTTGTGCCATCACGTTTTTATTTGGGTTGATACTTCTCTTTTACTATCTAGATAGCTGGAATTATTTGTACTGTGTAACTTTAGGTACCTGACTGTGTCTTCAGGCATTTCCCAAAAGAAGTAGCAGAGACTTCTAGAAGGCTCCCTTAGAGAAGGGATCTCTGACTTCAGCTTCACCTCCTGCTGACACACCCATCCATGCCTCTTACTGCACCTGGCCTCCCACCCTTGGAACATGCACTGATTTTTTTTTCACTAATATTCCCCTCTATTTCAGTATTGTATGCTGCTTATGGTTCTAGACCATCTAACTAAAAGCTTCTTGTACTGAATTTGCCCTTAGTGCTATTGCTATAGGCAACAATATTGCCTGCAGTGCACATGTAGCACTGATTTTTGCTAGCCATCTGAGTGAATCTAATCCCATTGCTTGCTGCCTGTTGGTTTTCTGAAGTCCAGGATGCAATGCACCTCTTACATGTGAAACAAATTTTGTTTCTATTGTTTCTATTGTTTCTATTCCGTATGTACTGAATCCATGCTGAAAAATCTGATTCCCATGTATTAACCACAAAACCACATAATCATGGTCATACTCATGTGTACATGCTTGCACAGTTGTCACAATAGGTATATTTGCATATTATTATATAGGTTTTTCTCTTTGCCTTTTTGCTGTTTTTTACCAATTAGCATATCCCACTTCTGAATTGGCTTTCTTCTGCAGCAGAAGTTGAAGGGCTAAGGACATCTGAGTGGGGCACATGGAGGATGTTATATTAAATTATGACTTGGGCACTTCAAAAACAGGGGGAAGGTACAAGGAATAAATTAAGACTAGTGCTGATGATAGAAGTTAATCTTAAATGATAGCACTATCAAATTTTCTCAGAGCAGATGACAAGAGAGCGTCTTCCTGCACTTAAAATGATGTCTATGTTTTAGCTAGTGCTTAATTAAGAGTGGCAGTTTTGAAACTGCTATTTATAGTGTTCAACTGCTATGCCAGGATGCCAGCAGCATGACAACTTTTTCAGAAGCATGGACTTAACCCCTGAGTCTCACTTTCAAAGGTGACTGAACAAGCCCTTGTTCCACTGGTGGCTTTGGAGACTGTGCCCAAAGGAGGCTGTGCACAGCCAGTTTGGTACCAGTCTTGCAGGCAGAGACTGATTGCCCAGCTCTGTCTGTGGTGGGATAGAAAGAGAACAGGCCTACAAAAAAAATCACACCTCGTGCTGGGTTGATGGGGCATTGGCCTTATAGCAGCAGTGCATGCTTTAGACATGCTTGGCTCTCAGAACTGAGGAAAAATGGCTTTTGTCAGGAGTTCTGGCATTTTTCTTTGCCTTTAGTGTAAGAAGTGCAACTGTGTCATGGCTGTTGTGCTTTCTAAGTTGGCCTGTTCGTATACCCAGCCACTTGACCTTGCACTGATAGTTTCAGGTCAGCACGCTGGGAAATTCCTACTTGTCCTTGTTGCCTTACCTTTCACCTTGGTATCTTAAGCTTTATCTCAGTCTCATGGAGGGAAATAGTAGGGACCTCTCCTTACTTTAGCACCAGAATTGGAAAAGCCAGTGGTTTGTACTAAAGCCTATTATGGGAAAAAGTCTGCCAGACAAAAACATGAGAGAGGAGCCATTGCACAAATGAGCCAAATCTGCACAGCTTACAGTGTAAAGCTTCAGAAAGTGATCTTTTCAATGTAGTTGATATTATTTGTTTGATAAGTACTTTGCCATATGAAATGTGCTGCCTTTCAAATGAGCTTCTTCCCAGGTATGTACTGAGGAATCTTAATAGCAGATGAAGCAAACAAGCCAATATTAAAATTGGATTTTTCTTCAGTTGTAGATTTATTTCTCCATTAGTAATTCCTTTGTAATTTCTTTTTTATGTGATACTATTCACCTTCCTTTTCTGTCCTAGTTGACACTAAAAGCACAGGAGATGATTGATACACAGTTATTAATGAGAAATGTTTTTAGATGTCTCTTAAAGGTAATGGGCAGATATCACAACTGGCATTATAGACTTCTTACATAAGTGTGTATTCAGGCAGCAGTGAAATATAGTTGCATTTTCTCTTGATTTATTTATTGATGCTGATAACTTGTTTACCAGGCTGAGTATTTGTCTTTGGCTCTGACTGATATGGAATAGCATCCAGAAGTGGTTCTCAATCATAAGAATTACCCATAAGCTGTTACTGTTTTCATTCCCAAAAAATTTAGAATGGAGATGTGATAATTGCTGATCATAGTCTTAATGTTACTTTTTTTCCTGTTTTTTTAAAATTCCTTTTGTCTTTCAGCACCTCTTCTTCCATATAATCCCCATTATCCTCCATACTGTTGTTTCAGTGCAGTGCTTTTTTTTCAGAAATTTCAGCTATTTTTATGGAGGTCACTAAGTGATGGTGACTTCATGTCTTCGGAAAAAGTGTATTATATTTGATAAACCATAACTACTCAAACAAAAGTCTCTGTAGGTTACTGAAATCTGTCTGCTGGTCAAAGGGTGATGTGTGACCAAAGAATGTACTTTTTGCAGCCTTGCCAGTGTCAAAGCCAAGCATGTGTGTGTAAGACTAGAATGTGTGTCTGAAAAGCATAGGCCTAAGCCTAGTTCTTTTTTCAAGTAGTGCTGTAAAAGTGAATTTTTACTCAGTGCTTGGAGCTGCTGAGAGGATCTGTTCCCTTCTGCAGACTAGCAGACTGAATTCTTACTGCTTTTTTTCCTTTTTTGATGCCTCCTACAGAGGCTGCAAGTCGTGCCATAGTCCAGTTTCTGGAGGTCAATCAAAGTGAAGAAGCAAGTAGAGGTTGGATGCTGCTCACCACAATCAATTTACTAGCTTCATCAGGACAGGTTAGTTTGAAACAGCAAAGCTAAAAATAAATTATGGGGTGGAAGAGACAAAAGCAATAATAAAATGAACTGCATGAAGACTCACTAAAAGATGTAATTATATTCTGCTTTTCTATGTTAAGATCCTCTTTCTCTTATACTGCCACAGGACTTCTGCTTTAGCTCCTTGTGGTTTCAGTTGCCTGAAAAAAAGTAGTTTTGAGACTTTAATTTATAATGTTCTTTTGAATAATGCATGCAACTTTTATTGCTGCCCAAAGGCTTCTCTTGCATACTGCTGCTTAGTGCCCCATGAGATGCATGGCACATACAGCACCTAAATGGTTCAGACCTTGAACTTTGCACGCCTCGCTGCAGGAGGGCCACAGCAGTTGCAAAAAGCAAGGCCAGCAGCAATGATGAGTGGGTGGTAGTGAATCATTCCTGCCTCTGCTGCTGGTGCTGCCCTCCATCAAAGAGCTGTTTCTGGCAGTATACTGGGCAGCTGTGTGGTTTGTGATTTCTGCTCTAATCTGCCCTTGTAATTCAGCACATCATCTTATCTCTGTTTTGCTATGTCACCAGCCTCCATGCCAATTTGTCTTTTCTTCCCACTGATGCTTTCATATTTTCTACTGCCTTGCTTCTGACAGCTCCTTAACACCTTCTTGCCAAGTGAGAACATAAATTGAATAGTCCTCCTCCCACTCCCATTTCTCCTGCTGCAAAGAATTGATAGCTGATGAGGGCTTGGCTGAAGGTCTTGTAATTAACTTGTTAACTTCTGTTGGCAAAGGCTGATAGGTTTTGTTTCTGTCCTGTGCAATGACTGCTCTGAACTGTGGCTCTGAGCTGCTGTTGTCATGTAAATAAATCATCCTATTTTTAAAATCACTGTTTGGATGGGCACTCAAGAATAGATGGTGAATCTATACTGCTGTGTCAACACCTCACCAAAGGTGTGAGAAAGAAAAAACAGCATTTCAATCAACTGCATTATTATTGAGGTTTTGAATATATAATATGCTGATCTGGTATTTTTTTGCTGTGTTTTCTTCTTCCACAGAAAACTGTGGACTGCATGACTACAATGTCAGTGCCTTCCACACTTGTTAAATGTCTCTATCTGTTTTTTGACCTTCCACACGTGCCTGAGGTAGTTGGAGGAGCACAGAATGAACTACCTCTCGCAGAGCGCCGAGCGCTTCTACAGAAAGTCTTTGTACAGGTAAGAAAGGTAAAATAGGTCAGGGAATTTGCAAGAGGAATGTGACTACTTCATGTGAGCAAAGTCTAGAAACTTGTTACTTGAGCCAGGTTTTACTCTTTCTTGATTCTTAAAAAACTAATGGCTAAGAGAGAGCTGGATTTTCCTGCAAGGTTTTTCCTGAGGTTAAATTTCCACTACTCCTCTAGTTTTCTTTGACAAATATCTCCTGCACAGAAATGAATGCAGCTCTTCTGCCCAGATACTTAAAAAGAGCAGCATGTGGACTGCTATTCTATTTCCAACTAACTGGTCCTAGTACTTGTTATCTTTGGCTGTTACTGATTGAAATAGCCATAGTAAAGAACATTAGTATTGG
This sequence comes from Alethe castanea, assembly GCA_024734035.1. Taxonomy (NCBI): domain Eukaryota; kingdom Metazoa; phylum Chordata; class Aves; order Passeriformes; family Muscicapidae; genus Alethe; species Alethe castanea. The sequence goes on from JANRGV010000084.1 coordinate 11,514,059, forward strand.
TAATAAAGCAGTGCTCTCAAATGAACTGACTGGAACGGGTGAGGTTTCAGACCTCCCCCTCCAGTTTTCTGAGAGGGAGCCTGAGTTTTTCCTGCACAAGATGCAAAAGATCAGACATCCTCAAAACATGCAGAAAAGGGAGTGTGATGTGGTAGCTTTACATGCGTGGCTGCATTTTGTCTTGGTTTTGGTAATTAGGAAATTCAGATCCAGGTGCCAATTATTCAGGTGGGTCTGCAGTTTTGCTGTAGCCTTTCTTGACAAACTTAATTTGACCAAGATGTTATGGTTGCTGCTCTGCCAACAACCCATCAATAGCCTTCTTCCTGCATTAGGGAGGGATACAGCATTTTGCCTCACAGAGCTTCTCCCCCAGTGCAGAATTTAGACCTGCCAATTAGGCAACTGGCAGATTCTCCAAGAATGGAATATCCTTGTATCAGTGCAAATATGCTGTGTCAACCTAAGAGATTTAAACTCTCCTTCCAGTCTTCTGGTAAGCATTTTAAACTGAACAGGGACTTGAAATGACCATGTGTTGAATAAACTTGTCTTATATTCAAAGTACAGAAAAACACACAAAGGAAGAAGAGCACATTACCTATTTTATTGTGTTTCTTTAATGGAAGAATGTTTCACCCTTTACTAAGTCTAGGCAAAACTAGCAGTGATAAAGGTATTAGTGCTAGTTGTTTAATGACTCCCTCTTTCAGATCCTAGTAAAATTGTGCAGTTTTGTGTCCCCGGCGGAAGAACTGGCTCAGAAGGATGATCTCCAGCTTCTATTCAGTGCAATAACCTCATGGTGCCCTCCCTATAACCTGCCTTGGAGGAAGAGTGCAGGAGAAGTACTAATGACCATATCTCGTCATGGCCTTAGCGTCAATGTGGTGAAATACATCCATGGTATGTGTCTTTCTTCAGTATTATTTATTGGGATTTTTTCCTGCTCTTCTTTCGTAGGTTTCTTATTTGGGAAATAGGCATGAAAATAATAGGGAAGCTTCTAGGCTTTTAGTTTGGACATGTGCGTATTTATATACAGGTAACATTTCTATGCCCTTGTGTAGTGAGAGAGGTGATCTTAGCCGAGTCTGTTCCATTCACATTTAAGTTTAACCTGGAAGGATAGTTTCCTTTCATGTTTTGATGTAAAGTTCATGATAGGCAAAAGGAAAGGCTTGAAGTAACTTCAGTAACTGCCTGTATTGAAAAATACTTGCTGTGAAGATGCATTAATTCTTAACAGTCTTCCTCTGCTGTGGTCCAGCCCAGCTTTCCCAACCCAAGGATGTTGTTTTTAGGGCCTGGCCCATGGAGGCTCTTTGGTTGGCTGAGAACCATACCTGTGCTTGATGGGTTTGGAGCCCCTTTGTTTTCCCTGTTCTCTCACTGACAGGATTGCTGACACTTCAGTCAGCCTGCATTTCTTCTGCCAGGCCCTCGTCTTCCCCACCTTGTTTGTGCATCCTGAAGGCCAAGTTCAAGTTATCTCATGAGCTTAATCCAGCCTGTAAATCACCAAATTAATGAAGCATCCAGAATCATTCCAGTTTGTTTCCTGTCCATTTTTAAAGATGAGTAGATCCTGGCTGTTGCTGGCATGGAAGTGGTAGTGTCCAGGGACATTTCTGGAGCTAGTTAGAGATTTTAGTAGCTAATAAAGGTAGTACTTCACTCATCATCTATCTTTGCAAGGAGCTGGTAAAGAGGCAGGTGCCAGGCTAGTTCACAACAACTTGCAAATGAAAACCAGCATTGGAGAGGATGTTAGCGGCCTGGAAGCAGTTTTGCTTCCAGAATAATACAAATTATTCTTTTTATACATAATTATTTTTATATATTTTATATGAAAATTATAATACAGAATAATACAAATGATTCTTTTTGTGTTAATTGAAAACTATATGGGTGTTTAGGGGTATGTAGGGCTTGAGGTTAAGAAATCAATAAAATATGTTTCTAATATTATATTTAAGGCTTTTAGACTGTAGGGCCACATGGGTAGCATTTGTAGATTTTAATTGGAGTGACTGTTGGAGTGAACTAACATCCTTATACATTTTAGCAGTGTACTCCTACTGGAAGCAAATAAACCCACAATTTGGGGTTGCTTACACCCTGAGAAGCAAGTAGCTTCAAGGCTCCACAGAACCATTTTGATGGTTTGTTAAGTACATCACCCTGCTCCCACGTACTTCACAGAAAATTTCAGTCTGTGTTTTTTCTTGTGCTAGCAGTGTGTTTCCAATTCCAGTCAAAAAGATGTGAATGTACAGTATAACTCAAAAGCACAACATAGTCACAAGTTGAGTGTTTTTAGACAGGACTTACCAGGTGATGGGCTTCTGGTGGGCTTTTCATGAGTGTAGAAGATGTATGTATATGTGTGAAGATATTATTAAGTGCAACAAAGAAAATAACTGGAGTTTTGACTGTCATTTGGCATATTAAGCTGTGACCATTATTGCTTTTCTATGGGCTTGATCGATAGAGGAGCGAAACTGGCATGTGAAAAGATACTCTAGTTCTTTAAAAAGTAAAATAGAGTCTTAAAAAGAAAGCCAGTCAGCATTGCCTCTTGCTTTTTAATTAAAAAAGTGAACCTGACTTAAGAGATAACAGCATCTGTCACAAGGCTCATCTTATATTCAGGAAAAAATTAAGTTATTTCATCATATGCAAAGGACCATCCTTTCACCCTCTCATGCTCTGATTTAATCTCTGGGAAATTTTGTTATCAGTCTAGCTAGAAAGATTTGTGCTTGTGTTGTGCATGCTGCAAAGTTAAAATAGCAAATAATTGAAGGGATCATCTTTAAAACAGAGTACAACTTAAAATCTCACTATAGATTTGAGAAAACTTTTTGTTACTGACCTAATGATCTAGTGGAATGTGAGAATTATGCAAGGCAAGACAAACTATCTCTCTTGGATGCCAGCCAATGAAATGCTAACCAGAGTAGGAATAAGATGACATGGTGTAAAGGTTTATATGTAGGATTTTAATAACGCTTCAAGTCAGTGCTTTGTATACCTTTGTGTTTTAAAAGAAAAAAAATATGGTTTAGAATTAGTTACAGTTGCCATGTTTGTCTCTTTATTCTGTTATATGGTCAGACTTCTTAGGTAAAAATTAGTATTTATTTACACAGTTTCCTCCTTACAAGAATAAAGGTTATAAAAGGGAGGTAGGGGTTGGCAAAAAGAGGTTAGGGTTCTGATCAAAGCCACTTGAGAATCCTTCTCATCCTCAAGTGGTATTAAGTGTTCTGTGACAAGAGGTATTTGAATAAGTTACCTTATTGCTGTGTTTTGTGTGTTATGCTTCTTGCTGTCATTAATGTCAGTAAAATCCTAAATTTCTCCACTGCAATTCTTTTCAGAAAAGGAATGTTTGTCCACATGTGTCCAGAACATGCAGCAATCTGATGACCTTTCTCCCCTAGAAATAGTTGAGATGTTTGCTGGACTTTCTTGTTTTCTCAAAGACTCCAGTGATGTATCCCAAACATTGTTGGATGATTTTAGGATATGGCAAGGATACAACTTCCTCTGTGACCTCCTCCTCAGGTAGGCAAAAGTACTTGAAGAAATGCTGACAGATCACTGAGCTTTTTTCAAAAAAGTTTCTTAATAAAGGGTAGATAAATAGGTTTAAACAAATAAATTTTTATAGATCATTATGGAATGGAGAAATTAGGACCAAAACATTGAATTCTGTGCTATTCTCCATTTATGGAAACACATTCTTTAACTTTTTGTTCTCTAGTACTGTTTTATTACTAAACGTTTCTTGCTTTATAAAGAAAGCAGTTGCTTAAAAACAACTAGTACAAAATATTTAGAGAGAATCCAGAAAAAAATTTTGGCTGCAACTAGTGATTTTTGAGTTTGGTTGGAATTTGTTTTGTCTAAGGAGATGATTTAGTGGTGGGCTTGGCAGTTTTGGGCTAATAGCTGGACTCAATGATCTTTAAGGTCTTTTCCAACCTAAATAACTCTGTAATTGTAATATTGTCTTATCATGCTATCATAATGAAATGTGGTGCAATCTATGATCTTGACTAAGCTCACGTATTGATCAGTGATGGATCACATTAATGTATTCTCCCTGGTTTGGCTCAAACCTACCACAGAGACTTGTTCAGCTCTGAGGCACTTTAGTGAAGATAACTGTCATGTTAGGGTAGGAAATCTGAACAAACTGCAGAGAGGAAAGGCTTTGGAGCTGGAAAAGCAGAAGGATGTGTGAAGAACGTGGCTCAGTAAGAAATTGCAGAGGATCTGTGTGGGCAAGAGGAGCACTTTGGTAATTTCACCTGGGTGATGTGAAAGGGCAGGGCATGTGGAGAATTAGAATGATCATAGGTGAGCTCAGTGCTGCTGTAGTGACTGTTTTGTTTGAAGGAGGTTCCTTCCTCAGCCTTGTCTGACTGAGAAGAAGATGGAAGATGCAGAATGAGCTGCTTGTAAAGGGCCCCCACAATCACTTGGCAGCAAGAAGCAAATGAGAACTTACACTGCCTGAGTGAATAGAAGAATGTGATTCCCAGTTTACCCCTGAGATTACAGAGTTAGTAAATAATTGGACATGGTTTTATTTGTGGTGAAGTAGCAGGAAAATGAGGATGGTTTTATGATTCAGAGTCAGTTTTTAGGGTTTGGTCTGATGGTGTGTTTGTGTCAGTAAAAAATGGCTGGAATGGGATGTTAACATTTCTGTTCTCTTATGTTCAAAGCTGGTGAGAGTTTGGAGTTCTAGTGAGGGTGCTTCATCCCATGCTTCTAAAGTGCTAGGCCTTTACAAGATTCCATTTCATTAGCACAAAATATTCACTCTCCAAGTGGCAGATGTAATTTAGCAAGTTAATTACAGATCTATTTAATTGCAGACTATCCATGTACTTTCCTATACAGTATCTTCATGCGTGTGAGAGGATTTTTAATGTAATATTCATGTCTCCTGGCTTTTAGCAAGGAGAGATTTATGAGGTGAATTCCTATGGCAAATAACTGTTTCCTCTTATAAATCCAATGTTTGACTAACCTAATGGTATGACATATGAACATGGAAAATACTGCAGGAATAAGGCAGTAAAACTGGTTTCTAAACCAATAGAATAAAACAGATCTTGCTAAAGTGATTTGAATTCAGATAAACTAGAGCTGCTAACTTGATCCTGTTGTATTTTCTTTAGATTAGAACAGGCAAAAGAAGCTGAATCTAAAGATGCTTTGAAGGATTTAGTTAATTTGATAACTTCCTTAACAACATACGGTGTCAATGAATTAAAGCCAGCTGGTGTTACCACTGGAGTACCTTTCCTGCTACCTGGATTTGCAGTCCCACAGCCTGCAGGCAAAGGTGAGTATGCTTTCTCTCTCTCTGTTTGCTTTTTTGTTTTCTAAATGCAAATGACAAGATAGAGAGCAGCTGTGTATTGCAAAAACCCTTTGCAATCAAGTCTAGGTTCTTTATCTAAGATTGTGTATCACATACTCAGTTATTTTGCTCTCAAAGATTTTATTTTGGGGTTGGTATCCAAAGAACAAAGCTTTAGGGCTTTTGTCTTTAAGGACAGGTCCAGCCACTTCACTGCAAAGCTGACAGTTTTCTACATGGAGATGTGAATAGATTATCTTATTGGAGAGATGCACTGATTTGATTTATGGTGTTTTAAGCTGCTCTTACTAAACTGATATGAAAGGCTGATGTGCTGGCTTGATTTTTTTTTTTTTTTTTTCTTTCAAATCCTTTCCCCACCCCAGTTTGCTTTGTTAGCTTTTGTCTGCTCAGGTAAATGTAACTTGTGAGCTGAAATCTGTTATTTCATCACCATTGTGATCAGAGAGATGAAAATCTGTGGTGTGCTTGAAACCACAGTCAGTTGCAATTTGGAGATAAGGTTGAGGAAGTCTTAAGGGAGAAAGGGTTGTGTAAAAATAAACCTATGTTTCATATCCTCTGCATAAGCTTAAAATTCAGGTTAGTGTTGTATGTAAGGAATTTGGAATTTAATAGTGACTGTGGAGCTAGTTTGTTGAACTTTTTATGAGATATACCACTGCACAAGAAAAGTTTGTTATAGAATTGCATTTATAAATTTATAGACTAATAAATATATATCCTGGGTTCCTTGGACAGTGACTTCCTTTGTCTGGTATGGAGCGAGCTCACTGTTCTTAGTTAGGAATTATTTTTCTTTTGCACTGAATAGAGAAAGGAGGTGAACACTCAAAGTTTCATTTCTCCATGTTTTGATAATTGTATTTTTTTTAGGCTAATCAGCTTTCCTGTTACAATATTGTGAGAGAACCGTGGTCTGTTGCAATCTACAAAAGAGTTTTTTAACATTGTGGTATTTTTCAGGACATCTCTCTTCCTTTTACCTGCTTTTCATAATGTTGGCAAATTGTCTTTTTATGAAGACTGTGTTTTCTCAATTTACTCATTTCCTCAATTACTTCTATTTAAATCCTTTTAGTTCTTGAACTCTGAAGAGCTGGTTAGAATTTGATTTCTTCAGGGATTATTCTCCTAATAATCAAAAATAATTTATTAATCTGTTTGCTTGGAACAACTGTTGATACTAAGTTAGAATAGAAATAGTTGCATCTGACACTACCATGTTCCTGTCACATTTAATAAGCTCTAAATCCCCTCATTTGAACATTTTTCATAGTAAAGAAAGCAGGTAAAGAAGTCCTTTTAGGAGCAACTGAGTGTGACTCATAATGTAACTAATATTCTTCCTGATATGAAATTGTTCCATGTTCATTTACAAGGGAATTTTCTCTTGCCTTCTGGAGAAATACTGACATGGAAGGTGGGGAGGCCAGGCATACAGATAATTGAATTTATTCTTCAGTTGGACAACTTAGTTTACAAAACCAAAGAGAGTAGTGTGCCATAGAGAATATGTAATAAATAAGAATTTTATGAAAGGGTTTTCAAATGAGGTGAACAGTTTGCATATACCTTTATTTGGAAAAAAAAAAATTGTATTGTTAAAACATCCTAAATGCTTTTTTAGAATGTCTTTAAAGTTCTCACTCATGATTGTTTATTTTGTTAGTTATTTTTTACTGTTAGTTGTTTTCTGTCTTGTGGGATCTGTCCACTCTTTCCTACAGAAGTTTAAAAAGTTGAATTTAATGCATCTTTTGAGTAGAATAATACCTGCCCATAGAAAATTCTGGGGAGCACTCATAAATGATGCATTCTTTAGCTGAGTGAATGAGATTTTAATCAGCTTGAAGGTACTTACAAGAAGAAATGTGATGAGCTTTAAAGATGTGAGATGTTTGTGTCCTAATATTAGAGCTACTTTATGCTCTACAACTCTTCCCCTGTGTTTTAATTCCTTAATTGTTAATGGTACTGGACCCTGCCAAAGCTTTTTGATTCCCAGCTGCAAGGGTTGCATTCTGCATTAGGGCATACAGAACTGCTATAGTGTATAGTATATATAATATAGTATATCTATATAGATAAAATGTATCAGTGTTGCTATAGTGAGTTCTCCTATGGCCTGGGTCCATGATGGGCAGGCTTTGTCTCTAGGACTGTATCCCACATACATTTTAATACAAAATCAGTGTACTTATCTATTTTAAAGAAATTACCTTTGATCAGCATCTTTAGCTGCTTACATAAACTCTTACTATCAAAGCCATGTTAAAGAATAGTAGGTTGTGGAATTTGTAGTGTAAGTGGTTGTGCAGAGGCTTTTTTGAGGTTAGTTTTAATGATTTTTTTATTAAAAGTGATACCATACACCGTTATTTTATTCCCACTTATTAAAATGCATGGATCTTTATTAATAAGTGTATTCATTGTTTATGATGATTAAGAACTTTCTCTTTCCTTTTTCCTCCCATCCCACTTTGTTTCCTGATTTAGGTCATAGTGTGAGGAATATTCAAGCATTTTCTGTCCTCCAGAATGCATTTTTGAGAGCAAAAACCAACTATCTAGCACAAATCATCCTTGATGCCATCACGAATATTTATATGGCGGACAATGCCAACTACTTCATTTTGGAATCGCAGCACACATTGTCTCAGTTTGCAGAGAAAATTCCTAAACTTCCAGAAGTGCAGACCAAATACTTTGAGATGCTGGAATTGGTTGTCTTCAGCTTGAATTACATACCCTGTAAAGAACTGATCAGTGTGAGCATCCTTTTAAAATCCAGCACTTCTTTTCAGTGTAGCATCATTGCCATGAAGACACTCCTGAAGTTCACCCGTCATGACTACATCTTTAAGGATGTCTTCAGGGAAGTGGGGCTTCTGGAGGTGATGGTAAATCTTCTTCATAAATATGCAGCCCTTTTGAAAGATCCCACTCAGGCACTGAATGATCAAGGTAGTGTGTCCATTTCCATTTTTCTAGTACTTGTCTTTTTTGGCTGGAAATACTGGAGTCGAGCGTTTAGGAGAAACGAGACAGTCTGAACATGTACCTCAAGGGCTGAATTCTGCTGAGGACTGCTGTGCCATCTTAAGAGCTCATTGGAATTGCTTCTCTCACTTTCTTGAGAGAAGCTCAAGGCTAACTTTAATGAATGATGCTGTATGAATGCAAAGTAGTAGGAGCTCATATTTTCCTTTTTAAATTTTTTTTTTTAATGTACTGGTTCAATATTTGTTACTTAATGTGAAAAAAGTAAAGGAGCAATACATAGAATCAATGTTCTTCCTAGTAAAAGGTACTTTGTACCTTTGTGTTTAGCCCTAACATTGAAAAAATGCTATAGCATGCGTATCTGAGCTCTTAATAGGAGACTTTTTTATTATAAGCTTAGTCCACAATTTCCTAAGCATTAAAAAAAAAAAAAAATTAATATCAGTTATCTCCAGACTGGAGCACCCCAGATAACCTGGATAGCTGCTGGGCCTGCAAAGCAGGTTCTGCCATGTGCCATAAGAGCCTACACACACAGACAATTTTTTTACCTTCTTCATTCACACTGCAATCGAGCTTGTATGCCTCAGTGACACTTAATTTTTAACCATAACTGCTGGAAGTTTCAGCTGGGTTTAATTGTGTGAAGCTTCATTAGTGAGTGATAGCTGTAGGTTAGTTAGAAAGCTTTGTTCCCCTCAGCTCCATTGAAAAACACATCAGTTCTCATGTTCCTGTAAGTAAATGGATGAAACTGTCATCTAATCAGGGTGCTCCCTGGGTGCGCATGTCCTTGTGTTGGGGTTTGCTTTTTATTAATTTAAAATAACCAAAACCCTGCTGTTTTTCCTGGGGTGTTACTCTGCGTGTATTATGTCACTTGCAGTGTTACACCTGTTGAGCAATGAGCACGTTTATTCTATTTATGTCAGTGGAGTTTTATGGGTTTTGTGGAATTTCTCTTTTGAAGTACTGAAAACTGAACAAGAACATATGCAGTTAATCTTCAGCTGGTGTAGTTTTGTGGCTTGAAGAAACAATAGCTGCAATGTCAGGCACTCACAGTGCTCTAAAACTTCTGTTTAAATTCTTGTCTTTATAAAATTTACTTTTCATATGATTCATAGTTAAGCTTTCCCAGAATTGCATGTGTAGACTAAATCTCAACTTGCTTTGGAAAATGGTGGGACTGCATGCTCTCTGGGAAAGCAAAGAAAATAAAAGTGTTGGTGGAAAGTGTCAAGAAGCATCTTTGAAAAGAGTGATATTTTCTATGACTTCAGCTTCTGAAATTTTTTTGTAGTGGATTCAAGAAACAGTTCATTTGAGGACCAAAAGCAGCTGGCTTTATTGGTTATGGAGACCCTGACAGTACTACTACAAGGATCAAACACAAATGCAGGTGAGTAAAGAGATTTGTTGTCAAGATATGAATAAAAAAAGTAACTCAGAAAATCATGTCTTGCCTTTCTATTCAGGCCAGTATTTAAATACACTGACATACACTTTCTCTCTGGCCAAGTTTTCCCAGCAAAGAGAATAGACAGCATAACCTAGAGTGCATAAAATAAAGGAGAACAGAATAGTGTTTAACTTAAATTTCTTTGGTGTTGTTTACTTGAAGGCAAACACCAGACCTCATCACTTTTCAACAGTTCTAGAATAATTCCTAGTAGTGCTTAGTGCATAGTAACACTGTTTGGATATTAAAAAATTTCAGCACATAATTAGAAACGTAGTTCAGTGTTCACAGTGTCATGTCTACTTACTGTAATGTATTCTTCAGTTAAAGATGTCTTTTCATTTTTAAAGAGTTATTCCCAGTCAGTATATACAAACAGGGCTCTGTTACAATTGTCCTTTTTAAATCGGGCAGTTTTGTATTATGCTTCATTAACCAAGACTTGGTGGTTTTGGAGCTATGGTAGTGTCCACCTGCCTTGTGACAAATCCTTGGCTGCTGTTAGATGGCATTCCTGACCTCACCTAGGAAGCATTAATCAGCCATAAGGACCTCCTTGCTGCTTTTCAGGACTGATTTAATTTCTGAATATGCACTGGAGAAACAACAGCAGTGAGTGCAAAAGGCATCAATGCTTTGGGATGATGCCACAGATGATGTTTCTGAGGAATCTTGGAGAGTTCAAGGGCCTGATTTCATCAGTAGTTCTCCCAGTTCAGGAGTAGGACAGAGCATACAGGAGGAGCTGAGAAACTGTTTCTCAAAAAGTTTGACTGCTGTCTGTACTGGGGTGTGAGCTCAGTGGCACTGTGTCCAGAGGCCAGCAGAGGTTATAGGTCATCCCAGAAGCATAAGTAGACAGCCTTGAAGTGATTCATACCACACTCAATGCTTGGTTTCTGATCTTAAAGCAGTGTCTGATAAGCTTTCCAGAGTATTCCATAGCTGCTGTCTACATTTCAACAGGAAATTTGGGTGTCCAGACCCACAGAGGTTCACCAGATAGTTGAGAACCTACACTGAGAGTGGGAGAAATATAAAATGTTACCCCAGTCTCTATGAAAACCTGACCACAAAGAAAATGGGCTTTACCCATGAAGGGGTGCAACAAACTCACCTGTCTCCATGTCTGAGGCTTCTCCTTTTCTCTCTGATCCAAGAGACATCCGAGAAAGCAGGAGGCAGGAAATGGATAGTGGGGATAATGTGTGTGTATACATATATATATTTTTTTTTTTTTTTTGTATGTTAGAATGAATAGAATGAATCAACTTGTTAATCCTGAACTTGGTAATTTAAACTGCTCTTTGAGTTTATGGTCATAGGGAAAATTATGCCTTTTGATGCAGTAATGCAGAATTGATCCATTGCCCCAGTCAGTTTTCAACTTCAGTAATTAACATAGGGCAATGCTCTAGGTGCGCTGACACTGTACTAAACACACGTTATATATGCCATATATATTCTACTTTGGGGGTTGTTTTCAGAATCAATTTTCATATAATTGTCAGTTACTCCAGTAGCCAGTAAACTTGAAGACCACTGTTTGGCTTAAGCTTAATCTCTACAGAGATAGATCTTGCCACAAAAAAATCTTCTGCAGAATCTTACAAATCATGTGGATAGGCTGAACCACTTCTCAACCAGTGCTCCTGTCCAGAAACAGCCCAGTTATATTTTCAGTCCATATTGCATGTACTTCATTGCTAAATGTAAGATAAACCAGAACAGTATATGGTCTTCACAAAGCATGGAGGGTTTGGTTTTTTCTGTTTCATCCTGAGACCCTTTCAACTCTAGCATGAAAAAAGTAACTGCTGTTGGAATAACAGAATTATTGAGGAAATTCTTAGAACTGACCTCCATCCTTGCACTCAACGCCTTTAGTGAAAAATTTTGTCAGAAGGCATTGAAGTTCTACTTTTGTGTTAGGAGAGGAAAAATAGTAGTAAATCATACACATCCATAGAGCTAAAGTGCTATCCTTCATTCTTGTCTTGGTTTGAAAGACAGGTGTCTGCTTTGAAATAGGAAGTGTAAATCCCCTCCCTCTAAATTAGTATAATTTTGGAAGGGTTATCAGGCAAAGATATGGGAATAGGAATAACAGTTTTTTACTAGGAAAATTTAAACAGAAATACAGTATTACAAAAAAAAAACCAAACAAGCCCAAAACACTGACAAAGTCAGAACACAGCCTGACACCCCGTCAGTCAGGGTGTTGGCAGCAGTCCCATTAAGTGCTGGCTGCATCCTCCTGCAGTGGCAGATGTGGTTCAGTTGAAGCAGTGCTCCTGTAGAAGGGTGCAGTTTTCCTCTGAAGGTCCAGGGATGATGTGAAAAGGTCTGTTTTTCCTCTGGAATCCAGTGGGAAAAGGCTGCTTTGGTGTTCCAAATATCAGTTTTTATCTAGGTAGGAAATGCTTGGCTCCTCCCCTGGCTGGAGCATCTCCCAGTGGGGTGATGTAATTTTATCAGTCATGCTGTGAGACTCAATGGCCCATTAACAGAGGATATCTCCCTGGGGGAAGGATGGGTTGTGGAAAAGATAAAGAACATTGCCCCACCTGGTTTAACAGATGGTGATAGAATACATACTTTTGGTCACGTCCTGTATCGCAACCCAAGACAATTCTGTAGAAATGAAAATAAACACCTTTGGTGTAGTTTTGTTGTCATTATTTGCCACTGGTTATATTTTGCTTACTCTTAAAGCTCTTCCCCTGCTGCCCTCTTTCCGAGCAGGCATCTTCAGGGAGTTTGGTGGTGCCAGGTGTGTGCACAACATCGTGAGGTACCCGCAGTGCCGGCAGCACGCCCTGATGATCATCCAGCAGCTGGTGCTGTCGCCCAGCGGGGAGGACGACATGGGCACCCTGCTGGGGCTCATGCACTCAGCCCCTCCCACGGAGCTGCAGCTCAAAACAGACATCCTAAGGGTAGGTGGAGGGCTCTTCCTCAGCACTCTGGCTCCTAAGGTGTGGTTCCATGAGAGAAAACACTGAGGAGGGTGTTGGATTGAGCTGGGTTGGATAGGTGGTGTTCAGCTGCTCTGTGTAGATTGTCTCTGGAGTTGAAATACATATATTTGATCCATGATTTTTAATTTTCTACCATCTATCCATGGTAGGCTTCAGGACTGGGGATGTAGGCTAGTGAATGTTTTTAGCATCATCACTTTTGTGGGTAAACAATGAAGTTCTGCGAATATGATAATTTTGATATTATAGTTATGCTATAGTTTGATATTATAAGTTATGATAATTTTTCCTGGTGGGGTCTTATTCAGTTAAAAATAATGGGAATACGTATGGGGAAAAAAGCAAGCAAGTAACATACATTTATTTTCAGCTGTGGCTTGCATTTTTCTGTGGCATCTTATTCTACCAATTTGTATCTTTGAATGCTGAAATAATTAATATAAATGCAAATTGTAATGATCACAGTAGAAGATAAAGCTGAAGGACTTGCTTGCTTAAGCAAAATAGTTGAATAGTAAGAAAGTCAGGATCGGAATAGAGGAAGAAGCAAGAAAACTGTCTCCCGTTGTATTAGGTTTTTTGTTTGCTAATCTAGACCCATAATTTCTTCTCAGAGAAGCTAATGTTATTTTTTTAAAATTGAAAGAACACTGATTTATTTTAGAGTAGAAAAGCTGAGGCAAATAGTAGAAAGCAAATGAATCTTAATGGAGAGAACTCGGACATCTAGGTTCATCTCTGTTCAAAAGAGCTGTAGTATTTCTCTGGCAGATAAACAGCTTCTTATTATTCCAAAAGACAGAAAGGAAAGCTATTAATAGAACTATTCATTTACTTTGTAATGTCTATGAGGTCTTCAGTAATTTTTGAGCATGTATTATTTGCCATACTTAAGGGGCAAGAAAAGGTATTGCAGTTCCCCAGAGGATTTAACAGAAAATCAGGATTTCTGTCATTCCCTTGACCTGTTGTACTTGTCTTCCGTTGGTGCTGTTCTCAGAAGTTTTGGTTATGGAACTGACAGCCCAGAACAGTGTGGTGATGTGTCTCTTACTGTTTGTTCAGGTTTGTCAGGAAAGGAGATACTGCCTTCAGAGGAATGACAGTCTTGCTATTTCACTGTCCATCTTCTGAGTGCTTAAAAAAGCAGCCTGTTTCTGAAGAAGTAAACTTTCGGTCATGGAAAGTTCCCCCTGGCCTATTTTTCTGTATCAATAACATTTTTCTCTTTTTTATTATTTCTGTAAGGAGACTTTTTTCTTCTGTATTTTATATTCACATGTGAGTCAAACTTTCCATGACAGGTGTTCTTTTAGTTTGTTTTTGTCTGTGTGGAGGGGCTTCTCCACCCCCTGATTTCACAGATAATGAGTATTACTCTCTAGTACCTAACTTCATGTGTTTTCTGCTGTTTATACCATGGTTTTGCATTTATTTATTCAGCAAGTAAGGTTTTATCCACTTTCTCTCTATGGCTTATTTTTTAAAAGAAACTCTTAAAATATAATCTCAGTCTCAATTCAGAGATTCATAGAGGAAAGCTAAAAATAAGTGGGCTTATTTGGCTAATTTTTACTGTCTGAATTTGCTAACTGAGTTGTTACATTTGAATGCCATTGTGGCTTCATAGCTGCCAGATGCTTCTGCATTGTTGATTTCTAGGAGACTGTTAGGATGCTTCAAGGTTTAGATTTCTCATTGCTGCAAGAAGTCATTGCCTGTTCTTGTTTGTAATTGTTTGTGAAGTGTGATGGCAGAGAGGATTCCTTTTGAACAGAGATATTCTCCATCTTATCTCTAAGAGAATTACCTGGCAATTTTGGGTTCTATTCTGGGCTTGGTCAGGTCTTTCTGTTGGAAGGTAATTTCTTGTTTCTAAATAAGGGGGGGGGTGTTCTACTTTTCCCCCTACTCTTTTTCTTTATTTTGTAAACTTTTGAGTATGAGTGTTTTTCTAGTACAAAGTTCATCTTCAGAGACTTCAGGCATTACCAAATTCTGACAAATGATACAAGGATTTTGCTAGCACAACCATGTTTTCTGAACAAAAATGTTCCTACCTATTTCCAGGCTGTTTGTAGGGCTGCTGTTTGTTGCTGCTGTTGTTTCCCTGTTTTGATTGTTTGTTTTGTCCACAGGCTCTACTCTTGGTGCTGAGAGAGAGTCACCGCACAAGAACTGTTTTTAGGAAGGTCGGTGGATTTGTGTACGTCACATCTTTACTGGTTGCCATGGAAAGATCTTTGTGCTCACCACCTAAGAATGGCTGGGAAAAAGTAAACCAGAACCAAGTGTTTGAACTGCTTCACACTGTGTTCTGCACATTGACTGCAGCAATGCGCTACGAGCCAGCCAACTCTCACTTCTTCAAGACAGAGATCCAGTATGAAAAACTGGCAGATGCAGTTCGATTACTTGGCTGCTTCTCAGACTTGAGGAAAATAAGTCCCTTGAATGTCTTCCCTTCAAATACACAACTGTTCCAGAGACTTCTGGATGATGACCTAATATCCCTGGATTCTGTGTCACCTACTCTAAGACACTGCAGCAAACTTTTTATTTACCTCTACAAGGTAGCAACAGATTCTTTTGACAGGTATGAAGTTTGCTTTTTTTTTTCTTCTCTGCCTGCCCCACGCCAGTGTTCCTCACAATAATTCTCTTCACATATCTTCATTGCAAGCTTTTGTGTTTGCATTTTAATCTACTTCTTTCTTCCTTTACTCCACTGAGAGGAGGATAAGGTGTCAACAGCTGACCAAATAATGACTTAGTTTGCTGGTGTTCTCCAGAGTGTGCAGCATTCTCTCTGATGTTGGATGTTTTTATTGTGGCAGCAGTTAAGATAGAGACTTCAGTTCATGGTTATATTTAATGTGTTGGAGCAACCTGTTGGTTGACAGGCTGACAGGTTGCATTATCGTCATTAGAACTACTAGATTTTTATCCTTTTATTAAGTGAAATGAAAATTTGGTTGTTGAATGTCATATCTTAACTTCATGTTTCATTTGATATGGGGCTCTAAATAATAAATAATTAAATAATACCACAATTAATTTAGAAACATTGGATCTTTTAGGTTGGAAAGTACTCTTAAGATCAGGTCTAACTGTAAATTTGGCACTACCAAGTCAACCACTACACCATGTCCTTGAGTGCCACATCTACACACCTTTTACAGACCTCCAGGGATGATGACTCTGCTACATCTGAGGGCAGCCTGTTCCAATGCTTGACAGCCCTTTTGGTGAATTTTTTTTTCCAAATATCAAATCTAAGCTTCCCCTAGTTCAACTTGAGGCCATTTTCTCTTGCCTTTTGGCTAGTTATTTGGAAGAAGAGATGAGCACTCTACTGCTATGACTATCTCTTAAGTACTTTTAGAGACTGGTAAGGCCTTCCCTGTACCTTCTTTTCTCCTTTCTAGCACATAAGACTGATGTCTTGTTTTACATGGATTTGCTTGTTCTTTAAAGTTCTAGGTAGTCTGTATATTATTGTGTTTTTTAAGACTTTACTGGGAGACACTCCCAGAGTTAAACAACTAGAATTTAAATTATAACAAGACTCAAAATGGGCAGAAATGTGTCTTAAAGGTGGTTCAAAATTACAACTTTTTGAAGTATGTATTGAAGATTGACTTCTCTTAAAGTAGTTTTTGCCCACAGTTGAAGGTACGAAACATGAAACACAGACCTAAGCTTTGTATCTGGGACCTTGAAGCTATTTATTCCCCAGCCTTTGAGTTCATATGACCCTGTTCTAATAAGGTGGGCCATCTTGCCCCAAAGCAGTAGATCTTAATGCTTTTCTCTTCTGTAAAGAAAAATTTAAAAATTCAGAAACCAAAAAAACTACCCTAACACACACACTCTCTCTCACACACTCACCAAAAAGCCAACTTCAGAAATCAGTTTATTTGATCTCATTTTAAAGCATTATTAAAGCATTCAGGTAGCAGAAGGACAATTTCTATTAAGAATGTGTTACTTGTGACACTGGCTAACAGCAGAGAATGAGGAAACAATGGGGTAAGTAAATCCCATGGTGATGTTGCATAAGATACCTCACCAAGTTCCTTTTTTTTGGTGGTTATTTTCAGTGATTTTTCCTTCTTTAAATTTTCTGTTCATCATTGAATTTACATTGACGTTATTTCTTACCCCTGTTTGTTATACCTAATTTATTGAAGCTTTGCTTTCTCCTCTGAATTTCTTCTGTTGAACATTGAACAGAAAGATGTTCTGCTTTACTGGTATCTGTAAATCTCAGCAGAGCACTGAACAAGCAGTGCAGAGTCACACCACCAGATCTGTGTACACTTTGCATGTCTGTGTGTTCACCTGTTTGTCCTTTGTCATCCGTGTTGTTTCTGAAGGATGGATCCAAGTAAGGATTTTATTGGTGCTTTTGTAAAACTAACAAGCTTATGGGCTCTGGTTTCTTCTCTAACTTCTCTGTCCTACCCCTGTCTGTTTTGTCTGTAGTCGTGCAGAACAGATCCCTCCTTGCCTGACAAATGAGACTTCTCTCCCCTCTCCTTGGGGTACGCCAGCTTTGTCCAGGAAAAGGTACCGACCTTTCAAAGAGAAGCTGATCTCGTTTCAGATTTTTCTCTCTTGCTGTTGTGTTTCTTAGTTTTGGGGGGGAGGGATGTTTCTCTTAAGCTGCTGTTCTGAGGAGTGCATTTTCACTTGTGTGTTAACTGGATAAAAAAATGTTAAGGCATGTTTCATAGTAAATCCTAGACAGTGATGAGATTCCCATAGGACTTAAAGTTAGGCTTGTGTTTCAAAACCAAGTAAATCCTAGTATAAGAAATTATCTAAGGGAGGTATATATGACGCTCTCAGGAGCAGTTCAAAGACATTCAGACTATGCTAGTAGATCAGTGAATACAGCAGAATTTCTTTTTTCCTGACTAATTTTTCAAGAAAGCTTACTTTTGGTGGAAGGTGAATAGTTTTAAAGGTGCTCATTTGTTAGTAATTGCAGAGAATAAAAGGTAAAGAATGAACCTGTCAGTACTTGACTACCAAATGACGTAGAGACATGTTGGATTAAAAGCTTTGGAAAGAAGGCACAAATGGCTCAATTTAGAAATCCAAACACTCACTTTCACTCCTAAGTTACAGTCTTTTCTTATGCATCTTAATGTGTCTGGTAGATTTTAATATTTTTTTTAAAAGTAAAGGTTACTGTCTGAATGGTATTACTTACAGGATTGTGCAAGTGCCAAAAAAAAATTTCCTGGCATCCCCAGGGAATGGAGCAACCCTTCACTACAGATGCAGGTTAGACAGAGATTTGCCTTTGAAAGCTAAAAGGCATTTGAAAGATACAGGGTTATCTGAGATGCAGGTACCATGTGTAGAAAATACATCACTTATACTGCTTAAGATATGCCATCAAGCTTGGAATGTGAAATATTTTGTAAAGGAAAACAACCAAAGATGCTTTTGGAAACTGGTTTGAAAGGAATGTTAATGCTAAAGCAGGTTAGTAAAGAGAACCTTTTTTCTTTACTGACTGATGTTACCCAAGTCATACCTGGCTATTCTACAGGAAGTAGCTTGGACAAAGGCACCTTCCCAGTAACCCAGAACCTCTTAGACTGTCATTGCCTTTCATTACTAACACTGAGGCATTTAAGAGCATTATAGTTTAGAGAGAAAAACCTTAGCTGCCAAAGTCTTTACCCTGTCATTGACTCTGAAGAAACATAAGAAAGCAGTGTTTCCTGTGGAGGCTCTTTGCAGCTTCAGCCCTGCATTAACCTGGAGTGTTGCAGATTGCACATCCCTTTGCTATATTTTGCTGTTCTCCCAGGTGTAGCTGGCAGGGCTGCTCAGGCTCCCTGAATTACTCAAACACACAGATATGCAAAGGCTTGCAGCAGAACACAAGCAGTGCCTGCCAAACAGGAGCTGATTCCAGGGTGTGATGAACAAGAATGCCAGATGGTTGGCTGATGGCAGCCTGGAAATTAAAATATAAATATAGCTATATATGAATAGATACATTAGGCTTCCCTCTGGGGTTTTTTTTTGTAGTACTGAAAATGCAAGCTGTTGCTTGAAAACCCAAGGTAAAGATTGGGTAGTTTAAAAAGTCATTATCCCTGTAGGGTGCTTTCAGCAATTCAGGTAAGCTCCAGTACAGTAATGTAACTTGCTGGGGTTAAGTGCCTTTGAAATGGATTTTCACTAACAGAAAAGGCCTTTGGGTTGTAACAAATTGTTTAAGACAAAGTAGAAGTGGACAGACAGAATGATCTTGCTTGCCTGGATGACTTTCAGATCCTTTCTAAAAAGCATGCTTTAAGTAAAAAAATAGAATTAGGCTTTCCAAAAAGTCTATTTGAACAGCTGTCTGCTTTCTCACAGCATAATGTTTGTCATTCCTCGTGAATTCAGTGCCAGTAGCTGTGATCTTTCTGCTTTCAAAAATAAGCAGCTTGGAGTTTGTAGTCCAATATTATTTTTTTTCTCCTCCTAAATGTCAGATACGGTCAGATTCTGTCAAAGTTGACTCTTCCCAGAGAAGTGTTTGCTCTTCTCTTATTGTTTTCTGTCTCCTTTGCTTTGCATCTCTGGGATCTCCCTTCTTGTTTTGGCCTGGTTTTCTGTCTTTTGCCTTGTAAGACAGATGCCTGAGGGAGAGCTCTCTGTTGTTTGGCTAAAAGAGCAAGCAGACACTGCACAAATAATTCTTGTAAACAAAAATAGCACAGTTCTGGTTTCTCACACAGTCTAGAGCAGTTTTGGATGCACTGATATGCTAATATTCTCTCTCAGACATGTCTGTCACTTCTCGAAGCTGCATTTCCCTGAGGAGTGCTGCCCTCCAAGTGTTCTCCTTATGGAGTAGGTGGGACTCCTGCAGCACGTGTTGGGATGGCAGTACATGGCTGTACTCCCTGTTACCTCCAATGCATGGTTCTTCCACACCTGTGTAATTTGCATCAAGAGCTGCAGCTTTTTCAGCTCTTTGATTGTTGTGAATTTTGGCAGGAATAAGCATTCTTTTTCTTTTTTAAGGATATTTTGCCAGGGTAAAGTAGAGAATAGAATGTAGCTTTAACTTCGCGGTATTTTTAGCCATTTTTTTTAAAAAGGTTTGGATGGTGATCATACTTGGGTATGCAGAGGGTTTATCTACAGCAAATCTGGCTTACTTCTTTCCAGATCAAAATGCCGTTGCAATTTGCATCAATATAACTAAAGTTATATTAATTAATTTCTTTTTCTTCTATCATATTTTTTATTACATTAGACAGATTAGACATACAGATGCATGTCATTTTGTGTACACTGCCTTTTTCCATTATGCTCTTCTTTTCTTCTTCCTTAAAGGAGTCATATAAGAATGTAGAAGCATGGCTGAATTAATTTATTGCAAGTTCTACCCTAACCCATAGACCTATAACATTTAATTAACATTTTGGAAGGATTTTGTAAGGTCTTTATTCTCTGTAGCGATATCTTTGCAAACTGTTTTTTTTTCCCTGTTGAAGTGATGTAAATACTCCTTACATGGAAAAAACTAAAAATAGAAGGTATTTTGAAATTATGTGGAAAAACTTTCAATAATACATGCTTTAAGAAGATAATTTTTCCTTAGACTGCTAACAGGAAGCCTAGTCTGGACTGTATTGCATTTTCAGTTGTATGGGATGTTGCAGTCTAGGTGGTTTGAGACCAGGATCATATTTTTGTTTGTGACTCAGGCTGAGCAATGTTTTTGTTATGCTCTCCATGTGCTACCACCATGTTATAACCTCACAATTTACCTTACAAGGTGAAAGTGATAGTGCAGATCAGTGTGCTTAAAAGTAAAGTTTGTACTTAAAAGTGGGCAGAATGTCTTAAGGAATGGAATTTCACTAGAGTGAAGAGAATTCTTGAATGTAAATGAGTATTTAGTTTTTTTTTGCATCCTGTAAAACTTGCAGTGAGATGCTCAAGGTGACATTGGAAAGAGGCTGCAGTTTCCTCCTTCAGATGAGTAGCAGTGCCTTTAGGATGCATGAGAAACAATTGCCTGTGTTCCAATTGCTGCAGTAAGTCTCAGGGCAGAGGCTTGAGATAACATCTGTGTGATAGTATTACCAATTGTGACACTGTTCTTAATACCATTTATTTTTTAAAGAGTGAAGCCTTCCTTACCTGCTAGGTGTTTCCATAGGTGGCATGGCTGACAGAGAAGTTTAGAAAATTAATGGCTTAAGGGTTTGTAAAAAAAAACCACTAGAAAAATTAACATAGGGGGATCTTTTTCTTAGTGGTTAGATCAGTAGAATTGCCATATTATTTTCTGTTTCCTGTAAGCATTAGCTGAATAAGTAAAGCATCAGTAATCTAATTTTTCTTAAAAACTCTCTTTAGAACAATACTCTTGGGTTGTTCAGGTGCCAAGTTTTTGCTGATCTGCCATAAAGCTTTTCAGTAGGAACCTTTTTATTGGAACATTATTTATTGAACCTGGTTTCCGGCCAGCACGAGAAGATTGTGCTGTGCTTCCTGTTGTCCTGCCTTAGGCTGAACAATCCAATGTCTCAGCCTTCCCCCATAGATGTGTTTCTTGCTGGGAGATTGGGCTTGGTGGCTGTGTTTAGGGCAGAATTGTGTTTGCAGCCTTGCTCATCTCCCATCTATGTCCTGTTTTTCCCAGGAGAGATTGCCTTGTTGGAGGTGTCTAAAGGGTGAGGCACAGCGAGTCTCTAAGTCTTAACTTGTGTTAGGGTCAGGGTATGAGTAAATTTCTGTCACTGAGAACAGAAGAGAGGAAATACCTCTTTCAACTGATTTGATAAGAAGAAACCCTTCTTGTTTTAATGTATTCAGTTGTGAAACAAAAGACAATATGTGATCATAAAAAAATTCCTACACAGTTTATTGTATTTCTTCTTACAAATATGCGTATAGAATAAATACTCTGGGCTCTGGGTCATTTGGGTCGGGGTTTTTCTGGATTTGTGGATTTTTTCTTGTGAGGGTTTCTTGTGTGTTTTGATTTTCTTTTTTTGTGATGAGCATGAGTCTTAATCTCACTTTTGCTTCTAAAGCACCATCTTGAAAGCATATGTTCAGTAAGCTGCTCATGCTGTTTGTGTGTTGAAACCCTTGCTGAAGGAAGCGGCATCAAGCTGATATCTCCAAGAGTTTCACTGAAGAACATGTCTGCATTTCTCAGGACAAGTGGTTGTTTCTAAGTCAGTGTGTCAAATCTCCTTTTCCCTGGATCACATTAAAGCATCTTAATGTAAAACCAAATAGCTGTAGCAGTTATGGAAGGACTGAGAAAATACAGACTGCTGGCATGAGTAAACAGAGACCACCCTTCTATTCCCCTAGGCTGATTAGAGATTGCTGAGAGTTTTGTGATAGCACGTTTCATAATCAGTTGTTAATGAAAAGCAAGTGGGGAGACACATATCCCAAGAACAGGAGCAGTGGTAGGTCGCTCACTGCAGTTGTGTGTTGCCACTGCAACTAGAATAAAAAGAGGGAGGCCATAAAAACAAACTCTTAACTTCTTGAAACCTGGGGAAGACACTTCCAAGTTCAAAAATAGTTGAGAAACTGAAACCTCTCCAGGCTGTCTTTATGGAAACATGCCCAACAGGTTTGAGAAGAGAAACACTTCTTCTGTTTAATTGAGGGAAGAGAAAGGAAAAGGGAGTAACATCTATAGGCCAGTATAATCTTACAGCTGTTTGAAAAATGCAGAGCTCATAATAGCTGGGTGTTGTAACCATGGGATGTTTTCTGTCCTGCAGGCACACGTATCATTCTGTTTCAACACCACCTGTTTGCCCTCAGAAAAACATAGCTGATGTGAAACTCCAAACAGGACCCACGTCCATACAAAGCTCTGATGCAGTCATTATTCACCCTGGTGCTATGCTTGCAATGCTGGATCTTCTGGCCTCTGTTGGATCAACTACACACCCAGAGGTAGGGAAAAAAAATGTGTCTGAAGCTTTGAGAGTGGCTGCGGAAAAGGATGGCTGTGGGAAATAGGAAAGCTGATGATGTCCTCTCATTTTGTGCTGAAAATTAATATATTTCACAGGTTGAGTTGAATAACTGTTGGCATAGAAGTCTAACAGGAATTGCTTTATTTCACAGGCTTTCTTTTATTTATCTCTTTCAAACTCTTGGTATTACAGTAAGTTTAAAGAAAGATCTGAAGTGCCCATCAGATACGTTTCCAAGCACAGTGATTAATTCATATTTTCCCTGATGTATCAGGTATTAATGCAGAGTATGAGGAGGACACAGGACTGACAGGACTGAACATCATAGCTTCGGCTATACACACTGTTTGAAGTAGCTGGAATATTTTCTAGTTCCAAAGTTGTACTGACTGCTTTGTACAATTCCCAACCCAAAATGTCTACTGGTACTTTGTATATGAAGGATTTGTTGGACATTTTTGGAGGTTGCTTATGAATTTTTTTCTTAGAGGTCTTCCCTAAAGAATACTTTTTATTTAAAAAAAAAAAAAAAGAGTTCTGAAAGCTTGCAAGAATTACTAGATTCCTCTTTCTTGGTCTCTACTGATGATGAGTGTGGTAACTTTGTCTTCACGATATAAATTGAACAATTACATTGCATATGTCTTCAGTTCTGTGGAGGTTATGGTGGTGGTGGGGAGCAGAATGAAACCCATATAATCCATGGGGGAGTAGTTGGCAACCTACCTAATGCACCACTCAAACACTCACAAATCTATGGGGCTGATGGGATCTGCCCAAGGATGTTGAGGGAGCTGGTGAAAGTGCTCACTGAGCCACTTTGCATCATTTACCAGCAGTCCTGGGTAATCAGGAAGATTACAGCTGGAGATTAGTCAGTGTGATGCTCATCTACAAGACTGGACAGGAAGATCACAGGAACCATAGGCTAGAGAACCAGAGCTGGGGAGCGCTATGGAGCAGATCATTGCACATCCCATGCTACAACACACACAGAACATTTGTGAAATCAGGCCCAGCCAGCATGGCTGTATGAAAGGCAGGTCCTGCTTAACTAACCTGGTCTCCTGTGACAGGGTGACCCTCTTGGTTGATGAGGGAAAGGTGGTGGATGCTGTTTACCTGGATATTAATAAAGCTTTTGACACTATTTCCCACTGCATTCTCCTGGAGAATCCGTCTGCTCGTGGCCTGAGTGGATGTACTCTTTGCTAGGTTAAAAACTGGCTGGGTGGCCAGGCCCAGAGTGGTGGTGAATGGAGTTACACTCATCTGGCAAATGATCACCAGTGTGCTCCCCAGGGCTCAGAGCTGGGCCAGTTCTGTTGAGTATCTGTATTGATCTGGACGAGGGAATCATGTACACCTTCATTCAGTTTGTGGATGGCACCAAGTTCAGCCAGAGTGTTGATCTGCTGGAGGGGAGGAAGGCTCTGCAGAGGGATCTGGGCAGGCTGGATTGATCAACTGAGGCAATTGTGTGAGGTTCAACAAAGCCAAGTGCTGAGCCCTGCTCTCAGGTTGCAACAGCCTCAGGCAATACTACAGGCTGGAGAAAGAGTGGCTAGAAAAGACCTGAGGGTGTTGGTCTACAGTGTGAGCCAGCTGTTCCCAGGTGGCCAAGAAGGCCAGTGGCATCCTGGCCTGGATCAGCACTAGTGTGGACAGCAGGAGCAGGGCAGTGATCATCCCTCTGTACTCAGCTGCACCCCAGATCCTGTGTCCAGTTCTGGACCCCTCACTACAGGGGAGACACTGAGGTGCTGCAGTGGTCTGGAGAAAGGCAGAGCAGCTGAGGAAGGGTCTGGAGCACAAGTCCTGTGAAGAGCCAACTGAGGGAGCTGGGGATGTTTAGCCTGGAGAAAAGGAAGCTCAAGCAAGTTCCATATGTCTCTACTTGAAAGGAGGTTGTATCAAGGGAAGGGACAGCTTCAACAAGTCAAAGAAGTGAGAGGGTGAAAAGAAATGGCATCAGGTTGTGCCAGGAGTTTAGGTTGGATATTAGGAAAAATGTCTTCACCAGAAGGGTTGTTAAGCACTTGAATGGGCTGCCCAGGGCACTGTTTGATTCCCCAGGCCTGGAAGTCTTTAAAAGACTTGTAGGTGTGGCACTGGGGGACATGGTTTAGTGGTGAGCTGGGCCAGGCTGGGTTAAGAGTTCAGCTCAGTGATCTTAAAAGGTCTTAAAGGTCTTTTCCAACCTAAAGGATTACATTTCTATGGTAAGTTACTAGGAGTAGCTGAATAGTCACAAAAAGAGTTTCTAGTTCTCTCTGAGCTGGCTCTCTTTGCTGGTGAAAAGTAGAACTGAGTTTAACTATTCTTACCTGAATTATTTTTCTTGACCTTCATTCTGGTAATCCTTTGTCTAATTACCCTTTTTTGTACAGTGTTTCTTCACACAGATGCATATACCCCCTGAAAAAACACAGGTGCATGTGCATATATTTAAATATAGTTAATTTTCTGTATTTATTGCTAATGGTAGCCTCTTTTTTATTATTATGTATAAAGCCTTTCTTCTATTTTCCTCCTCAGTTTGCACTTTCTCAAGCCCTGTGCTGTTCTCTTTTTCAGCATGCACTGGATCTCCAGCTGGCAGTGGCCAACATCCTGCAATCCCTGGTGCATACAGAGAGAAACCAGCAAGTCATGTGTGAAGCTGGGCTCCATGCACGACTTCTGCAAAGATGCAGCGCTGCTCTGGCAGATGAGGACCACTCCCTGCACCCACCACTCCAAAGGATGTTTGAAAGGCTGGCCTCCCAGGCTCTGCAGCCCATGGTGTTGAGGTCAGAAGGATAACCCTGAAGTTCAGCGGACTGAGCCCTGCAGCCTGCACTGTCCCTGGCCTGCAGTAAATGGCTGGCAGTGGTAGAGAGCCTTAGTGACCCAAAGGGGTAGTGATAGCACAACATCCCATTTTATTTCTCATCAAATAGATCATCTCTTGATAGAGAGAGACTTTTTACCAGGGCCTGTAGTGAAAGGCCAGTGCCACAAGTTTTAAACTGAAAGAGGCTGGATTTAATTTAGACATGAGGAAGACATTTTTTTTATAGTGGAAGAGGTGAGACACGGGAAGAGGTTGTCCAGAGAAGCTGTGGATGCCACATCATTGAATTGTTCAAGGTTAGGTTAGACAGGGCATTGAACAACCTAGTGTAGGTGAAAGCTGCACCAGCCCACAGCAGAGGGCTTAGACCAAATGACCTTTAAAGGTCCCTTCCAACCCAAACCATCCTGGGATTCTGTGATCTCAGCTGTAAGAGGGAATTTAATTGTATTATCTCCTATGGATCACTGACTGGCTGACCTGCAGCCAGGACAGCTGCTTGGTTCCCTTTAGTGACATGTAGCTGTGTCAGAAAGGATTCTGCAAGGAGCCCTCTTGCTGATAGTCACATTACAGGGACTTAAGCTTCCCTAAGCATAGACACTGATAGCCTGGGTAGCTCTGTAGAGAGATACTATAGTTATCTAGAGATATAGCTGTGAAATGATTCCTCCAACCAAATAAGACACACTGGTAAAACAAAGCTGAGGTTGCTTACTTCAGCCTTTGGTCTGCCTCTCCAGAAGAGTTCAGCTTGCTGAACACACATCATCAAATGTCCTGATGTCCTGCAGGATGCAGCAGCCTCCTGCCAAGTTTTTGAATGAAGAAAAGGGAATTATCAAAATTGCATTATTTTATGATAAATTGCTTCATCAAAATTTCTTGATTTTTATAATAGTTTATTTATAATATTTATATATTTATAATAGATAAAACTTTTGAGAGCATGTGTTCCAAAATTAAATAGTTTTGAATGGATCAAATATGTTATGGATCATAGTAATGCATTGGTTTACTTTCTTAGCTAAAAGTTACGTTTATTGCAAGCAATTACTGTCTTTTTTTTAAAGTGCTATTAGATTTGGTGCCACTATAGGCAAATAAATAGAGAAAATGACTTCCACGTTTTTTTATTCTCTTTCTTAGGGAATTTTTACGGTTGGGAAATCCTTTGAATTGCGGAGCCTGGGACAAAAAGCTGTTGAAACAGTACCGAGTGCACAAACCCAGCTCACTGAGTTTTGAACCAGAAATGAGAAGTAGGTGCTGAAGTGCTAAAAATGTGTGTAAAGAATGTTTCACTGATATCCCCCAATTGCATACCTATTTAAATTTTTTAGATAAGCATCCATAAATACTTAACTTCACTCCAGCTTTGTATGAATGTGAAATCATCAGAACAGTTGGACTGGAAAAGTTTTAAAACCAGAGGGAATGTATATTGAATATATATCCAGCAAGGTAATTATAGGTTTTATTTTAGGAACAGTAACTGTTAAATATGGTGATAGTTTGTTTTTAAATCTTGAGTAGGTTCTGTATTTATATTTATTTAACATTATTTTTTCTCAGCTGCTTTCAAGTGCACACTACAAATCATTGTATCTGTGTAGTATCTCTCATGGGTTCAGTAAGGTATCAGATAAAATATCTGCTCAATCTTCTATTATTATCCATGAGTTGTAGAGCTTGGGAATGGCCATTCATCTAGTAAAGGAGTCTCAGTAAATTATAATGCAAAGAAATTACTTGAAAATTTCCAAAGCATGAGGTATTTTTTCCTGTGTGTCAGCTTGGTCATTGTATGGCTGGCTGTAAAATATCATTAAAAACACCTTAGTTGAAATTTTTGAATTATTTAAAAAGAAACTAGGAATTATCTTGGATGATGATGATTAAGCATTAAATCCTGAAAGAAATAAAATAAATGAGCTGAATTTGTTTTATTATCGTATTCAGTAAATTTTGGAAGAAAGGAGAAGAGATTCAATTTATCTCTTGGCCAGTGCTTTCTTTATATATATATATTTACATTAGGGTATTATCAGTGGGAAAAATAAACTATGAAAATGTGAGTCTAGAAAGTTTTTAGCCTAGGAAAGAGAATTCAAAGCTATCTTCTGAATACCACAAGTTATGTAAAATTGCCTAAGCTAAGTTTACTGAGCTGTTCTGCTTATTAAGAGCTCTGAGGCTTCTAGCTCAGAGTTACTGCATCTGAAGAGCACAAAGCAGAATTTTCCCTGCCTGTTAAGTCAGGTAGGAGGAATGCATCTAAAGACGAGCCTGTGCAGAAAGGACACTGTGCTGATATTAGATAATGAGAGAGCCTCTTAGCTTTACCACAATTTTTCCTTGGTGTGTTGTGCAAGATCCTCATCTTCCTGCCTTGGCGTTGAGCATTTTTATCATCAAAGCAATGCTGCCCTGCTCATTATCTTTTGACAGGCTGAACTAGCTGATGATGACTGACAATCCAGCTATTCCACTGGACTTGAAAGGCCCAAACAAACAGCCTGAAAATGCCTGCCTTTTGTAACGCAGCGTTGTTTCTTGGCTTCTCCTGTAGATAGCATGGTGACCTCCACAGAAGGCCTGGGTCCTGACAGCGTCTTCGGCGTGCACGAGGACAGCCACTATCGGATAAGCAGGAGCCTGCTCAAGCCAGCAGAAGGGAGCACAGTGCCCCTGACCAGAGTCAAGTGTTTGGTGTCCATGACAACCCCACACGATATCAGGCTTCACGGCTCATCGGTGACGCCGGCGTTCATCGAGTTTGACACGTCTCTGGAAGGGTTCGGGTAAGGTCCTGCAGAGCTCTCCGGCAGCGTGGGGCACGGCGCGGTGTTTGCTTGCTTCTTTTGTTTCCCAAAGGCATGCTTGTAATTTCTAACAGGCTGTTTGTGAGTAAGGAACAAATGAACTCTTTATAGAGGAGAAGGGAATGCTTCAAGTCATAAATTTCCACTTTATCATTCATTAGTACCTTGATAGAAAATGCTTGCTTGCCATGTGTGAAAGTGAAAAAACTAAGTATGTGTCATTGATAGGACCCTCTCAGTTCTGGGTTTCACATCCCTTTTAAAACAAAGGAATGCCAGCATACCCTTGAAGAGTTGCTGGGATTTATGTATGACATTTAGATGGCACAGGAATTCCGAGACTCACTTAGAATTGCTGAGGAACATGAAAACATGGAAGTGGGCAAATCAGAAATACAAATAAGCAGACAATACAGCTATGATGAATTCAAATAACTGAAAAAGTCCTAGTATTACTAACTGGAGGCATAGCCTGGATATCATGCTTTGCTCATTTTTTTTTTTCTTTTAGCACCACTTGTTTTTCTCTCTCTAATTAAACACCTGCTGAGTGAGGCACTTCATGGGGATCATGTAATACGATTTAACTATTCGGAAGATGAAAACATGACACTCTTCTCAACATGTCTTAAAGGAAAATGTTTGGTCTCTTTGGTTATAAAAATGGAATGGAAAAACCTGAACACTTGGGAGCTCTGCTGCTCTCTACATTCTCTTTTCAGCTCTGCAATGCAGGGATGCAGCTCCTATTTTCCATCTAGCCTTAATATCCAATACAGTCAGGGACAGACTTCTTTTATTAAACAAATGTTACTCTAAGATGTGTTCTGCATCCTTTGTAAGAGAAAAGAAAAGAAAATTGTCTGCACCGAAGAACTTGAAACAGGCTGGCAAAATGAATTTCCATTGTGTTTGCTTCAGGAGATTTGTGGGTGCTGGTAACATGTCCAGAAGTAACTCACATAATGCAGCTGTGACTTCTTGTAATTTCAACAAGTCAACTTAAGAAGGCTTCTATAATAAATTTTAAAAAAGACATTAAGAACTTTTCTCCTTACATTGATTTCCATTGTGTCCATAGCATCAGTGGCTCTTGTAAGGACCAAAAATAGCTAAGTTGGTGGAATATGATGTTAGTGTTACAGCATACTTTCTTAAGAGCATCATTATCTGCAGTTGCCAGATCCTGTGACTATTTAGCTGGTCCAGTCTCTTTAGAAGGTTCAGAACAGCTCAAAGGCTGCTGCAAGACCCAGGTGCCCACAAGGGAACATCTTAGGTTTTGGAGCCACATGGGCATGACTCTAAACCTTCACACCAAAGGTGTACGCTGCCAAAGCTCTTTGTGCTAGAGATAATTTAGACTCACAATGAGCAATCTTGAGAATTAATTCCTATTTTTCATTACTCCATATAGTCACAAAGAATGTGTGCTTATGGCATATTTTCCTAAGCCATGTTTCGCTTGTATTGAGCTCCACTTTCATTGACTTCCATAAACTCCAGTGTGTTGCTGGTCTTGTGTTTAACAGCTGCCTGTTCTTGCCAAGTCTGGCTCCCCACAATGCACCTACAAACAATGCTGTTACTACAGGACTTGTGGATGGCGCCGTTGTGAGTGGCATTGGAACTGGTGAGTGCACCAGTATGACTGGTAACAAACAGTGGTTTATATCTCATGTTTAGTTCTCTTGGACTTCTTGGTTAGCCATGAATGATAGGATGGTTTTGGATGCTGTGCATTCACAATCAAGAACTTCTTGTGTCTTTTTCTTGTGTGTGTGTGTGTGTGTTTCTGTTGCCTGTTGCCCCCAAGACAATGAAAAGCAATAGAAAATACAAATGTGTATTTGCTTTGAAACACAAAGCTTAAAGTAGAAGGCTAAATTGTAATCAACCAAGGTGCATAAATAATAACCCAGATGCATTAAGGAAAAAGTTGAGGTGGTAGTGTGTAGAGCATAGGAAATGTGGAATGAATTGTGATGCTGTACTTGTGACTTTGTTCTGCTGAATCCTTGACTGCATTTATTACAGGTGTAGTTGCACACACCATCACAAAAACCCAAATTCAATTGTTTGCTATCCGTTCTACATGTTGTTGTAGGTAATTCACCCTACAAGAACCTGGTATGCTGTCAGATTAATTGAACATGGTCACTTAGTTTAAAAAGTTTTTAAGTCTAAAAACTAAGATGAAGGCTTACTGCCTTACACTGCCTTACACTGCCTTACACTGCCTTACACTGCCTTACACTGCCTTACACTGGCAGCATCCTGGGATATTAAGTGGAGTTAGATGTATATGGTAGAGAGATGTATTCCTTCAACAGAGGCTTCTTCAGCATCTGAGAAAACACAGCTGGTGTTAGCTGAGCTGATATGGAAAAAGGAACAGGATCAAGTAGGTATCCTAAGTACTGCCTACTGCAGCTATGTAATGGACTTCTTTTTTATTTTTAGGTGAACGGTTTTTCCCACCACCATCTGGTTTAAGCTACTCAACTTGGTTTTGTATTGAACATTTTAGTACACCTCCCAATAACCACCCCGTGAGACTGCTCACTGTAGTGCGGCGTGCGAACTCCTCGGAGCAGCATTACGTCTGCCTTGCCATTGTCCTCTCAGCAAAAGACCGCTCCCTGATTGTTTCAACTAAAGAAGAGTTGCTTCAGAATTATGGTAAGAGTTGTGCCATGTCATCAGCTAATGCTGGCAATAGTGCAGACATGCAACAGCAAGTTTATTTTAAACCCAGTATCCAGAAGAATTGTTAGCTGGAACTTCCATTGCTGCTTTGCCCTGTTCCTGATGGGTTTTGATTATGGGAAAATGTAAGCATTAATTTAAGGAGCTTCTGTCATTTCCAAAGTAGATTTGATGCCTGTATGTAAATTTTTTTTTTTTTTGCCAAAACCCCAAGTATTATGTATTCAGGGGAGGGATTACATCATTGATTTTGACAGGTTTTGCCTTTGATTTATCTTGTGTCATTCATTTTGGACATCATCTCTTGAGGTCTTGAGTTGCAAATTTTAACTGTCTTTGCTTTGAAGAAGTTTGGAAATAGTAAGCTAATAGGTTGAAGGCTTTTTCGGCCTGGATAGTCCCAGTACTGGAGGGTTTTTTGAAGGCAGTCAGTCGTTCACTTCATGTTTTAATGCTGTGATCAGTTATCAGAAACTTTGTATCTGTTTATATCTCCATTCAGTATCTGTGACCAGAGGAGGAATTACCAGAGATGTAGGGAAGATCTAGGTGAAGCTGGTGATCCCCTAAGTTTGCTAGAGAGAGCTATCAGTGCACTCAGGGGCTTGAGGATGAGCTGTCTCCTGTCTCCAGCCTTGTCCTCCATGGGAGCATACAAAAGTGGTTGGTTTTGACAGGCTGATACACACTGGGTCTGTGGAGGAACAGACAGAAGCAGGGCAGCCTTTTTTGTGTATTTCAGGCTTAGCTCTTCGCCAGACCAGCCCAAATGGTTGTCAGAAACCTGTTCCTGCTTCTGTTCTTTACTTTTGAGTAGGCAGCACTAATAAAGAATTCATATAACTGTTGTTATTAAAAACCTATGAACAGCTAAGGAGACTGTTACCATGAAAATAAGAAATAATCTGTAAGCAGACATTCACATCATTAACTGCAGAAGTCTCTCTTGGTAGAAGTCAGGTTCAACACCTGAAACTTGAGAGCTGAAAACCCATAGTATAAAG
Organism: Alethe castanea; assembly: GCA_024734035.1. NCBI lineage: Eukaryota > Metazoa > Chordata > Aves > Passeriformes > Muscicapidae > Alethe > Alethe castanea. The sequence continues at coordinate 11,546,272 of JANRGV010000084.1, forward strand.
TAGGAATTAAACCTCCTGAAGTACAGAGATACTAACAGTGCTTTCTTTCTCAGAGGACCAAATTCTTAGAGAATGAAGCAAGTCTATCTTCACACTAATTGCTTTAGCCTGCACTAAAGCTATAGTTTATATATTTTTAGTTCAGTGAGTACCTATAATCGAACTCCTGAAAGAGATTGGATTTGAAAGGGCTTTGTCACAGAAGATCTGGAGGTGTCTGACTATAAAGACTGTTTTTTAATTGAACCAGGACACTTTGCTTCACTCAAGTGCTACCCTGTTGTGTCTAAATCATCAGTTGGTAGTGTACTGTTGAGTGTTGAGCAGGTAGGAACCTGAAGAACTGAGATTGGAATTGCTGTGCACAACATGGGGATTGGAAGTGCTGACAGTCTCTTCTGAGAATAAATGGGGTGATTTAAGGACCCTTCTTGAGAGCAAGAATTGTGCTCAGAGATGTTTGGCTGAGAATAAGAACTTGAGATTATTTTTGTATCTGAACGTTAGTTCTAAGTACTCTGCTTTTAACATTTTCCTTGTGCTGTTTCTAAAGAAATGAGTGTTCTCCCTGTGCAGGCAGCTGTTGTGGTAAGAGGATTAATGGTTTCTTTTCCTTCAGTATGAAAGAATGAAGAGGGATCTGAAAAGTTCATGGTTTCTGTTGAAACATTCCCTGGGTTTTAGGGGGATTCTTTTATCTCTTTTTTTTTTTTTTTTTTTCTCCTGTTGGGATGGCTTTTAAGTAGAGTAAGGGTCATTTTTGTGAAGCAAAAGTGGGAATAAAAAGTCTGCAAGTATGGGTATCATCCTCTCTGTGGTGTGAGAGAAGTGAAAAATAGCTCTGTGGGTTTGGGGAGATATCTGTTGTTTCTTAGTGACTGCTGCTGTAGAAAATTCTTCAGGAAAACAGCAAAAGATCTTTCTGTGACTTGCATGGCAGCATGAGAAAGTAAAAACTTTGGCCAACTAGTAATTCCAGCTAAAATTTCAAAAGGAGGGGAGAAGGTGAGAAGTAAAAGACAATTTTCAAAAATCTGAATATATCCTGAGATTTTTAAGCTTTTACAACATTTCTGCTGGTGCCCACTGGTGCTTTTCCTTTAGTTGATGACTTCAGTGAGGAATCATCGTTTTATGAAATTCTTCCTTGTTGTGCCCGTTTCCGCTGTGGTGACCTCATTGTGGAGGGCCAGTGGCATCACCTAGTTCTGGTCATGAGTAAAGGCATGCTGAAGAACAGCACAGCTACACTCTACCTCGATGGACAGCTTGTCAACACTGTTAAGGTAAAATAAATCTTTAAATCCTCATTTTTACTGATTGGAGTGATTTTCCTCTCCCTGTGCAATAAAAAAACCTTACAAGAATTTTGCACAGGTCAGTACCTCAATGTTAGGTGGAAGAATCTGCAGAGAGCGGTGAAGAGCACTGTGAACCGTCCACTGAGTACAAAATATTCCCAAGCTGTAACAGATAGCCAAACATCACTTGACACCTGGCAAGTGTGAGCTTTAAGGGATAAAGCATAACCTGGTGTGGGGTTTAAATAGCTAATGTTACTGTACTGCTGTAGGTAAAACAACATGTTGACTGTCAAAGTTTTCCTCCCAGTATTCCTTTTGCTAGAGAAGGACTACAGTAAGTTGTTATGCTGACAGCTGTAATACATTGGTGCCTGTAGAGAGGCTACCTAGAACAGAGGCTAGACAGTGCTAAAGCAATAAAGTAGGTGTTTATTAAAAGGCCTTCAAAGGATGTACCTTGGGCAGTACAAGAGCCTGGCCATGGCTACACCCAAGATGGACAACTGGGCACAAGTTTTCACACTTTTATAAGTTTAGGTTCATTTACATATTTGGGTTAATTGTCTGATAACAGCTTCAGGTTATGAAGTCCCATCCTCTTAGATGTCTTTTTTCAATTTACCACTTTTTATACTTCTTGAGCCTAAAGCTGCAACGGTGTCCGTGGTTCTTGGGCTGGAAAATAATTGTTTTGTCTAACTAAACTGTGAAGAGAACTTGCTAACACTTTATATGAAGTTCAGAGTCACACACCAATGCAATGCAGAATCTGAAAAATATAAAAGCTGAAACTTAAGACAACAACATGAGTATGTCTGGCCCTCTCTCTGGCTATGTATGAGTACATTCAATAGCTGCTAACAGAATTTCTACAAGGTAAATAGAAAAAAAAAGCCTGTTAGGTTGTTATTGTCTTTATGTATTGGCCAGTATCTTACTCATGTATTTGTTTAATTGTTTGAAAAGTCTTGCTGATTTTAGTTCATCATGTTTGCACTTTATCTTGAAATAGCGTAATTTCCAAAGGCTGGGAAAGGAGACACAGCACTGCTTTGAGCACCATGTCTTTATAATCAAGATACAGCCTCTTTAGGCACAGAATTCTCCTGTTCTCCTCCTGTGTTTCCATAGACACCTTCACCTTTCGATAGCCACTTCTGGTCTTTGCGTTTCCATTCTGGTTAGTGTTCTTCACTGTCTAGTTCAGTACAGTGTCGGAATACCCTGTGTTATGTGGCAATCATTTGATACCTCCCCTAGCTTGCAAAACCGTTTTTGGACACCATACCCTTGCTCCCTCACTGACTTGCCTGTGTTTTGCTCCCTCCCAGCTTCACTACATCCACAGCAGCCCCAGTGGCTCTGGCTCTGCCAACCCCCCCGTGGTCAGCACGGTGTACGCCTACATCGGCACGCCGCCCGCCCAGCGCCAGCTCTCCTCCCTGGTGTGGCGCCTGGGCCCCACACACTTCCTGGAGGAAGTGCTGCCTGCCCCAGGGGTCAGCACCATCTATGAGCTGGGACCCAACTACGTGGGGAGCTTCCAAGCTGTTTATGTTCCATGTAAGTGCAGGTCAGGTGGCACCTGGTAATCTGGGCTGGAATCTGTGTGTGCGTACTGGCAGGGGAGGTGAGAGAGTATGCAGGAGCAGGGAGGAAAAGCTTGCTGTTCATAGGAAGATTAGTAGCTGCTGTTGAGGAAGATGATAGAAATCCAAATTCTTATGTGAGATATAGTAGAAGTGTTTGTATTGCTCACTTCGGTTTTAAACCAGTTAGAAAGGCTTAAAGCTGTCATTATTCATACTGTATGCTATGTTTATCTGTAGAAAGTTAAGTTAGAAAGGATACAAAATTTTAAAGATATGGTTATATATTCTCTTTGAATCTTGCATCTCTCATACCGTTCCAAGACAGCTTTCCTATCAAACTGTAGTAAAAAGCCAGTTGTCACAGGGAAAGATGCAGATTTACCAAATGCTTCTCTGGTTTATGATTGCTTTATTTTCCTTCAGAAAGGAGAGGAAGTTTACAGCCCTTAGGCTGGGCAACATCACATCACAGCTATTTGCAAAATCTTCCTTTTGTACTTATTCTGCACTATAAGTTGCTTAAGATTTTACTCTTCAAATTTAAAAGAAAAATAATGTCATTAATGAAGGGAACTTCTATTTTGTCTTTAAGGTAAAGATTCAAAATCTGAAGGAATCAATCCATCGCCGGTATCTTTGGTACCAGAAGAGAAGGTCTCCTTTGGTCTCTATGCACTGTCAGTTTCTTCATTTACAGTGGCAAAAATAAGGAAAGTTTACAACAAGTTGGATAGTAAAGCTATTGCCAAACAGGTATGTTGGGAAATCAGTTGGTTAATGTGTATGACATTTTCCTTTCTTTTAACTTACTTCAAGACAATCTGCTCAATACAGCCAGGAACAATCTAGTCCAATCCCCCTTCTGTGAGCAAGGACACCTTTTCCCTGTGTCAGGTTGCTCAAAGTGCATTCCAGCCTGACCTTGAACATGCTTCCAGGAACTGAGAGCTCACAGCTCCTCTGGGCATTAGATGGCCAACCTTGGGGCCTTCTATGGTGAGGTGACTGCATCAGTGGACAAGGGAAAGGTTACAGCTGGGATTTATCTGGGCTGCTGTAAAGCCTTTGACTTAGTTCCCCACAACATCTTTCTCTCTAAATTGGAGAAAGATGGATTCAATGGGTGGGCTGTTAAGGTGGCTAAGAGAGTGGTTGGACAGTTGCATCCACTGGGTAGTGGCCAATGGCTTAGAGTCCCAGTGGAAATTGGTGACAAGTGCTGTCCTTTAGGAGTCCATGTGGGGTCCGGTGTTATTTAATACTTTCATTAATGACAGAGTGGAACCAAATGCACCCTCAGCACATTCACTGCTGAAACTAACTTGCATGGGGCTGTTGACACACTTCAAGGACTTGGGGGTGCTGGTGGAAGAGAGGCTGGACATGACCCTGCCATGGCACTCACAGCCCAGAGAGCCAAACGTGTCCTGGGATCATCCAAAACACTGTGGGCAGCAGGGCAGGGAGGGGATTCTGCCCCTCTGCTCTGCTCTGGTGAGACCCCACCTGCAGGGCTGCAGCAGCTCTGATGTCCTCAGCACAAGAAAGACATGTACCTGTTGGAGTCAGTTCAGGGAAGAGCACCAAGATGATCAAAGGGATGGAGCATCTCCTCTAGAGGAAAGGCTTCATCTGGGTTTGTTGTATGTTTCTCCTGATCACAGTAGGGAAATTCATAAGTTATGAATTTTAGGCTTGCATAATAAAAACTCTTTTTCAAACCCTGCTTTTTTTTTCTTGTTTTCTTCAGCTGGCAATTTCTTCTCATGAAAATGCCACACCTGTGAAGCTGCTACATAACTCAGCAGGGCATTTGAATGGACCAGCACGCTCCATTGGTGCAGCTTTGATAGGGTATTTGGGTGAGTTGAGCACTTAAGAACTATTATGGTTTAGAGTTATTAATTGCTTGTCAATAAGAACTTAGATCTAGAAGATAAATCATGTGATTGATGAATGCAACGGTGCATCGTATTTATTGAGCATTTTTATATTTTATGGATATATTATCTTCTTTGCTGACATGGCATGTTTGTTTCAGTTTGATTCATCATTATGAAAATGCATTCAATTACTTCACCTTAGGTTATAAACTGTTGTTCTATATTTCTTCCACTTCTTCTGAGATGTCATAATTCTTCTATAACATTCTTTTTATAATTCAAGTAATGCTAAAATAAAAATTGCTTTCACAATTTTTTCTTGCAGAAATTTGATTTGAATATATTTTAATTCATTTTCTGTCTGTGCTCAGGAGTAAGAACATTTGTCCCCAAACCTGTTGCCACTACACTGCAGTACGTTGGTGGTGCTGCTGCTATTTTGGGACTTGTAGCCATGGCATCAGATGTGGAAGGGTTATATGCAGCTGTGAAAGCCTTGGTCTGTGTGGTGAAGAGCAATCCACTGGCCAGCAAAGAGATGGAAAGAATCAAAGGATATCAGGTATGTAAGAAATGTCTTAAAACAGACCAGGCTGATCGAATTAAATTTCACTGTTTGTCATCACAATTCCCATGGAAATCTCGTGTTGTGTTGTAACCTGAGTTTCTCTTTTAAAGTTTCTTGAGCTCCTGCTTAATTAGCATAGATGAATTATTTAGGACTTCTTTTAAAGGAAAGGGTGAAAAGTTTTTTGCTAAGCCACTGTGCACATTTAGCTGCATTGCTGAAACTGAGCCTTCAGTAACAGCATGGAAGAGCACAACTGTCATATTTAAGTGATTCTTTTCTTGTGATTTTGAACTCACTCCTGCAAGCCTGGGAGCTTGTCTCTGATGTGCCAGCAAGAGAGAGGATAAGGACACATAAAAAACCCAAACAAGTGAACTCCTAGAAGCATCCTTTTAAGGAGACTGCATGGATTTTGTGGTTAGTGATGCTGTTTCCTTTCAAGCTGAAGACATTAGTTCTCCACTGGGATGGGGAAAAGGCAATCAGCTATGCAGAAGGATTGGTTGACTGATCTGAAAAGGTCTTCACATGAGCAATGCGTTTTAAGTTTCTCATGTAGGCTCTTTATTGAAATGGAAAGTTTTGTGGTTTGGCCCATGTATTTACAAACCTTGTAATGCTAATGCCTGGTGCAGTTACATCAAAACATATCATTCCAAGGAGCCTGGTGCAGACCTTGGCTTACTGTGGCCAAACAAGTCTAGACAGTGTCACCCTTGTACCATGAGTAGTCAGGGGATCATCACAAATGACCTTACATTCCACTGGTATTGACATCACCAAATAGTATGGTTAGAGAGAGATTCCCAGAAATCTGTGTTTCTTTAGTCTTTCAATGAGGAAGGTAAAGCTGAACAGGCCAGGATGTGGAGTGTTTAAATAAGTTTGCTTCAGTAGACAAGAAACTGTAACAGTAAATCCGGCAAATGGTTCTTTCCCAACCCAGATTATAAGAAGTTAGAGCAGAAGTGGGGACTGCAGTCGTGCCTAGGGGAACGAAGCATAGCAAGAAAAAAAGAGGCTTATTCAGATTTATGTTACTTTTTTTGGGTGCCAGAACACCTCTCATGTGGGCAGGCAGTGCTCTAGGCCTGCTCCATTTGTCTGCCACGTCCATGTTTGCTGTCCAAGAGCACAACTGTTTGTGGATGTGCTGTTTTAAACTGGGACTGACTGCCAGAGGGCTGAGAGGGTGTGTGTGTGTCCCTAATCCTCAGGGCCTAGATCCTGTCTGTGTAAACAGATATTTTATGAGCTGGAGAATATCCTGGATGTGCTGCTTTTGTAATGAACTGTAATGCCGCTTTGAAACTCTTTCATCAAGAGTATCAACTAGCAGACATACTTTAAGGGTCTTCTCAAAAGGGGCACAGGCACTTCATCTGCGTGCTTAGACAACATCGCTGCGTGCTCACAGGACTGATTCCTTTTTTGTTTACTTGTTCAAGCTGCTGGCAATGCTGTTAAAGAAGAAAAGGTCCCTTCTGAACAGCCACATACTCCACCTGACCTTTTCCTTGGTGGGAACTGTTGACAGCGGGCACGAGACATCCATTATCCCAAATTCTGCTGCCTTCCAGGACCTGCTCTGTGATTTTGAAGTATGTGGAGCTGCAAAGAAAAGTGATTATGATGCTGGATAGTGATTAAGTCAGATGCTGATAGTGTACCTTAAATATTCAACAATAGCAAATTAGGTTGTTATCCTGAGAACTTCCTATGTCTTAGATAGTACATTAAAGTAGCTGAGCAGCAAGATTATTGATAACTTCTCCTGCTGAAATGGCTTGAATTGCTGCACAAACAATGGATGGGTGCCACAGGTGTTTCTGCTTTTTGTTGGTTTAGATAATAACATTCTGTAGTTTTCTGTTCATCCATTTCTTTTCACCCATGTCTTCTACTGCAGTATATATATCAAGGCATGAAAAATGCCCTGAAAATAAAAGTAGGAGGTAAACTTTCAACACAGCACATAGGAATCACTTTATCATACATCTCCTGCAAGGTTGGTAGTAAGGGAGTTAAAATTCCATTTGCATGACCTATGAAATACTTAAATGTTGTGTTAAAGTAGGGAAAGTAGCAAATTTCAGAGGGAAATGCTAATGCAGTAGAGGCTGATAAAAGATTCCCAGAACTTATCCCTTTGTGTGTGCTTTTTTGGCATTATCTGTACCTGACATAGACTGACTAAAAGAATGCTGACTCACGTACATTTTAAAGTAAAGAAGTGAAAACCCTACTATCACTGCTAAGCCAGCTATAAGATGCTGACTTAATATTGCAAGTGAGTTTTGCCTAAATGACTTAATAGACTCAACCATTTCCTTTTTTTAGATGTCTATTTGAGTATTTCAAAGCACTCCTGGAAACCTTATTTAGGAACAAACTTTCCAAGAGTCTGAGATTTTGGCTGGGGATTTTTTTCAGGTTTTTTGAGATTTTTAAAATTATTTACTTTATTCAGAAATCAGTGACCCAGACATTTCACTTAATTTGGATAAACTGGATGCTCTTACTCATGCAGAACAGGGAAATTAAAGGATTTGTGCTCATCATTTTAAATTATAAGATTAGAAGGAAAGCAAAAGCTAGAAAGCTTTTCATTTAAGCCAGTTTTATACACCAGATCACAAGTATTAATTATGCTTTGTTCAATAGCAAATCACTTTTAAGATTTGCAGCTGTAACTGTGAGCTCTCTGGCTTTTTTATCTTCTATTGCTTCTATTGATTGAACAACTGATGCTTTGAGTTTTTTGGTCGAGTGAAGGCAATTCTGGGTAAAAAATAAAATGAGGGAAGACCTTGAGTTTAATCTTGGTGGAAGGTAGTAAGTTAATTTTATGAAGACATAAACCTTCACTTAGACCAAATAAATTTAACACAGCCTTGTAAACCCCAGCAGCTCCTTTGGAGTCATTGCACTGTCTGTTTAAAGTTTGTGTAAAAAGGCAGTGTGTGACCTTTTGTCTAGATCCCTTTAGAAGTTTTTCAGCATGGTACCCTTACAGAGAATATTTTTGGAACCGATGTGTGCTTCTTCATGGCCAGGTAAACAGTCATGTATAGGAATGATTTTAATCTCTTCATAACCTTTTATTTAATAATGCTTGGTTTTTTTGTGTACAAAAAACACTGGTTTTTCTGTATTTCAGGTCTGGCTTCATGCACCCTATGAGCTTCATCTGTCATTATTTGAGCACTTCATTGAACTCCTCACCGAGTCAAGGTATGAACTGATATAAGCCTAGCAATGGGATTTACAGGATTGGGTGATATTTAAAGGATTTTTAATTTCCAGTTTTAAATGGCCATCTCATTTCTTTTCTTCTTCCAGTGAAGCAGCAAAGAATGCCAAGTTAATGAGGGAATTCCAGCTCATCCCAAGGCTGCTGTTGACTCTTCGAGACATGTCCCTGTCCCAGCCCACTATTGCTGCCATTAGCAATGTGCTGAGCTTTCTGCTTCAGGGCTTCCCCAGCAGCTATGACCTACTCAGGTAGCCTACACATGGATAATTCTGTCTTTCTTGGTTCTGTTACCTTGGTCAAAAGTACTTCATGGTCATACTGCTGAGGAGTGTGTGACATGGAATGCTCATATACTGATGCTTTTTTTTTCCACTCTATGAACTGGATTGAACTAGACATCAGCAAGATGTTGAAGCCTTGATTTGCTTATGATTTTCAGTTTGCAACTGACCAAGCATGGTTGAATGATCAAACTGGTTTAATGTTCTACAGATAAAAAGTGAAGGTGCTGAGCACTCCTCCTGAATACCATTGAATGTTATTGGAGATGGGCTAAAAAGATACTTATGGTTAAAATGCAGTTTTGATTACTATCTCGAATGCAAGGTTTAGTTCCAGATTTTTTCTTAATCATCACTGTATAAAAAGGTATTTAAGGCTGTCAGATATAGTACTACTAATTCTGACTGATGAAAATTATACTAGTTACTGCAATTCATATGTACAGGAGTATTTGAAATGCTTTAAAAATAGTGTAACTCCTTGATAACTTGATTTTTTTCTTTTTTTGTCTCTCATTTCATTATAATGGAAATGGATAAAATATTGTGGGGTTTGGGAGCTCTTTGCATATGCATGGTCATGTTTCCAGCTTCTTACTTTTAAGCACAATTAAAGGTTTCAGAAGCCTCAACCTGACCATCTTACTTGGCTTTGTTTTAATTAAACAGGACAAAAAATGATTCAAGAATAAAACTATTGACTTTATGCTTAAGTGGTTACAGAAGAGATTGTAGACCAGTGTTCCTTGTTCTCCTTCCTGGAAATAAAAAAAATGGAAGATGAAAATAAAAAAAAAAAATTAAGAAGTAATTTGGGAAAAGTTGCACTAGCTAGGGATCATTTCAGGTTAGCTGCAGAGGAAAGAGGACTGTATTGCATCTCCTTTCTTGGAGTGGTACATGAGTATCTTGTCATGTAAAACTATGACCCTGTGTTACATAACCTCAAGCTATAGGCATAAATGGTTTTCCAGAGTTGAAAAAACAGTCAGTAACCACTGTTTTGGTGTAATAATTGTTCAGCTGTAAGGGGTTGAGAATGTTTTGTTCTCCTTTTGCTTGAGGTATTCCTTTTACTAGGACTCAGTAGTATCTCCCAGCTCCCTTTCCTAAATCCTAGCATTTTCAGGGTCCCTTACCTGCAGACTTGTCTGCAAATATTCCATTAATTACTACAAGTTAATTTGTGCTTTGGTTAATAACTTTAAGTGAAGATCATTTTAATCAATCTTCAGATGTCAGAAAGCTGACATTTTTAGGTATCTCCCTGTCACTGGTGTCATGGTTTTATATGTCAGGTGAATTATTGATAGATGAGAGTGCATCTGTCATATCAGTGAGTGATATTTTTTCTGTGCACATCAAGGTTTGGACAGTTCATCTCTTCCACTTTACCTACGTTCGCAGTCTGTGAGAAGTTTGTGGTCATGGAAATAAACAATGAAGAAAAGCTTGACAGTGGTAAGTGTTGACAGTACTTAGAAGCAGTAGAATAAAATACTTTGTGGTCTCTTCTGTGCTTGAATACAAAAAAATGTAGAAATACTGTCATTAACAGTGTTGCCATTATTTTTGTAACCTGCCTACCGGTTAGTGGGGCTTTTTTTTCAGTATTGAGTGCAAAGCAGGGCAAAACAAGTTTTTTTTGTTTCCTTCATTTAACACAGTATGGTTTTGTTCTTTTTCCTCCACTTGCTCCTTCCAATCAGCTGTGCATCTCTGTTTCTCTGTGGGAAAAGGGAAAAAAAAGACAAAAAACTGGTTACTAGGTGCATCAGCCCTCCAGATGTGGAGGAAGTGAAAGAATTAACTAAGACAGCCTAGTAACTTTTTTTTAGGCGAAAAAAGAAATGTTACTATCCTTCAATAATTCTTTCATTGAATTGTTTTGAGACCATTTCTACCGTTTTTTACCTTGTGCAATTGCACAATCAGTCTCCTTGAAGAGAAATGTTTTATTCCCACAGTGGATGTCAGCCAAATAAATAGAAAGATCCAAAGAACCTCTGTTTCTACATCTCTTAGGAATATACTGGTGCAGAAGGACAAGTGAGAGAGAAGTTTCTTCTTTTCAAGTTAGTTATATTGGTCTGGTCACAAAAAAACAAAGTCTGCACCTTCTGAAGAGGGACTTTTCACAAAAGCGTGTAGTGATAGGATGAAGAGGAATGGCTTCAAACTGAAAGAGTTGTTTAAGATCAGGTATATGGAAGAAATTCCTTACTGTGAGGGTGGTGAGGCACTGGAACAGGTTGCTCAGAGAAGCATCCCTGGATGTGTTCAAGGCCATTTTGGATGAGGCTCTGAGCAGCCTGAGGAAGTCCAGTGGAAGGTGTCCCTGCCCATGGCACGGGGACAGGGACTCAAAGATCTTTAAAGCCCCTTCCAACCCAAACCATTTCATGTTCTGGGATTCATCATTATCTTCCTGTGCCTCACCTGTTCCTTCTGAATAGTTTTTGATTTTTTGGTCTTAAAGATGATTAAATTTGAGCTTTTTAGTGAAAAAGAGGGTATTGGGTATTGGAGAGAGATCCAGATTGGTGTTCTCACTACAGGCCATCAGTGTTTTGGTTTGGTTTGGGTTTTTTTTTTCCCCAGGCTAACAGCAACCTGAGCTGTTTTTTGCCTACATAGGGGACTAAAGAGCCTTGGGGACAAATTCAGGATGTGGCAGAAATGAAGAGAGAAGCTTTTGAGGCAAAGGGCATGAGATTTTTAGGCTACTGGTGTTCACCACTGCTGTTGGATTTCTGCCATAGAAGATCCTTTGTGTCTGTATCTTGTGCACAAAATCTTCGTCTAGATATTATCCATTTATCTGTCTTCATTTTTGTATATGTTGCCTCAAGCTGTGACAGTGGTAAGGAGGAACCAGACATTTCTCAGCACCATGTAATGGGCTGCTTGCACTTCAGCACAGCTTCTTGCAGCCTGAGTGGGGGTCAGGTTGTATTTGGTTTTGTATGGAATTTTTGAATAGCCCTTAAAATGCCCAAGTTAAATCCTAATTTTGCCTCTTTTTTGGTTTTTTTTCAATATTTAGGAACAGAGGATGATTTTGGAGGACTTGTTTCAGCTAATCTTATTCTACTACGGAACAGGCTTTTAGATATCCTTCTGAAACTTCTCTATACATCTAAAGAAAAGACAACTGTTAATTTGCAGTAAGTACAAAAAATCCCTTGAGGCAGAGAAAGGATGTAATTTTTTATTTCAAGGGGAAGAATTATACTGCCTCCATTCAATTCACTAGTTAAGTGGCATCATTTTATGGGTGCTGTTGAATGATTTATGCAGATGTCACTGAATTACTCTCAGGTATGCTAGTAGAAATGGGATACATGATTCATTTTGTTGTTTTAACTTCATGCATGGCTATAGAAAAAATAAGATCTGTCAAAGAGAACTTTTTAGAGAAGTGGGATAGTCAGCTTCAGTAGGAGTTATCCCTAAGATTATTGACCCTAGAATGCCCCTTAAAATTGCAAAAAAAAAATTTTCTGAATACTCCCGAGCAACTCTTCCCTTAATGAAAACAAAGAAACAACCTTCCTTCCTTTTTTCATACCAGTTCATTGAGAAGACTTGTGAAAACTTCTTGTTCAACAAAGATTTCAGTTCAGAATGCCTTATTTGTTATCAAAAGCAGCAATTGGAGAAATCTTATGCAATGGAATTAGTCCGAGGAGCTGTATTTACTCCTTCCTTTCTTCTAAACAAATGCACATTACCTGTTCCATTTTAAAAAGAGTTGATAAGTGACACTACTTGTTTGTACCAAACCTAACTAAGAATTTGCTCTTGAAGCTTGCCTTGCAGTGGAGAACGTTTGATTTTTGCTGTTTAGTAGGAAACTAAATGCTGTAAAATGTGACTTTTTTTTTCTCTCACTTTGCTTAGGGCTTGTGAAGAGCTGGTCAAGACCCTGGGTTTCGATTGGATTATGATGTTCATGGAAGAACATCTGCATTCCACCACAGTCACGGCAGCCATGCGAATTCTCGTGGTCCTGTTGAGCAATCAGTCCATCCTTATCAAGTTTAAGGAGGGTCTCAGTGGAGGAGGCTGGCTGGATCAGACAGATTCTGTCCTGACCAATAAGATTGGTACTGTGCTAGGTAGGCATCTCAGCCCCTTGGGGCTCGGGGATTGCTGGAGCACCTGTGCTGGGGTGTTAAGCTGTGGGTTATTGTGGGGATGCTCTCTGAGCACTTCTGTTCCTTGTCTGTGCTGCCATCAAATGCTTCTGCACCTCATTTTTCTTACAAGTGAGAGTTGAGATTTCCTAGGCAAAAGGGAGTGGTTTTACAAAGCTGCCCTTAGCTGAGATGACACAGGTGTCATTGTAGTTAGTTTTGGCTCATCTGCACAAAGCAGATAGCTAATTGGTCTTTTTTCTTACCATCATGGTAAGGTTAAGTGTGTCCTGTGGGCAGGCACAGCTGAGCTACATGCAAAGGAGGCATAGAGCAGCACCTTATGCACACAAGTAATAAAGATGCAGTAAAATCTCCTTATTTGTTTACTTTTAATAGTTAGAGCATTGTTAGTGTTATATCTGAGCTGCTTTGACTAGAGAGTGCTGTGTCCATCAGATTTACCAGTCTGGATTTTTGCTGTCTTAGAGATTTCTGTGTTCATGGTATTATCTCAGAATTCCTTGTCCTTTCTCTCTCCTGCGTTATTGTGTACACAAGCACACTTTCTGTTAAAAACTTTTTTTTCAGGTTCTTAAATCCTCAGTTATCTGGGTTATCAGACCTCTCAGTTACCCTTTGTGACCCAGAATTGTGTATAAGGCTTTAGTGCTACAGGACCCATTTTGAGCATCTCTGAGCTGTCTGAAATGTATCTCCAAATGTTTGAAATTAGGTTTGTCATCTCTTTATAGAGAGGTGTAGTGGCAATTTCCCACCAACTTGGTTTTTTTTCCAGTCAAAATGAAATAGTGCTTTTCAGATGAATGTCTATTCAGGCCCTGGTGCAAACCCAATGACATGAAATGAAGGTCTTTCTTAAGCCTCAGTAGCCTTTAGGTCAGAGTAGTGGTATCAATAGTACTTTTAACTTCATTGTTGTTCCTCAAATAACTGTTCAAGGAACCACATGTCCATGTTGTAGCAGTACATGATCTGTTACTGCATAAAAGTTTTTCTGAATTGGTTTGCTATAGGAAAGTAATTGAAGTGTTGCTGAAATGATCTTCCTTCAGGAAGAGGGCTCTTCCTGAAATGAAAGTACAAAATATAAAAAATATTTATTTCTGCTTTGTGTCTTTGATAGATTTCAAATACAGTATCTTGGGTTTTTTCCTTAAAGAAAAGTCTTGGTCTTTTTACTGTTTCCCCAATATATCCCTCAGGATATTCAGCTACAAGCATAGGATGGTTCTTTGCATTGCCAATGAATTAAGAGGATTAAGGAAAACAGTTTTTCAGAGGCTGTAAAACACATGCAAATATTTATTGCTAAAATAAAAAGCATCTGTTGTTTGGCTCACTCTAATTAAGGCTCTGTATTTTATTTAAGTTTGCACATACATTTCCCTTGCATGGTTGTGCTCTAAAAACTTGAAAACCATTGGCATTTTAGGGAATAGACTATTTAGTATGTACTTACATGTCCAATAGCATAAATATTTTCTTCAGTTACAAAATCTAAGTAAGATTTTGATTTACAATTACATTTGAAAGCATTTTCTGAGTTTCCCTGTTTTTCCTATTACAGTATCACTTTAATTGAATCCAAGCTAGACTGTGATGAAAAAAAAATTTTTAAATTTGAGTCTCACAACCTGATAGTGACAGATTATCTAATTTTTGTATGCTGTGTTTTTTAATAAATCATAACATACTGGCTCCAAGATGAAGCCAAGTACGATGCATTTTTGTTGAAGGTTACTGATGGAATTTCCACAGCTGTGTAGCACAGATTTCATTAGTCTGATTCCTGATAGATGTTTTCTGTTTAAAAAGTCAATTTCTGGTGGAAAGTGTATCTGTATTTAAGCCTCAGAAAAACCTCCTGACCTTTAGCAGTGTCAGAACAATGGCTCACTGTGCTGATGTGGAGACTGAACTGTCTTCCTGCCTCTTTCCTTGCTTGAAAATAAGTGCTTCTGCCATCCAGGTGTATTTTTTTTTTCTTTAGGAAGAAGTTGAAATACATAGGTAGAAGCATGGTCACAAGGTGGTTCTAGCAGCACTTAAATAAAATAAGACTATTTAATGCTTACTACCAGCTGATTAATCATTAACAAAATATCTGAAATAAGATGCCCCCAAGACTTCTCTGGACACAGATTAGCTGCCCACAGACTTAAATGGACCATGGGTTGCTGCTTCATTATATAAATCTGTAACTGAGATTAAGGTGACATTTTGCTCTCAGCCAGCAAAATATTTTGTTTTCAGAGACTTTTAAAAGTCAGAAACTGTGGTCACAGCCAGAAAATGGGTCTGTGTGTGTAAGCAGTTACACACAAGATCTGTGTGGTACTGGAAAGCAGTAATCTCCTTTATTTTTTAATTGTTTAAAAAAATAAGACGTGAAGCAGAATGGTGTTTTGTGTGTGATAGTCTGTGTGCACACATTTGTTTTTTACAGCAGAAGGTACAGTTTTAATCTCCAGGTTAAAGGTTGCAAGAAGAGTCATCACAGGTAATTCCCTCTTAACATTGTTGGCTTTGTCTCTTGTTCTCTGTCCTAGGGTTCAATGTTGGCCGGAGTGCGGGTGGCAGATCCACGGTGCGGGAGATTAACCGGGATGCTTGTCACTTCCCAGGCTTCCCCGTGCTGCAGTCCCTTCTCCCAAAGCACACTAATGTCCCTGCACTCTATTTCCTCCTCATGGCCCTTTTCCTGCAGCAGCCTGTCACTGAACTGCCTGAAAACCTGCAGGTCAGTGCACCTGTCATCAGCAGCCAGTGTAAACAGGGTGCCAAGGTAGGGATTATCCAGTAAGATGTGAATGCAATTCTGTCTGTCATGAAAGAAAATAATGGATTAACCAGGCCATCTCCTTCTTCTCTGCAGCTGACTCACAGTCCTGATGTGGTGTTTAGTGCAAAGCTCTTTGGGGTGGGAGTATGTAGAAGCCATGTTATGGCTGTGTCACTGGTGTCACACTGATCCACTTTGGGGTCAAATGAGAAGCAGATCCCTAGTTCAAGCTGGCATGTTGTGGGCATTGAAGGGAACATATATTTTATATATAATAAAACATATAATATTTTGCTTTCATTCTGTGTTTGTGAGGCGAGTTTTTTGTGATTTTTTTATTTTAAGGTGTAGGCAGTTGCTGTATTAAAGAGAGTTCACATGTTACAGGCAAAACAACGTTGCTTTTATTTCAGAAGGTCTCTGTGGTTTTATAGGGAGACAACTCAGTTGTTGCTGAAAAATATTGGTTGTTCTTATTCTGAACAAGTAATTTTGGGCTTTTTTGAAGTAAGTGAGTAGATATTATATGACCTGCAACAGTCCTGGGAAACCCCAGGGTAGTGCTTTATGAAGAAAAGCCACACACACTCCAGATAGACAAGGTGCCTATTTAGAATGGATGCAGTGCTGACATTTATTTGTCAGTGAGAACTGAAAAGTAAAACTTTCAAACCAGAATGTGTCTGCCTCCTTTCTCAAGAGGAATACTTGACAGCACCTTCAGCGCTCTGCTACCATGAGGTGGAGGCATGAAACTCAGTCCTCTGCCTACAGCATTGAAGTATGATACTGTTAAACTGAATCTAAATTCAACTTACTAGCACTCTTAATGCTAGAGGTGGACACTTGTTTTATTTTTAATTGATTTAATTATTTAGACTTGGTGGAAAATACAACTTGATTTGTTTGTATTGTTCATATCTTTTTTTCTGTGGGGTACTATGTGGGTTTCACTGCTAGATGTGAGTCAGCTAAGTTGATTGTGCGGCACGTGTGCTGACAATTCTTTTGTTTCAAAACACTTGGATACTTTATGAGAAATGAGAAGATGAGAGTTGTGGTTTCATTAGGTCATGATTGAAAGAAATTTTTTTCAGTGACATGCGACCTTCTTATGAAGTTTGGTGATAAGTTTGGAGGATGCATAACAACTAATTTTTTATCTACTGCCAAATGAGTATATTGTATTGGTAATAAAAAGCAGTATGCAAATGTACAGGAGAAAGGGATTATTCATATCTTCTCTTTCACCTCTTACAGTTTGATTTAGACTCCATTTGGACATTCATATTTGGAGTTCCTGCCTCCTGTGGCACTGTTACCTCCTCAATACACGGTGTTTGCACAGAAGCTGCCTTCTTGTTACTGGGAATGCTGAGAAGCATGCTGAATTCTGTAAGCATAAAATTTTGCTTGTATTTCAGTATAGTGTTCTTCAAGTTTACCCCCCATGGTGAGAAGCCAAATTAGAAAGGTCAAGGTTCTGTTAGTATCATGACAAAATTAACTGTGAATTAGGCTTATAATACTTGGGTAAAAATTGTAATTTTCTTGGATTTTTCTATGTTGCTTTTTTCCAGTCTCTGTAGAAATGTTAGTAGCCACAAAACTAACCCCGCTTCTTCACAAAAAGACTGTGGGCTGTTTAGCTGCAGTTAAAACGAAACAAGAAAGCAGGAGGATACAATGTCTTTGGCAGAGATAATTAAATTTCTTTCCCAATTAACATCATGGGAGAATGTTTCAGACTCTGTATCCCATCTGCTCTGAGCTATGTGAGTTACAGATTTCGTTCATGAGCCTTCCCCATGCAGAGAAGTCCCTGACTATGAATAGCTCCATGCCAGAGGAAATTAATTTACTGCCAGAGAAATGTGCCATCTTCTCATCTTTGAGTCTAATGTCTAGAGTATGAAAAGTTGGTTTTTCGGTGGGAAAGTTTTGTATTTCCTTGAAGCCAGAATGTGTTATTTGCTGAAAATTGCCTTCTGAAGTGCTTGAAAAGCAGCACTTGTTTGGTTGTCACTGTTGGGTCATCATGTGTATGTGATATGCTCTATTGCTTGCATGTTTGTCCCAAGGTAATGTGTCCAGAAGCATCTTCTGGGCAAGTGTTCTGCTGCAGTACGCGTTCCTGTTGTCACATCTTCTGTCTCTCTGCTGCTGTTTGGTCTGCACCTGTTTAGCTACACTTGAGACATGCTTGGAGACAGGTGCTGTGCCTTGTGTGCTGTCACCAGGCATGTTCAGCTGTGCCATCACTTTTTGGGTTGGCTTCAGTCTGGTCATGGTTGCCAGTATTTCTGAGTCATTATGTAACAGGGCACACGTTTTAGCTACGGTCAATGATGTGCTGTAAAGTGCAGTCAGCCTCCTGTTTGAGATGTGCTTGACAGTGTGTTCTTCCTTTCTGAAGTAAGTATTCTTTGATTGGTGCTGCCTGTGCTAATCTGGTGTTTGTTTCTCAACCCAGCCCTGGCAGTCAGAGGAAGAAGGCTCTTGGCTTCGGGAGTATCCAGTCACCCTGATGCAGTTCTTTCGGTATTTGTATCACAATGTACCCGACCTCATTTCCTTGTGGATGAGCCCAGAGTTCCTGTGTGCACTGGCAGCAACAGTGTTTCCTTTCAACATCCGACCTTACTCTGAGATGGTAGGAAATCCAACTGCTTGCCTGTTCTGTTTTTCACATGAGTGTTGCTTTTGAGGATTTATCAATTACCAATCATACCAAGATAAAGCTCTACTCCCCTTGCAGAAGAGGTCATCATCAAGGCTGAGCTGAATGTTTTGTACTTGGGATGTGGAACTGAGAGAAGAATGTGTTAAACTGGGAACAGTTAAACTGCAGGGCAGTTGTTGTGCAGGGACATCAGAAACAGCATTTTAGGGGCAACAGACAGTTTGCTTGTTTTCTAGTGGGCCATTATTTTCAATCATGTGAAAAATGTTAGCTCATATTTGCAAAAGCAAAAGAGTCTGAGTCAGTCCTCTGCTCTGGAGGATGTGATGAAACCTAAAACCTCTTTTCCTCACACTTCCCATTTCTGCTTTTGTGGCTTAACCACAAAACAGTGTTCTTGTATTTCCTGAAGCTACTGAGTTCAAGCCAGGAGAGGATGTGAATTCGGCTTTGCTTGCATTGCTGCCTGAAGTTTTCTATGAGCTTAGTGTCATTTGCAAATGATACTATTTCTAGAATATGAATGAAAAGGAAAAAAAAATTAGCTATTGTTAGCCAACATCTAAAAGTAATTTTATTAAGAACGTGGAAGGATAATTAGTCTAGAGGTTGTCAAATGCTAGAACTATGGAGAGTATGATAAAAAACTTCAGGAAATAATAACTGGTGGTGTGCTATTGTTTTGTTGTCAATAAAAGTGGAAGACCAATTTTTAACCAGTGCCTGCTGGTGAGTCTCTCATAAAGACATGGGGTTTTTTTGCTTTTTTGTTAAACTTGCATTTAAAGTAGATTCTTGGAGCTTGTTCTCTCTCAAAAAAAAAGTGCCACTTAAAAATTGGTCATGGTGATTTGGCATTCACCTGTAGAGAGTTTTTAGAGGAGCCATGTGTCTCTGAGCAGACTAATAGATCCCATGAAATTCTGTGTAGCTGCCTGGCAACTTGAGGTCTTTGCTGTTTGAGGGTGCTCTTCACTCCAAATTGGTTTACTCCTCCAGTTTTTCTGTCTGCCCAAATATGTAACACTAATCAGTGCCTGGTGAAATAGCTGAATCACAGCCAGATTCCTGCAACAAAACATTATAATCTAAATTCAGCCTTGAGAGAAGGTTCTTAACTTTTTAAAAGGTCCTTCGGCTTTTCTGAGATTGATATTAAGAATAGAAAGAATATGTATTTGGGCTTCTCTTAATTTCTTGAAAACATTCTCCTGCTAAAGCAGACCAAATGTTCAAAACATTCGGTTGCTTGACATGTAACTGGTGAGGCAAGAAGCCTGTTGAGGGAAATCATATTGTCCCCCTTTTCATTTATGGAAAGGAGTTGCATAAAAAGAGTCAGTCTTCTGGATTTGACAGCTTTCATTACTGTTTGTGCTTTTGTTACAGTCCTCTTTAAGAGCTAGCCTTTCAAAGGTTTCTGTTCATCAGAAATGGGAAAGCTGTGGAGACCCTTTTTTTTTTCTTCTTCTTTTAGAGATTTTTGGGAAACCGGCTTACCCATAACTGCACTCTGATGAAGGTATTGTATTAAAAGAAAACAAAAAAAAGGCTCAGTTCCTTTTTTTTTTTATGTTATGTAAGCTTGCTGGCCTTTTTTAGTTGGCTTCTGTCTTGATTTTATTTTAACTACTTTAGTTAATAACTTTTTCAAAACTTTTTTTTGGGTGTTTTTTAAAATTTTTTTTTCTTTTTTTTTTTCTTTTTTTTTCGTTTTTTTTTTTTTTTTTTTTTTGAAATT
>JANRGV010000084.1:11566627-11577224 GCA_024734035.1 Alethe castanea
GCAAGGAGAACATTTATTTTTGCCAAGTATCTGGAAATTGCCCAATTAATTTTGTTGGTCAGGGAGCATGAAATGTAACTCATACCAGATCATCATCTGCCTCTGGAATCCAAAACTGGATGTTTCCATATTGGGGAACTGATCCTGAACATCATCATTTTCTGAAAAGGCTTCATAAGAAGCAGAATATGAAGTGAACTACCCTTAGAAACACAAGTGAAGAAGAGAGAAGTGAAGAAACTGCCATTAATTAGCTGATCTCTGCAGTTTTAACGTGCTGGTTTTTACAGGTCACTGATCTCGATGATGAAGTTGGGTCCCCAGCTGAAGAGTTCAAAGCCTTTGCAGCTGATTCTGGCATGAACAGGAGCCAATCAGAATATTGCAATGTGGGCACCAAGACCTACCTGACCAACCACCCTGCCAAGAAGTTTGTGTTTGACTTCATGCGTGTGATGATCATTGATAACCTGTGTCTCACGCCAGCCAGCAAACAGACTCCACTGGTAGACCTGCTGCTAGAGGTGGAGTTTCTTTGGGGTTTATGTTTTGGTTTGATTTTGTTATTTGAGCTTAGTTGTGACACCTTATTTCCCTAAAATGTTTTTTTTTTCTATTACCTTACAAATTTAGTCTAGTGAAGACCTGAGATTCAGAGGAATTGTCATGAAATAAGAGTGGAAAAAAGAAGAAACACTAGTGTTTAATAAAGAATAGTTTGTTCAATTTTTCTTTAGTGGCTTGGAAAGCCAGCATGAGAAGCTGTAGCTTTCCTCCAGTTTTATTTTTGTGGAGTATGATTCAGTGGTTAAACATCTTTCCAGCCATGACATCTGTATTGACTTTGTTGAAAATATAAAACCCCTGCAGAAATTTTAGGGTTTCTGTTCTGTTTGTATTAGATAAAAGTTGTGCCACAGATGGTGCCAGTTAGATAAAAAGACATAGGGCCATATACTATAAAACCTCACAAAGTAACTGTTACCGTGCTGCAAATCAACTTCTGAAGTTCATGACACTTGAAGAAAGCATTGTCCTGCTAGTGGTGAGGCAGGGAGGTGAGGAGTTCAGTTACTATTTAACTGCCTACACCTTCAGACAGTACATTTTGAAATGTTCACTTCACATCACTTCTCATTCTCCTTGACCTACCTGTTAGTTACCTCATCTTATGTGTTGCTGAGTCTCCCTGATTTTTTTTGAAAGCTGCAGAAATTTTCTACCATGCTTATGTATTTCCTAGCAAATGCCCTGGGACAGTTGGGCACCTCTTTGCTGTCACAAAGCAAAAACAAATGAAATGTCAGAAGATGTCAGTTATCCACAGACACTGGGAGGCATCTTTGAGACCATGTTCAAGTGGCTGCAGTTCTTTACAGCTCTTTTAACTTGTTATCACTTGTCACTGTTACTGGCCCCTGAGCATAAATAGGATTGGGTAGGTACACACTGCTGAACTTTGTGTTATTTCTCTTTCTACAACTTAAACGTTTGATCTGTCCCATTTACTCATTGTTTACTGAAGGAGGTGACTTGAGTCAACTGAGGAGATCATAGATTGACCATAAGTTTGTAGTGGAGAGTTTCAGAATGTGTTCTTTTCCTTTTCAGAATGTGTTCTTTTCCAGTTCCTCTTATGGCAGAAGATAAATTTCCTTGATTTAAACAGGAATAATGCCTACCCTGCAAGATTGCATGCAGCCAATGTATACTTGACATTCATGCTTATATTTTTTGATAAAGCCCAAACTTTTTACTTAAGGCAGAATGTTAAGAGAAAAAAAAAGTAGTTCATGGGAGTTGAGAGAAAAGGAAACCACCTAGAACACTCTCCCTCTCCTTCTTTTTTGCTCAGAGAGATTAATTATCTTAATATTATTTTAATATCTTTTTTTAGGCTTCTCCTGAAAGATCAACACGAACACAGCAGAAGGAGTTTCAGACATATGTTTTGGATGGAGTGATGGACCACCTACTTGCAGCTGATGTTTTGTTGGGTAATACAGCACAGTTTAATAATCAATCTATTGATTTGGGCACTAGGTTTTGATTCTGTGACTTTTTCTTTTTTGGTGTTCTGTTTTGTTGCAACTTGATCGTCTTAATTTTTTCCCCCCTTTCCTTTCCTTTGATGTGTAAATGGTGTTAATGTGCTTGCATTTTCCCTCCCTACCTTGGTTGTGCCAAAGCTGTAGAAGAGGTTATTCACAAAAGCTACGTGGTTTGGGGGCCCAGTCACATTTCATGGTGGCTTGCTGGACTTCCCAGGAGCTCTTGAGCTGCGCTACCTCCATCCCAGCTGTCATGAGGGGCTGTATGCATTTCTGTTCAAGTTTGGTTGTAAGGCTCCCCATTTCTTGCCACAACAGTAATTTGTCTTCCTGTGGGTGCAGTGCATTAATAAAATAAGTCCAGAATCATGTTTTAAAAATCCAAAATAATTTTTTAAAAGATAAGATAAAAGTCCAGGTCTGTGGTTGCTTACATCAAAGAGGAAGTCCTATTGTAGGGAAGCCATGAGGTTTTAGCTTGCATTGACTGAATCTCTTTCTCTTCTATGGAAGTCTAGAAAGCATAAACTAATATGAATGCATTTATGCAGATGAGGTTTTTTGATAAATGTAGAAAACTTTGGGGTTTTTTTTACCTAGGTGAAGATGCCTCTCTGCCTATAACAAGTGGAGGAAGCTACCAAGTGCTGGTGAACAACGTGTTTTATTTTACACAGCGTGTGGTAGATAAGCTTTGGCAGGGCATGTTCAACAAAGAATCCAAGCTTCTTGTGGACTTCATAATCCAGCTCATTGCACAGGTAATAGGGCTGTTGTATTATCCTGCCTGAAAAGCCATTTTTGCAGGTTATGTTTAAATGCATGGAGTGATGTTACTTAAACAGTTGAGTGATACACATTTGGGTCAGCGCAGAAATGTGCTTTTCTTCCTCAGGCTCACTCTCTCTTTACTGAGCTTTCTTAGCACATCTTTCTGTGAAGAGCAATTGAGTAAGAACTGTTCTCAGATCACATTATTTTTTAGAAATCCCCCAAAATAAACAATGAAATATGCTTTGCATGAATTTTGAGGAGCTCCCTAAATTTACCTTGACATTTTTGAGAAGCTTCCTCACACACTTTTATTGGAGGTTGTTAGAAGACTTACTGTTAGAAATCAACAGTATATTTAAAGATTTTTAAATTATAAGTATTTAATCATTAAGGTCATTTCAGTCCTTGGAATGCACAGAATTGACACAGCCAGTTTTGGAAAATGAGCTTGGGTCAATTCAAGGGAAGATTGTGTGCCAGTGAAATGAGTTGCTTCTACTTCTGATTCGTGTTTTTTTACTTCCCATCAGTCAAAAAGGAGATCTCAGGGACTCTCACTGGATGCCATTTATCACTGCCTGAACAGAACCATCCTGTATCAGTTCTCAAGAGCGCACAAAACTGTTCCTCAGCAAGTGGCTCTCCTTGATTCCCTAAGGGTCCTCACTGTGAACAGGAACTTAATTTTGGGACCTGGAAATCATGATCAGGAGTTCATCAGCTGCCTAGCTCACTGCTTGATTAATCTTCATGTGGGAAGGTAAATATCTCAGGCAGAAGTGCATTCCAGAACCAGGGCTGAGAACTACTAAAATAACCTCATATTTTACTCACCTTGCAAATAAGTCAGCAAATTTTGGAGGACTGTTTATTATTTTCCAGCCAGTAAGTTGCAAGCAAGCTTAAGAGATTCATTTTGAGACAAAATTAGGTTTGAAGATCCTGGAAATAGGGAACATTTTTATGTTCTTTTGCACAGGTATTTTAAATACTGGTGAATGTATTTATCCAACTGTTCTGTTGTTAACCGTTTATAAATCAAAATGTTTTAAAGATAGAAGGAAACACTAGTGCTAGGTGATTAATATCAGAGGTCCTGTCACTGGATTTGTCTGTTGAATCATTTCATACAAGTTGAATATCTTGGTATTTCTTCTGTGTAGCATTGAGTAAGGCCAGTCATGCATTAAATCAGGTATCTGTGACAAATGTTATAGGCACCCACTTTCCAGCATTGCTGCAAATGTCATCCTGGCGTTTTCATTTGTTCTTTCCAAGAAGATGCACAACTTGTGTTTCATGCAAAGACACTTGGCAACAGTCATCAAACCCCCAGCGTTCTCCATTTCTGGCCTCATCTGTTTTGTATTTTTTCAAATATGACCATCTTCCTCTAGTGAAACCAGTATCCATGGCACATCATCTCTTCATAAACCTTCAGTTCATCTTGTGACTGCAGATGGTCAGAACTCAAATGGACAGGAGTGAAGATGCTTTGCTGTAGTAGTGTGTATTAATCTTTGTGAATCTGATGCACAGTCAAATGCTTTATCTTGGCTTGGGTTTCTGTGTCTTTATTCTGATGGTTGTTAATCCATTGTGTGTTTGTAGCAATGTTGAGGGGTTTGGATTGGAAGCAGAAGCCAGGATGACAACTTGGCACATTATGATCCCCTCTGATATAGAGCCAGATGGAGTCTACAATCAGGATGTCAGTGAAGGTAATCTGATAATGACAAAGCCACAAATGTCTCATAATGCCACTTCTGTATTGTCATCACTAATCTTGTACCCCTGTGAATCAGGGCAGGGTTTGTGGTATGTGTGTGTTACCCAGTTACTCTCTGGAGGGGTGTGGGGGCTGTGTATGTATAAAAATGCATTAAAAACAGATTAAAAACCCTTGGTAATACCAAGATAGGCACATTGAGAATAAATTACTGTTTTGTTAAAATAGTAAGAGCCCTTCCTTGTTTTCTGGACATCCTCCAGAATTTAGAAGTACAATTTTATATGCACTGTTTTAAATGCAGTAGAGCTGGCTCCTTTTAAGGTAAGAAATACATGGTATAAACTATACACTTACTATTTTGTAGCATGCTTACAGACTTTCACTCAAAGAAAATTTATGAACTAGCTGTGGAAGAAAGTATTCAGTGATTCTTAAATGTGTGTATTTGATAATTATGCAGGTACTTAGGCACACATTATATGTAAAAATGCTGAAGCATGATGTATGTATAGAACTATGTATATATTTAGACACACACTCCTATAAGGTGTTTTCAATTTCATTTTATTAATAGATGGGTGTGGGAGATGAGTCACAACTAATCAGAGCCAATGTTTCAAATTCACAGAGAAAAAACTGCCAAAATTAATTGTTAGATGCTTTCTGATAGCATACATAAAGGCAAAAAAAATGCGCTGTGGCCAAAGGCATTTCACACATCATGCAAGGGGGGAGAAACTACAGTGTAATCACAGAAATTATTCATCTCACTACTGTAGAAACACCAGTTCTATGAGCACTGTAGAGAGCTTGCTGTTTGTGATCTTGTACTTACGCAGGTCGCCAGCTTCTTTTAAAAGCCATAAACAGAGTATGGACAGAGCTGATCCACAGTAAAAAACAGGTTTTGGAAGAAGTTTTCAAAGTGACACTGCCTGTCAATGATCGTGGCCAAGTGGATATCACTGTTGCCAGACCTATCATTGAGGAAGCGAGTTTAAAGTGTTGGCAGAATCATTTGGGTAAGTCCTGACTGAGGATTTGTCTGTTCTGAAGGGTGGATTTCCTCCGAATGAACTGTGTGCACTGGATGTTTTAATGCAGGCTTAACTTTTTTGTAGCAGTAAATACTCTATAAACTGGCACTGTGTAACATAGAATCCTTCAGAAACTGGACCATTAACAGGATATTCCTACACTCCAGTGCACTGGGCCCTCTGTGAGTCAGCAAATAGAATATTGTGGGTTACAGTGGTAGAGGCATTGGGCTCCTCCCCATGAACCCATGGACTTGGGTGATCTCTGTTACCATTCCCAGGATGAGATGTGCCAGACAGGGAGGGGGATCCTCTGGAGCATGCCTGGGTGCAGCCTGCAAGCTCTTGGTCTGGTGATGAGATGGGAAATGGGTGGCTGAGCAGTCCTTCTCTAACAGCAGTGATGCTATGACTAATTCTTGGCTGGGAAATCTGTTCAGCATAGGAAGCAGTTCTGCAGGAAAAGGACCTGGGTATCTTGGTGGTCAGCAAGTTACAGACAAATTAACTCTGCATCCATGTAATCAAGATCAACTGATGCTTGAGCAGTTTTTTAGAGTTTAGACAGCAGAAATTACAGTTCTATAGATGTAACTCATTTGATGATTTCACTATTCTGAAGTAATTTAGGTTAACCTGGATGTACAGAAAACATATTTGGAAACCTGGAATACTTGTTTTTGCAGTCTCTGTATTTCTATGTGTTCTGGCTGATGTTTTGCTCAGGTTTCCAATATCTCCCTGATGGCTGGTATATTTGCAGAAATAGTTGGAGTACAGCTACACCTTTTTGAAGCAACAGAAAAGGTCATTCTATCTAAAATAACAAGTATAATGGGGTGAGGGGGGAAAAACCTCCTAAAAAGTGCTCCCAACACTTTGTTTTTCAGCTCATGAGAAAAAATGCATCAGTAGAGGAGAGGCTTTGGTTCCAACCACACAGTCAAAACTCTCACGAGTCAGCAGTGGATTTGGCCTCTCTAAACTGACTGGTTCCAGGAGAAACCGCAAGGAGAGTGGGCTGAGTAAACATAACCTCTCTACACAGGTGATTTCTGTCAAGTAATAACATGCAGTCTAAAATCCAGGAATGTATGTTCAGGATTTGTGGTAAATATCCCAAGGTGGGATATCTTGCAGAGTGTGAAGTATTAACTTATGCTTGGTTTTCTTTCCTTTTTTTGACTATCCAGATTGGGCATCTTGCATATGTGTGTCCTAATTTAGTAGGTCCATCTGCTTATATGTAACACTGAGCCAAGAGTTAACCCTTCATTGTGGGTGAGACTGCTCAGCTGCTTCTGGTTCATGACTGGTAGTCTGGGTCTTGAGTTCAGTTTGCAGTACTGCACTGAAATGGAAGCTGTGATACAGATGGTGGTTCTTTTTTACATCTTGCCCTCAAGATGGAAAGAAGGGTTTGAAAGTTTTGTGGAAAAATGTTACTAGTTCTTTTTCTGAGCTGAAAATTAGTCAGTGGCTTTGAGAAATTAATGAATTCTCAGTGGTCTCAATCCTTTTCCTGGTGAGCAGGCATACAATGGAAGGGAAAGGGAAGAACTTAACAGAGCTGACAGGAACTATTCCTGGTTGTTTCAGGAGAGGAAGCAATAAGTGAAAACAGAGATAGCATGGGACAAAGTGAGGAGGGATGGGTGTCTTGAGGATTTCCAGACTAAGCACCATTCACCAAATATTGCTTAAAAGGAAGAAGGGAAAAGTAGTCTTTCTCAGTGTCAATCTTTGGCTTTTTAGGAATGTTTATTTTAAGGAACTATTCTTTGTGAGCAAGTTTAGCAAGGTGATGTATTCAAAGGCTTTTCATTTAAACAAAGTCTTGTTTATTAAGTGTTATTCCATCTGTCACCTTGTTTTTGTCTTAGGAAATTTCCCAGTGGATGTTTACT
This sequence comes from Alethe castanea, assembly GCA_024734035.1. Taxonomy (NCBI): domain Eukaryota; kingdom Metazoa; phylum Chordata; class Aves; order Passeriformes; family Muscicapidae; genus Alethe; species Alethe castanea. The sequence continues at coordinate 11,574,129 of JANRGV010000084.1, forward strand.
CACATTGCAGTGGTTCGGGACCTGGTTGATATGCAGTATAAGGAATACCAGGAGGTATGGGTGGCTTGCAGTGTTAATTACCTGACACTGATGTTTTGGCCTGTTATATCAATTGGTATAACCAACAGGTTATACCAATGTCATTTCTTATTATGAGGCTTGTGAAAAATGGGGTTCTTATAGGTGAAATGCTTGAATGTTTGCGTACAGTTGTTATTTTTGAGGAGGTTTTAGATAAAATCAAATAAACAAAAGAGGAAACTCATTTTGGTTGTAGATGAAAACTCTTGTAGCAATATCACATGTTAAATCTGAATTTTTTAAAAGAAACCTAAATTCTTTAGAAGTGTAAAAAAAACGAAAGCAGGGTACAAAAAAAAGAGAGATTGGAAATCCACTGTCTTTCTAAAGCATTATAGAAAAACTTAGAGGAAATGTGGAGAGGCATTGTGATTAAATGCTAGTTTCATAGTAACACAAAGAAAATTTTATGATATCATGCAGTAATAGAAAGTGACTGGTCTGTGCCTTCCAGAATGAAATTGTTTCACCCTGTGGTGTCTGCCAAACGTTCCTGAAGATATTTGGCTCAAACCCGGTTGCTGAGCTATGTGCTATAAATCTTAAGAAACAAATTCTGAGAGAAACAGGTCATTAAAAGCAATTTGTTAAAAAAAAAAAACAACAAAAACACACGAAACTTCACTTCATTGAGTTTTTCTCTCCTGTGCAAATAAGGACAGGAAGTCCTCCAAAACAATTTCTGGTATCATTGTTCAAATCCTTTTTCATCCTCGGTGCACTGACGAGCGCCCTTGTGTTCAGCGGCAGCAGAACGCGCTGAAGTACGTGACGGAGGAGTGGTCCCAAATCGAGTACGAGCTGCTGCGGGAGCGCGGCCTCTGGGGGCCCCCCATCGGCTCCCACCTGGACAAGTGGATGCTGGAGATGACCGAGGGGCCCTGCAGAATGAGGAAAAAGATGGTGCGGAACGACATGTTCTATACTCAGTATCCCTACATGCCCGAGGCTGAGCAGGAAACAAACCTGGTGGTGAGTATTCAGGAGTTTGGCATGGGCCCTGCTGCAAAATGCTTTTGTTTATTTGGATAGGTTTTTCTTCAGAAATGTGTTTTACTCTGTTGTTATAGCCTGGTATTTTGTCTGTCTGTCCTAAATGGTGGGTAAGGTCCACTTGTTCTTCATGATATATTTAGGGAAGGGACTGAATCACTTGGCTCAACCCCAAGCAAATTTGAAGACATTGCAATGTAAAGTGAGGTGTGCTGAGTGATCCTGGCAGCAAACAGCACAGACATCTTTACAAACCTCCAGAGGCTGGAAGTACCATTACTGTGTGAAGTTCAGTCTGAGTTATTGGCCTTAATCTAGATAGTGCAGAAAACAGTGATCTGGAAAAAAAAAAATAATGAAAAGGCTTCATGCCTTGGTTTGGGTGCATTTGTGAAATTTGTACACAAGTAAAATTCGTACATTTGTGTGTACTTTCATCAATCCATGAAGATGAAGGTGGGCTGTGGAGCAGAAGTGTATGTGGCCTTTGAAAGCTTAGCTAGTTTTTATTAATTTTGGAGCACTGTTTTCAATAAATAAAGCAGTCTTTATTAAGTCTTTTCAAGCATGCGTGTATGCATGCAGGATTTTTTTTCCTCAAATTACTCCTGAGTGTCAAAGTACTTTAAAAAAAGCAGAGAAAACATAGAAGTCAGTCAATTTTAAACTCTAAGATATTTTTGCCTGCTTGTGGTCTGACACACAGTCACTATAGTGACAGGTAATTCACATGAAGTAGAGAACATGCCATCATACATTCTTCTCAAAAGTGTTCTTTCTCTGATGCTTATGTAATTGATGCCCTGTTTCCAGTCTGACTTCTCAAGCAGACTTCCTGAGACATCTGATGATACCATTCCTCAAAAGGTAAAGAAACAAGTACACTGACCAAAAGAATGTAAAATAAATACAACTTCTCCTGCATGTTAGGCAGTCTTAACAAGGCTTCTACGTTTGGCTTTCAACTTGCTCTTTCAGTAAATAATTCTAGACCTAAGGGTTTTTCAGTAATCACATTAGAAGATATTACTGTTCTGTCCTCAATCTTCACCTAATAAAACTTTCTGTAGACCTTCCCTTCTTTGCTGCACACTAACAGGCTGTGTTGGGCTGAGCTCACTGTTCTCACTGTGTGGAGTGTTGTGGCTTTGGGACCTGAACTATTGGTCAGTGGAACACGTTTAGTAATGGGCAACTCATCACTTGGAAGCACTTCCTGGGAAAGTGTTTCCATCTAAGAGAGGACCTGGGGAGTGTTTTTTCTCCTTTTTGGCCATAATGGGCTTTAAAAGGCTGACTTTTGTTAAAGCCTGTATTAATTTTGTCTTAGCTGACTCTTCTCTATTTTGCTATTAATAAAACGCACCCATTTGCTTAAAAAATATGAATCCTGGCTTGAAAAGAGCAGACATGCTTGGAAGTGGCTTCTCTGCAAGCATTTCAGTATTATGCCTTTCTCTGTTAATTAGAGTCACAGTCTTGCCCATCACTAAGTACAGTGTGTAATGTGCATTCACTCATTTGAATTACCTTCAACAATAAACTAATTCATATAAATGCAAGTGATTCTACTATATAGAATGTCTAATATAAATTGTTACTGTTTTCCTTTCTTCACCTTAGCAGTGCTATAAAGGATTTCTCTTTGTAGGTTATACAAAAGTTGTTTCCACAAATGTTTTAAGCATCATTTAAGTGGCAATTTTGTGCTGCTAAGGAGTGAAGACTTGGTTAAACATTAGTGAGCAAATTAAATTACAGTGCCTTGAATTTTTGATTTTTGGGGGCAGCCAATTTGACCTGAATAATAAATTTCTGTGCTGATATCAGTATCTCTATCATCTCAAGCATCAACTTGTGATAAAACTATAGCTTGATTTCTATTCTGAATGTTGCTTCCTTAATTGAGGAACGTAGGAATAATCCTGTGGTAGGGGTTGGGACAGATAAAGAGTAAGGAAACAGCACACACACAAAATAAACTCAAACCAAAACAACAAAGCAAAAAGCATTCCCCCACCC
>JANRGV010000084.1:11577256-11619748 GCA_024734035.1 Alethe castanea
CAAAGGTACAAGCAATGCTCAAATAATTACTTCAGGTACGTGCCCATTCTCATGCCAATCTCCTGCCCATTAACCATCAGAAGCTTTACTAAAAAAAGAAGCAACTGAATTAATGAAGAATTTTTTAGTCTTAAACCCAATCTCTGGGTGCTTTTAATTCATACCAGGTCCACATCACTATATCTTCTTGAAGCAATTTTTTATTCAAATTACTGCCTAACAAAGAAGTCAGCTGGCTAACAAATAAACAGCATACATTGGTAGGGAGTAAAAAGATGATAAAATGGCCTTCTGAGCAATCAGTCTTAAGCACAAGAATCCCAACTTCTTCTGACAGTTCATAACATACTGGCTACACTTACTCCCCATGTTGTAGTTTTATCTGCAGGCTTTTCTGCAGCCCCATTATTGCTTGGGTGGCTCTGTAGTTCCTTGCAAATAAGCCAATGGATCAGACCTCCTGAAAAGTCTCTGTTCCTGTCTGTGTTGGTGTATGAGCACACACAAAACACTCGATGGGCATGCACTGTGCTGCACACCCCGTTCCTGAAACCCCTTCAGTGAGGAACGAGGGAGGAGTTTGCTGACCAGGTGCTTTTTTCCATTATTCCCAAGAAACCTGCTCGCTACAGGAGAGCCATCAGTTATGACAGCAAGGAGTACTACATGCGCCTGGCCTCCGGCAACCCCGCCGTCTTCCAGGACGCCATAGAAGAGAACACAGTGGGTGAAACAGCTCAGCAGGAGCCAGAGCACGGGGAGGACACTATTGCAAGAGTCAAAGGTTAGATGGTTTGATTTTGGTTTGGTTTGTCACCTCATGCATTTGCATTAAGACAAGTTTAAGTCCTGCAGGACTCTTGTTGTTCTCTCTTAGCATTGGGTCGGTAATTTGAAAGATTGCAGGTTTTGCGAAGTTAAATTTTCATGTCTCAGGGTTTTTGTTTATCTGTCTGTGTTCTTTTCCAGGCCTGGTGAAGCCTCCCCTGAAACGATCTCGCTCTGCTCCTGATGGAGGAGATGATGAGAACCAGGACCAGTCACAGGATCAAATTGTTGAGGGGAGTTCGATTGACGAAGAGGAGAAAACTGACAATACAACTTTGCTTCGACTTCTTGAAGAAGGAGAGAAGGTACTGTGTGTTTCAAATTTAATGCATTGGAGTTTCTTCATTATCTATCCCAAGCATGAGTAAATGTCCTATATACCTTCCTTGATCTGTATATTTCATCAGCTTCTTCCTTGAAATCTGTACTTTGTGTGCCTGACCCTCTAAAAATGCTGTACTGAAAACATTTTTTTTTTTTAAAAAAAACCTTCTGCCTGCAAGGGAAAAATTCACCTGTCCTGAAGTGAAGGCTATGATCTGATCTCATGCTTGGTTTATTGTCCCGTCAACTTAATGATCAGGATAGAAAATAAACATTGAAAATACAAGTGCAAAACTTGGCATACTGTTCCTAATTAATTGTTGCCTTCATTAGAATGGGAAACCTTGATAAGTAGTATTTTACCCCCAAGATCAGTGTTGATTTACCATGCTGTGTATTTGGTATTTCAGAGTTTATCCATCTGAAGTATACCATTAAATAGCATTGTTATCATGGTTGAGTAGGCTGCAGGTTTTAAAATATGTTCAGGCAGCGTAGTGCAAGTGGATGAACTGGTAGTAAATAGATACATTCATATCATACCAATGAGGCTTTATTCAACTCCTCCCCAATTACTAGTCACTGGCATTAGGTCTGATTAAAGGAGAGACTGACAGGATTTTTGCTGTGTGTACAAGTGATAAAGCAGTGTCTGGGACTTGTTCCAAAGAGCAGTGGTCTGAGCCTGATCTCCTTAACCTGCTTTCCCTAAGCATCTGCTTTTCCTCGCAGATCCAGCACATGTACCGCTGTGCTCGGGTTCAGGGCCTTGACACCAGCGAGGGGCTGCTTCTCTTTGGGAAGGAGCATTTCTACGTCATCGATGGGTTCACCATGACAGCCACCAGGGAGATCCGGGACATCGAGACGCTGCCTCCAAAGTGAGTGCATCCACAGAGTTCCCTTCACCCTTAGGAGCTGAACAAGAGTATTCAATGAGGTTTTTGAGGAGTCAGCTCCAAGATAATGTAAGATGCAAGAAGACCTCAGGTGCTGAGTAATTTGTAGTATGGTATATTGTGAAAATCAGGTGTTTCTGTAGCTGGACTCTCATATGAATTAACTGGATAATTATTTTAATTTCTCTTCTTTTTAATCATTTCTCTCTTGCCTGTTATGTTCCTTTATAGGATGCATGAGCCAATCATACCTAGGGGAGCAAGGCAAGGTCCAAGTCAACTCAAAAGAACTTGCAGCATTTTTGCTTATGAAGATATCAGGGAGGTGCATAAAAGGAGATACCTTTTGCAGGTAACTTGGATACCATATTTGGAGTGTTTTGGAGATGTAATTTTTAAAAATGAAAATCAATACGTAACTGAGTATTTGGAAAGTGAAGCTTTTGACTGTGTTAAAATTGAAGTGTTTAGATTAGGCATCCTTGTTGGAACTTACCCAGGTTTAGTTTATTGGATGTGTTAGTCAATGTCAGTGGTTCAAAAGTAAAACATTTAGTTGCACTAAGCAAGGTCTGCATCACCATAATTTGGTGCCACATGTAGCATGATTAAACTGGTCTGTGCCTGACCTTCAGAGCTGACAAGAAAATAAGTTAGTGTTGACATGGGTTTCTCTTCTCTGTTTTCAGCCAATTGCAATTGAAGTTTTCTCAGGAGATGGACGGAACTATCTTCTAGCTTTCCAGAAGGGGGTTAGAAACAAAGTTTATCAAAGGTATTGTAAAATAAATTAGAACATTTAACATTGAATGTTTGCAAATACCTGTGTAGAAGCCTTTTTGGTGCCTGCTAGCACCCTAGTGCTGCAGGAAAGAGCCACTAGAAGGCACTACATGCCTTCAGTGGAAAGAGGCTCCTGCGATTTTGTTGGAGATGTGGTGCTGCTCAAAAGGAAGTCTGTAACTGTACTAAATGCATGCTGCTTCTCAGGAGATGACATCCTGAGCACAGAAACACTAACCACAATCTTTTAACTGCTGCTGCAGGTTTTTGGCTGTGGTGCCATCTCTGACTGACAGCTCGGAGTCTGTGTCTGGGCAGAGACCAAACACCAGCGTAGAGCAAGGGTAGGTGGATCTGTTCCTCACAACCTCTGTGGATCATCAGTTTCCAATAAATGATGCTTGCAGTGATGTCAGGATTATCTAGAGAGTATCAGAATTAATATTATCAGTATGCAGATACATTCTTATAGGAATTGGAGCGCTGAAGCCATCAGATTTATTCAAGTTGTTAAAAATATTTTACTCATCAGCCACCACTTGCACTGAATTGCATAATTAACATGCATAATTTTTACAGTGTGTGTTTAGACTTCTAAAAAAAGGTGCTTCTAAAGCAAAAAGGAACAGAGATATATTCTTCTAATTTATAACTTTTAATCTTGAAATTTTGGGTTGTCTTGTGAAGATGTAACCCAGCTCTTACTGCAAAGTCAAAAAATTCACTTTCTTCTTCCCTCTAGGTCTGGCTTGCTTAGCACTTTAGTGGGAGAAAAATCTGTTACTCAAAGATGGGAAGTGAGTATGAAAATGTTGATGTATTTTTTGTATTAAATTCCACGTTCTGTAGTGATACCTAAATGATCAGTACACATAAGTTGCATCCTCTTATTCTAGCGGGTGGAACATAGTGTTACAGGAAGTGTATCTCAGCATTTAACTTTTAGTATTTCATGATATCATCATCAAACAGGAAATGGTTCTACTGTTGAAAATGCAGTGGGAGGGCTGTATTAAAAGTAGAGTGAGCATTGCAATATTGAAGTAAGTTTCTGTGTTTGGGGAGGGCTGCACATTGACTGGCAGGTTGACATTTGATTATTGTAAAGTGAAAACTTTCCTGTGCTGTTATCTGTCTTCCTTAAGAGAGGAGAAATCAGTAACTTCCAGTACCTGATGCACTTGAACACTCTGGCTGGCAGATCCTATAACGACCTCATGCAGTACCCTGTCTTCCCCTGGATCCTCGCAGACTATGACTCAGAGGTAAGCAAAGCATCTTGTCAGCCTTTTTAGTAATCTTTTGTAAGTTAGAGGTTTCTATTTTGTTTCTCCCGCTTCTCAGCAGGGAGGGTATTAGAGAATCTTGGCTGTGCTGATTTTACAGATGTTGGTCTGTGCACAGATGAAGGCTGGGATCCAGAGAGAGACATTTACCCCTCTACCTTGAAGCAGTTCCTGTAAATGTCTGCATTAGCTTTAAACTGAGTATCCTGAAGTATGCTAAGCCCACAAAGAAAGCATTCTTGTCCAGAAGACTCTGGTGGGGGCTATTGGCCCTAGAGTGTGAAAGAGTTTGCTTTTGAAAAAGGTGAAACATCCTGCTAATGCTGTTGTGGACAGCCATTGCCACCAACCAGATCATTGCATAAAATATTGTTATTTTTGTTGAGTATTTGTGAAAAAATTAGGGACAGGATAAGAGGAGCAGGGCATAAGTTGTGCAGAACCCAGATGTGATTTAAAATAAAACACACTGACTCTCTTGGATCAGTCTGAAGGACTGTTTTAAGCATATCCAGCATTGAACTTACTGTGTGTGTGGAAAGCAGGGACAACAGCTTTAGGAGGTAGCTGGTGCTAACTGTGGTAATCAGCAGTGTTGAAAGGATGTGGTTTGGTGTTATAAAATTATTGTCTGTTTTGTTTTTAAAGGAACTGGATCTTACAAATCCCAAAACGTTCAGAAACCTGGCCAAGCCCATGGGAGCTCAAACAGAGGACAGGTTAGCCCAGTACAAGAAGCGATACAAGGATTGGGAAGATCCCAATGGTAAGTAAAAGTAATAATCCATCCTGCAGAAAGAGCAGAGGAACGTTTGCCTGTCATCATGGGAGGGACTCACAGATTTTTTTATAATGTGGGTAAAGATGTCTGGCTATGGATGTGCAGAACCTGTACTGTGCTTTTTTAGTGACTGTCCAACAAAGACTAAATTAGAACAAATGGACATTGTCTTTCTTTCTGTATTGTTTGCTTTAAATCCAAATTACAGCTTTGGTTATATGTAAAAACAAAGAACAGTTGCACATTTAGATGAGTTTAACATTATCTTAAGACTGGAATTGGCAGGCATGTGAAGCACACAACCAGCTGTGTCTGCTAATACAATTTGATTGTTGCTGCATGAAAATTAGTAGTACAAAGAATGCAAATGCTTCTGCATTAGCAGTATTATAGCTTTTTCACTTCTGATCTTAAAGCGTGGGGTTTTTTGGCTAAGGAAACAGCTTCTTAGCTTCTTAGCTAAAATAGCCTCAGAATGAGATGCGATTAAGTTACCTATTAATGATTTTAGAGCTTCCTTGTATCTTGAAAATCAAACTTTTGTGTTTGGCAAGACAGGTTCTCTTGTGTGCTTTCATTAAAGATAGAGGCCTGTTTAACTACTGCAATGCTGTGTCAAATAGCAGTGGGTGGCAAAGACATTCATTCCTAGAAACAAATCAGCATTTTCTAAGTGTGCTTATGCAGGTGTTTTGCCAGGAAATTAAGAAAGTAAAAGCTGTACAAAATATAGGCAACAGTTCTGATACTTATTTCTGCCCAAGATTTTAGATTCATAGTGAAAATAAGACCAAAAATTTAATAAAATATCTTTTAAAGAATGTTTCTTCAGCAGAAATCACTGTAGTTGCACTGCAACGTTTCAATTAGTCAAAATAACAAATGAGTAACCATTCAGTACTGTTTTGCAGAACCCTGTTGAATTAGGGCTACTGCACTGAAGCTCAAACTCAGTTGACAAAGCATAAAGCTTTCAGACATCTGAGAATGAAAACTACAAATTCCAATTTTGAATGTGTCCAAGGCCATAGAGTAATTAAAATACAATGTTAATTTTTTTTTTTGTGTTAGTACTGATTCTGTGACCTGACTACTTTCTCCTATGTTTATGATTTTTAATCTGCAGGGGAAACTCCAGCCTATCACTATGGGACCCACTATTCCTCAGCCATGATTGTGGCTTCCTATCTTGTCCGGATGGAGCCTTTTACTCAGATTTTCTTACGGTTACAGGTAAAAATTACATCACCTCACTTCAGGTTTCTTGCCTGCTGCATATTTCAGACTTCACTGGGAAATAAAATCAGTCAGCTTTGCTTTCATCAGATATCATAGAAGAAATACTTTTAACAGAGTTCTTACTGCCTGGCAGGTTTTTGATGTGTCTTTTTTAAAATATGTGATGGAATTCACCTTCTTTTCTTTTTCTGAATGTACACGAAACAAAGTATCAGCAGACAAAAAACCAAAAGTTTTATTGTGAAAAATACTTTGCTGTTTCTCTGAAAGAGACTAGACTTGAAATCAGGCAGATGACTCTTTTCTTAAAATTCTGTGTATCCGTATCTAGATTTTCTGTTACCACGTACCTGAAAGTAACGCAGCCGATAAGATTGGTTGCGTTAGAGAAAGAAACGAGCCGTGTTCTAGTGTCTTCCCTTGGCAGAGGATGCTGTGATTTGCCTTCCTGGCCCAGGTGGCTGTGCTGGGGGATGCTGTGCCCCTGACGTGCTCCTCTCTGTGCCCGCAGGGCGGTCACTTCGACCTGGCTGACCGCATGTTCCACAGCGTGCGCGAAGCCTGGTACTCCGCCTCCAAGCACAACATGGCAGACGTCAAGGAGCTCATCCCTGAGTTCTTCTACCTCCCCGAGTTCCTGCTCAACTCCAACAATTTCGACCTTGGTAGGCAAAGAAGAGCTTGACAGCAGCGCTGTGGGTGGGAGAGCATACTCAGATAACTTCTCAAGCACTGAGTGTTTGTTTTAAGCAGTCAATACAAAGTGTCTTCTGAGAATTGCAGAACTAGTCTCTGGAAGGATTTTTGTTTGGAGTGGTGTGTTTTTGTCAATTTTGGTGTTTTTTTACCAGTTCAGAATGCACAGATAATCATGTTTTCCTTGGAGGAGTTTCTCTGCTTTGCATTTTTTTTTGCACCTGTTCCATGATGGTGTTCGCCATCTTTGTCATTTATTTTTTGAAGCTTCTCAGAATCTGTTAAACAAATATTCACTTTTAGAACTTCATTTGAAAATATTCCTGAAGGATTTTTGAATTGTCACAGCTTTTGTGACAGTGGTTATTTAACAGGAGTCATGTAGGAGACCTGTTTGTTGGAGATGCACATTATTTATTATATGTCACTCTTGACAGTGGCATTAAGCTCTTATATTCTGAGCTCTGTGCTGTGAATCTAATAGCAATAATAAAGATTAATCAAATCATGGCCTCAAAGCCTTTGTTCAAAATGTATTGCATGAGAATAGAAGCACAACCATACAAAAAAAGAAAAGCAAAACCCAATGAACACCCTACAAAACCTCTCCCAGCTATATTTTACACAGGAAAATATGGGTATTACTGAAAACATGTTGAGCTCTTGTCCACTTATCTTTGTATCTGATAATTTTGGACTGTAACCATTGGAAATTCTTCACTGCATTTGGACCAACAGTAGAAAAGGTTTTTTTAAGGAACAGTTGTCAAACACTGAGGTACTCTTGATTGTGGTAATTTGTAGCAATCCTGCTCTCCTTCCTCCCAGGTGAAAAGAAAGGATGATTTGAAGTTTGGTGATGCAAGTAATTTTTCTGTTTGAGCATTGCGCTTATTTTTTTGTGTGCCCCTGTAAAGTTGCAAATTTTTTCGTGTTCCTATGAGTTATTAGGAAGTGTGGAATTCTCTTGACAACAAGTGGCAGAACAAGAATATAACTGAGGAATTTTACCAAATCACAGTTTTGATGATCACAACATGCCACCATTTGATGTCCAGAGTGAGAAGGAGGCTGTCCAGGACAGGGTGAATGTGCCCAGGCCACGGGCACATTGCAGGAATTGCCAGTACCCTTGGGCATGGAGCTTGTGGGGGACACCAGTTAGTTCTGCACTGTCAGCAAATTAGTATTTGGCTACATCACAGGAGTACAGGCTATTCTTAGAGTAAAACAACAATTTCATTCTATGATACAACACTATTTTCCTGTTCATAAGCCTTAGTGAGGAGTATTTGGGTTCTTTCTCTTGAAAGCAATCTTACATGAACAACTGAGGCAGAATTTTTCATGTTTTATTGCCTGACATTTAAAACCCAGATAGTATTTTAAAGAAAAGACTGAAATTACTTCCTTTATACATACAAGATATTAGAATTTGATTTTTTTTCTCTTTTTTTACACCTTTGCTGTTGCAGTTCTGTTTCAGTGCTTCTGTCCAAATTTTTTCCTTCTTTTTGTTTTTTATTAGGTTGTAAACAAAATGGCACTAAACTTGGTGATGTAATACTCCCTCCATGGGCAAAAGGAGATCCTCGTGAGTTTATCAGAGTCCATCGGGAGGTAATTTGAATTTTAATGGTGACAGTAAATGTCTGTTGGGACTTTCCACTGCACAGTAATCTAAGCTGAATTTGTGCAGTCACAGGCCACTCTGTGAGTTCAGGATTGGTGTCTGATTGTTGCCAAGGTCTGTAACACCAGTGTTACCTCTCCTTCCTTTTTGGCTACAGAGTGCTTTGAGGCAAGACTTGCTTCAATGAAAAGCTTTATCAAAATATAACAAAAATAGGTCAGATCATGTTCTGAGTTTTTTCCTCATGGCAAGTGTAGTAAACTCAACCAATGAGCAATTTGTCTCATTTTAATGCATGCTTTCTGAATTTCAGGCTCTGGAATGTGACTTTGTGAGTGCTCACCTGCATGAGTGGATTGACTTGATCTTTGGCTATAAACAGCAAGGTCCTGCTGCAGTAGAAGCTGTAAATGTCTTTCACCATCTCTTCTATGAGGGGCAAGTGGACATCTATAACATCAATGATCCATTAAAAGAGACAGCTACCATAGGATTCATTAATAACTTTGGACAGATACCAAAGCAGGTATACCCTTCATAGTATTCTTATTTTCCAGTTAACACTCAAATTGAGATGTGTTCATATGAAACAGGAAACTGTTTTAGGAGTGAAACTTCTTGAGAGTGTTTATTCATAAATATTCTTCCAGTGATATGAAATAATTTATGTTTCCCTCATAAATTACACAGAGATTGACTTTGGGCTTTACTTGTGAGATTAGAAATGTCTTTTTTTCCCCCTTTACATCCTTAAAATAAAGGCATAATGAATTGTGGCTCAGCTCTAAAACTCAGCATATAAAAAGGAGAAGTGTGTTCTATGTTCCTGCTGTAAAGTCATGGAGGAGAAGTGAAAGGGCAACTTCAAAGTAATGTCTAGTGCTAAGGTGTTTGAAGTTACTCTGTAATAAAATAATTTCAACAATAACTTCTGCTCTTTTTTTTTACCTCAGTCTCATGAGTGCTTCACTCTTGTAGGACAGCTATAAGGACCCATTTTTGGTACAGCTTTAAAGTTGGTGTTCTCTTCAAGAGACTGTGTTAAATAATTCTATATAGATAGAATATTAAATCTGGGAGTTCAGGTTCGGAGGGGTCTCAGTGTTGGCTGTTTTAATTTGGATTTTTTATTGGGCGCTTTTTTTTGAGTCTTTTTGCTATCCAGTGAAAATCTTAAATGTCATTGGTGAATATTTCCAATCCTAGATCTGGTGGAAGGCACAGCAATTTGCTGGGAACTCAAGCCATGTGTTGCAAACTCTAAACTCAGCTCTCAGCCCATAATGTTTCAGAACAGCCACAGGATATTTCCTGTGGCAACTCACTAAGAGCTGTCTGTCTCTTATTGCCTGGAAGGAAGGCTAAGAACTGCTCATCTATCTTCTGTGGCTTTTCTCCTTTCCCTTCCTTGCTGTCTCTCAGTAATCTAATTATGTAGTGGCTGTAGGGTTTTCTCCTCTTATGTAATACCCAATCCCTGTGTTGTGATGATAATCAGACATGGCCCAGCTAAAGCCAGATGGACAGACAGGGGCTGGGGCCGAGGGCAGGGCAATAGAAGAGCTCTGCAGCTGAGTCCAGAGCTCTGCCTGCATCTTCAGATGCCTGTTAGGTACAAACCTGCAGTCAAATCTACCAGGTATTGCATGATGCTTTGCTAGAGGAAATAGACTGCAATAAACGTGGGAAACTCAAAACTTCCTTCAGGCTTTGTTGGTCGTGATGCTCTTGGAGCACATTTTTATGTAACTGTAGAGTTTTGCTGTTCCCCTCTGTTATTTTCCATGGGGGATCAGGACAGGCTCTCTCTGACGTGGCTGCTGTGCATTCTTGCACTTCTTTCCTGTATGATATAACATGCATCTTCTTTGTCCCATCTCTTCCACTAATAATGTGCCTGGCAGTTTGGGTTTGTGTTTTAAAAAGTTGGGATGTAAACATTGCAGAGCTGGTGGTGGGTTTGGAAGAGGGCTCTCCATGAGGTGCCACAGCCTGAGGGGGCAGAGCAGCTTCATTCCTTATTGGCTTTTGTATTGTTTGTTGAAGTTTTTTTAAATGTTCACCATGAGTTATTAGTGAATACTAAGCATAAAGTAACATTTGCTGACCTGCAGAATTTTTAGAAGGGATATTGGACATATTTATGATCTTCTGAAGCTTATACCCTTGTAAACCTGTAATTTTGGATGATCATTGGTTTCTTGATGAATTTCAGCTCTTCAAAAAACCCCACCCACCAAAGCGTGTTAGAAGCCGTCTGAATGGAGAGGCTGTGGGAGCCTCTGTGCCCCCTGGTTCCACAGGGGACAAGATCTTCTTCCATCATTTGGACAACCTGAGGCCATCTCTTGCCCCAGTGAAAGGTAAACTTTAAACCCACAGTAGTTTTTGCTGTTTCTTTGCCCAAGCATTCAGAGTTTCAGCAAGATGGTACTTTTCCATATTTTCTTACTTCTAATATTCTTATATTCCCATAGTTTTGTGAGAGAGACAAATTCAAAATATCCTAATGCTGTACAATTATGTTCCTAGCTACCTTAAAGGAACTTGGGAAACACCATAGCTGCACCAGTTTAATATAAAATTTTTTAAATAGAGGGATAAAATGAAGCCCAAGCACCTCTTTTTAAGTTTGAATTTAACAAACAACATTCAGAGTACGTTGTTTCTGGGCCTGTGATAGCCTTTATTTTTGTGATTTTCACAGCGAAAGGATTATTTATCACAGTGCTGATAAATACTAAGGAATGTTGGCAGGAAAGTGTAGTATTGGTAACTGCACTGAGACAAAAGAAAGTGGTTTATGAGTTCACGTCTGACATTGGACTGAGGAAAACTTAATTGTCTGAGAGGCAGGTAAATGCTATACAGGGATTTCTTTCCCATCTGAGTAAAGGAAATTGTGGCTCCCTGCTGTAAATAGAGAAGGAATTCTATTAAATGGGGCATAGCAGGGCTTAGAGAGAAGACTCTTAAGTCAGGAAATTAGAAAGCACTGATCTATATTTGGCTCTGCATTTGTTAGGAATGGAGCAAAAGTTGCCATCACTGCAGCTGGAGCAAAGAATGTATGAATAGCCACTACAGAGACCTTACTTTGACAGAGCAGCAGGTGCTTCAAGGGGTCAGATAGAATTTGTCTCTCCTAGCAATAAAACATAACCCCATCTTCTTTTTCAGAGCTCAAGGAACCTGTGGGGCAGATTGTGTGTACTGATAAAGGCATTCTGGCAGTAGAACAGAACAAGGTTCTCATCCCACCCACATGGAATAAAACGTTTGCCTGGGGCTATGCAGACCTCAGCTGCAGACTGGGCACCTATGAGTCAGACAAGGTTTGTAATCTGAAATTTGTTCCAGCAATTAGTACTCAATAGTGAAAAAAACATAACAATGGACATGTATTTCACATGTGAATGAAATGATCTGCTGCTGCTATTGCTCCCTCTTGAGGGTCCTCTTCAAAATGCTGGCAGGATAGCATTAACTCATAATAGTTTTTTACCAGGTCTTAGTGACTTAATGAGTGCAAGGTAGCAGCCAGATTTTTATTTTTTATGCTACAAACTACTAGTTCTGCAAGTAATACTTTGTTTTCTGTATTTTTAGGCTGTGATTGTTTATGAGTGCTTGTCAGAATGGGGTCAGATCCTGTGTGCCATTTGCCCCAACCCCAAACTAGTTATCACTGGAGGAACAAGCACAGCAGTGTGTGTGTGGGAAATGGGTGTCTCCAAAGAAAAAGCTAAAGCCCTCACACTGAAACAGGTAAAACACAACAAAACTGCCTTTCATATATATTAATGTTATAAGATCAAAGTAATTATGTAATGAGTGTTGCTCACCTTTGAAACCATGAGTCCAGCAGATCTCTGGAGAATGGAGTAGTTGAGAAAGTGATCTGCATTGAAAGTGGGCAAAATGCATCTTTAAAATTGCATTGTTTTTAAGAAAAGTCGATCACCAAGAGCTTTCTGGAGAGGAAGGGAATTTGGTAGTTGTGTTAATAAAATTGTACAGGTGAGTTTTGTGAAATGATCTGCTTTGTAGTGTTACGTGTAACACCCCAATCTTAAAACTGTGTCAGGAAGGCCAGTGAAAGCAGGCTGACTTGAAGGTTAATTTTCCTCTTTTTTAAAATAAAATTACTTTAATTATAGCACTTTTTAATCTAAAACAAGCACACATGCTTTAAAGTCAGCTGCAGCTAAGTGCAAAGTAAGTTTTGTGTGTTTACTAAAAAACAACAAACCCAGCAAATGTAACTGAAAAAACCCAACCACAACTAAGTCAAAATATTCTAGCAGCTGTGTGTCATTGTTATAGGTTGTGTTACTGTTCCATTAGGGCACTTTTTTTTAGAGGAAGTCTTTCCCTAAAATTTATGAAAAGAAATTAAGAGAATTATTTAATAACTTCCCTTGTGCAGTAGTCAACTGTCCAAAGCTGCTTTTCTAAAGTGTTTTACTTAAAAACTGTATGGCATAAAACACTGTATCTTAAATTTTGGGACAGTGTATTTGAATGCATTTACTGTATTCAGCGAGTTTTTATTTTGGCTGAGTTCATTTTAAGTGAGTAAGGTGCAGTAATCTGTCCTTCAGACTGTTTTTCCAATAGTTAGATTAAGCCTAAAATGTAAAAATAGGGCCTAACATGAGTAGATGCTCATATTTTTCTCGTCCTTCCAATTGACTTTGCCTTTTTGGTTGCAATTCTTTCTTGTCTCTTTTGTCTTCTCTTAGTCATCAGCAGTTGCTATAGGAGTCATCAACTTCTATTTTCAGAATGTAATTTCTGGTGCTGCCTGGAGCACTTTCTGACCTGATAAACAGGCTACTGATGCAGAATGGGGGTTTTTTCAGTGGAAGTATCTGTAACATTAGACCCTTGAAATTTTGTTTTGTCAGAGTTCTTTATAAATGGAAATAAATAATAACTTTTACTATTTTCAGTGATGGAAATAGTTATCAACTGAAGAGTTAAGGTGGCTGCATCTTTCAGGTGAGGGGGTTTGATGTGGAATCTTTGTGCCCTGTCCTGATTGCTGCTTTTGCTGCTGACTTGTTTCGCAGGCCCTGCTGGGTCACACTGACACTGTCACGTGCCTAACGGCGTCGCTGGCGTATCACATCATCGTGAGCGGCTCGCGGGACCGCACCTGCATCATCTGGGACCTGAACAGGCTCTCCTTCCTGACACAGCTCCGCGGGCACAGGGCCCCCATCTCGGCACTCTGCATCAATGAGCTAACGGTGGGAGCCACAGCCACCCGCCAGGCTGCTGTGGCAGCAGCAGCAGGAGCTGGAAATCATTAAACCAAAGGGAAAAAACCACTAGGCTCTCCTGTTAACTTAGCAGAGCTTGTATAACTCACCTGAAAACTGATTAACATCTGGTTTAGGGAATAATTTGTGTCATTTGTCCAGAGCTGTACGTGGGTGCATTCCATGCGGAGTGGCTTGAGCTCAGAAGAGATTATTAACAGTGCTGGAAGCAGTAGAGTTAGTGTGACATTGCAAGTGAGCTGCCAGACCTGCCACAGGAGCTAAGAAATGCTTTTGATGCATGACCTTGGTTGGCTTCTCTGGTCTTAAGCTGGATTTCAAGGAAACAGGGTATACCTTGGGTGAAAATGCTATGCCAGTTGGAGACAAGACATATCCTAAAAAAGTGTCTGTGCCTGGTGGTCCTGTGAGTTACAAGTCACTGTTTGTCCAGCTCCCCTGCATGGCCATTAGGGCTGGATGGACCCAGCTGCAGCTGGAGCAGATGCAGTGGTTGAAATCAGGACAAGAAATATGTAATGCAAGCAGAGGGTAGCAAGTGGCACAGTTCATTAGCTGCTGGTGGTCTGGTTGTAGCACTGCCAGTGCTTCAGACTGGAGTTCCTGCTTCTCTCTGCACTAGTTTGGACTGTTCCCAATAAGGAAGCACATTAAATTTAAGGTGGTCCATATTTGTGCAAAAAGGCAGAGTCAACATGAGCAGTCTTTGGAAACTGAAAGCACTAAAAGTAGGCTATCAGATTGTTATGCTATGGAAAGTGGCAGAATTGGTCAACTCATTCTATGTTGTAAATAGAAAAAATAGGTTGCTACTAAGTGTAGTTTTCTAGGTAGAGTTTAAAAAAAAAACAAAAGCATATAATACTAAAGTTTTCTTCAACTGGCCAGACTTCTCTTGAGTAGAACTTCCTGGAAAGTGCCAGCCTTGCAGCTTGGCTTATAAATGAACTTGATTCTATATTTTTGCTGAAAAATACCTGCAACTTTGTATTGAAATCTGGCGGTGTTATTTGTCTTTGCAGGGAGACATTGTATCCTGCGCTGGCACTTACATCCATGTGTGGAGCATTAATGGCAGCCCTACTGCAAGTGTAAACACCTTCACTGGCCAAAGCCAGCAAATAATGTGTTGTTTTGTGTCAGAGATGAACGAGTGGGACACCCAGAACGTCATCGTGACGGGGCATTCGGACGGAGTTGTCCGGGTAAGTACCAGAATTACTGCCTGGAAAATAAACTTTATGTCTTGGTGGTAGTAGTACTTAGAGAAGTCATGCCTATCCAGGACCAAAAGCAGTCCTGAAACTTGAGAGTTTCACCTGAACAGTTCTTTCTCCTTTTTGATGCCCCCATTGTGATGTGGTAGCCAGCAATAGTCAGCAGAGCATACATTTTCCTTCCTGCACTGTTTTGGTCATCAGCTTTCATGCCTGGAGACTGTTGTTTTGGTTCACCATTTTAGTTTCACACACCTTGAGACTAGAAAGAAGAGAGAAACTTAATGTCATCTCTGATCTCTGCTAGTCTAACCCAATTTTCAGTGCTTTTGTGTGCAGCCTTAGCCAGAGTCTGCTGGTCAGACACCTGTGTGGAGTGGATTTGGGCATGAACATAGATGTCCTCTTATAGTTTCTAGTCCTCAAAAACAGGGTTTAGTGTGGAGATGTGACCTGCCTTGCGTGCTACCAGTGCAATACACAGTTCTATTAAGCCATTTTAACTCTACAAGTAGCTCAGGAAAAAGCCAGGAGTTCAGTAAGTGCCACTCTGCTTACCCCCTGTCTCTCCAGTTCTGGCGGATGGAGTTTTTGCAAGTGCCAGAAACACCAGCTCCAGAGCCTGTGGAGATGCTGGAAATGCAAGAGGATTGTCAGGAAGCACAAATAGGTATGTCCCCTGAAAAGTGTTTGGTATTTCCCTGTTATATCTGATCTTTGCTATAGGTGGCTGAAGTCCTGTGGTTATACAGTGCAGAATGGGATGATGGAGATTTTATCTCAAAAGGCAGTAGACATCCTGTGAGCACAATGAACAGAGCATCTGAGTTCTGTATTCACCACCTTGCTTAAGATAGTTTCGTAATGTTACAAGTTAGAAAAAATGTTGCCCATTGTAGCTTTTTTTCTGTGAAGGTGGAACTTTTCTCTGTGCTTGTTTCCACTGTTGGTACGCTCAAGGGATTGTCAAAAGCTAGATATTTTTCAGTATGAAATGGAATAATGGCAATACATCTGAGTTAAATGTACTGATGGAACAGCTTAAACAAGACAAGCAATGATATCTCTTACTGCTCTTGGAAGATTTGGTTTGTGCTTTATGTTCATTTCTTTTAGCCGTCTCATCTTCCTCTTGCCCTCTTCATACTGAAGATACGATCTGAATTTCGTGATGCTCATTAGTAATTATTATATAAATACAGCTTTTGGTTATTTTCAGTGTCACTTGGAGTATAAATATCTTTGGTAATTGCTTTTTTGTGTTAATAACAAGTCCTGTTATTAACAAGTCTTTGCATCATATTTTTCAGTCAGAGTTTCAGCATAGCTGACTGTGCTTACTTGTGAAAGTTTTGCCAACTTGAGTGTTTCTGAAGTTTTTGCTCCTTTTGTCTGTCATAGCCTTCATCAGAGGGACTATTGTAGGAAATAGCTTCAGCTAAGGAGTGTCATTCTCTGGCAAGAGAGGAAAGTGCAAATAAAATGCCAAAAATATGGATGGTGTGATTCCTAGCAGGAGCTGAGTCTCTGAAAAGAGGCTCTGAGATGCCTGCATGCAGTGTCCCTCTCTCAGCAGTTGGTGCCCATTGGGTTGCAGGCAGAATAAGGAAAAGGCTCAGGCCATAACCAGGCTCACTGACAGCACCTTGTCCCCTGTTGTGCCAATCCAGGGCAGGAAGCCCACGAAGAGGACAGCAGTGACTCCGAGGCAGACGATCCCTGCATAGGCCAGGACACAAAAGTGCAGGAGAGCCAGAGCCAGCCAAGCAGCACCAGCCACAGGCCTCGGTCATCGTCAGCCAGGGCAGCAGCAGCATGGTCAGCAGACAGCAGCTCCGATGACTCCAGGCGCTGGTCAGACCAGCTCAGCCTGGACGAGAAAGATGGATTTATCTTTGTGAATTATTCCGAGGGACAAGCTAAAATGCATCCCCACGCTCAGGTTAACCACCCCCACCCCAGCTATGCTGAAGCACGGCACTACAGCAAGCTCAAACCAGGTAAGGGAAACGAGGCACAGCCCTCAGTTTTATTCCTGAGTCAAATGGTATAGAAAAAGAGAAAAACTTGAATCTCTGAGGGAGATTTTTTTCTTACTACAAAGTTGCAGTTATAAGTATCTTGGGGGAGGAGGGTGCAAAAATAAGAAGGAGCGAATTTGCTTTATCCCCTCCCACTTCCCACTCCTTTGTAGGATACAGATGGGAGCGTCAGCTGGTGTTCAGAAGCAAACTAACTATGCACACGGCATTTGATCGCAAAGACAACGCACACCCCGCAGAAATCACCGCGCTCGGCATCTCCAAGTGAGTAACTCGCACCTGGGGCCTTCGGACACTCTTGGGTGTCAGCAGGAGGAGATGCCATTGTTAGTAACTGTTCTGTGGTGCTTCTGTTTGGGGCAGCCTTCTTCAAGGACTGAGATAAAAAAGGTAAAGAGAGGGAGACCTGTTCAGCTGCTCTTTGCTCCATGCAGTGTTGCATTTCCATTTCTCAGCTGGAGCAGGGTGACTGGGGCATTGGTTACCACACTGGTACTTTACCACTTTACATTCTCTGGTGTGTAAAGTCAGGCCTCGATGGCTGTGGTTCCCGTGCCAGAGGTGTTGCAGGAATGCTTTTGGTTCTCCTTGCAGGGACCACAGCCGGATCCTGATCGGGGACGGCCGGGGCAGGGTGTTCAGCTGGTCCGTGAGCGATCAGCCGGGCCGCTCCGCGGCCGACCACTGGGTGAAGGACGAGGGCGGCGACAGCTGCTCGGGCTGCACCGTGCGCTTCTCGCTCACCGAGAGGCGGCACCACTGCAGGAACTGCGGACAGCTCTTCTGCCAGAAGTAAGCAGCCAGCTGCCTCCTTTGGGCTCTTCCCCATACAGGATTTTAGGTGGGGTAAAGATGTGAAATAACACAGAAGTCTGCTGAAAGATTGAGGCTGCTTAATCTGTGTGCAGGGCTGTGAGGAAGCATCCTCACATTGTAGGGCTACTAGCAGGCAGCCTCAGACAAAGTGCATGGCATAGAGGATGTGTGTGAGTTCCCTTTACCCACATATTGAAGTGCAAGTCTTCTCTCTGATCCACTGGGTCAGAAATGATATTTCTAGTTTTATCTGAGTCTAAACTGGTGGCAACAGCTGTTTTTAAGCTATCTGTCACACAGTCTCATTGCATTGACTCTGTGGTGATCATTTTGAGTTAAATTCTGCTTCTGCCACACTGCATTGTATCTCCATGTCAAGGTAAGTTAGGACAGTTTTCTGGAGTTTGCAGTCATGGTGATAATTCCCACAGCTCAACAGAAAATGGGTAGAAGAGAGGACGTGTGTTCAGTGATGGTTGTTTTTTTTTTCTCCCCAGGTGCAGCCGGTTTCAGTCAGAAATCAAACGGCTGAAGATTTCATCGCCAGTCAGGGTGTGCCAGAACTGTTTCTACAACCTGCAGCACGAGCGGGGCTCAGAGGAGGGGCCCAGAAATTGATGGGGCCTGGCAAACCTCATCCAGCCCCGCTGTCACTCCTGGAACCAGTGAGAGCATGGGAAGGAGTTGGAATGCTGTCTGTTTACACTTCCGTTTATACTGCGTTCTCAGCACTAAGAGTAAAAAGGGATCATTGCATTGGGTTGTGTGGACAGAAGGCAGACGAGGAGGAGAGCAAGGCCCAGGAAGACAAGGTTAATAACCACAAATCCAACAGAACTGGCAGCCCCTAAGCCCATGCTGACATGGCTGTCGAGAAAATCCTCGCTTTTCCCAAACACCCCTTCTTGTCTTGTTTTTGAAGAGTTAGTCATCTTAACTGGGGGGAGGGGAGGGCAAGGCTTTTTAGAAGATAGTTGTAAATCTGCCTTCTTCGCAAGCAACTGTGTATATTGTAAATAGGTATAACGGCCTTTTTATCTAAATATGAACTTAACTGCCTGTTACATGGGACTTCAGATTAACCACTGTACTTTGTGTGGCATCTTTATCTCATCTATCAATTCAGATACGAATGTTAAAAAAAAAAAAACCAAAAAAAAAAACCAGAAAACTCGAAGGCATTATGTGTATTTCTGTTAAAAATCCAGTCTGTGCATGTTTGTTCTTTCAGTTGCCCACAGTATCTTAATTTAAGTGAGGCTATTCATAGAATTACATGGATTTTTTCAAAAGAAAACATTTTTGAGAATAGGAACTTGGAGTATTTTATTCTAGCTGTAAGATAACCAGGAACTAAATTGTACACTTGTGTTGCATTTTATACCAAACTATTTACCACCTCAGTGTTGTTCATATTTAATAAGGCCTCTTTTATACATATGTCAGAGCTGCAGTTTTGTTAATTACTTACTGTTCATTAGCAGCTGATTCATGCAGTGCAAGAACCAGCTTTTATCTTCTTTAGTCAATAGGAATTGGCTTTTGCATATAGATACAGAATTAATTCCTTGTGCAGAAAATTTAACCGCTGTTGTCCCATAGCTTCTCTGCAAAAAACCTTTTTTGGAACCTTTTTGGCACTGCTCTAAAGCAGGGTGATCTTGGTCATGTCAGAAATGCTCCTCGGAGCCCTCTTTGTCTTTTAGCACATACCATCAGCTTGAGGACAGCAGTAGATTTCCATGATGGTTTTTAAGTTTCAATATGAATTTAATTGCAGTATTTTTTTACTACTCTGTCATTTATTTTGCACTACATGTAGGATGAAGTAGAGACACTGATATCTGCTGGGATTGGAGCACGTGCATTGGGATAGGCCCATGGACTGAATTTCTGCATGAGGTCTTGCCAGTGGGCTTTTGTTTGGGTGAGGGGGGAGAGGGAGGGCAGCAGGCAGGCTGGTGATCGGTTTGGTTTTGCTTTTTAACATATGTGTATATATTTTGTAAATGGGTGACAAACTGATCTAGAGCTAGGTATATTCACAATGGATTCTTTTAAATAGAGGTAAGAATATGACCCAGACCAACAGAAGACAGGTGGCTCTGACAGTACTTGAGTGAATATTGTCACTCAAAGGGATGAGATTATCCTGCACTTGGAATGACTTGGGCAGGCTTTGGCCCTGGGACAGCAAATCCTTAAAACCAGCATTGTTGTTGGAATTGCACCATCAAAAATGCCAGGCTCTCTGTGTTGGCATGAGCTCCTTGCAGAGGGCCCCTGTCTTCTCTTGATTTGAGCTTTTAGCGGTGAATAATTTGTTAATTCTGACCACTTACTATTTACCCTGGTATCACATGTTTATGCACTGAAGGTTAAATATGTATTTTGATACTTGTTTGTTTATTATGTATGTGCTGGTCTGTAAAATTGAGATATATTCCTGTTTTGGTATGTATACTAGGTCCCCAAATGAACAGAAAGGCGTCTCTAGAGCCCTTGCACACTGTTGAGTAAATGCAGGTTTGTTGAGCTTAGCTGACCCAAATTTTGGATCCAAAGAGTGATGGTCAAGTAGCCACACTTGACTACTGGCTACCTGGCAGATTTGACCCTAAAAACAGGAAGAGGTCCTCGGTAAGCATGTGCAGAGCACTGGAATTTCTGTGTTCAGCTGTTCTCTCTAACGTTGCCTTCACCCTTCCCAAAATGATGCAAAACCAGCATAGTTCAGAAGACAGGCTCGTGGCCTTAACGTTTTCTGTTTGAAGAAAAGGCTGTTTTAACAACTCTTAAATGCCTTGGAGTCCACAGTTTTCCTCCCCTTGCCTCCAGATTTCCAAATCACCCCCAAATTTAGGGAAGCCTTCTTTTCTGTGGACTGAAGGCAGGCCAGTCCTGCTGTGGGTGCCGAGGCCGGGGCTGTCAGCCGCAGGCGCGTTGTACGGGTGTTGTTCGCGCCTGCGGCCCTGGCAGCGCACTAAAATAAAATCCTTGTTCCTTCCCAATTCTGCAGTGTGCAGGCTAGGCCCAGGTTACATTTTGCAAGCAAACCACCCTCTGACTTAATTCTGTTCCCAAAAAACCACATTTTTGCTTGTTGGAGGCAGAGGGGGACAAACACACCTGCTCGTATTTCCTCTGGCAGCTGGTGCTGTGGGCAACTGTGGTGTTCACGTGGGAGTGGGGTTTTTTCCATTTCATTCGAGCTTCTAATGCAAATACTTGCTTTGTTTTCCATGTAAAAATCTGTTGAGCAAAAATATACTCATGTACACTAACATTAGTAGACTGTATTCTCTGCAAGTACCTCACATGTCTTCTCCTGCCTTGTTCTTTGTAGTAAACTTATCCATGTACTCCTAACATTCGTATGTAGTGTGCAACTGTAATGTCATGCTTTTGAGGGGGGGTTGGCTGCCTCCAGCCAACATTCATCAGTTCAATAGCAAAACACTTTAGATAAGTTATTTTGCACTTTCTTATGTATAAAATTGGTAGAAACTTATATTTGCTTTGTATCATTTAAAGACTCCTTTTGTTTCGGTAAATGAACTGTGTATAAAATACTTATGCAGTTAAAACTGTTTTTAGAAAGTATTTTTAATTTCAGCAAGTTTGGTTACTTGTTGCATGACTATTAACACAGCTGACTTTTTGTGTCAGTGCAATGTATATTTTTTTTGTCCTGTTATTAACTTGTAAGCCCTAGTTAAATGGCCATTTATTTGTACAGCATCAGGAGTAAATTGAAGATAACTGGCTAAGACTGGAGTGTGGAATTTTGTACTATATTGCAGAATCCAATATCTGTTTTTTGGTGGTTACGTAAAAGGCCTGACGATTTACTATCTAGTGTGCAATCTGTGATATCTGAATGTTCATTGTATATTTGTCTCCAATGCAAAAAGGTAGAGTAACACAATTACAACAATACATGATTAAATGCAATAGTTCAGGTACTGAAGTTTTTTTTTTTTTTCATTTCAAATAAATACCTGCTATTTACCACCAAAAAGCTGTTTTGCATTTGTTGGAAAGACACAACATTTTGCAGTTGAATAAACATTTTTAACTCGGGAGTGGTAACTAATGAGTACCATTTTTCTGTGTCATCATGAGGAGTAAGTTTCTGTTACTTGTCAGAGTTTTGCTTTCTGAATGTGGATATGACCTTCCATGATGGTGCAGCCTGAAATCATCTGCCTTAGTTTGTTCTTTTTTGCTTTAAATTGAATTCAGCAGGATCTGACAGTGTGTGGAAGAACAGGCTCTGCCAATACAGCAAAAGCAGACAGAAAATAATTATTTAAGATGTGCTGGATAAGGGCAGTGGGAAAGGAGGGAGTTAGAGAAGTTGTTTCTGTGGCCTTGCTTAGCCATGTCTTGGTTATATAGGATGGTAATGTCCACTTTTTGTAGGCTCAAGTGTTTTACATTCGGCCATTTCCACATTTTATATCTTTCCACATGCTGAAAAAAAACGCTTTCTCTTTAACAGTTTTGGGGGTGTTGCTGTGCTCAGCAGCTGCAGACATTTGACAGCTGCAGCCTGCGTGTCCTGCTGCTGCCAGGGAGCAGGTCATGGATGAACATCCCAGAGCACTCTGAGCCAGGTAACCATGCCAACCATGGGCTATGGGGTCTGGCATCGCCTCCCACTCCTTTTGGGAAGAGATTTCCTGCTAACAGCAGCTCCAGGCTGCTCTGTGCAGCTGGGTCGTTTACTCTGTGCAGTATTTCAGGCTCATATTCCAGGCATGGTGGACGCTGGGGGTGCCAGGAACAAGCATTGGGAAGCGATGGAGCCCACAACCCTGATGGACCTTTTGACTGGGAAAGTGCAGTCCCAGCCCTGTGAAATCCCAGCAGGCATCAGCTGGGCCAGCAGCCAGTTTTGGAGTGAAATGAGGCACTTGTTGAGTGACAGGCAGCTCCTTGCAAGTGCCCCAGCCTTTGGCTCTGGCTCCACCACAGTTCCTGCCAGGCAGAAGCACTGCCCGGGGCCAGGCATTCCACTTAGCAGGTAAAAGCAAATTTGCAGCCAATTTGCTGTGACCAAATTGTCTTTCATGAGAGGTGCAGTAACTCAGCTCAGAAAGGTGAGGCTCGGTGTTCTGTGTGAAATGCATGAGTGTTTTTAAGGAATTCCTGGCAGTGGGACACGACTCTCCATGTCAGGACGCAGGTTTGATTCACTAGTGAGGTTACTGTGCCACACTGCCGGGGGAGGAGGGTGGGATTAGCAAGGCCAGGAGCAGGGCTGGTGTGCTGGGAGCCAAATCCTGCCCTGTCTTCCTGGAGAAGAGTTGTGTGGAGCTGTGTTGGATGTGGGCCTGGCCCCCAAAAAAGGCACTTTGTAAGGAATGGGACCAAAAGTTGGTCACGGATGAACCTAAATGCAATCCTGCCTGCCCCGGGGACCCCGGAGCCCTGGTGCAGGAGCAGAGACAGTGCAGGTGGGAGTGTTTCATTGTAAACACTGCCCTGAGGGGAGGCGTGGCAAGGCTACAACAGCGGTGATGAAAATCCTGTGCGGGGTTTGTGCTCTGGGAAGAGCTCCCAGCCCTTCCCAGGGGCAGCTTCTGAGAGCTTTAAGCTCTCCTTAAAGCTTGGCTGCTCTGTCCAGACCATCTTGAAGGTAGGGAGGCACCACCGTGGTGCTGCTGGTGCTTGGCTGCTCTCTCCTCACAAAGCAGCAGCTCACAGGGATGCTCATTACAGGATGAATGCTCCAACTGCAGAGAAACCTGGGAGCCATTTCCCAACCCCTGTGAAGGGGGAGAGCTGTCCTGCAGGTTTTCCAACACACCACCCAAGCTCTTCAAATTTACCCGTGTGAGGAGTAATGGGATGTGTGCATTTATCCAAGAGCTGATCAGCTCCAAACTGAGCTGAGACACAGATTGACAACAGGGGAGAACAAAAAAGGACTCTGTTCCTAAATACTGGGGCTGAAGTCAAGGCTGCTTTCTTCAAGACAGAGAGAGAGTAAAATAGGTTTGAGCCCAGCTGTGGAAAGCTGTATTAACTAAAAATACCAGTGGTCTCAGGGTTACTTCTGCAGATGAGCTAAAACCCTTAGCTCTTACTTTTTCCTTATAGTTTCTTCAAGTGCAACAGAGCAGATTTGAATTTATGCAGCAGCAAAAATGTATTTTCTTGCAGAAGCCAGATTTGTTTCTTTGCACTGTGTCACAGGCTGGCACTGCTCACCATGACAGCCACCCAGGCAGACAGAAATAGCAAGTTAGAACGTGACACCCTGCTGCAGCAAAGCCCAGGGACAGGAGGTGCTTTGCACTGGTTATCTCTGGGGAATGTCTTTGTAGGCAAAGCCTTGGTTATCAGAAGCTTTTTACAGCAAGGACTGAGGCCTGGGGCTAACAGGACAGTTGTGACACAGCTTGAGAAGCTGCAGCTTCTCTGGTAGTTGGCAATGCAGCAGAAGAAGAAAAATCTATTTGTAGTGACACAGCTCCTAGAAGCCAGTTCTTTATTGAAAGATCTTGTAAGCATTCCAGTACAGACTTTGCTGCTCTACTGTAGCTTTGAGTTGATGAAGATGAAACCACATTTTTAAAGAAAAAAAAAAAAGGCAAGATGGACACCTCTGTAAAATTTCATAGTAGATTAAATTCGAACACTGATTAACTAAGATAAACATCAAACCACAGGCATTGCACACAGCCCCAAGGCAAAGCATGTAACAAATGTATACAATTGCACTTAAGTCTGGAAGAAAGTTATGACAGGCACCACTGCCCAGGCTCTCCATATCCAGGGTCAAGAGGGCACCTGATGGATATCTCTGCATTCAGAAGAGCAGGCTGGAACCACAGAATACCCGGAGTGTTGCTGTGCTGTGCATTTGCCTTCTTGGGTGAGTGAGCAATGACCTGGCAGTGCCCAACTGAAGGTGTTTGAGAGGAATCATTATTAAACCTGTTTCACTGGTAGCTGTTGTTTTGTGTTTCTCCCTTAGCTAAAAATCCCAATGTCAGTGACACAGCACATCCACGAGCTGAGACAGAAAATGTGGCCCATGGAACCTGATCCCGTGGAACTCGGCAGAAACCTTGTGGTGAGTCTAAGTTCCTCTCAATGTCCAAATAGGTAAAAAGCTGTCATATTGCTGATTTCTGTCCACTCCCCCATTTTCAGCTGCTCCAGGATTATTCTCCAACCCTGAGCATTTCAGCCCAAAAGGAATGACTGTAATGAAGGCCTCTATTAAATTAATTACTGTAGCTCCACCCCATTTCAGTCTCTTGCTGTGCTCATCATCCAGAGAGACCAACTCTCCTAAACCCAGGCTGCAAATCACTTTTTTTTGTGAGTTCCCTCTATAAAGCACGAAGGCCCCACTTTTCCAAATGATGGAGAGACTTAAGTTGGAAATCCATCTGCAGTCTCAACACCTCTCCCAGTAAATCCTCAAGCAACATGAGGCCTCCCCATATCCTCACAGTAAAAATGAATACTTAGCTGGACAGCATTTTTGCCTTTCTGCACCCACAGCCCACCCTCCTGCAGTGCCTGTACAGAGAGAGATTCCACTACTCCAGGGGGGATATTCAGGCAAGAAAATATTCTTACCAAATCCAGTGGATTTCAGAATCCATCCCTTAGAAGGTAGAAAAAAGCAAATGTTTTTTACAGTTTGCCCAGTGGGTTTGGTTCAGTCTGTCACAAACAAAAAAAATACCCTTTTTGTTGGAACCTCAGATGCATGGGAAAGACAGTGAGCTAGAGAGCAAACATTCCATTTTGTTTCATTCCAAGTGTGAGATCCTTCACTGTCCTGGAATAATAAACCTCTCTGACAGGCAGCTGCTGTTGGTGGGACAATTTGCTCTTTGTCCTCAAGCTGAAGGAGCTCTGCTGTGCAGGGGCAGTCCCTTGCCAGTCCCTGGGGGCTACAGTGCAGCTGGCTGCCTGCAGAGCTGCCATGGCCTGCAGCAGGCCCAGTGACCAGATGCAAAACCTAAAGGGTTTATTGGGCCTGGCTGGGATGGAGCTCATCTCCCCACAGCATCCTCACAGTGCTGGGCTGTGTGTGTGCACCTGAAAAGGGGCTGGTAACACTCTTTAATTGTCTTTATCATGACCAGATCTTGGGGGTTTTGTCATTTTATTTTCTCCCCCCCATCCCCCACCCTGCTGAGGAGGGGAATGATAAGAGCAGCTTGGTGGGCAGCTGATGTCCAGCCAAGGCCCACCTTCCATGGTCCTTTTTGGCACCCAGCATGGGACAGACCAGGGCAGCTTTGCATCCAGTGTGTTACTGCTGCAGCAATGGCAACCTCCTGTGGCAGTCAGGAGTTTGCTGGCTGCACTGCTTAGCCTTTATAAGGCTGAAGTGGGGAACATGGTAGCACAAACAATGGCTCTGGGCTGTGTCCTGGAACAGATGGCCTTGTGCACTGCAGAACCTGTCTTGTCTCCACAAGAGGATGAAGGAATACATCTCCCTCTCCTCACTTTGAATTGGAGGGGATGATTGTGCAGGTTCCAGAGTCCTTGTTTCTGTTTATATGAGCTGCTAATTCTACTGATTAGCACTGTTGGCACTGTTGGGTTGGTGGAATCTGGTATCATCACGGCCTAAGAGAAGATTTGTGGGTGAGGCAATACTGAAACATACCCTGAGGTGGCTGTTCCCCAGCTGGCAGGGTGTGTGGAAGGATTTGGGCAGGTTCCTAGCACAGGTACCACAGGGACTTTACACCTGAACGGGAAACAACCCTGGCAAACCAGTGTGTCACCTGATGGAGGGGTGCCTTGCCCACCCCAGTGAAAACCAGCAGCTTTTCCCCATGCTGGGGCCTGGCCTGTGCCCACCAAGCCTCAGGGCTGGGCTTGAGGCAGGACTCGAACAACAGCAGCAACTCCAGGAATTGCTCCAGGAGTGAAAAAGAAACTGGACAAAGAAAACAGTGGGTCCAATAGAAAGGACTGGAGGTGAGATGGTGCCCAGGAGTCCTTCCCAATCCCAGTGTTTCTGCAATAGTAGAGAAGCAGCAAGAGCAACCACCAATACATCTTAATCTAATCATCCTGTGTTTCACAGAGCTTTGTCTTACCCATTCCTTGGTAAGATTTCAAAGAAGTTATAGATGGATTCTTCCCCTGAGAAGGTAACCACACCATTAGGAGAAATAAAAACCCCCAACAGCAACCATCCTGACCTCAGGTGAACACTGAGGTGTTCCCCAACTCTGGGGAAAATCTGAGGAGAGAGAGGGAATTAGGATTGCAAGCCAGTGGTGTGCTCACTACACAGGCCTGGCCACCAGCATCCAGTACAGCAGAGATTTACACACACCACTGCATTTACAACCCAAATAAGTTCATTGTACACACCAAGTGATGGGACAGACAATACCAGGGCACTCTGAACACCCAGTACTTAATGCTGTCAGTACAACACAGTGCTCTGCTGGGTGCTTCTGGGCCTTCCACCACAGACAAGGAAAAATGCTTGGAGTGACTGACTAAGGGATAACCCTGGACTAAAAAGAAAGGGATAAAAAGTAATGAGGATATGTATTTCACACTGGAAAATCAGAATCAGGCCAGGCACCTCAGCATTCTTTAATATCAGGCAACTTCTCTTTCGTTTTGTTTTGCTTTTACAGTTGTGCTCTTGGAAGCATCCATAGAAGGAAAAATACTGTGGCAGGGCTGAGAAAAGACCAGTTCTTCTCTGCCCATATTTCACTGCCACAGGAGCTGACAGCTGGTGTGGAATGGAGGAAGGATCTTCACCTGTGCCAACCTGTCACCCTGCAGTTCATGTCACAGCAGTGATATGAGCTGGATCAGAGCTCTGGTCCCCCCATGCCTCACTGGACACAGATTCCCCTCCAAGAAGGGAAGTGGAAACAGTTTCCTTAAGTATAAAACTCCTTTCTAGTATCTGAATATCTGACATCTAGTAGGAGCAATACCCAAAACTTAGAAAATTACCTTACATTATTACAATGCTCTCTCCTTTCTCTAGCTTATTTGGGGCATTCTATACCTCCTTTTCTACCATGAAGAGACGTGAGAGATCAAAACTAACTCAGACACCTTCAGCAGAGGGCATGAGGAAAATCCTCATGCATGTATGAAGAAATAAACTGTCTTACACATCAGATCTTGAAGAGTAAACTCTTTGAAATCAGCTTATTTTGTTTATTTAAAAAAAAAAAAAGAAATTCAAGTTGATGAGAGTCTCTGGATATCAAAACTGTGCGTCTTTTTCTCTCCTCTGTGCTTCTGCCAGGCACTGACAGCAGAGAGAAGACAGTGCAAGGGGCTGCTGCATGGTCCACAGAGACTTCACAGGCTTTGGACCCAATGGAGAAAGGTTCCCATCTGTCCAACAGCATGTGGCTCCAGCCTGCTCTGTCTCCTTGGAGCTAGAGGATCACAGATGATGGCAGTGGGAGCATAAAGCAGCACTGTCTCAGGAACTTGTACAGCTACACCAAATGCCACTGGCATCAGAACCTAAACATTCTGAAACTTCTCCTTTATTTTTCACCCACTTCTCCTGGAGCACAGGGGAGTTCTGGGTGGCTGCAGCAGAAAAGACAACAAACCCTTTCTGTCTACCTAAGAACACTGTGCGTTTGTTCCCCTGTGTTTTACCGGATGAGAAAGCCAGCATGTGGCTCAGGCACTGACAGCTGCCAGGGAACTGAGGCATGAAATGGCTGTGCACCCCCTCCAGCCTCAGGTGAAAGCCCAGAACCTCATCTGTGTGGACAAAGTGATGTGTGGAGCTGCTGGGGCTACAAACCCAGGGCTCTGCCGCCTGGAATAACGCGGGCAGCAAACACGGTCAGCCGTAAGCAACAGCGGGCACTACGCACCAAGGGAGCAGTGGCACCTTCTAGCACAGGGAACAGAAGAGATGGACAAGACACTGGCTCAGCCTAGGAACAATGGAGGTGTTCTCCTGTAGCATGCTGTGGCCAGCTGACGGCAGCAAAGGATGGCTGTGGCGTTGTCCTCACGCCCACCTCCCGCTGGAAGCGAAGCTGCGGCTGAAGGAGAAGGTGATCTCCCCGTTCTTGTACTTGCCCCAGGCTCCGAATGGCACAATGACAACGGTGCTGTTGTCTTCGGAGCCAAACTGGGCTGCCTGAGAGAAGAAACAAAGTGTCAGCACCAGTGTCTCCCTTGGAAAGCGAAACAAGTGTTTGGCTTCACCTGGGACAGCGCACCCTTGCCCCTTCCCCACCCTGATGCTCCATTCTGGCACACCCCAGAGCTTCCCATGGGATATGCCACCTTCCAGAACCACAGTCTGAAACTGGCCATTTCTGTCTATGACCATGGCATTTTCAGCCCAGGCATAAGCTGCAGTTACAGTCCCATGCAGTTCAGTGCACTGTGAGCTAAGCAAGCAAACCCATGTGATGCCTGGCAAGGACGTGGCGAGACCCAGGGTAAGCAAAGGGCTGGCCCCCAGCACTGGTGGATGTCTCAGCCAGCTGAATTCAGCTGAATGTGTGGTATTGTGTAAATAAAAAACTAGGGTTTTTAAAAGCCCAACCAGGAGCCCCTGGTGCGGGGAGCAGAGCTGGCACTACCTGCTCAGTGACCACGTGGGCGGCCTCAGCAGGGTCGTGGCACTGGCTGATGGAGTCGCAGATCTCCTGGCTGTTCACTATGAAGTTGATGCCGTCGGTGGTCAGCACCAGGAAGCTGTCATCTGCATGGTGCAGCTGCAAGAGACACACAGGATGCACAGCTCTGGGTGAGTGCTGCAAGGCAAGGCAGCTGCCCCCACATTTTGACACTCTTGCAAAGCACTTTTTTTTTTTTTTTTTTTTTTTTTGATTCTGGGGGTGCTATGTGCTCTTCTGAAAATCTTTTCCTGAAGCTGAGGATTTCAAGAAAGGCATGATAGCACTGCAGTCATCTCCCTAAACCCCTAGTGAGTGGCACTTTATTAGATCCAAAACAATATAAGTTCCTGGGGCCCTGGGAGGTGCACTGGGGAAAAGTAACAAACAGAATGCAAATTGACAGGAGAGCTTCCTGCCAAAGTGGAGGCTGAATACTTTCTAGATGTTTGTTTTCTGGATGACTACAAAGGTACGGTAAGATATATGCAGCTGTCCTCTCCTCCTCCCCCTCAACTGTGCAAACATCTACATATTCTACTTTTTTGATGGCAGCCCATCCATATCCCACCCAGTTCTCGGTGATTGTTTTATACAAGTATTAACCTCAAAAATATCCATTTGACCACAGGACCCAAACAGACTAACACCTGGAATGCATATCATGTGTTATCTTTCTTCCCTCATCATTTATTTTACTGTAAGAAGTGAGACTTAGAAGTTGATGTGGTGGAATTTAGTACCAGATTCTTTTCTATCCTGTTAGTGTTAATCTGAAACAATTTAATGAGAGCTGCTCTCTGGTTACTTCAGTAAAAAACAGCACGTGGCCATCAGGCTTCACCTGGGCTCGTGTCGTGTGGGTACCACCACAGCATCAAATACCTATGAAGCCCCTTAGTCCTAGTGTTGCTGTCTCTGTAAACCAGGCCTTCTTTTACCTGAACCCTTTTTGTTTCTGGCTGGGCTATCACACCACTGTTTTTAAGATCCAAATCTCCTATGCTCCGTGTCATTGCAAGTCTACCGTTCACATGAGGCTGTCCCAAACTGTTCCAGGAAACGAAGCCACCACACTTCTTAATCCTGTCCAGAGGCACAGAGGAAAAAGCGAATTAATTACTGCTTCACACCATTACCCCATCTCTATCCTCTATTACTGTCACTAGCCAGAATGAGGTATCATGGATGGGGAGCCTAAGCTGGGAGGTTGAGGGCTGGCTTTAGCTGTTTGAAGGGCTCCATGGAGGGGATGTGTCTTGGTAGGCTGAGTCCTGACTGAGAATCACAATGCATTTCCTCAGGTTCTAACTTGGTTCTAACCTGGCACTTTTGAAAAAGTCTGAACCACATGGTCATAGCTCTGTTCTGAATCTTAGTGATGCTGATCTTACTGCTGAGACAGTTGATGCTCATGGAGGCCTTTCCACATCCCTGGTCCTCTGAACAGGACCCAGTGCATTAACTGGAGCAGGGCTCTATATTCAACTCTGCTTTCTTCCTGGCCCAGCCCAGCAGCAGAGCCCAGCCCATCCTGACTGAGGCTGTGCTCTGGGAAGCCACTTCACTAGCCAGCAGGTACCTTTCCTTCTCGTCCTTTCTCTCTGGAGTATGGTCAGTGGTGAGTTTCACAGCCTTTCCCTTCCGGCACAGCAGAGCACGACTGTCTCCCACGCTCGCCACAACCAGCTCAATTCCATCCCGGAGCAGAGCCACTGTTGCAGTGGTCCCAGAGTTCAGCAGAGTTGCTACAAATTGCATCAAAGAGAGTGGTTTTAGCACTGCCTCTGAGAGTGGTGCCATTTATAACAGCAACAGTTTCAATTGGTAAAATGAAGACAACTTGTGCTCTACCTAGTCAGCAAGTAACTGCTTTTAAGTTTAAACTAAATTTACACATACAAAAAGAAACAAACAAAAAAAACCCAAAACAAAATAAAAAAAAATGCATGCATGTAGGACTGGGGAAAGAGAGGAGAGGT
The DNA here is from genome assembly GCA_024734035.1 of Alethe castanea. Taxonomy (NCBI): domain Eukaryota; kingdom Metazoa; phylum Chordata; class Aves; order Passeriformes; family Muscicapidae; genus Alethe; species Alethe castanea. Next base: position 11,608,698 of record JANRGV010000084.1, read on the forward strand.
GGGAAGAGTTAAGTGTTTCTGTGCAACAACATGGCTCCATGCAAAGGGCAAGTGGGATAAAAGCAGTACAAGGTACAGTGGCTTCCTTTCAGTTTGTAGCAAAGTTTTTCAGCCCTATGAGCTCACCTCAAGTTACAGGGTTATTGTCCTTATCCCTGGGCACAGTGACTGCACTATAAAGGTAATGGATCTATCTCTCTTTAGGTGCTGAAGCAGGCAATTATACAGTAATATATAACTATAGATACAGTAATTGTAATTCCATATAGATCACCAGAGGAAAAGCAGTAGATGTGTCTGTGGCATCCTCCTATTGCTGTCAGAGCTGTTGCACTCCCCCTCTGCTTCCCCCAGAGGATTCAGCCAACAGGCCTCCTGGCTTTTTCCAGGAAGGAACGCTGGTCCCTCCACACCTTGTCAACTTGCTGGAGTGAGAAGGTGAAGCTGGATTCTGGGATTCAGCCCTGCCTTGTGCCTGCAAACTGGTGCAGGTGGCAGTGGCTGTCTGGGCAGCCTGCCCGGGGCACTGCTGGGATCACCTGAGAGGGCTTCACTGTGAGTGCCCAGAAGGCAAAACAGAGCCCTGGCACTGCCCTCCTCCTCCTCTACAGGGCACGGGAGTGAGCTGAGCTGGCTGGCTGCACTCAGGGTCCTGCCTGGAGTCACTCATGCAAGTAGATTTAAGGGCTTCTCATTTCAATTGCTACATTGAATTGCTAATTCAATGGCCTGGAGTTAAAAAAAAAAAAAGTCAAAACAACCTCTTGAAAAAGAGAAACTCAAGTGCCTATTTCAAGAAAAAGATTTGTAGTATCATCTGCAGTGAAGGAAATGCCAGAAAAACTGCTCAGATTTTCTCATTTTCTTTGCTTTTTGAAAGGGCAAGTCCCACTTTACAGTTATTACCTTCTCTTCCTGCAAATTCTGCAGAAGTAACCAAGCAAGAGATGCCTGGAAAGCTCCTGCTGACTTGAGCTATTACACCAAAATGTAATGGACAGGACCAGCTACTGCCTGGAACACATTTGCATCTACAGCTAATGCAAATCCCCTTGAAAGGCCCTCTATAGATCACCTGCATTCTGGGCTTTTCCAGTTCCAGTTTTGTTTCAAAGCAAGACAATTTGAGATGATTAGGACTGTGACTCCCCAGTTATATTCTTGTTTTCTTGTCACTAACAGTTAACATGTCACTGTCTTTCCACCACTGGTTCTGCAGAGATCAGCTACATGTGCTCCTACCTCTGGCCCTGCAACCCTGACCCCAGGGACATGGGAGAGATTTGAGACAGGACTTTGTGTTTGATCCCAAGGAATGCCAGGCAGCCCCAAGTCTGACCAGCTGCCAACAGAAATGCAACAGCTGTGAGGTCTTGCCAGCTTCTTTCCTCAGTCCTGTGAGGTCTCAGCACCCTGTAAGGGGCAGGGAATAAACCAAAGTCACCAAGCCCTGGAAGATGCATTGAGCCTTGTTGTGCAAAAAAAGCAGTGAGTCCATGAACCAAAAAAAATCCCAAACACAAACCCTTACAAACCAGTGTTAACTAAGCTGGTGTTATTATTTAAAACAGGTATTATTACTGCAGCAAGGACTGGGTTTGGCTGAACCAGCAGGCCAGGGTGGCCACGGTCACACCAGGGCCACGCAGGATGGGACACTGGAAACTGGATGTGGCAGCTTCCAACTATCCAGGTGGGCACCAACATCCTGTTTCTCATCTGAAGCAAGGACTAGACCAGTGCAGGGGCACTTTGAGGCACATTATGAAAATAAGATATTAAAAAGTACCAGTGCAATTAGAAATTTTAGTAGAACCAGTAAAATACCTGTTTTAGCCAACAGTTAGAACAAGTGAAATAGAGCAACCTATGTAAAACTACCTTTTTATTTTACAGAAGATACATTTTAATTTAGAGATTAAAATTAATGCAGAACTGCTGCTACTTTCCCATTTCATTTTGTGGTTTTAGGACTATGCTAAGAAACATATAAAAAGTTAAATCATAGTCTTCAATTCACAGAAGACTGGAAATATTTGGTATTCAGGTGAATCTGCACCTTTTCAGTGCAAACTCCCAAAGAAAAGAGCTGCTATCACAAAATCAAGGGCTGGTACTGAAGAGCAAGATATTGTCCAGAATTATGGTAATGGACATAGACTTGAACTTTATATGTTTATTAGTTAAATAGCACTCCTAGAAAAAAAAATGTGCTACTCACAATCTCTTCCTTGGATCCAGTTCATGCATTGGGTAGGGATGCAGGAACATGCATGGAGCCAGATACAGCATTATGTGATTTCTAGCACAGCTCAAAACCACAGGAATGATGATGGGATAACATTTCTAATGCTTTTCTACAACTGCTGCTAGTTTAACACAAAATATGTTGCATCAGCACATGTATTGGTTTTAACAATTAAAGAGTTTATTTTGTTTTCCTAACAGTATCACTATAAAACTAAGATCTTTCAATAGGTTCTTAACACTCACTGGACAACTTCTACTGCAAGTCATCTCAACTAATGTGACAAAGAGGATGTGGAAACCTTCCAGTAGTCCAGGCTAGGAACCGCTGGACTCCTTCACCTGGGACAAAATTAAGCAGATCTCTCTTTCCACTGAAGCCCAGCTTAAAGTGTCCAGGGCCTCCAGTTCTAGAGCTGCTGACCAGGTACAGTGTCTGCCACAAATAACACGCACACAGAGGCAAATAGGAAATTCACCCAGGGACTTTGTTCAAACAAAGTAAACCTGCAACACTGGAGATGCAAGAATAAGGGCTGCAGAATAGGGGATGGAGTCAGTCACTCTCAGGTCTGCCTGCACTGGCCTGTGCAGGTCATGTAGGAAGCACCTGAATCTCTGGCTGTGGTAAATCAACCTAGGTATTTCTGGGGAATTGCCACTGTTCTTGCCTTCTTGCAAAAACTGTGTGACAAAACCAGTTTAAATTCAGCCCAAACAAAAAAAAATAGATTTTGTTTCCCCTATGGAGATAAATAACCATCCAACTGATCAAATGAAGAATTTTATCAATGCTGGAGGGCCGGCTGTCTCATATGTGGCAAGAGTGGCCGCTCAGAAGAACATCTGCTCCCTCAAGGTAATTACACCAATATGGGGAGTTCAAACCACTGCCAAATGAAATGGGGCCATCTCAAAGGCACTGAATAGAAGTGTATTAATTGTTCTGACTAATGGAAAAATGGGCAAAATAAACATCCCTTTAATATTGCAATTAGTATCTTTTAAATTGATTAGGTAATAATCAGAGCCCTTGGATAAAAAGGCTGCCTTTACAATGCTGATAAATTTATGAAATATTCAAGCACAATTTCTGCAGCTCTCCCTTTTCCTCAGTGTTGCAGGTTAACATATTTAAAGAAATAAAAATCATTTTTTGAATGGTAACTTTAAAAAAACCCAACAAAACAAACATTGCTTTAAAAATTTAATTACTTTGAAATAACTTCTGCTGTTTGTCAGCATAATAAGATTCAAGAGTAAGAACCCTTTCAAACATAGGTAGACAAGTTAATACCTGGCTATGTTTTAACAAGTTGGCTATTCCAGAAGTGAGTGACCAATGTCATTAGAGTTGGATACACTGAATGTGGAGGTTGATGGATAAACTCCCTCTTGTTTTCTCTGGCTTGCAGTGAACAGAAGCAGTTACAATACCTGGTAGGCCTCCAGTAGGCCAGGAGAGGGTTTGTCTCACATTTCTCCAGGGAAATGCTCAAATTTCCTGAAGCACAGAATTTAATTTCTTATTTTCATCCTTGCTGAGCAAAGCTTGTCAGCCTTTAGATTTCAGTTTTTATGGCTGGTAAAAAATAGCAGAAAATTCTGCCCATTTCTGGCAGTTGTCCTGTGGATAATGACATTTGTTGGATGTGAGCTTCCTTTATGTTCTACACCTAAATTTAGCAGTGATTTGAAAGTGACTTGCTATATTTAAATGCATGGAAGGGAATGGAAAAGCATTTCTGAAGTGGTATCAAACCCCAAGCTTCAGGGCTCAGACATAGCTCTAAGCTGTTAATGATTACACAGGATTTAGGCAGAGCACAGATTATCCCAGACCTGCCTACAGCAAGTTTCTTATGCTTTTGTGTGAAAAAACAGACGTAGGTCACTGTCACAGGGGTTACTGGAGCAGGCTCAGCAGCCCAGTACAGCACACCAATAGCACTGGTGAACTGCATGCCAGGCACAGCAGCAGCACCTGGAACACACACATAAACCATTTTTATTATTGAAAGCTCACAGGAGCTACCATGCTATGTATTTTCCATCTCTAATTTCAAATATTATATCATTGTTAAGTGACCTACAGAGGGCCATGGCCTTGAAGGCACAGCTGGGGTCTCCAACAAGGCACATCTCTAGTCCTGTTAGGTTTTGTGCCTTATGCAAGGTTTTACCCATTAAATAGTACTATAAACAATGCCTCAAACATGCCACTTTGGCTACAGAGATTTGTCCCAGGGTTTAGTTTCAAACACCCAGGTACAAGTTTTAAAGCTGGTTGTGTGTTGGTAAGGACCTGGACATCCTGAATATGCGCTGTTTGGTTTTTTTTGGGGTTTTTTTTGGTGTTTTTTTTGCAGACACAGTGAAGGGAGATGACCCTGGATGGGTCATCTGCTGGAACAAGTCAAAGCTATTATTCTGCACTTCATCAGCTATGGCCAGGTTTCAAAAGCAGGTTAGACTTGGGGAACATCCAGTGTAACCCAGACACACCAAGTTACACAATCAACCACCATCTTCAAGATACTCCAGCAACTGTCTTGACTGTCACATCCAGAATAGCCACACTTAATCAGAAACTTTGCTGGCAAACTCAATCAGTTTGGAAGCAGGCTTCTAACCAAGATACATGCCAAGTACTGAAATTTTATGTAGCTTTCATAACATCAGCAATAAAAATATCCACACAAAGTAGTCAACACAGTATTGAGTTATTTTAACAACAGATATGCAAGAACTTTAACCTGTTCAGAAATCCAAACTTGACATTGCATCCTATTATTCCATTCTTTGCCTCAGAGCCTGATTTTCAGCCAAGAACAGTGGGCTCCCTTAGACCCCTCAGGCTCCTGCAAGAGCTTGCAGGTGCTCAGCCTACCTGAGAAACACTGAGTACCTGCCAGAGCGTGGCCCCTGTGGATGTCTGGCAACTCTTTTACCCTCTATTTTGCTTTTTTAGTGTGCAGTATCCTGGTAACCACTGCAGACGTTTTCTGGCATTAAGCGCAGTTAGTTAAATGATTTTAGAAAAAAATCCTATAAGCAGCTCTAAAGTGCTCTGTTTGCTGCACAGTTTGTCCATCAAATATTGTTGTTATTCAGTTCTGCAAGTCTCACCTACAAAGTGTTATGATTGGAAACAGTTTTCAGAAAAACAGAATGATACATCCAGTGCAGTTCTCAATCTTTTTCCTCAAGGAACTGCTCTGACACAGAGGTCACTACAATGAGCCAAACCAAGAGTTTTCTTACTCACAAAGGGGCAGGGAAGGGGACAATTAGGTCTGAAAATGAAATGGTCTGATCCAGGGAAGCACACAAACAAGTACTCAAATGCAGTCTTGGATTTGGCTTGGTAAGAAAACATATTTGCAAAGAGGCTCTGGGATAAAAAGCACATCTGTTCTGCTGATGTGTCTCTCATGAGCTCAGCTCAAATTCAATCCATAGGTCAAAAGTATCTCTGGTCTTTTTTACCACATGAAATACAATGGGAAAATGACTTTTATAGATTCAATTCTCCTTTTTTAAAGGCTGCATCTCAGCACTTGAGACTTTTTTCCTGATCCCTGGTGCAGGTTAAGGTAAGAGGCAGTGCTGCAACAGTGAGGCTGCCTCACCTGCATGTGAGCCTACCTAGATTCATCTAGCAGAAAGCCACTCCATTACTTGATTATATTCAGCTACTGCTTCAGAAAAGCAGCTTGAGAATACAGTATCACTTCAGTCCCTACAGAGCTTCTTGGTTTCCAGTCTTTCTTGGAGAGAAGACTTCTACAGTTTCTGCTCTGGAACAACCTCAGTTATTTTGCCAGTGCCTGTACCAGCACGGGGACAGGTGTTTGGTTGTTTGTTTGTGGGGTGGTTTTTTTTGTTGTTGTTTTTTTTTGGGTTTTTTTTTGTTTTGGTTTGGTTTGGTTTTTTTTTCTGTTGTGGGTTGGTGGTTTTTTGGGGTTTTTTTCCCCCTTTTAATTGGGTTTGTTTGGGGTTTTCTTTTAAAGACTAGCTAAACTGACTCTCAACATTGTATCTCATGGCCAAGAAAGCTCCTGTGACAGAACTAGGACAGGCACTTCTATCACCCTTCCTAAGCTACTCTCTGTCAGGTCTGCTTGCTGCAAGTGGAACTTCAGATGTACTTAGTCTTTAGACACACACACAAGAACTTCATTAACAGCCAGGATTAAATAAGAGTCTAAAAGGGCTGGTGCCAGCTTTACCACAGCCTTACCACAGCCAAACTTGTTTTCCTCTTCACTGCTTTTTCCCCTTTCCCACTCAGCTACTCCTGTGATTCTGTTTGTGCAGAAGCAATATTGATTGCATTAATTTTGGCTTACATTCCTCCTCAGGTGCAGCAGCCAAGTTAGGAAGGGGAACTTTGACACTGTTGCTTTTAATCCACAGGAGTAACAGCTTTAAAACAAACAAATAAACATATAAAAAAGACCAATCCCCCCACCCCTAAAAAAAAAGTGAATCAGAAACACCCCTCTCCACATTTTTTACCAGTAAAATTATGGTTCTTGCAAATCTAAATCACTCTTTGCTACCTTGACAAACATAATCCTTTTCAGAATCATATTAACATATTAACGTTATGCTAACGTTCTGATTCATCACTCCTCCACTAAATTTGACAGAGACTTACAGTAGTTACTTCATTTTTAGGAGGTAAAGCATAATTGTTTTATTTGCAGTAAGTGACCAGAGCAAAATTCTGTGTTAAGTAAAATTGTTTTCAAGCTCTTTTCTGACTTGAAAAACCACTGAGAAAATAAGACAAACTTTATTCTCCACATCTATATGAGTAGAATATTTTTTTACCTACCATCAGCAGAGAGATTAGCATGTCTTTCATATGCTTTGTTTATTTCTAGAAAAGCTTTAGTCAAAACATTTTCCAAGTTCTCCTCCTCAGCAAGAAATTCCCTGGAAGCAAGCAAGCAAGCAAAGAAGTTAAACTTCTTTCCAAGAAATATACATCCTGATCAATCTGTTTCACAGTCTTATCTCCTCCCTGCATCCACTGAATTATGCTGGACTTGAGTGAAAAGGTAATGTGATTTTACTGTGTGCACTGAAAACATAATCCTGTAATTTTGCAAATATCTGAGTTCTTTATCCAGCATCCAGGGAAGTGATAGATAGAGTGTAAGCAAACCACAGGTCAGTGATCACAGAGACCCTGTGTGAAAACAGTCAGTCCACACTCTCCCTGTGTTCCAAGACATTTCCTGGACAGGGGACACAACCGTGCTTTCCTCTCCTGTGTTTTTGGGCTTGCCCAAAGGGGCAGGCACCCCACAGAGTAAGTAATTCTCAGCTTGTCTGTTCCACCCAATGCTCCTGCTGTCCCAGAGGGACAGGCAGTTACATAACCTGGGAGGCTTAACTACAATGTACAACCCATTGATTCCCGAAGGAAGGAATCTCGGCTGTAATTTACTTGACACACACTGCCCCGATGAGCACTTACTTAATATATTTTTCCATGTACTTATCACAGAAGTCTGCAGCTGCCGCCCCGCCGTGCCCATCGTACACCGCGAAGTACAGGACATCCTCCGTCAGCTGCGCGTAATCGAACCGGTCCTCGTTCTCCTTTCGCTTCCCGATGTGGCTGGCGCAGCCCACGTTGCTCAGGCTCACCTTCGGGATGGGCTTGCCGTACTTGATGCTGGGCGGGAGGAGGATGGGCTCGTCGATGCGGTTGTCCCAGATGCCGAAGGTGTCCCATGTGGTGGGCCGGCCGCTGCCGTCGGGGTCGAAGCGGGAGGCGCGGCGCTCGCAGGTGGAGATGGAGCAGGCGGCGGCGGGGCGCTTCTCGTCCTGCAGGAAGCGGGACGTGAGCGCGGCTCGCCTCCTCACTTGGAACCCCCCGGTCCGTACCAAGGTAATCAGAGTAGCCGTGGACATAACTTGTCTTCGCTGAGATTCGTAAGGGGGGAAAAAAGCCCAGGAGCGGAAGACGCGCAGCTGCTGGAATGTCTTGGAGAACAAAGGGAAAAGCGATCAGGAAACAAGAAGCGCGGGAAAGGGAATTTTCAGTTGCATCATTCAGGAAACGCTATCACCCTGAGAGCCCGCGGATCATGCGGAGCGCAGCGCTCCCTGGAAGGACTGACTGCAGCGGGATCGGCGTGACTCACCGGGAAAATATCCCACATCCAAGCCAGCTCTGCACACAGGCACTTCTGCTGGCCCCCTGCAGAATGACATCCCGGCTTTTCAAAGCCTGGAGGGGTTGAGATGGAACACATGGGAGTGATGATAATGCTAAAATACCTCGTATTTTCACATATCCATAAGGTTGTGGAAATGAGTTTATCACGCATGCTCTGCAAACACCAGCTGTGGTATCTGCACTGTGATTCCCAGGGGAAAGGGAGGAGAAATACATTTGCTTAGATTTTAGATTTTTTTATCTGCACGAGATGTTTGGTTCTGTCACATTTATAGAGGTCTTGAACAATACTTTTTAACACAGAGCTGTGAAGCTTTTCGGGTCTCTTTTCCAGTCCAGATAAATTCAAACACACCGCTTGGCTCTGCACAGACAAAAATTTGCTAATGATGCAAATTTCCTAGCATGCTGGAAAGTGTAGAAAGATTGGGTTATTTGACCTTTTGTAGAGTAACACCCAACTTGACCGAAGTCCTGGGATGCAGTTTGTAATAATTACATGTTGTTTCACTGGAGTAATTTGAACTGGACCGCACAGATCACTGTAAATAACCACACTAAAGATATAAACCCAATGACAGATTTCTAATCCAATGGCTCAAAGTTTGCTAAGGGCAGAATTATGAGTGAGAAGTATTATATGACACAACAAAAGGTCTAAAAATACCCAGGCCTATGGTGAATGAAAGAAAAAAAAAAAAACACTTAAAAAAATGACAGCAGGGTGAACTGATGCAATTTGAGCAGCAAAGAGCAACACTTCTACCCCAGTGACACTTTAATTCTCGTTTATTTCTTGGCTGGAGTGCCTTGCTGTTGTCCTTTGCCCAAGCCAATCACAACTGCATCTCTGGATCTGAAATATTTGTTAAGCTATGTGTTTAAGTTGCTAGATGAAAATCTGTGTACTCATAAAAGACATGCAATCAAAGGTCATTTAGTAAGGGGTTGTTTTAGTAAAAAATGGCAGTGACCGAGCTTTTGGGAGGCCCTCAAAAAATGTGTTGTTTCCAGCTCAAAGAAGGTTGCTTCAGATGCTGTGGGTTTACCTTTCATGCAATTCTTAGGTTGGATGGAAAGAGGAAAGGTTTCTTTACTTAGCTCTTAGAGTTAACTGCTGACTTGATAAAAGGCTGAATGTTCTGGAAATCACTGTTGTTGCACCAGCTGAATATGGAACTACATGAGATCTTAAGCTGTTCCATTTTACTGCAGGGCGATGGCAATATCATACCCTTATTTTAGTGTACTTACAGGTATTTATAACCTGGTTTATTTCCTGGAGCTGCTTTTATTTCCTGCTATCCTTGACTCGGAAGAACAGCAGGTTACCTTCCTTCTGTGAAACACAGCACAACCAAACGGAAAGCCTGCCAATTAGCAAAACCCATGCTCGCTTTCACTTCTGTCAGCTTGAGAAGAGAACATGAAATTCTTGCTATATTTAGACTACCCAGTATCCACAGCATGAATCAGAGGATCAATCCAAACTCACAAGCTAATTAATGCATTTGTTCCCTATCAAAGTCAATTCTCACCAGGCAAGTAAAAATAGTGACGATAGTTTTGCCTTTCAATTGTCTCTGCAAGTCAGGAGTAGGAACCTGCACTTTAGTTTGTTATGTAAACAGGACTGGGGACACAACAGCCTGTTCTTTCCCAGCTGATATGTCTGCAAACACTGGGCAGACCCATCTGGGCAAAACAAGACAGAGGTAATGAAAAGGAGGGCACTGGTGTTAGAGACAAAGTCCAAGATGGACAGTTCTAGATGGAAATCTGCCTTGAGGTGTTTAAGCTGATTCTGTTCATCTGTACACATTTTCCTGGAGACAAACAGTTTCTACAGACAGGCAGGGAAACACAGCACATAAAGCGGGATGAGATAATTAAAACTATAGTTTTACAGGCTGGCTGCTGCTCGGCAGATGGAAATTTTCCAGGCTGCCGGAAGAAAAGGGGAAGAAAAGGAAACCCGGAAGAAAGCGAAGGCATGCCTGCAGCCCCAGGGGAGCCGACGTATGTAAAAAAGAATGTACAGCTCCAAGTGCACTTGCTTCGTGTGCCTTCCCAGCCCCACGGATGTGGGCAGGACCGTACGGTTCTGGGTGTTAAACGCGCCTTAAAGCAGGTGCGTTGTTGTTTTATTTTTTTTTTTAAATCCGTGTCAATCTAGTCTCGCCTCTCTGCCTGGGCAGCAAACTGCACACGGACAGCAGCGACTTAAAGACGTCTCCGCTGCAGTTTGCTCATCAGGAATGGGCGCAGGCCGCGTTTATTCCGCGCATATCAAAGCTGCGGCAGCCCCGTGCCCAGCCCCGCTCCCTGACATTCCCAGCCCCGCTCCCTGACATTCCCAGCCCCGCCGCGGCCCTTCCCGCCCAGCAGCCGCGGCTGAGGGAGAGCGGAGAGAGCGGAAGGGGCAACAGAAGGAGACGCTTGCGAGCGCGGCTCCCCGACCCCGGGCCTCACCTCCTCCCGGCCCCGGCCCCGGCCCCGGCCCCGGCCCCGGCCCCGGCCCTCACCTCGTCCCGGTGCCGGGCCCGGCGGCGGCAGCGCCCAGCGGTGAGGGGGCAGCCTGGGCACGGCTGGGTCAGCCGGGGTC
>JANRGV010000084.1:11619774-11649040 GCA_024734035.1 Alethe castanea
CGCCGCCCCCGCCCCGCCCGCCGGCCGCGCCCGGCCCTCACAGCCTGCACAGCCCCCGGGGTCACGGGATCGCGGAATTTACTGGGCTGGGGAGACCCGCAGGGACCATCGAGTCCTGGCCCTGCACGGGCCCAGCCCATCCCTCCCCTGGTGCAGCTTTAGGCCGTGCCCTGTCCTGGCGCTGGTCCCCTGGGAGAAGAGCCCGATCCCCACCCGGCTCAGCCTCCTTTCAGGCCTGGGTTCGGCAGGACAGACAGGCTGTGCCTGCCAAGAGGCCTCTGGAAGCAGCAGCTGCCCTTTTGGCACCGAAATCCGAAAGATTTAAAGCATAATTGTGTGTGCTCCTGACGTGACCCGTGTCCAATCAGGAGTTTAAAGGGATCATTTGCTGTGCTACTGCCTGTCTCTGACCTTTGATGCAATTTGGCGAATCAGATGGCTCTGATTACGAAAATCTTTGAAACAAGCCGTCCATTCCACCTCATGCTATCTGCCAGAGACCAGAGTACTTGAAAACAGTCACCTGAGAGAAAAATGAGAGCAAACACAATTTCCATAGGAGCTTAAAGAGGTCACTGTCACAAGTCACAAGTTTTTCCTATACATTTTTGAGGTAAAGAAGCTTTTGTGTTGTTGGAGTGAGGTTTTTGGTTGCTCCAAAACCCAGCTACTTGTGGCCAGAAGAGCAGCAATAAAACTTCCCAGACCTCTGACTGTACAGCTCTAATTGTAGAAGAAGGGGATAGGTGAGCATGGCAGCACGTACCAAATTGTTCTGGTTTCCAGATGTGTGCTGTCCCTCTCAGCATTTAGAATGGAATTTGATCCTGTGAGTCTTTCAGGGATAGCAAGTGTCATCTATCACTGCAGGTTGTTCTCTGGTTCCCGATTGTCCTCAGTGAGACAGGAAAAACAAAGCTCTCCTGCCAGCTCTCCTGACATTGAGTAGAGAGCAGCAGTTTTCCTGAGCACAAAGGATTCATACAGGAGTGCATTCAAGCTAGCACAGTGAATTACTGAGAACAAAACCAGCATATTACCTGTAAAAAAGGTATTGCTATTTACAGAGCAGCACTAGTGGGGTCTTCCCACAAGTGCCAGGGTCCTACACAATATGGAGGCATGAGTGCTGGGAGACAATTTCTGCCCTATTGAGTTGGCAGTGAAAGGCCAGAATGAAAATGACAAACCTTTCATGTTGAGCCCTTATGTGCAGTAGAACTGCTCTTATCTGTACAAGGCTTTGGAAGGCAAGTGGGAGGCATCTGGAGAGGCAGCAGGAAAAAATGAGGCAGTGAGCATAAGAATAGCTTTGTGACAAGGCAGAAGGCTTGAAGGGCAGGGCACAATGGCAAGAACATGCAGAGGAACAGGGTACAGGGCAGGCAGGATGGGCTGCAATGAAGCATTTGGTACTTTGAGGGGCCTCTGACAACACTTGGAGGATAGGAGGCAAAAAAATTCAGGAACAGGGAAGGCAATATTTGTTTTTATGACTGCAAACAGTTAATTTGGAATTTCCCCTCACAATTTTTTCCCCTTAAGGATGAGTTAAGTTTTCTAGATTCCAGCTCTCCTAAAAAGGAATTTTTGCTCCTGTAAGGTTCTGTCTTTCTCTCTTCTGTCTTACTGCCTCTGTTCTTGCTGCTTCATCATGTTCCTGGCTTTTCCCTCTACTGCCCCCTATTCTACTTTATTTTTTTCTCCTTTTCATTCATAATTTGCACGTATTTTTCTGTTATTATTTCTCTCCTGCTGCCTCTTCCCTTTTTCACTCATCTTTCTTTCCTGCATGCTTCCATCTTCAAATTCTAAACCCATAATCTGGAGCTGTCTTGTGTGAGTGGAAAACAAACAAGACTCCTGGAGGAAGGGGCAGGTTGGTTGTCTACTCAGCATTGTAACTGTACACACAGCAGCTGGAATTCTTGGGTAGGGGGAAAAGAAATGTCCATCGTAATCTCCATGTATCAGATCTCAGACCAAGCTATAAATGCAGGAAAAGCTGGTTCTGAATCCCATGCTCTTCTCACCAGCATATGACATTAAATGTTGGAGAATTTACTTTTGCACCATGTTTTCTATCCTCATAAGTGAAGAATTTTTCCTTATAGTACACTCCTGACTAATTATCTGTCTGTAAAATCTAGGTCTGCTAACAGGTCAGAAGAGACCAGAAAACATCCTGTGGCTGTAGTGAAGTGGCCAGTATTTAAACACAGCTTTCAAATAGCTGGCAACAGCTATTATTGGGGACCTCTTTTCCTTGGATCAGGTGTCTAATTTAAGTTCAGGCCCTTGCCTTAGCCATGCTGGGGGTGTGCCCATGCCTGGCCTAGTACCCCACTGATCCTGTGCTCCCCTGGCTGATGGATCCTCTGTCTTGACCTCGAACCTGGCTTGTCTCTATGGTCAGGTTAGGTGGTCCCTGACCCCTGTTGCTCTTCCCAGCTGGCCTGGCTCTCCTTCAGGTGCCATGGAGCTGTCAGGGAGGTCCCTGCCTGCCTCACCATCCCCCTTATCCCCAGTCCTGGAACAACCATGGTGGAACAACCATGCTTCTCACGCAGTCCTCAGGGTGTGGGTAAAAAGCAGCATTCTTCTTCCAGGGAAATGTGCTTTTTGCACCCTTGCCAGGTATTGCCCTTGCATAAATAATCACAATGTTAACACTGAAACATGACTAAGCAAGCCAATAAGCATTCTGTTTAGAAACAAGAAATAAAAAATATTGGTTTTGGCACTGCTCAAATGATGTGCAACACTTAATTCTCAAGCTCATGCTCTATATTTTTATGGGTGATGTGACAAACCTTCTTTGCTCAGACTTTGGGACATGGTAATCTTGTTTCCTCTGGTTATCTTACTCAATGAGTTTCTACTTCATTTGGGATTCGTGGAATACAGGGAGATAGAAGGCATTCTGAAACAGGAGGGCTGTGGTGCAGCTTAAGCACATTCCCAGGACTGCCCAGGTCAAACTGCAGGCTCTGAACGAGTTCTCACTCACAGGGGAGGTGAGAGTCAGAGGTACATCTGTTCCCACAGGATTCCTCTCAATTCAGATGACATGGCTTGCTTCTGTCCTGGTGAAGATGGAAAATACACTCCTGTATCTAAACACTGTGCTGGAAGGGTCAGATCAAGAGCTTGCCTAGAGATTGGCTGTTGGCATTAAAACCAAAGTCAGCTTTCATTCATTCCTTGGTGGTCGCAGGTGTGATGGGTTGACCTTGAGCAGCCACCAAATGAAGTCACTGTCACTCCCTCTCCTGAGAGCAGTGCCAGCACTGCTCAGCAGCAGCCAAACCACTGCTGTGTTTGCAACACCACTCCAGCTACAAATACAAACCACAGCACTGAGGGATACTGTGAGAAAGCTAACTAACCCAATACAGCGTGTTTTCTGAAAGTAAAAGAAAATGGTTGAATTGTTTATCCTGACACTTTAAATGGCTTTGGAGTATTCAAGCAGTTTATTTGGAAACAGGAAAAAAAAAGGTTTGGCTGAGCTTTCTGTGCTCCTAGTGAAGAATATGTCTTCTTAAATTCAGGGGAAAGTGAATTAGAACAGAACGTTCCTAGCCGTTCACATTATGCCTTTGGCATTCTCCAATTACAGCATGTTAGCTGTGTAAATTGAATTTCTCCTTGAACTTCTCCAACCTAAATGATTGTGTGATTCTATTAGGAAGTATCATAAGTTAGAAGTTGTAGTACTTCAAAATATGACGATGCCATGCACGATAACTTTGTTTTAGGAATATGCAATTGAAAGATCTGATTTTTGGGATGGCTGCACAGTTGCACATCTGATTTTGTTTCAGTGTCATAGCTTCAGTTTTAGAAAGATAATATTCTAGATCAGAATGCAGTCATCTGCCTGCTGAGAAGAACCACGTGGCTATTTCTGCCTTGATGTTTAAAGAATATTCCTAATGATCTTTGAAGAGCTGTTGTAATTTGACAGCAGGAAATTATTGTGGCTTTTGAATATGTAGCAAATATTTTAAAGCAGGCTTTTAAGTGGTTTCCTTGGCAACCACTCTTCGTTAGAGATCGACGCGTGCTATTGAGTGTGCTGCTGGACCCGGATCAGCCTCGCGATATTAAAGGCACTCGTTTCCAGCACTGCCAGGTCATGCGCAGCTCCTCACTGTCCGACGGCCCCGCAGCTCAGAGGGAAGCTCGCTGCCTGCCGGGCTTTTTTCCGGACGAGCAAGGACACACCTCTTGCTGGTGAGCTGGCGCAGGCATCCCGAGGGGTGGAGGAGCTGGCCGTGCTCACATTGGCTGCGTTATCCAGCAGCTCCGAGGAATTGGGGGTTTATTTCTCATTCATCTGTGCTTCACCCCCACTGCAAGACAATGCTTGTGACTTGTGGTTCCTCTTTACAAGAGATAGTAAGCACAGCTCTTAGCTGCACAGCATTCTTTTATTTTCTGTCTTGCATCTCAGCTGTCTGGGGCATCACATAATTTATCTTTCAGCCCCAAATTCAGTATTTATGATCAACAGGAGTGTAAAGCCATTAATGATGGAGAATCCTGGAGGCATCATTAATGTAAAGAAGAACATCTCCTGCTCTCTCCCAAAACTTTCCAGTTACGTATTCTCTCTGATTTGGATTGGCTTCCTTATTTGCTATGGACATCTGGGGTTAAAGGCAGCTTTATCAGAACTGAGCTGAGCATCTCCAAGAAAACAAATGCTGCTGAGGGGAAATGTGCTAAACAGTGATCCTAATGGAGGGCACTTGCCTTGTGTTTGTCATCAGCCCTGTGGGAGCCTCATTGGATGTCCCAGCAGTGCTGGGGTCTCTGGGGGTAGATTTGGTAAATAGAGTTGGTGAAGTGAGGTCATTGCTGACAGGCATCCTTTCAGAGATTGTCATACTTGTGTTTCTTTAGGTGAGCCTGATGTGTAGGAGTAGTGTCTTGCTTGGCCATGCTTTTCTTTCTGGAACTCTCAAGAGAAAGGCTTTTCTAGAACTGACACAGAAAAAGAGAGTGCTTTCTGAAAGCAGTTGCTACTTTGTATTCATGGGTTTGAAGGCAGAAATCAGCACAAATTCCTCAAAGTAGAAATCATGCAGAAGACTGCTCATGTGTTACCTAGTCTGTGGCATTATTGCACTCACTAGCAGTTTTTATTTCCTTTCCCTTTTTATTTCTTACTCATCTTTGCTTACCAGTTGCTAATCCAACCACTGCCTGCTGTTCTGGAAAGGGTTACTGCTTTATCCTAAGAGCAAATAAGAATAGGATAATAAGCATTCAGTGTTGTAAATCCATGCCACTTCTGTAAGACCAAAACTGAAGCAATATTCAAACTAAATTACATGTTTGTATAAAAACAGAAAGACCAGGGCCCAGATGCAAAATAAAATCCTGAAGCATTGTTTTGAAATGCAAACAATTTTGTAAAATCCTGTGTTTACAAGTGAGCCTGGGAGCTTGCAGGTCCTGACCCAAAGCATATGGAAATTTTGGAGGATCCTCCTGTTGACTTAGAGAGAGAATGAGAATCTTCATGGACCGCACTGGGTCCACAGGAAGATGGATGCATTCAAAATCATGTCCAGCATTGAATGGAAGCTTCAGCTGCATGTAATCTTTGGTCTTGGCATGAGAGTGTCATGTAGAAACAGATTCTGTGTGTGATCTGAGCTGCTTTGCCATCTACCTTTGTACAGGCCCACTACCGGCACTGGGAATCTGGAGTGCTGTGATTCTGCACTTGCAGAATATCTGCTGCTGTCATCTTCTTCCATTTCTGATTATTTCAAAAACTCAAATTCGTGCTGATTGAATGGCATGAATTGTCAGCATTTGAAGGAAAAGCCTGCTTAATTCTCAGGATAACTTAAATGCAGGGAGAAGAAAGAAGTAATATTTGCACTTAGCTTCATTCACATGGTGGAGGTGTGATGGTTACACTGTTAAATGTCAAACTATGCTTAATCCACCTGAGCAGGATTAACTACCTAGGATGATATTTAGGAATGTTATTTGAATGTTTTCAAGACCAAGAGGAGGATAATTCAGAAGCCTATTTTGAAAAGAATTGTTTTGAAAGAAACGGTAGTAAATATCGATGAAAACAAAAATGAAGAATGGCCTTAAATTTTGGCTTTACTCTGACAGGAGGTGGCACAGCCCACCTGTTTTTTGTACCTAGCTAAGGGAATGGTAATTTTGAGCAGGTAGGCACATCCAGATTCAGTCTGTCACCTACTGTATTCTAACCCTGGGTGAGCCTGGCCCAGCTGTGGTCCTGAATGAAAACATGTAAGGTTATCCCATCAGCTGGGAAAGCCTCAGTAAACAGAAGTGTTTCCTCACAGATTCTCATGGGTCCTGACTTTGTGTGCCTTCGGTCTCTGCTCCTGGAGACTCTTGTGAGCTGTTCAGCCCTTTGCCTTTCAGGTGAGTCACTTTGCACTGTTGCATCTGTGCATGATTATGTTCCCTCTGTCTCATTTGGGATTTCAGGTTGCTCCAAGCCTGTATTTAAGTTCTCATCGTTTTCTACATCACTGTGAAATGACTGTTTTTCCAATGCTTTTTGATCCATGTATTGAAATAAGCAAAAACATGTTTTATGCTTGGTGCCACAGAGAAGGAAAGGTTTCCTGCAGCACAGAACCAGTCAAAACGCTTGTGACAGCACATCTAACTTTTATTGAATCTCCCCCTTCCCTGGCCCCATTCCCTTCCTCCCTGTGATCATCATACTCCAGCTATGGTTGGCCAGAGTTCTCCCTTGCACAGAGCAGTGTGTTGCCAACACCACTGTTGTTTGCAAATTTACAAGGTCTGGTTTTAAACGCCCTTGTGACAAACAAAAACATCTTTATATGCTGCTACTGTCTTAACAGTGGTTAACCCTATATCACAGTGTGAATATGAGATTCTAGAGTGTATCTTTTCCAAAATGCTTTACATCTAGGCCCAAACTGCAGAGCTGGAGCAGAGGATCCTTTCCACACACAGTGTCTGTCAGCAGACTGGGCAGCTGAGGAAAAGGCCCAGCTGTTCTGCAAGATACCTCTGCAGGGGCTGAAAAGCAGCACTTTGGCACACAGGAGACATGGAGAGGCATGAGCCCTGGGCCTTCATTTCAGGGGAGCCAAGGCCAGCTGTTAGGGTCAGCATTAGCCCCCTGTGAAAGCTGAGTGGAGTTGGCTGTTGTTCCTGCAAGATTTATACCTTCTCTTCTCCACCGGCACCTTGTCTCTTTTTGCTTGACCTCCACTTCCCACAGCACTCATGATGGACCTGTTTCAGAGGTCAGCATGTTCTGAATTCTGTGTGAGCCTTTGGAAAAGCAGCATTTTTATATTGGCTTTTAACTGATGCATTTTAAATGGTTATTAAACATTGCTTATCACTTGCTGACCATATGGAAATACTTGACATTTGCACAAACTACATTCAAAGTATTTGATAAAGCCATGCAAAATATTCTCCTTTCTAAAAGATCTTACTGTGAGCACCAGAGAGGAGAGAAACAGGACTCTATCCAGCATGACCTGCACAGTAAAATGTCACTTAATGCAGACAGCTTGTTGTCTTCCATTTTACATCTTCTTTTAAAGAAAGCTTTGATGCTGCAAGGCTGGAAAAAAGAAAAAGCACAGTGCCCAGTACAACACAGTGCACTGCAGCAGCAGATTTGATTTGTTTGCCTCATAGGGTAGGTAATGCATTTAAGTAATTGTGTAGCACAGCAAAGTCAAATTTCGCAGACCACAGCCTGTGACAGACATAAATCAGTGAGCTGGCAGATGGCCCAGCTCCTTGTTGGGCACCTTCCCAATATGTATGAATTGGGGAGGTGGGTATCAGTTACAGGTGTACAATCCAGCTGACAGGACAGACCCTCAGGCTCTTTGGAGTCTAACACAATTAGCTGTGACACATCTGACAGCTTTATATCTGTGCATACTTCTCCATAATAACAAGACACGGGTTCAAGTGAATGTAACAGCTAATGAATGAAGGCACAAGCAGCTTCAACAAATGTTCACAATGTTATTTCCAATATTTTAAGACTCAATCCATATATCTGAATTCAAGTTCTGCATTACTTTCTGACAAATATAAAAGAGGATGTTCCAGAAAGATATGGTTGATAAAGCTGTAGAAAAGAATCAGACAAACCTGACAACCTCCAGCAATGTTTGATGGCAGTGATTTGTAACCTGGTGTTTTGATTTATACCTTGATACAGGTTTAATTGTCTGACACCAAGAAAACCTGTCTGTCATGCTGTGCAGGTGTTTATCTGGAATGCTATATTGCCATGGAGATTTTGAGGTAAATAAATAAAACCAATTTGTTTTTATTTGCAGCCTTGCTGGGTGAAGATGCGGGCTTTTAATCGTGTCTCTCTTGGATGCTAAAGGAAAAGGATTGATTAGGACATTGTGGTTGGGTGACCTCCTTGTACCTCCTTTTTAATAACTGGGGCCTCTCATAGAACCAGGCTGTGCTGGTTTTGGCTGGGGTAGAGTTATTTTTCTTCACTGTAGCTGGCATGGGCTATGTTTTGGATTTGTGCTGGAGATAGCGTTTGTAAGACAGGCATGTTTTTGTTGCTGACAGGGCTGACACAGAGCCAAGGCCTTTTCTGCCTCTCACCCCAGCCCAGCAGCGAGGGGGCTGGGGATGCACAGGGAGCTGGGAGGGGACACAGCTGGGACAGGTGATTCCAAGTGACCCGAGAGATATCCCATAACATATGGAGTCATGCTCAGCAGGTGAAGCTGGGGGAAGAAGGCAGAAGGGAAGGACATTCGGAGTGAGGGTGTTTGTCTTCCCAAGTCACCTGCTCTACTGGGAGTGGCTGAACACCTGCCATGGGAAGCAGTGACTGAATTCCTAGTTTCCCTTTGCTTGTGTGTGGAGCTTTTGCTTTACCTATTAAACTTTCTCTTAACTCATGAGTTTTCTCACTTGTTTTTGTTTTTTTTTTTTCTTCTTTTTCTTAGGATTCTCTCTCCCTTTAACCAGGGCAGAGGAATGAGTGAGTGGTTTTGTGGGACTGAAGTGCTGGCTGGGGTTAAACCATGATACAAAATTACAAATGCAGGACAACAGTGGCTTTTTATCTTTTTGGCTTCCTACCAAAATGCTCATAGACTTCTTGGACATCAGCAAAAGCTGGGGGTGAGGTGGCAGGTGAGCTGCAAAGTTATTCTAATGTCCTTTTCCTAAATCATTGCATGGGCAAAAATCTGTCTCCCCACAGAGCTATTCCCTTGTGTCCATGTCTGCGCAGGACAGTCATCACCTGCTTTATTGGAAATGCAGTATATCTGTAAATGCATTGCTCACTGACAAAATTACTTTTCTGTCTTGCTGCTCATCATCAGGACCAGTTCTGAAATCAGCAGTTCTTCTGAGACCTGTGTCCGCTCATCTCCCTCCCTCCTTCCCAGCTAGCATCCAAAGGGCACATTAAATATAACCTTGGCCTCTGGTACAAAAATAAATCATGAAACATGACCCTCATGCCAGTTAAAGAAGAAGCATTGCAATTCCTACTGCGCTGACTCATAGTAGCAAGTATTTCCCCTTCTTTGAAAAGATGCTGTGAGTGCCAGCTCCATGAAGAAGAGCACAAAGCACAAGCACCAGCCAAGTTCTGCTGAGACTCTGCAGCCTGTGGGTGACAGATGAGGTCTTTGCTGTTGTGTCCTGTGTCTGGCCAGAGCCGTGGTTTCCCCCATCAGCAGTTCTCACAGGGATTGTCTGCACAGTGTCACAGGAGCCAACAGCTGGAAAACACATTTTAAACTCCCTGCTTCAGTCTGGTCTTTGAGGGAAACCTGCAAGGTGGTGCCTGCAGGCAGGAGTAGTTCAGGTTCTGGGTTGCCAAAATATCCCACTCTCAGCCAGCTCTGCCACGGCAAAACCTGCGCATTGGGTCTGCATCTGTGTATGGGGAAAATGTTCTAGCAGAAATGGGAGTTCTCAACTCCTTAACTGCGAGAGGGACCATGATGGTAACAGAAAATGGATGTAAGTATCTCAGAGTAATTGCCAGGTAAGAACTGCCTTCAGCACTGTAACACTAGGTCTGCCCTGCTGAAGGAATGGAATGGCTTGGAGGGTGCTTTCCTGGGGGGTATCCCCAGTGCCTCACAGCAAAATTCATCGGGGACTTATTAACGCGGGACAAAAAGCAGCATATTTCCTCCTCAGAGACCAGGATGTACTTGGACTTTGTGTTTATTTCCCACAATGATGTCCAGCAAAAGTACCTGCAATGTACTTGAAGAGCCTCGAAGCTCTTCATTCCTGTCCCCTCCTCTCTCGGCCTTGGGAGTTTTCCCTGCCCGGAGGGGACGATAAAACAAACAGCGTCACTGTGATTTACTGTCCCGCGCTGGGTGCTGCAATGAGCTCCCCTCGTCAGCTCCCGGCAATAGCGCACATATCCCAGAGGCAGATCCAGAGGCTGTGGATCCTGAGATGCGGATGACAGGGGGAGCCAGAGGCTGTGGATCCCGGGAAGCGGTGATGACAGGGGGATCCAGAGGCTGCGGATCCCGGGATGCGGATGGCAGGGGGATCCAGAGGCTGCGGATCCCGGGATGCGGATGACAGGGCGATCCAGAGGCTGTGGATCCCGGGATGCCGTGATGGCAGGGCGATCCAGAGGCTGTGGATCCCGGGATGCGGGGATGGGCGGCGATCCAGAGGCTGTGGATCCCGAGATGCGGATGACAGGGGGATCCAGAGGCTGTGGATCCCGGGATGCGGTGATGACAGGGGGATCCAGAGGCTGTGGATCCCGGGATGCGGGGATGGCCGGCGATCCAGAGGCTGTGGATCCCGAGATGCGGATGGCAGGGGGATCCAGAGGCTGTGGATCCCGGGAAGCGGTGATGACAGGGGGATCCAGAGGCTGTGGATAACGGGATGCCGTGATGACAGGGGGATCCAGAGGCTGTGGATCCCGGGAAGCGGTGATGACCGGGCGATCCAGAGGCTGTGGATCCCGGGATGCGGATGGCAGGGGGATCCAGAGGCTGTGGATCCCGGGAAGCGGTGATGGCAGGGGGATCCAGAGGCTGTGGATCCCGGGATGCGGATGGCAGGGGGATCCAGAGGCTGTGGATCCCGGGAAGCGGTGATGACAGGAGGATCCAGAGGCTGTGGATCCCGGGATGGGGATGGCAGGGGGATCCAGAGGCTGCGGATCCCGGGATGCGGATGGCAGGGGGATCCAGAGGCTGTGGATCCCGGGATGCAGTGATGGAAGGCGATCCAGAGGCTGTGGATCCCGAGATGCGGATGGCAAGGGGATCCAGAGGCTGTGGATCCCGGGATGCGGGGATGGCCGGCGATCCAGAGGCTGTGGATCCCGGGATGCGGGGATGGCAGGGGGATCCAGAGGCTGTGGATCCCGGGAAGCGGGGATGGCAGGGGGATCCAGAGGCTGTGGATCCCGGGATGCGGTGATGGCTGGCGGTGCCGCTCCCGCCGGGCGCTCGCTGGCGCCGCCTGGTGCCCGCAGCGCGGCACCGCAGCAGCGCCGCCCTCACTGCCGCCGCCTGGTGGCTCAACAGAGGCACTGCGGCACGGACTTGGTGGCGTGCCTGATCCCGGTCCCTGCGCTGGGATTCACAGTCACGGGGTCCTGCAGCTTGGAAAGGACCTTCAGGGGCTGAGATCATCGAATCCAGCCGCTAACCCAGCACTGTGGAGCACACCGCTAGACCACGTCCCCAAGTGCCACATCTAAACTGCGAAAACAAACGGGCTGTGTATGGGTCATGCATGCCTCCAGGGGTGGTGACTCCACCGCTTCCCCATGCAGCCTGTTCCACAGCTTGACAACCCTTTCAGTGAACATATTTTTCCTAATTATCCAATTTCCACCTCCTCTGGCTCAACTTGAGGCTATTTCCTCTTGTCCTGTCCTTTACTCCCTGGGAGAAGAGACCAGTCCCTTTCTGGCTACAATCTCCTCTCAGGTAGTTTTGGAGATCACTAAGGGCTCCCCTGAGGCTCTTCCAGACTAAACACCCTTATCTACCTTACCAGAATTCTGCTCCAGACCTGTCCCAAGCACCGTTTCCTTTCTCTGGCTTCACTCCAGCCCCTCAATGGTTTTCTTGTAGTGAGGGATCCAGAACTGAACACATGATTTGGGGTGCAGTCTCAGCAGTGCTAAGTACAGAGGCATGATCACTACCCTGGTCCTGCTGGCCACACTTGCTGATAGAGGCCAGGCTGCAACTGGCCTTCTTGGCCACCTGGGTATTCACAGTTCTCCAGGTGAAGTGCTCAGCAGTGCTGAGTAAAGGGCTTCATTAGGCTTTGGTTAAAACAAGCTGGCTTCACCAGAGGCTGTAAGGAGCAGAGGTGTTCCTGTTCACTGTCCCACCAGACTGGTAAGAGGCAGAAGTGAAGGTAAGCTGTGAAATATGGCTTTTATATCCATCATGTCAGGCAAAATTATTTCCTATGGTCAGAACTGGTTATGAAATACATGTCTACAGTAGAACTGTGTTTAAAATATACATGTAAAGATAATAACTAAGGTCGAAAGAAGTTCTCACTTCAAATGCTAAGGTCTATTTCATTTCTATTTCTAGCTGAAAGGCTTTGTGGGAAAAAGAGCTGTTTGTTCTTGTGAAGGGTTTAACCTCCACCTAGTAATACACATTATTTCCTACTTCAGAAGCTAGGATGCTTTATGTAGTTCCCTGTAAATTTTTGGAAACATAGAGGAAACAAAGTCTGCCTTCCCCCCTAGCTTTGTCCATTTCCATTTAACTGCATAACTGTTTTGACATCTTGTCTATACCCAAAATTACTGCAGTTTCCTCAACAAGAAGAGGTTCTGTAGTGCCCTTTGCTAAAAATCATGATGTAAGATAAGGACAGTGGAAGTGCCAGAAAATTTCCTGTTCTCAGCTTCCCTGAATCAAGTAAAATCAGTCCCAAGGATCTTTATACAGGTTTAAGAAAGGAGAAGTCACTTCCCTTATCACACACTGCAGACAAAGAGAAGGGCACTTTTAAAGCCAAGGAGAACTAAAAGTGCACAGCTCAATCAACACTTCAGGATATGACTATTTGTTCTTTATTTTAAAAAGGGGAATGAAAGTCTTGTTCAGTCTTGTCCTTTCGAGTTTCCAGTCCAAACACAATGGATTTCTATTAATTCTCTTTTAATGATCAAGTTTTGAATAACACTTTCTTAGTGCTACATGTGTCAAAGATATTTTTAAATGTTCCTAAGAAATGTAACCTCATGGTATTTTTTTTAAAACCTCCAGTGAAAACGTTCCGTTCCTACCAAAAGACTCTTTTCTAGAAACCAATTTTTTATATACACCAACCATACAAACTATTATCAAGTCATCAACAGAAACTGTGCTTTATTAAAAATATATTTTTAAATCTACTAGAATAAAAACAACAAACTTTCTCTATAAATCTGACAGTAGTGTTGGGCCTTTCTTTCATTGGAAATCTATGCAGTCCATTAATTTAAGAATGTTTTACTTCTGGATAGAAATTATTCTTAAGAATTCAAGAAAGACTACTAATTTATTTTAATAGAAGGAAAACCCAAGAGACTGCACTAGCTTTTGTTGCTTTCTGCAAGTGAAATTCTTCTTTTATCTAATATTTATGAATATACTATGCAAAAGAAATCAGTATTCTTGTATAACATATTTATGTACTCCATGTTTGAGGGAGGAATCATCATCATTTTATTTAGCATCTGAATCAAGAAAATTATTATTTCCAGATGTAAAAAAGTATCTTCCCTTTTATTTTAGTTGTCATAAAACATACATAATACACATTATCCCCAAATTTCCCTTTGCTTTTACCTTACAAGCAAAGTAAAACACAAGTTCTTTGTTTTAAATCCTTCTCTCCCCTTCTCAGATAACTCCTACAAATGTTTTTGCACTTCTAGTTTAGCAAACCTTACAGGCAGAGTATAACTACAGAAATAACTTGCATAGCAAAAAAGCCAAGCTAACTCTGTACCTTGGCACAGTCAGATCCTGATGGCCCACTTCCATGGCAAACTCACTTCAGTTAACTTTATATGAAAACACCCTAATTTAGGAAAAAAATATTTAGTTCTGATATGTGTAACACTTTATTTTTGCCTACAATAAGCAGGTATTAAGGAATGGATTAGTCAAACCTGAATTCCATTGGGAGTAACATTAGTGAACGGCTCAGGTGTAATTTAGGCAGAAAAAAAATCAAGGTCCAAGAACTTTGTCATGCAGGGCTCATTTTTGGTGAGGATATGCTTTTCTATAGCACTTCTACAGCCTATTTAATGCTCTGGTTTTGATTTTGCTTCAAATTTACGTTATTTAACTCACCTGAAGTATTTACAGCACTGTGGAAGTCCAGGTGCAGGCAGCCTTATGCCTCATTGGCAACATTTTCTTTAGAGCCCTGGCTCACATGAGAACCTCCCTGCTGTCCTATTTTCTTGCATGGATATATAATTCTTCCTTTATTGGTCCTCATTAATTAAAAATACTTGGAATAGTTTGGATCCCACTGTAGCAAAACATCATGGCATAACACATAAATTATGAAGAAAAAAACTACTGCTAGCATGGATCACTTCCCAGCATTTGTAATAAGAGGGAGAACAGTGAATTTCCAGCCCCTCTCACCTCTGGTGTTACTCCCTTCCCTGGGAGTGGCCACTCCTGCCCTCTCCTCCAGAATCTCCATCCATTTCCTTCTGCTGCTGCTTTGGAGGGCACAGGTAGAGCCAGAGTCCTAAGAGTTCTCTGGTTGAAAGAGCAGAAAGCTGTTTAGACAAAATAATGGTCTCTTAGTGGAAGTACAATTAAATGTGGCCTCTGTAGGGAATAGAGGCCAGATGTTATATGCTGCCTCTGAATTTTCTACTTCTGCAAATTAAACAGGGTTGGAGGGGGGGGACAGATAATGCCTGTGCTCCATAATCCTCTGCTCTTTTAGGTCATGCTTAAGTTGATTGTTCAGATTTACCTGTTTTAGGGCATTTTTGTGTATTCTCTCTTCTTTTTCCTGTTTTTTATCCTAAGCAAAGGATTGATTATCAAAATTTTTGTGTCTGTGTGCTTCTCAGTTCCCTGGATTTTTTTTCCCTGATCTTTGATGGAACAATTTGGAATTTATCCATAAAATTGCTAGTGAGTTTTCCTGTAACTGGGATATCATGCATCTTTTTATACAAGCTTGTTTTAGCTCATTATTATGCTATTCTGAAAGCTCTGATTTTTCTATAAGGTATTATTTTGTAAAAGGACCCTAGTGAGGCAGTTGAACATTTTCTTTCTCAGATATTTCCCACCAAACTTGCCCGTGTTGCAGCTTAAAGTCTCCCCTTCTCTCCTGCCAACTCAGCTATAGTCAATCATGCAATTTAGTCTGATGATAATTTATTCTACTTAATCATGCATGAGATGTAAAAATCCCAGAGGAGGAATTTGGGCAGCTGGAAATTAGGAAAGGGAAAAAATCCCAAACCAAACATTCCCACCTTTTCTCCTTGCAAGCTCAGCATATCCTATGCTGAAATTACTGAGACACCATGGTGCCCTGCTTTTTTCACAGTCCCTTGGTGCAGGAATCACACTTTAAATCATTCTCCAAAAGCATGACTTAGTTAACACTTCATTATGCAAGAAGATTTCCACTATGCTGTAGTTGGCAAAAAAATCTGACTTTCCTCTTGCATTTTATCCAGCACCCACTTCAAATTAAGAAAATGAGACTTTAAAAGTTTTTGTCTAAAAGGTATATGCCTGAATGTCTTTTTACCCAATCATCACTTTTACTGGGTCCATATGTTAGAAATATGAAAGATCAGATACCACAGCTAAATTAAGACATTTCTGTGACTTTTTTTCCTTTCAAGGAATAAGTATTTCACTGTACAGAATTATTTGAAGAGTAGCATGTTTCATCTCAAGGATCAGGAATGGCTTGCGGCATAATTTTACAATGTGGCTCATTAAATTAATTTAGTAAGTGAAGAACATGATTATTTGCTCACATAAGTGTTTTTAAATTGCACTTTTCAGACTACCAGCTGTCTGAAGTGTCACAGGAGCTGCTGCATATGTGGTCCCAGGACCAAATTATCCCTTTTACAGCTTATATTAAGACGATGCAAGCCTCCAAAATATTTGAGGGAAGCAAGGGATGTAGGAAATCTGGCAGCCATGATTTTAGTGGAAAATTCTTTTCCAAAAAGCAGCAAATAGACTTATCACCAGTATCCAGTCCCCAACAATGTCCACACTCCTGTAATGCTGGAATTCAAGCCTTTAAAAACATGTGGATACCTAGACCTATTTTTTACAGCTGAATTCTAAACCCTTTGTTTAGTTTTTGCTTCTTTCTTTAAGCAAGACTCCAGTTTGCTATATTTATTAAATTCAAACAGTGAGGTTACATACTAACATCTGATAACACCGATTTTAATTTTGTATCCTTTTATGATGTAAGTTTAAGTTGAAAAAGAGATGCTTCTGAAATGGATAAATAACCCTTGCCACGCTACTGGAATTATACTTAAAATATAAAAGGTGGAGAGAAAGCACCCGTGGCATTTTCATCAAAATCAGTCCATCTGCACTACCAGGTCATGTAAACCTTTATTTCTGCACTTAGGCCTTCTTTACTGGATCTTTTTCAGCAAAATACAATGACCTAACTAAAGAGACCTCAGCATATTTCAATATGCATGAGCTTATGCAGAAAGGTTTCTCTGCCCTGAGTTTGTCTGTAATAATGGGATATCCTGACAAAGAAACCACAGAAACATTTTAAAGGAAGTGCCATCAAGAAGTCATCTAGTTCACTTCCCTACTATAAATATTTTTAGACCCATTCATTTATATAAAATATATAAAAAGTGGAGTGATTGTTGTAGAAAATTCCTGCTACTCTTGGATTCTTTATTTTTCATCATGCTAACAACACATGGATTTCTTTTTCTTCTGATGTGACTGGCTCTCAGAAAACATGTGTAAATATATATATATATATTTTTTAATAACTACCAATATTCAAAATGAGGAAATTTTTAACAAGAATTTGAAGTACCTCGCATTACAAAATATCACATTACCTTTTAATTGTTTCTTTCTTTCTATGTACACAGGCAGTTTATAAATGTATAGACTTCAGTCTGTATTTTTTAGAAAAAAACCCCAATTCTACCCTACATTAAATCAGGATGCTCATTGATTCCATCTTTAAATCCTCATAACAATGCAGATCCTGGTTTGAAAACTGACATCCCCTTCAAGTAAGAAATGCATTTACTGATACATACATGTCACATAAATTGAAAAGAAGGACTGCCAGAAATGAAACAGTAAGGATTAAGTTTGTCATATGAAATGAACAGAAGTTAGAATGGCAAACAGCCTTTCTGTAGAGTAAAAACTCAGATGGACAGTGCCCTGAGGAAAGTGGTCTAGGCTGGCCTGTTCAACTCTGATTTCTGTAAAGAACATAGAATCATTGAGCAATTTAGGTCGGAAAGTTCAGACAGGTTGCTCAGGGTTTTACGCATCCAAGTGTTTTTTTAATTTTCCATGGTTGTGGATTCCACACCCTGTCTGGCAACATGCAGCAACAACACCCAACTCCATCCCTGCAGAGCCACAAAACTCCTGTTTCTACTGCTCAGCCCATCCCCACATCCAGCCCCATACACTTCCTTTTCACATTTGAACTGAGTTAGGAGTTTCCTGTTCAACCAGTCTGGCTGCCTGCTGTGTACACCCATTTTCCTGCCGTTCTGGGTGGATGGTCCCTGTGCTTTCAGGATGCTGGCATCCAAGACTGACCAGTGTCTGTGGCCCTTTGCCTTTCAGAGCACCCTGTCATGAATCACATGGTGATTTGGGTTGGGAGGGCTCTTAAGGATCACCTCATTCCACCCTGTCTGCCATGGGCAGGGACACCTCCCACTAAACCAGGTTGCTCAAAGCCCCATCCAGCCTGGCTTTGAACACCTCCAGGGATGGGGCATCCACAGCTTCTCATGAGATCCTGTCTGCTGGCTGTCAGAACAACAGGAAATTCAGTTTTCAGCCTGCCACTGCTGCTTCTACTCTCTGCTTCTGATACTATCTCCCTTCACTTCTGAGATAAAAAATACTAAGGGAAGAGCCAGTAAATCACAAATCATTCAAAACCACATGATTTTTATCTTTTTTGAAACAGCTGGCTGCATGGTATCACATCCTATTCTTTTCAGACCATAAGAGTGGCATAAGGTTACTCCTTGTTTTTCCAAGTGTCAGTTTCCTTCAGAGAGAAAAAAAGATGATGAAACAGCTGAAAAATTATGTCTGTGATAAGCACCTGTGTTACAATGACCTGGGAAAGAGGAAGAAGTGGCCAGTCAGATTCTCCATTCTTCTGTCTGTATGCTTGAGACAAAGTTATGGGTATTTAATTTATGTCTGAATATTTTTAGGCTGCTTTTGAATTTCTAATATGTCAAGAGGTGTGCTGGCCATTCTTTGAGTTGTAACACTCCTCAGCCAGCTTCATCTACTGAATTTCAGGGAGAGTAGAGCAGATCTGCTTCCATCTGGAAATGGAGCACCCCAAAAGTTATCATCTGCTTTCTGTCCTATGATATGCCACAACATAATTCCAACTGCTTGCTCTCTTTTAACCCTCTCTCTCTCTACATTGAATATAGAGCTGGTTTTCCTCCTCTCTTCACACTGTTGGTTTGTGTGTTATCCATTACTCAGGTTAATTCTAGAGAGGGAAGTTTCTAGA
This sequence comes from Alethe castanea, assembly GCA_024734035.1. NCBI lineage: Eukaryota > Metazoa > Chordata > Aves > Passeriformes > Muscicapidae > Alethe > Alethe castanea. Next base: position 11,638,585 of record JANRGV010000084.1, read on the forward strand.
GGAAAGTTTCTAGAGGTAAGATTTCAATTTTAAAAAAGTTTTCATTCTCAGACTCAAATCCTACTAAAACTAAGGGTGCTTTCCATCATCATTGAAGGATTTTTTAGAATGTTCTCCATATGTGCAAATCTACACATCTCGGGATTTGAGGATGTGTATTTTATTTTAAACAAAAGAAGTAAGCAATTTAAAAGTAGTCCAAATGCTGCAATTTGCAGTGAGAAAACTGGCATTTTGTCGAATACAACCTATTTGGGACTTCCCTAAGTGAACATCTAAGCATTTAAAATGCACTCGGTATTTGAGCTATCTCCATAAACTTTGTGCACTAGAGAAACCTTCCTGTTGTGGTTCCCAGGCACAGCACAGTTATTTGGATATATTCTTGGGCAGTCCTTCTGAGGGTCAGTTTGCAATAGCTCCCCCAATAGCTGGTGGCACCCAAGGGCACTGAAGCAATCCTGGTGCAGATAACTTGACCACATTGCACCAGGACTGGTGCAGCTCAACTGCCTCCAACTGCTGCACGACAGCTGAGCTCTGCTTCCTGTGATAAAAGCAAAATGCCAGGGAGGAAAGGTCAGAGATAGACTTCTGAAATTTCTGTGAGGAGAATGGTTTCACAGAATATTCTGAGTTGTAAGGCTCCCACAAGGATTGTGGGGTCCAACTCCTAATTGAATGTCTCATACAGGGATCAAACCCACGACCTTGGCATTATTAGCACCAGGCTCTGACCAGCTGAGCTCATCTCAGGGTTTTCATTTCTAAACTTGATCTCAGTAATATTCTTCCTTACATTGTGGGTTTTCCATAAGGGTCTCCCTGTTTGCTGAAGGAATAACCAGGCTTGAGAGGGAATGGCTGAAGGTGGTATAGCAACATGTCAACCCCCTTTTTTCCACGCTATAAATTCAGCTGCCTTGGAGGAAACCACCCCATGACTCGGAGTACTTTTGGATAAACATTATTAATAACAAATTCTAATTGGTCATTATTGCTTGAACAGAAAATATCAGATTTCATTTTCACCAAGAGGAAATGAAAATGTCGTGTACTGTAACATGACAAGCATGGAATTTACAGTAGTGATATGTACTTGTAATTACCTTTATATGTGTAAATGCACACAAAGCAGAACACCAGGGAGGCCATTTTACAACAGATTTAATCAAGAGAACATCTATGTCTCCTCATAAACTTACCTGACCAACTTTGAAAAAAGAATGGAGTTGATTAGACAGGTTAATGGGGTGATGTCTTTATAAATGACAGATGGCCATGTTAGAACAGAAAGTTGTTCACTCTCCATTTTTTATTTTATTTTATGAGACTATTTTACTTTTTTTTTTGTTTTACTTATGAAAGAATTGCTCATACATTTTTGATTAGCAGTGTTTTGCTGGGGAAAAAATTATTTCCAACGAAACTGAACTTTTAACTAGATGGATGTTGTCATTACACTTAAGTGGCAGTGATCAAAACTAAAATACAAAATGAATTTTTTTTGGAATTCCAGGTCTTTATAAACATCCTGACCTCCCCCCATTGGCCTGCAAATGGAGAAAAGTGCTTACAGATTTGCAAGCTCATAAGAACATAACAAAGAAATGGAAACTTGTAGAAGAAAGCTAGCTTTTTAATGTATAAGGAACCTATTTGTGGTGAATTTGGCAGAGTAATTAAAAATTGCATGATTTGAAAAAAAGAGAATTAATTAGGAATAATTTAAAACTCTATTATAATGCAAAATTAGCTATACTTAAAAAAAAAGTAATAATATCTACCGGGGCACTCAGAATGATCAAAGTGTGGATAACACAGATTGTTCATCTTCCCTCAGACGTACAAGGTGTCTGGAAGTGAATCACACAATCACAGTTAGCACAAACAGTGCTAACTGAAGGAGGATTCACCAGGTTCTTCACACAGGTCTCTGCCCTTGTGCTCTGGGACCTCTGGGCAGGCCTGAAGAGGAGGATGTGCAGCACCTGACGTTGCTGTTGAAAGCCCTGAGGCTTTCAAGAGCAGCAGTTCTTGGCTCTTTCCTGAGGAGCACTTGGCAGTAGGCTGTGTGCCACCACTGGTATGTGCCATGGTTTGGGAAGCTCTGTATAAAGATTCCCAGTGCCTACTTGACTGTCAGATAATCATAGCATTGCAATTATTTCTGCAGCATTCTCCCATCTCTCTTTTTTTTCCCATATGTAAAGAAATCTCTTCCCAAATAGACCAAAAATTAAGAAAACATGATATGCATTGCTAACCTTCTACTATTTTCCTCCTCCTCTGGCATTTTTCACTGACCTGAAGCATACAGCTTCTTCATGTGAGGCAGGTCATTGATTAAAACAATTGTATTGAACATCTCTCTAGCCTTCCGTGCACGAATGTGAGCAAACCAAAGTCTCCCAGGAATGTTTTTTCTTGAAATTTTCTCAGTGAATTTAGGATTTATGAGAACTACTAGAAAGTTTTAAAAAAACTCTGAATCTTTGGGGCCTTTTTGCATTGATTAGGATTGTAGTACCAGAGCCAGAGCGAAACAATACTTAATACCTTTGTGGAACTCTGCAGCTGATAGCAGTAATGAAAGGTAATTCTAGACAGGATCATATGGCTGCAGTGCATCACAGTCTGGATAGAATTCTTGCAAAGTTTTCAAGTGCTAGGGTACTGCTGGGGCTTTTTTATGAAAGTGTAATAACATCTCATAAGTTTAATTTCATTTATCTGGCCATATGTAAATCAATAGTTTCCACAATGGTGTCTCATTAACAGAAATGGATCAGCTTATCCCTTAGGCAGGTGAGTAGGTGGCTGGCAGCTGCAGAGATAACAACAGTCTTGCTTTTACCAATAACATTTGGGGTGATCACTTGACATCATATTTAAACCATCACACAACTCCATCGATTCACCTCTTATCAACATAAAGAAAATGAATTTCACCCAGAGTATTCATTGAGGTATCAGCTGGGACTGGCTTCATGTCTCTTGTTAGTGCTTCCACAAATGAATTGCTGTAATATTGGTAGCACCTCTTATTGATGTATTACCATCTGGTCAAGTGTTACCAAATCAAGATGGACATGATGCAATGGACATTGTTTGGATCTACCTTTGATCAATTAATTCCTTAATCCTATCTCCTAATTTCACCTTAATTCTATGCCCTAATATAGGGCCCCTGCTACCAGATTGCAGATTTTCTTCAGATCTATTTCCCCTGAGTTAGCTAGATGTTTAAAGCATTTTTAGGTGGAAGTACTTTTTTTTTTTTTTTCAGTTGGTGCTAACTGGAGTAATCGGATCAGTGGCGAATCGCTGGTTTCATAAATCTAGCGGGGATAGGATATAGGGGATAATACAGAAAAGATTATGTAAAAGATTTGTATTTTCAGGAAATACTGGCTTCCAGTGTGGCTGATGCTTAACAATAACCTGGTGTCTTACAGCACCTGTCTGCTTTGCAAAGTAGTCAGTTTGAGTGCCTTGATATGCAAAATACCACAGCTAATCCAGTCAGACAATCCTTGATCACTTTGTGACTCTCAGGTAGATAAGTGTAAGAACGTTCCTTGGTGCATGACTTCTAATAATCTAATGAAAGACACTGCAGGTTGGTAAAACTGCAACCCTCTAAATATTTTATTCCTGTTTCCATTCTGTTCCTAAAGCAGGAACAGATTTGTTACTGCTCTATATGGACTGTTTCCCTGGGCATTTCCTTGCCATTTATTCCTGTTTCTCTAAAACAGGCTCTTAGTCCCCATTCCTTTCACTTTCTGCTGTTCCATCCTCTCTTTAATTCACCCCATTGTTTTGATATTGTCCTTCTCCTTCCTTCTAAAACACGAAGATCACCTTCTCTTCCTTGACCTGCTCATCCTGATGTACTAAGCCCTATTAAATTTCCTCCCTCCCACAGAGCCTCCTTCCTCTGAATCCTAGAAAAGCATCAATTCAGGGGGAGCTCTATTGAAAAGAAAATGAGGTAGCAAAAAAATAAGTGTGACAGAAAAATATAAATAATTATTAGCTACAATAGAAAGATTTCAGTTGAGCCAAAATTAATACAGCATCCAAAATGTACATAAGCTATTAAGAAAACCAAACATAGCATGAATTTTCAGACACACCCTCCCCCTTATTTTTTTCCTTTTTGTGCAGCCACTAGTTGCTATGTGGTCTCTGGGAAACAATGACTTTGCCAAAATCCTCAGGCTTGTCTGTTCTCTTCTGTTTTTGCTTCAGTGCTGTGATCCAGAGAAGTACTAAAAGCCAGAGGGAGATTATACAGCTCCTGTGTCCATTACAGGACCATCTCTAACCTTTGTAGTTCAAACTGCACAGTAGAACTAAAAGATTGAAGCATCACAATATCTACCAAATGTGAGCTGTTTTTATAATAATGATACTAGTAATTCAAGTTTTTGTTACTCATTCCTTGCTGTGATGCAGCATGGGCCCATAACTGCATTTACTTCAGAGATCTTAATCCAGCCTCTGTGAGAAGCAATTTGTTGGGGATTTCAAAACATCCTCTGAGATCATGCTAGAGTTTTATGCAGAAAACCTCTCATAATCCCTCTCAAAACTCTAATATGGAGCTATTTCTGGATCTTATGCTTCTTTTGGACCAGGCTTGGCTGGAGAGTTTGAACAGTACATGAAAAACAACTACAGTGCAAGCTGAATGTGATGAGGGAAGGGTTGGGAGCAGCTGCTTCCACAGGCTCATGGAATCCTTTGGGTGCAGCACAGCAAAGCAGGTGAGTACAGGTGCAAAATATCTCCTTCCAGCACACTCTGCAAGTGTACAGATATCTGACCTCATGAATTTAAACTTGGCTTTCAGTGAACAAGGCTCAAGTGAAGAAACATGATTTGCAGTGTCTTCTGTTTGCTCATGTCAGGCACCTTTGTTTTGCCTAAAACCAATGTAGGGTTTACTACCAAAGCAGAAAACAAAGCAAACATGTCTTTCAGTGCTGTCAGAAGCTGGGTTCTTAAGAGGACTACTACAACAACAATCATATCTTTTAGTACAAATGTGGGAGTGGAAAAAACGGTTAACAAAATAAGGGTGCAGAATCAAAAGGAAAAGTAAAGACTGCTCATTAAGAGTAGTGCACAATGAGGTGCTTGGTAAATTTATTCAGAATTTGCTGCGGTAAAAGTTCCTGAGATATTTCCTGACATAGCCTGCATAGTGTAAGGAATTACTGATATTTTGAAGACTCCTAGGTTAAGAGAACCAAAGAAATGAGGTAAGGCAGCTTCTTTAGCTCAGTGCCTGCATAAATTCCTTAGAGAATGGAAAAGCATTTTCCAATGTCACCTAGCTGAGTCTCATTAGACATTCATTTATTAATTCAGTGCTTTTAAGAACACTGATAGCAGCAATCTACCAATCATGAACACATGATGCAGACAAATGAAGAGTTATACTGATTACACTTGTAAAGAAAAGAGGAAAAAAATCACCATATGCATTTTTAAAAGTACATTGTAAAAACATAAAATCCTACATTATAAAAAATGCACCAAAGTTTATCTAAAAAATGAGATAATGTTATCTAACACATACTGTGAAAGCCTTCACACCTAATCAAAAAGAAAGCAAGTTTCCTCTTTAGGCAAGGCTGATCTTTGTTTTGGGATGATATTGCTCTCTTGAAGTACTATGCTCTCTGCAGAAACTGAGAGGACCTCTCTAATTTAAGGTGAACAGTATTTAAAAGCTCACTTAAATTTGAATTTTAATATCCAGTCAAGGATTTTTAAAGAAGCTCTAAATCATAGAATCATTTAGGTTGGAAAAATCGCTCTTAAATCATGAAGTCCAACCATTAACCCATCACTGCCAGTCCCACCCCTAAACCATGTCCCCAAGTTCTACATTCACACATCTTTTAAATACCTCCAGGAATGGTGACTCCACCATCCCTGGGCAGCCCATTCCAGTGCTTGATAACCCTTTGATCCTAATATCCAATGTAAACCTCCCTGGCACAACCTGCAGCCATTTCTTTTCATCCATTGTTCAAGATTAAGAAGCATTCTGTCATAAAAAGTTATGAAATTATGTATTACTTCTCTTCCTTCATTTTGCTTAAAGGCAGAGTATTTAGTTGCTAAACTGTACTTAGTTTAAAACTTTTTCTGACATTGCTACGTGCTATGGAGGTGTTCCCTCAGACCCCCACAAAACTGAACATCAATTTAGTTGCACTGTGAAAGCAGAAGAAAGTTATGAGTTATTGTGGACCCTTGCTTTCTTATCCTGTATGAACTAAATGGGAGCTTTTACTTAAAAGATGTGATCCCTGAGCACTGCTCAGATTTATCTGCAGCAATTTCGAGGGTAATGTATCCAGCTGCCAAAAATTACTTACAACAGATGCAATGGAGCTGGCAGTGGGTCTGTTCCTCAGCTGCTGTACTTCACTCCCCCACCAGCTATTAATGCACATTGAAAAGACCCCCAGGGCTTCTCTCCCCCAGCTGCCTCAGGCTCTCCTCCTACACCAGATGCTTGAATCTCTTCACCATCTCTGGGGCCTGCTCCAGGACCTGCTCCAGTGTGCCCTCGTGCCCTTTGTACTGAGGAGCTCAGAACTGGACACAGCAACCCCAAAGGGGTCTGACCAGTGATGAATAGAGGGTTCAGAAGGTTTGAATAAAGCTTCTAAACCAGCACCCACAGTAATAGTTTAAAGGTTATTTAAAGTAAAATTTATCTTAAAATGGGGCTTAGACACTTTACTAATACTTTTCCCTAAGGTTTTGTGGAGTTCATTCCCAAGATGGGGTTTAAGTTCACTTTTAATCCATGCTTTCTGATTTTTATTTTGGGGTGTAAGGTTTACAGACAACTTAATATTACAGTCATTTTTTATTCTCTTAGCACAACACTTCCAGTTTTCTTGTGGGAGGCAGCACCAGGACTGGGCTTGTAACTATACCTGGGAAACTCAGGATGACAGGGTTTACTTTCAACTTTCAGCTGTATTTTAAATAACTTTTATTTAATCTAATCTAGTCTGTTTCTCCAGATCTTTGCTGATGGGTTTTTGGTGTGGTTGCTTGAACATGAACTCATCCCAAATTGAGATCAACAGGGCAGCTGAAGAATTTAACACTGATTTTACCTGGTTGAAAAATCCAATTTAAACAATTGTCTATGGAACTCTAAACTGGAAGTCTGCTGAACTTTACTGGCCTTGACTAATGCACATACCCCACTGCCTTTAACAATCAAGGCCAGTCAGGGAGTATTTATTTATCTGTAAAGAAATACAGTAAGATCTGACAGGATTCAACGTGACAATGCTGCTTTCCTTGGCAAGCTGGATTTGCTGGCTATTGGAGTATGCAGTTTAAATGAAAACATCTGAAATCCATTAAGCTGGATTTTTGCAATTATTGTATTTTATTTATTTTCTTTCTAGTGAGACGTTAAAATGAAGAAGAAAGCAGAAAAATATTAACAACAAACGTTACATTCCCTTTGGATAACAGGAGAGGCCACAAACAGAACACATTCTCCAAATCTCTAGTTATGTAAAAAATTCCAAATATTATCTCATTTCTGCTTTTGCCTGGTGGGGAATAGCCTGATGGAAACCTTAAAGGCCAACCGTGAAGAGAGGGAATACTTAAAAGCAGGCAGATAAAACTGACATGTTTGTGTACTTAGCCAGCTTAAAGGCTCAAATAAAAATTGTATCTTCCTTACAAGAGGGAAGGTAATACTTTAGCAAACTACAGGTGACTCAGAAAGACAGGGAAGCTCAAGCAGTAGATGTAAGGAATCCAAAACATGCATGGGAAATGCTGGCAGCAGCAAATACTAAGATTAAAATTTCAAGATTACACAGTGTGTGTGTAGCCACACAAGATCACTGTTGCTTCACAGAAACTGATTGTGTCAACATTACAGCTCTAAACATTTCTCATTCTGAGGAAGAAACTGCAGACGTTTGCTGCTCGAATTAGAGCAGCAAACCATCCCTCCCTAATAATGTATATGTATGTATGTATGTAACCAAGGAAAATGAGAAAAGAAAGGAAAAAAGGAGCTCAGTCTTTTCTTAGGACTTGGAAATTCAAACAGGAGAGCAGCTATGAAATGTTCTAGTCTTGACATGCACTCTATAGATAAAAGTAACAATGTGAGAAAATTACGTAGGAAGGGAATGGAACAGGCATTATAATGGAATGTGTCTTGTCTTGAGTGCCTCGTAATTTTTGCCCCAAAACCATGGGAAATTTGATACCTACACATTCTAAGTATGGCATTCTCAAATCAGGCCACAAGCAAGTTAAAATTTTATATGATGCTGATAATTATATTATAGTAATAATATGGTTAGTATAATAATTAATATTTAATAATTGCAATCAGACTTAGTATGCTTGTAAGGAACTTTGCAGATCACTTCAGAAAAGCATTTTCCAGAAAAACTGTGGTTTGAGTTTGCTTCTACATTTTTTTTGTCTGTGTAAACACAGTCAGGGAGGGGTACATCCAAATGATTCTGTCCCAAACATGGTGCAGTATCAAGAGTAAGGAGAAATTTCTATTTCCCATGCAAATGCAAGTTGTCCTCCTTGGAAATTCTTTAATGCCAGATTTCAAAACAGAAATTTTTACCAGTTTAAAGATACATTCCCTTTTCCTCCATAGAATTACATAAATGACAGCTTTTTTTATCACAGAGGATATAAAGTGTTAAAATGTATGTATGCTTATATTTGTTCTCTGTATCTGTCTGTCTGCAGGTCATGTTCACATTCCTGAGATGATCCTTCCTTTGGAAATCTTTGATGCTGCCATGTTGGCTGTATAACTTTGTTAATAAACCTCAAACACTTGTCTGTGTGTTAAACAGCTGGTACAAGACCCTAGAGCCTTTAGGAGTGTGTCTAATCCTTGTTAACACAGGCAGTTCCCATAAAAATGCGCAGTTGAAGACTCCTTGAAAGAAGAGTTTGGAGGAGCAGACCCTCCACTTTTTATTAACAGATACTCAGATTAATATCAAATAAATTAATGTAAAAGGTCAAGCAAAAGAGATAGGATTGATGCCTATTTGTAGCTCATGCCACCCTGAGAGAGAGCACAAAAAGGGCAGCAGTCCTTGTGGTTTATTCCTTTTTTAGTTTTACGTGGGGGGTTTCGGGGTGCCGGGTTTTGGCAGCGCCGCCCCTTCGGGGGACTTTTTGGGGCTGGGGAGCGGCTGTGACACCGGCTCTGAGAAACAGGAACAACCGGCGCCGCCTCCACGGGCTTTTCACCTGAAGGAACACAGCGAGTTTTCCTTCCCTCATCCTGCTCTCTTTTTTCCTCGGCTCGTCACATCGGGGTGGCGTCTCTCATGACCCACATTCGCGCCCCTTGCGCTCTCCAGGGAGCAGCAGGAGGAGGAGGAGGAGGAGGAAGAATGACAGCACACCCGCGCACGCTGGGGGTTTGGGGGATGGAAGAGACTCACCCGCCTCCCCTGGATGGTTTTGGGGGCGGCAGGAGCTGGGGCATCCAAACATCCTTCTCCCACCCAGCCGCGGTTTTCCTCCGGTGAGGGTCCGCGAACGCGGAGCGCCCGCCTGGGGGCCCGCTGTTAGCATTAGGTGTCTTTGATTCTTAAACAAAAAACCAAAACGAAACAAAAACCCCCTTCTCCAAAAGGAAAATTGCTTCAGGAAGGGCAGACTTAAGTTAATGGTTACAGAACTCAGCCCTAGTGAGGGCACGTCTGGAGGGCTGTGACCGGTTCTGGGCTCCTCAGGACAAGACAGATAAGGAGCTCCTGGAGAGGTGCAAAAGAGGGACACATCATTTGGGGTCTGGAGCATCTCTCTTATGGAGAGACTGTGGGAGCCAGGCCTGTTCAGTCTGGAGAAGACTGAAGGGAATCTCATTAATGGACATAAATATCACAAAGGTAGATGGATGCCCAGAGGATGGTGCCAGACTCCTTTCAGAGGTGCCCAGCGACAGGAACAGGAGTAATGGCCATGAGCTAAAACACAAGAAGTTCCACCTCAGCATGAGGAAGAACTTCAGAGTGACAGAGCACTGGAACAGAGTGCCCAGGGAGGACTCTCCCTTTCTGGAGACATTCCAGACCCACCCGGACGTGTCACCCTGGCAGGGAGAATGGATCAGATGACCTCCAGAGGCCCTTTCCCTACCAATTCTGTGAACACTGAAACAGGGACAAGTTATTGCGCATAGCCTCAAGTCCACCCGGGCCCAGGTGGGCGCTGCATCCCCACAGGTGAGCAGCGTCCCGGGGGATGAGGGCGATGAGGGGGACAGAAGGGGGATGAGAGGGACAGGAGCGGGGTGCGGGCGGGCGCGGCTCCCGCTCACCTGGCTCACCTGGCTCACCTGCGCTCACCTGGGCGTGCGCAGCCCGCGCGCCCGCCCCGCGCCGCGGCCCCG
>JANRGV010000084.1:11653977-11690091 GCA_024734035.1 Alethe castanea
GTCTGTATTGCAAAGCCTTTTTTTTTTTTTTTTTTTCAAATTTCTGTTTGGTGGAGAGAATATGGTGTTGGTTCTGTTTATGTTCATGGATTATGAAAGCCTCACCAAGAGTGACAAAGTGCAAATGAGAAAGAAACACAAGTTTTTAGCACCTTTGAAGAAAAAGTAATGGGATCTGAGGTGCAGACGCTAAAATTGCTTTGTAAATTTAATTTGTCAGCTCTTTCACTTCTGCCAGATTTTACTAAAAACACAAAAACGAAAAATCGACTTAACTTTGAAAAAATCTTACAGATTATTTTCCTTCCAATACATCAGGTTTCTAATTTGGATGGTTTTGGCACACTAATGCAACTAGAACACTGCAACTCATAATGGTTTTTATGAAATCTGAATTCCCCTTTTTTTGTGTCTTGTCACAGACTTACTTTGCATGTATCATGTTCTGGAAACCCCCCCAAAGCTAATGCTGATAGAATTAAATGCATTGCAGTAATAAAAATCCACTATAAATGTCTTTATAACAATGCATTCCTTTCATTACATTGCTGTATGTTTTTAGAGACTATTTTCTACATAAACTTATCAATGCTGATGACAAGTGAGAGTAACCAAGTAGCTCCTAGAATATCACTGAATATTGTGTATTTCTTAATACATGCAGTCTTCCTTAGTAGCTTCCCAGTAAATACACCTCTGGCTACAGTTATCCTAGTTCAGTCACTTCTGTCCACTTACAGTAGAGATGATAAGGTAAGTCTGTGGCTTTAGCTGGGTCAGGCTTGTAGGGCTTTCTTAAAAAAAATCATAAATTGATTTTGGGTAAATTGAACAGTCAGTTGTCTTAGAGGTCATGCATAGTTTTTACTTATTTAACTGATACATAGTGGGTTTTTTTCAGGTGCTGGTACAACTTGGACATTACTTTGTAGTTAGTGGAAATATCACCCTATGTAGTATGTGCAGGAACTGAGGGAAATTTTGTGGTTGACTGAGAAAGGTATGGAATGTAGTGAGGTGGTAATGGCAGTCTTTAATTAGGCATGCAACAATTTAGAAGAAAATTGTCTAGGCTCTGAGGAGGAGCTGGTTTGTACTTTGGCTGTACTATCAACTCACTTCTGTAACTGCAACTTAAAACACAATGTAGGACAACAAAATATTGAGGACAAAATTTTAAAGACTGCATGGGAAAATGTTCAGTTTTGCTTACTCTTCCACTAAGTTGCCAGACTTTCATAACTTCTCGTGTCCAATCTGAGATTTCAAGTGTCTATGAAAGCCTGGGAACATGCTCTGTGTTTTCCAGCAGTGGTGGCATCCTGTACTGACATTAATAGACCCTGTGCAAACATAAAATAAAGCCAAAAAAGCAAAGCTGAACTGGGCATTTACGTATATCATGTCTTAATAATGCAATATTACTTAGCCAATTTTTGGTTAGCAGTTTGTTCTACAAGGAAGTCTGGTCAAAATGTGTTCATAGCATGGCTCAGAAGTCCCCTTTAGAGGGAAACACATCAGTTCAATGACAGATTTTTCTAGGTGGTGTCTGGTAACAGAGGAGAGGAGTCAGGTTTCCATTGCAGCTGCTTTGCTGTCTCTGGGTAATGTTTTTTGCTGCTTCTGCCAGGCAGTCCTGGGCTGGGTGGACCATGGGCCTGACCTAGCAGTGCAGACAGAACAGAAACCTAGGAGCCATATGGACTGGCTCAGATAAAGCATCTGCAGATTAGGGAATAGAATTAAATTAGTCAAAAGCATCAGGGAAGCAGGTGGATGGCATGTCAAGGTTTCCACAAAGGCTGGACGTTGCAGAGTGATACAGAAAAGGCTAATTATCAATGCATGTTGAATCAGCATGCTTTGGTTCACTCCTCCAATAATCTTTTTGAAGGTGAGTGTGTGTGAAGAGGAGGCTTTTGAAATTGTTGTATTGGCTGAACACTGGAGGTTGAGGAAAATCAAAGATGAAGTATTTGCTCAGTTCCTTTTTGAGGTAGTGTTGGTTTGGTACAATGTTCAGTACTCAGTGACTAGTCAGGTGTACATTCAGATGCTGATGTTTGCTGAGAAGTCCTAGTCTTCTGAAAATCATCCAGCCTGATCTTTTTTTTTTTTTTTTGGCATGTGTTACAGATTGAAGTCTGATGAAAGATGAAAATGAGCTTTGTCTGCGGTTTCATTCACTATCTGTGTATTTGCTTTACCACCTCTTGGTGAACCTGCACTCATTCTGAGCTATCTCTCACTTGATGTGGTGCTCTGACCTTTTCTTTTTTGCTAGATAAGTTGGAAGCTTAAAGCACTGATAGCTTCTGTCTTCATGCAGTCATCAAGTTCTTTATGAGCCTTAAGGAAGAAGCTTTAATCCATTGCACAGATGAAATAAGCTCTGCAGTTTAGTCACTGGAATGTGAAATAGCTTCTTGCTACCTTTGGTGTTTCTGTCTTTTTCTGTGTTCTTTAAAAATCTGTTCTGTCAAATTCAGTCTTGTGTGCATTAAATTTATGCATATCTTTTTAAAGAACTTCTATTTATTTTAAATGGGTCAATCTGGCAGAAAGTTTTTGTTCATAATCACTAATTACAGCTAGCTAACTTTCTGCTGTTCAAGTGTCTTCCCCAGCCCCCGGAGGCCTTGCTGGCCTCTTCACGACGTTTTGCATAATGGTTTTTGGTATTAGCTTGACCTAATTACTAATGTCCTAATTTAGATTATGTTTCTGCTTTAACTAATTCTGGGTTTTTCTGGTGGACTTGATACCAGGCTAGAGCACATTGCTGCTCATCCAAAAGGTAGTTTGGCCTTTTTTATTTGGCTCTGGGAAAGCCTCAGGCTTTGTCTGTGAGCTTTGGCCATTTGCCAGGAGTCTGAGGGCTCCATGAATATGGTAAATTAGGATACTGTTGCCACCTGCTTTGGGAATGCTCTTCGTGGCCAGTGGAGACCGCAGTTTCCAGCATGCAGGGCTCTGTGCTGAGCTCAGATAGCAATCGAGATGCATCCTTGCACAACTGCTGTAATCAAACTCACCAAATGATGATGCTGCAGGAGTTGCAATAGTACCTTTCCCTCAGCCACTGGGGGCTTTGTGCTGACACTGGGAGCCTGGAATAATTTGTGGAGAGCTTGTGTTGCCACAGTGCTTTAGATTCCAGAGCTTTACAGATAGGCGTAAGTAGTTTCTAAATAGAAACTAGTTTGTGGAGAAGAAAAATCTAATGCCTTCTGTTGCACTGGATTCCCCTAGTAGTAACTGGGGAACTGGGAGCAGCTATGTCCCAGGCATGATTTTCTTGTTAATAGCTGCCTTGAGAAGATATTTAAATGAGAATTGCTAATGGGAATAGGATGTGCTCTGTTGCAGCCTGTAAATGTTCCACCAGTTTGAGATGCAAGTCTCTTTACTGCAGCCTGCATGTGAATAGTTTTGTTGATGTTTTTGTACTCTATATGTATCTAGGAAAAAAATTCCACATACATCAATGCAGAAAATTCAGATTATTTTTTCTGTGACTGAAAAGCTGGAATTGAATTGTTCAGGCAAAAACCTCTTCTCCTTTGTTGATGCAACTGAAGAAATCAAGACTTGAAGAGCTTCTGGGTTATCTTTGCTTTGCAGTTGAAAATGAAAATCACAGTAACTGTGTGGGACTCATCTGTTTTATGAAAGTGTGTTATGTGTGTGTCACGATCTCCCCTTTTGCCATCAGCAGTTGTTCTCTGAGGTATGGACAGAAATTGCAGAGATAAATTCACTAAAGTGAGCCTATTCTATTTGCCCCACTTAGATACTCCAAATTTCTAGGTTTGTCCTGGACTAGCCCTGTAAAACAGTAACTGTAAGAATGTGTGGGGTGACCTGCAGCTTATTTATTCTCTCCTTGGGAATGCTGAAAGACAAGAGGCACCAGGAAGCAGCAGGTAAGATGGTAACTGCAGCAGGAGGGCAATTTTTGTAATAAAAGACCATCAAGAAGAGAACCAGTAGCATCTTGCAGTGAACTGGGAAATGTGTGATTACGGAGTGCAGGATGCTGAATGTTTGTTTGGTAACCCCCCTCACAAGGTGTATCAAACTGTATGTTTGGGTGGGAATTGTACTGGCTGCTTTCCCAAATGTGATTTGGGTGGGGGTAGGTGGGGAGTAAGGTAAGCCCTGTTGCTGTGGAACTGCTGAATAAAGGCTTTGCAGATCCTGCAACTTTTCTGTTATTAGAGAAGCTTTTAAGTTGTGCTCTTTGCACTTCTTGGGGTTAAAACATTGTTCTTAAGGACTATTGTTTTTAGTATGATTACTGATGATCCTGATGGACCTTGGAATCAGTGAGTGCTTAAGAAAACCAAACAAAAACCACCACCACCAAAAAAAACCCCAAAAAACCAAAACCATGATCCCCCTCCCTCCAAAAAAACCCCAAACCAACCTGAAAAACAATACACTCTCCACCCATCAAACCAAACCCAAAAGGTGGAATCATAGACTTCAGTTACAAAATATGGCCAGTGATACAGAAGAAGAATTGCTGATGAGCCTTAAAACAGTGCCATTGAGGGGAGGATAAGAACCAAATGACTAATGTTGTGAATGGTGCATGACTGTTAAATAAACAAATGGAAACTATAAGTCCAGTCAGCATCTGCCTCCTGCTAATGTTTTTGTTGAAACTAAGCATGTGATTTGTCTCTAGTTGTGGTCGTGAACTTGATTGAAAAGAACTTGCAAGCTTTTTTTTTTGTCTCCCTATATTATGGGAGCTTACTTATACTCTAGGATTTGGTTCCAGTATATAATTTAGGTGCTTAATGCCTGGCTTTTAGGTATCTGATATGGAGTATAAAACTGAGTAACTGTGATTGCATTTTTTAGAGTGTATTTTGAACCATCCAACATGAGATGGGGAGATGTGTGTGTTTAATATATTGTTGCTGTTACAGAATGGGAGAATACCAGAGATGCTGGGAATGGATATTTCAATTGGGATTGCAAAAGATTCTCTGTAGCTAAGGGTCACCTTCTGAAGCTATGATGTCTTTACCACTTCAGATTGTTTTAAACAGGGTCACAGCAGTTCCCAACAGAGCAGTAAAGTGCAGTGAAGAGTTCTCAAGATCAGAAACTGTACCAGTGGTTTCCCATCTTTATATAAATCAGTAAATGCTTATGAGGAATTTGTTGCTATGTTTCCTTGCCCATTTATGCCTTAAAAGTAAGGTTCCAATCTTGTGCCACAGTAGATTATCTACTGTCTAACTCCATACCAGGACACTGCTTTGTCCTTTCTGTGCCCCCTTGCCTCCTCTTCCATAACCTAGCACCTGCTGCCTTCATCCTTAGCTGCAGAAGTGAGTCCTGAGCACTGGAATCTGTAGCAGGCTGGGAATCTGTGAATGCCACTGTGTGCTGCAGTTGCTGTGCATCAGCTGATTGGCAGGAGCATTGCCTTGGGGAGATGTTTATTCCATGACTCATCTGAGACCTGGTGCTGAAGTCTCCTGCCCTTCCTGTGTGCTGCTTTTAAAGCAGAATGGCTCTTTGGGAGTTTTGCTGGTTTGGTAGTCTCATCTCTGCAGGAAGTGAGACCTACCCTGATTTCTTTCCTTAGCAGGAGGAGATTCAAATTGCCATGTGTCAGGATTGAGGGTGCTGTGAGTGACTTGTAAAGGTGCACTTGTAACACCTCTTCTGCAAAGGCCAGGCTAATAAACAGCAAAAAAATGCCAGATTCATGAGTATGGGGAGAAGAAAGAAACAAGTGTCAGACCTTGTGGTTAAGGTGTTTGAATAAGGTTGTCTAGTCACTCATACTCAAATTTCACTTGAGTGCAGAATTAGTCTTGATGTCTTTGTTGCTGTTCTTTAAAGATGGATGTGTCTGTAGGGATTCTTTAATTAGGTGTACAAGGAATTGTTGAGATCTCGTTCTAGACATATGAATAGAAGTAGAGGTAACTGTAGAGGAGCAACCAAGCTGCCCAAAGAAATTGTCATAAAATAACATCACACATGAGCAGTTTAGTTTAATCACTCTAACTGTGCTGTTATAAGACTTGATTATAAGCTATTTGTTTCAAATTCAAGCTCCTGGATTCAAATTCCAACTATCTAAATATCACGATCTTGTCACCATCTGTCATGTTAGGAAAGTTGTGGCAGACTGGTGAAGTTATCAGTGACTGGAAAAGTGAAAACATAACTCCAAGAGTTGAAAGAGGGGGGAAAAAAAGGTAGAACCCAGGAAATTCCAGGGTATTCAGTTTCACCTCTGTGCCTTCCAGGATCATGGAACAGATGCCCCTGGAAATTGTGCTAAGGCACATAGAAAATAAGGAGGTGATTGGTGACAGCTAACAAGGTGTCACTAAGGGCAAATCAGAGGGCTTGACAAATTTAGTTGCCTTCAGTGATGGGGTTGCAGCAGTAGTGGATGAGGGAAGAACAGCTGATGTCATCTGTCTGGACTTCTGCAAAGCATTTGGCACAACATCCTTGTCTGTAAACTGGAGAGGTGTGGATTTGATGGATGGGGCACTCACTTGATAACAAATTGCCCAGAGAAGTTGTGGATGCCACACCCCTGGAAATGTTCAAGGTCAAGCTGGATGGGTCTTTGAGCAGCCTGGCCTAGTGGAAGGTGTCCCTGCCCGTGGCAGAGGGGATGGAACTACATGATCTTTAAGGTCCCTTCCCACTCAAAACCATTTGGTGATTTTGTAATTTGGTGATTCTTTGTTAATCTCTACGGGAAAACCCACATTCAAGTACACAAGAGTGCCAGAAATTTAAGCTTAATTTAGATGTGGTGGCAGGGGAGGGAGATTTATTTCAGTGGCTTTTGACTTGTGCCATCTCTGTCATATATTGTTTAGTGTCTGTGTTTTCTTTTCTTCTTGTAGTGTGACACTATCCTGTAGCTAGCTATTGCTAACATGTGGGGTCGAATGAGTGTTTCATGCCTCATTCCTGCTCTGCTAGCTGAATCCCAGTATCTTCCTAAACAGGATGTTTCTGTGCATTTCAGTGTAGTAATGCTGCATATTGCTGACTATGGGGCTGGTCAGACACAGGCTTAGTGACCGTTTTGCACTATGCATGACACCTACTGTGCAGAATAGCTCCTTAACTTTGAAATACAGTGTGTCTTCTGTGGGTTGGCAGTGAATTTGGGTTCTGTAGCACTGAGTGATCTTGATGCTTCAATTTTCTGTTAAAGTGGGTATATGGGGAAGGAGGTGAACAGCTTTAAATGCTCTTTTATAGTAATTTTCCAGTTGGATGTTCAACTTCTCAACTTCTAAGAGTCAGCTTTAATATTTCCTATAGTTCTGTTGCTCATATATATGAGGCTAGAGTTGTAGTTAGAATTTTCTTTCCCAACTCTTAAGAAGTTTTGTTCATCAAGGATATTTCTAAATGGGTTTGTTTGCCTTTGACCTTACTGTGCAGATTGGAAAGAATGCTTGAATGCACATATGGATTCTTAAAACAAGTATTGATCCTTATAACAATGGGATCGATGCAGAGTAAAGGATTTCTCAATTGCAGTAATTGTATGTGCAAATTTCTATATTAAAAGGTGCCTGAAGCTCAGTCTTAATATCCAGAATTTTGAAGGCAAAGATGCCTTTGTTTAGGAAGGTTAATAATTTGACCAAGAGGAGCTACTGTCCATTATGAGCATGCATGCTAACTCTCTGGTTAAATTAACCATGGCATCAAATATAACTGAATAATCAAATGTATGGATGGCAACTATAATTATCAAATATTAGTTATCCAAGCATATATATTTTATCTTCAGGCAGGGTTTTGTTATGTGTGATATAGTTGTGATCTCTGTCAGGCGTTTCCATGTTCTGGTGCTGTGACCCTGTAAGGTATTTATACAGCCAGATGTATACTGGAAAAATGTGAAGATAATTGAGAAGTTGCTCTGAAGAGTCAGTGGTTCAGGCATTAAGATTACCCAATGTCTTCTGTTTCAAGCAATCTTCAAGGATTTTCTCTGAAGTTCTAGCCTTTTTTTGCAGGCCCTGTGTGATACTGTGCTCCAGAGACGTGTGTGGGTTCAGGCTTTGATGAGATAACAGCAGATCTTCTAACACACACACTCCTGCTGCACAGACACTACTGAAAGCAGGCAGGTTTAGATTAGATGTCAGGAAGAATGTCTTTAGTCAGTGGGTGGTGGGGCACTGGCACGGGGTGCCCTACTGCTGGGAGTGCTCAAGGCCAGGTTGGATGGGGTCCTGAGCAAGCTGATCTAGTGGCTGGCATCCCTGTGCATGGAGGGGCGTTTGGAACTAGGAGATGTTTAGGGCCCCTCCCAGCTCAGACTGTTCTGTGCTTTCAAAGCAGCAGCAAATGTGTGTTTTCTGCTGGGTGCAAGCATCAAGGAAGTTGAATTGGAACCTAGAAAAGGAGGATGATTGTGTTGGGCTCCCAGTGCTTGACCCAGCTATGCTTCCTCCTTGATAATCAAGGGGTGTTGAGTCTAAGTACCTGGCTCTAGAGCTGCCTCATTATGCTTGTTGCATTGTGTTTTGATGTGAAGTCTGAATTCCTTTTGCCTTTAAAAGGAAGAAAGGAAAACGTTTGTTCTGTTTGTTGTAACTCAGAATGTGACTTTTCCAGTAAACAGCCACACAGCTTTTCAGACTGGAACACAATATTGCAGTTTCAGCAGCGCCCATTGTTCTTCTACTTTGTCCACACAGAATTGGTTCTGTTTCATCTGCAAATTCTGTTGTTAGGGCAGCTGGAAGGCTGAAGCTGTGTTCTCATTCTGAAGGTGTAACAAGCTGTCCTTATGAGGGGCTGATTTTTCCTTCTCTTCTAATCTTCCTGTGTTTTAAACAGGTGGGGTGATCCTGTGATTGTATGATTATCTGTCAATACAGATCAGGACACACTGCAAGATGCCACTGCTATTAGCTGAAGTCCTCTGAGGAGTACTTACTATGTGTAGGTTGCCATTTAGATACTTGTTTTCCAATGCCTGAGATGGAGTACATGGCAACAAGTAAAAGCCTGTTTAAAAACAAGAAAGTAACAAGTGAAGTTGTCAAATCAGAACTAGAAATTGGGAAACTGTCAAATGAACTTAACTTTAGTGTTCTAAGACAGTATGGGTGTCTATTAAGCATCATAAGAACAATGTTCCTGAAAAGCCAATTTATCAGTAAGATATTGCTGTGCTAATGCTGTACTTGCCCAATATTGAAAATAAAAGGGCGTGGGAAGTCTCGTTTTTAAAGTATATAATTTTCCATATAGGTATTTTTTTAGCTGTTTTTAAACTGTTAGAACTGTGACTGAAGCTCTTCAGAAAGCCATAACCTAAAACCTGAAATGAATATGTAGATTGAAGCTCTAGCTTCAATCTATTATATATATCTGCTAAATAGATTGAAGCTCTAACAAGGATGGTATCACCACAACTTGGGCACTGGAGTATGAAGCTGTGTTGTTTGTGATTTTTATCTTGCTGTAGTTGTGACCTATCCCATAACAGTGGCTGTCACTGAAGAAAATTAGTAAACACTCAAGTCCACTGGTAGATTTGGGACTGAGGAGCTAAAATTTTTTCTTTTTACATCTACTGGGAAAATGACAAGCTTCTGTGTTTTGTTGAAACACTCTATTTATCCCTAAAATTAGCCTCCTGCTAACTGCAGTGGGAGATTAGAAGACTTTTTCATCTTTGTGTTGAGAATCTTACTGCCAACCACTACTTTATGTGGTGCTTAATAATGCAAGGGGAACTGAACACAGAAGTTGTTCTTGATGACTGACAGTGCAGTGAGAGGCTTGTTCCTGTAAAGGCAGGAGATAGGCTGTGTTGTGCAAACAAGTTCCTAAAGTAGAGTGTCCTAAAACCTGAAGTTCATGCTGGAACTTGTGTGATACTTGCTTGAAACCAAACCCAAATAATAGTAGTTTTGTGAATGCAAAATCCTTCTTTTGTTTTTCTTTGAAGTGAGGAATAACAGGTGTCAGGAAGAGTAATAGTTGCTGTTTGTATTAACATGTATTGGTAGGAGTAATATTTGCTCTCTGTAGTGAAAAATAATAACCAAAGAAAGCATGCTGAAAATGCAGAGGTGGTCCTGTTTGCTAAGCACTAAAAGTGACACTGGGAATTGTTTTTCTGTTTTACCTGCTTATTCTCTGGAGTGTGTGTACCAAAGAAGTAGCTTTGAATGAAGGAAGAAGTGAAAATTCTCAGGTTTTCAAATCTGAAGTGAGAAATGTGTAACTGTTAGCAGCTAAGGTTTGGAGTTCCTGTACATGACATGAGGCAGTGTGGACAATCTTTAAGTTGCCTAGTTTTGTGCAGCAAATGACAGGAGTGAAGGATTATGTGTGAGGAAGGACAGATGTGTTATAATGTGAAGTATCTGACTTGCTTTGCTTTGGCTGCAGTTATCACTGCCATTACTGCAGATGGCCATAATCATGGTTACTGCCAGCAACCATCTGAGGTTAGAAGCAAGAGCTTTTATACTCACAATGCGGAAAACTTTTTAAATTGGTAATTGGACTAGTGTAATTTGAAAAAAAAAATAAGATCCCTTGTTCCCTAGGTTGATGCTTTTGAATTTATGAGAATCTAATTGTGGATTTGATGGAAAGAATTAAGGCTAGTAGGTTGATTTGTAAACTGAATGCATATTACATGTGGAGATAAGTAAATTGGATTATTTCATAAATGTAGCATTTTTATGTATTGTGAATAAAAGACTGTTCCTAATTTTTTGAGTAATAGGAGATATAAACAGAGAAATTTCCTCCTGTTTCCCTACCAGACTCCTTAAAATTCTTCCTTAAATGGATGCATCTCTCAGGTTATTTATGACATTCTAACAAATGACTGACTTCATTCACATATTTTGGGTTCCAAAAATGTTACTGTGCTATAAAGCTGAAATTAGTTTTGTATTAAACACAGTGAGAAATAGGATTGGAACATAACGAGAAAAAGAAATCTGATTTTATAGCTTCTTAAATGTTGTTATCTCACAAGAGCATTCTTCTGATTACCTGGAGTCATTTAGCACCATCTGTAGTGCCATGTGTAACATAGTTAAAGTAGTTTAATAGGATAAACACAGTTAAATTAAAAATGGTTGCCAAGCAAATGAGTATGTAATATTTTAGGAATTTAGGCATCTACCATGGAGAGGGGTTTTTATCTGTAGCTTTATTTTCCATAACCCTCTTCTTTGCCTGTTGGTCCCCTCAGTGCAGAGCTTTGATGGCAATGAAGTGCTTGCCATGGGTAAGTTTTCTCAGAGAGAATGCTGTTACTGTCTGGTTCTTCTGTATTTTCTGCTTAGTCTGGAACTGTGTTAGTGCTTTTGCCTACATTTGCTGCAGCCTGGACTTCTCAGTATGCAGGAAGAGAGAGAAGCACTGTAATGATTGTTCTTTATTGGCATCAGGATTTGCAGCAGTCTCCAGATTACACAGCTAAATTACCTCCAAACTTTTGCAAACAGTCCATGGACTGTTCAAGAAACAGAGGTGGATACAGTGCTCAGCACTCTGGTTAGGTGTTTTAATGGGAAGTTTATAAATCAAAAATAGAACCTTGCTTCATATGACCTTTTGATTTGGAAGGGTAGTGACATTCAGCAAGATACTTGTGATTCAGTTATGTAGTGAATGTAATGGCAATTACATTTTAAGTGATGTTGGTTTCTTCTTAAAGCTCTGTTTACCTTGTTTTTGTAAAAAGAGGTCTTTGAGTTGATAGAATCACTGTAATAGCACAGTCATTGAGTGTGTTTTGTTGGTGTTGCAGTCAAATGCTCATTTGTTAGAATTCTTCCAGATGCTGAAAGCTGTTTCTTTTCTGGCTTGGCTGTAAATTGCTTTGTACAAAGGTTACAAACTGTAGCTGGCAGTATTTTGTCAGAGCATGATTGACACTTTATACTTCGATGAGGTTACAGATAAGTGTAACTTGAATGTCTTCTTCTATAACTTTAACTTTTCTTCCTGAACATTTGCTTAAATGTTTCATTAGTATTTGGTTGGGCTGACTATAAATGTGTTTCATATGTGCCTTTCCTGTCTCTTGCCTCAAAATTTGCATGAGAGGAAGGAGCAAAGTTGAAATTTTTATACTGAAGTACTCTTCAACTTCTGAATAATGTTTATATCATAGTAACCTTTTGTGTTCCAGATCTGTCATTGACCAGCTGTTTTTAGGTAAAAATTTTGCCCAAGACAGCAATGCACATAAAAGGGAGCAGGTGAATGGCAGCAAGGATGAAATAAGTTTTGGGTTATTTTGAAATAAGAATGGTTTCTTAAGAACTATATTCTGTGCTGAATGCTTTGAAAAAGTGTTCAATAATAAATAAAAACGGAACAATTCCATCCCCTTCTTAAGAAAATAATATTTTTCCTTTCACCTTCTGTCCATTGCCTCTGTATTTTCCCCAGGTTTGGTAATTGAATAGTTCTGGGTTTTTTTCAGTATTTCAGTTTACATATATAAAAAACCCAAACAAACATGATTTTTTGGAAGTGTGTAATGCTACAATTTCACAGGATAAATCTATTTCAGTAGTGATGACATTCTATAAAATAAGAATGCTACAATTGTATGGCTAGGTAGTCATACATGAGGCACCCATGTGCTTCCGCAGACTTGCTCCCTTCAGGAGGGATTAATGTGGATAAAATGTTAATCTGCTTCACTTATGCGGTATAATTCAATCTTAAGTAAATACTAAATAGGAAAAAGATATATCATAAATCTCAGAAGGAAAATTGAGACTTTGCTGGATGGAAAATCTCATACTTTGCAGACATCTTAAGGATATTACAGAAAACTTAGGGTTTATAAGTTTAGTTGGATTTCCAAGACCTCATTGCTCTTACTGCAAGTGTTTGAGTAAATAAAGACAGTTTTTCTTTCTTACTTTTTGTAACTCAGCAGTTGATAGTGCTGAAATAATGGGTTGGCCTTGCCAAAACCTGTATTTGCATTTCTTGCTTCAGTTTTCAGTTACAGAAAGTGAAGTGTTCTGTAATATAGATTGTGTGCTCACCTGTCATGCCAGTAGGAGGAGAGGAGAGGTTTACTTTGGGTTTTTATATTAACTCGATCTGGATAACACAATGGGGATGTTTACATTTGGAGACCAGCCTGAGTTAGGTTTGCAGGGAAGTGTATAGAGCTATTTGCAATGTACTTAGTGCATTAAGACATAGCAATTTACACCTGGAAAGTGTTTATTTTCAGACTCTCTGAATTTAAGATTAAACCTAATGTTTTGCAGACTTTTTTTAGCTTTTTATTTAAGTTCACCTGCATATGATGCTGTCTTTCTATAGTGAACAATGTGGCATCTGTAGATATGCTTATGTGTTTTTAAAAAATTTGTTGCATTACACAGAACTATAATATAAGAGAACTTTATTATTGTTTAACAAAACCAGCTACTCGAATTTAATTGAAGCACAGTGATCCAGCTTTAGAATTGTAGTACTCTGTGCCATAATTGTGGTGGCTGAAATAAAAATGTGGAAGGCAGGCGCTGTTGTTTTTGTAACAGTGGAAGCGCAAGTGTTAAAAAAAGATACAAATGTTTGAGAGAAGAGCAGCATTCCTCCTAAGATTCAGCTACTGAAAAGCTTATCTTGGAATAGCACTTAAAAGTTTACAGTTGCCAATAAAAGCATTCCTTGAAAGAGTGTCAGGTATAGATTGTAAGACCCAGGGATCAATGTGTTAATGTGACCTCCTGCATAACATCAAAAATAAGGCCAGCTAATATTTTATGCAGTTAGTCAGCTGACTAAGTGTAATAATAAATCTTGGCAAAGTGGATTAGGGGACAGTTTAGAACAATTGCTAATAAGCCTGCAGTCATTGAGGTTTGAGTGGCAGTAAGTTTAAAGTGCGAAAACTTAAAAACAGCCAAGTGTTTCTTATATGAGGTGTTCTGCTAGAAGTTTGAAGATGTTGGAAACACTGTACTGAAATTAGTTCCATGGAGTCTTATGGAATGCAGATCAGCCTGTAGACTAATTAAAAAAGCCTAGGTTTTGTATTTAGTACAGTAAATGATGCATGAACTTTTTGACTGTAAAGGGAAGAAGTTTCTGTGCTCTAATGAAAGCCCATCCAAAGATGATGAAATTGGCTTGATACATTGGGTGGAATTTTGTGTGTTTGGCCTTGCAGAAATCTCTCAGCTTTATTAGAGGAATCTGGAAACCTGAGTAAGATGATATTTGAGTTGGTACAGACCTGCCTGAGTTCGGAATGGAAAGATATCGAAGCATCTGGGCTGTGAAAATTTTGTTTTGCTTCATACCAGGCAGGAATCCCTTGTTAACTGGCAGAGTTGGTGACCTAATGTAGTTTCTTCTGTGATGAGTTTCTTCAGGTGGATTGCTGTCTCCTGTCATAACTAGGAGAATTATTTCAGCTGATTGAGAATTGATACACTTGTCCTGGTAAAAGTGAACTTGGGAAAAGGCATCTGTTTTGATCCCGATAGTTTCATGGAAATTCATGTTGTGACATGACAACTTGTGTAATAGGAATTTATAACATATAATCGACTGGGGAGGATCTAGACTGGCAAATTTGCTAGTACATTGTGAGAGGGGAGCTGGCTGAGCCTCTGTGCTGGGGAGGCTGTGCAGAGGCATCACTGGAGTGAGTTTTGGAAGGAAGCCAAGGAAACACTGTCGGGTTTGCTCGGAGGGATTATGCAGAGTCATCCTGATCTGCATCTGAAATATTAGATCTGGCTTGACCCTCAGCTGTGGTGGAATGATTGCAGAGGTGGTGCAGGCAGGAGACACAATGGCTGGAGATCTGTGACCTCCTCTTCCAGGTGCCATTCCTGCTGTTCTGATGAACAGCAGAACTAGTGTGTTCAGGGTAGAGGGGCACAAAAACAATGCTTTATGTCTTTCAAAAAACGGTGCTGCTCTAGAATTGCCAGTCTGGTTTTTGTAGTGGAGTGCTTAGCCTGGAGCAGCTTTGCCTGTGCTATCAGAATCTGCACTCTCTCTAATTTCTGCAGTGCTGCTTAAAGTGCTGTGATTCATCTTTTGTTTGGGTTGGGTCCTTGGTTTGTTAGTTAACTGATATCCAATAAACAAAGACAGTAAACAAAGTTTCATTTGATGTGCAGGGCTGGTAAAATTCAGCTCTCAAAGGAGTAAAACTAGTTTGACAGTGACTTTTACAAGATATTTTACCAATAAAGCTTACAGAAAACATAGTGAGCAAAATTTTCTTTATCAGAAATGTGCTTAGCAAAGCTAGTTGTCTATAAATTTATTTGGTATTTAACTTTCCAATTAACTGAAGAAAGATAAAAACGTCATGGGCTACAACAGGAGTGTCTTTGTAACCTGAACTAGCAGACAAGTGAAAGGGGTTGTTCTCTCTGAGGTATTGCTGTTGCTGGGTAAAATTTCAGGTCACAGAGGAACTGTATTGTTGAATGTCAAGTACTCCCAAGTAATGTGGCCCTCAAGACTGTTTTTAAGGAGTCATGTTTTAGTCATTCTAGGATCTGCTGGAATGGATATAAGCAATCTCTTACCACCTCATTAATTATTGTGCAGCTGAAAAGAAAACATACAAGTGTGTAATCATGGTTTTAAAGTTATTTTTTAAATTATATACATGCATAAAAGGGAAATAAGGGTTCTGTTGGTACTGCTCTTATTTTTTAAGAACTTATTTTAGAGTTCCTCTGCCAGAAACTAAGATTCTTTGGGATGGGTGTGATGTTAATGTTATGTACCTCACTGCTTATAAATACTTTTTTTAGTGGCTAAATACTTCTAAAATTGTTCCTGTGTGAATGTGGCAATGTTCCTGTCAGACATATTTGCAGTGAATAATTTTAAGGAAAGTCCTTAATTTAATTTATATGTCTAAGCATCTGAAACTTTGAAATTTTGCTTCTGTCTCATTCAATTTCAATGTATTTATTTTGGAAAGTATATCCATATCCTGGAAAATTCACAAAATTCATTTTTTTTCTGTTTCAAACCTGTTACCTGAAATGCCCATGAGATGGTGCTCATCAGTCTTGTTTCTGTATAGCAGCAGATCTGTGCATAGCTCTGACTTTCCAGTAAGGATGCAGTGATTGGCATTATTGCATTTCTAAGAGAAAGAAAAAGAACAAAACCAACTGACAGTACCTTGAATTAATTTACAAAATACCCATTACCATGCCATTTAGAAGTGATATCTGATTATCTTTGGACAGATGGATTTGATGCTAGTTTAAACAAATGGTAGGTTAGCACTTGATTTTTTTTTTGTAAAAATGTGTTTCTAAATTCTCTGAATGTGTTTCCCAAAGGATGGGAAAGGGTTTAGACATCTATCCTTTTTTTGCTGCTTTACTTCCTTATTTTTTACTTTTGTCTTTTTTTTTTTTTTCTAAGATCTGTAAAAGTTTTCTTTATTATTCAGAAAACATCCTGCTACTAATCTACACTCATGCTGTGTTTTGTAATGTTTTTGAGGGAGGTTGATTTGTTTGATTTTATTTTCTTTTTTTTTTTTTTTCCTTGAGATATGCAGAGAGCCTGTAAGAAGGAGAGAAGAGAAAAATGTTAAACTCCTATTAACTAAGGCAGGGAGTATCATAGAATGATTTAGGCTGGAAGGGACTTAAAAGATCTTTTAGTTCCAAGCTCCTGCCATGGCCAGGGATGCCTCTCACTAGATCAGGCTGCTCAAATCCTCATCCAGCCTTTCTTTGAGCTGGACTGAGTTTTAGAAGCCCTAGTACAGTTTTCTGTGTACTATGTAATTTTAGATGCAAGATGGGGAGAAAAACAGCAAAATAAGAGGCAGAAGTTAGGGGAGTCCTCTATTTGAAGTAAGGTTACAGAAATACTTGTAGTAGGCTGCAGCACAGTAGAACCAAATGAGTTATTTTGCATTCTGTTTCAGATTGTTTTTGTTATTATTTTGAGGATTGTGACCTGAATGGTCTGGGGAGCCTGGGAGGAGATCTGGAAGAGGACACAAGTGACAGAGATGAACTCCCAAGGAAGGAGTTGTCAATATGGATACTTAGGTGTGAGAACATGAGTTGGTTGTACGAGAAGTGGAGTGACCAGCACCTCTGCTATAATGGACTAAGATGACACTCAAGGAAAGTATCTGCTAAGTATTATTAGCAGAGATTACAGGCCCCTGAAAATGAGAGTGGCTTTAAACCTGATTACTTGATCTAAGGGAGGTATTCAAAGATTGGTTCTGTACAAAGACAATCTTTGTACAGGCTGCTCAAGTTAAATCAGACCAAGGGGACATAGGAAAAAAATCTATTTCCTCTGGAAACATCTTTTCCCTTCCAAATTCTGTGAATAGTGCTATGATCAATGTTTCTTTTGTGTTTTTTATAAGCTTTTTTCCTTTTCCTTTCTTAGATCACTATAGCTTTGATCAAGTAAGCAACTTGAGTTATAATTGCCTGTATCTTCAGTTCTATCAGTGATTGCTTACAGCATTGATAGGACAGCATAGAATAGAAGATAATAAAGTGCTTGAGAAGAGCACCTTGATGGAAAAATAGAGGCAAAACCAGAAGTCAAGCAAAGACAAGAATAAAACCAAAGTAAAAGACAAGTATCTATTGAAAAACAGGGTTTCTTCTGGTTTTAGGTGAAAAAGAAAAAAGAAAGAGTAAGTTCTGGCTGAATTTCCTTTGGGAAAATGGAATTGTAGGTTTTCATTTTGGAAGGTTTAATTTCTCCTGGAACAGAAGGATTTGCACATGTTCTGTATGTGCAGAAATGAGCAGGACAACTGTTCTATAAAGAATTATCTTGGACTGTAATTTGGCTTCATTGTATAGTAGCTACTGGAGGCTGAGAGGGATGAGCAAGGAGGACTTAAAAAGTCTTTTTTGCTAATTTTTGCATTGCTGATGATGGTGAAAGAAGCAGCTCTGTCATTTGTGTATTGGTGCTGGGCCATCTGTGCTGGGATGGTTGGAGATGGAGCACCTTTCCCATGGGGAAAGGCTGAGGCAGTTGGGGTTGTTCAGCCTGGAGAAGGCAAAACTCCAGGGGGACCTCACTGCAGCCTTTTATTCAGTGCCTAAAGGGGCTGCAAGAGAGCTGGAGAGGGACTTCTTAGAAAGCTTTCCTGGTAGAACAATGGGTAATGGCTCTAAACTGAAAGACATCAGGTTTAGATTCAATATTAGGAAGAAATTCTTAATTGTGATGGTCGTGAGGCACTGGAAGAGGTTGCCCAGAGAAAGAGTGGAAGCCCCATCCCTGAAAGTGTTCAAAGGCAGGTTGGATTGGGGTCCTGAGCAACCTGGTCTAGCAGATGATGTCTCTGCCCATGGCAGGGAGCTTGGAACTAAATGACCTTAAGAATCCTTTCCAACCCAAACCATTCTGAGATTCCATGATAATGTATGTGAGTAAGTGATAATTGAAGATCAGGTAAGGTTTAAGAATGAAAAGGAAAGGTAACAACAAATAGTTCTCTAGCCCTAGTCCACACTGTGCAAGAAAACCTATCTAAAGGAGATTTCAAATCTAAGAATATTTATGGAAAAGCTGAATGAAACTAGAAGAAGAAAGTACCAGTGTATACAGAAGAGGAAACCAGGGACAGGTACGAGCAGAATATGATTTTTATACCTATTTCTACAATACAGGATAATATAGTACAAAACAATGCTTGTTTTTCCTTTTCAGACTCTAGCATTGCTCCCTTGAAACCCTTTTGTGTCCCATAACCTTTCCCTCTTTCTGAGGAACCTGGGGAATTTGCTTTCAGATTATCTTCTCACCGTACTATTTCACTGGGATGATAGTCTGTAATTCTCAATCTGTTTATTGTCCCTTTAAAATAATTCCTTTTTCTTTGTGCCTTCAGATCTGTTGTTGTTTCCTCCTTCAATTCTTTACAGGTTTTCCTGCCCTGTTTTGGATTGTTTTATTTAACAAGAAATAATACTGCAGTGCTTCAGGGAAGTTGCTGATCATGGAAGAAGTCAAGATAGACTACAAAATAAATCCTGGAGATTGTTGTGTTGGTGTCAGAAAAAATAGCTCAGCTGAAAGTAGAGCCAGTATAAATGAGGAGAATGTGGGCCTGCAACTCATAGGACGAAAACACAAACTTTGAACCTTTGGCAATTCTTAAAAGTGACGTCTGTAAGAGTAGTTTCATTCCAAAAAGTGTTTTTATTTCATGGCCCAGAAAAACTCATTTCTCATCAGACACCGATATTTCTCACAGTGCAAATCTCACATTGAACAATTCATAGAGTACATTTTCAGAGAAGGAAGTTTAGGTGCAGTTCCTCAGGAATCAGTATTTTCATTCTTCTAGGAGAGTGTAAAGAGAGCTAGAGATCTTATAATAGTAATTCTAAAAAGGCAGCTGTTGTGTTTCTCAGGAAATTAATGTTTTACAGCTTGGAATACCACACAGCTTAGAAACAAGGTTGTTTGTATGGGCATTTTCATACAAATGAAAAAAAGAAAAACATGAAACAAACAAGCAAAAAGCTTCCTGTAAGTAATCTTGTGGGACCATAATCAATAAACAGATTTTCTGAATAAATCACTCTTTACTGAGCTGATGGTACAAGTCTTAAATTTATTAAGAATTTAAGCTTAAAAATACTTAAACCATAACGTTTTGTTAAATCAAAACACATAATTTGCACTTGCTGTTTGTTTTACATTAAGAAAACTGCTGCACACTGAAATGATTGTTGAGGCACTGTTTGGGTTGCAAAATAAGATGTGGCCAGAAATGTGCATTCTATCACCATCTCTTAAAACTGGGTGGGGTAGTGATTCCTTATCTCCGTGGCACATACTATCTGCTAATGGGCCATCTTTAAGACAAGATGGGGCAATCACCTTTATCTTTTCCACAACCCATCCTCCCTCCAGAAGATACCATCTGCTGCTGGCCCATTAAGTCCCATTGTATGACTGATAAAATTACATCATCCCATTTCAAAAGAAAAAAAATGTTGAAGTTACTAGGAATTGTGACAGCACTATATAATCTGTGCAAATACTTAGGCCAAATCATAACACAGCAGTGCATGTTTTCATTGACAAAAGTAAAATTACATAGAATGACATTGCAAGGACATTACTTTTTTAAGGTCTAAAATGGCCTTTTCTCATTTCTGGAGCTGAATGAAGCTAGGAAAAGTGTAGATCTTGGCAAAATCCTGCTCTGTGTCCCTGTAATAGACTACTACTGAGAAAAAGAAAAACCAGAACAACTCTTCAGTAGAATTAGACTGTGT
Organism: Alethe castanea; assembly: GCA_024734035.1. NCBI lineage: Eukaryota > Metazoa > Chordata > Aves > Passeriformes > Muscicapidae > Alethe > Alethe castanea. The sequence goes on from JANRGV010000084.1 coordinate 11,674,290, forward strand.
GTTTCCCAGTGTTCATAAGGAAAGCCCCTCTGAAGAGTGAGTGGGACATATGACAAACACTCACCACAGAGTGCAACAAGCCCTACACCCCACACATTCATCTCATTGCAGCATTCCTAGAGATAAACAGTCATTTCTGCTTCACTGAGGAGAAATCTAGCACACACTTTGGCATGTTCTGGATAAGAAAATACTGAGCACATGAACTTCTTTGCAAAAGCAGGACGACTTGAACTTCCAAACTACTTCTCCATCTCATGTGCCAAAATGTCAGAAATTTCAGACAAAAATTTCATTACAGACTCAGAGGAATTAATGCTGGTAAATTTAAATGTGTACACACACAGAAGTAACTGAATGTATTACTCATATCTAATTTTTGCCTTTGCTTTTCTTATTTAAATAGGCCTAGCATTCAGCCTCTATCTGGAAATAAGAATCCCACAACTCTACACAAGACTGGCCAAAGGGTATCTCATTCTCAGGGCCCTGTTTTTATCCTCTCTGAACATCTTTGCTCTCAATTTTATTTAAAACCAAAAGTGTTTTGTTTGCTCACTTTCTAGGGAAAGTTACAGCATTCCAAGGGGCCACCTTCTCCCAGTGCTATCAGGCAGGCAGCATTCAGCTACACTTCAGAAGGAATGCACACTTCCAGAGTGTGGCAGATATATCAGTATGAAGGAATAATTTACGCTTTCAGTGCAGACCCAGCTCATAGCTCATGTTTGAATAGAATACACTACTTCAGCTGGAAGGGACCTGCAATGATAATCTGGTCCAGCTGCCTGATCATCTCAGGACTGATCAAGTAAAAGTATGTTATTAAGGGCATTATTCAATGCCTTATAAACATTGTCATGTTTGGGGCATCACTAGTCTTTCTATGAAGCTGGTCCAGTGTTTCTCAGCAAAGAATTTATTGATTAAATGTAAGAGTTAAAAAAAAAAAAGATAAATTCATTATGTATAACACCTCTGAAAATAATGTAAACATTCAGTTACTTCAAATAATAAAGATTGAAGTAAGTTTTATTCATGACCAGTTCATCATATACCTTAGTTTAGCATTTGATACTGCTTCATGGCATTTGCATGAGCCTTTCCTTCTGTATCATGTAGAACATGTTAAATGTTTTAACTCAACTTCCAATGCAAGACTATCACTATCCTAGAAAGGAAACACAATTTAGGGCCCCCCTACAGAAAACACATTATTTCACTCTCCTCTGCTTCCTCTTGAGGAAAGCCATCTCACAGAAGTCCATATAACTTTTTATTAATTACTGTAAAGATGATGCACGGTAAAACAAAGGACATCATGAAAGCTCTAGATTTGCTGAAACAACCAACTAACATCTCCTAAAGCAGGGCCATCTTCTGCAAAAGAAATTCCTGTCACAAAATATTAATGCCTCCCTGGAAGCTTCCAATCCATTAAGATCTTGGCATTAACATTCAGAATCAACTGTGCAAAAGACCAGGTTGTGTTTTATGAGCTACAGTAAGAGTTGTATTCCCCTGGAGCAGTGGAGATCAAAGTCCAGAGTCATTCACATGAGACCTTCCCCAAGGAGACCTGGCCAGTTTTGTAAGACAATACTCAATATTCTCTATAGGGGAGATTAAGAATGACTATCCCAACTACAATTGGCCAACCTCTTTAACTGTAGGATCTTGTGATGCAGAATGTTTCCAGGAAGGCAGAAAATATTTTTCCCCTAGTCTATGCAATCAGAACTATGGGTACAAGTCATCCTCTGGACAAAAGCAGAAGTCTTATCACTAAAGAAAATGTCTGAATCCATGGTAAATTTGAAAGCAAGGATGGATGTTCCTCTAGTTCTAATTCTTTAGTTTCCTGACATCTAAGTGCACTAAGCTGAAAGAAGATGCCCTTTATTATTTGAACAAATCTACAAAATAAACCTTAAATTAAAAATGTTTTTGGCTGTCACAAAACCCCACCTTGAACAAAACACACTATTAGCCATAAAAAGACCTTAATGAGCTTTAAACATGAAGTATAAATTCCATTTCTTTAAAACCCCTTCTGAATTAAGACCCGAGCATGATAAAGCTTTCAACATCTATCACCCATTTCAAGCAACAATGTGATCCTGTTTTACTGTTATCTACAACAAAGACATACTGTCAAAGCACTTGCCACACAGTTCAGTTCTTTTGTATGGAACTGTTGGCCAAGATCCCTGAAACCCACAGAGGGTTTCATTCCACAACCCTCATGCACAGAGAAAAATCTGATACCAAATAGGTCTTGTTGACACTGGAATTATCCCTGCAGATTCTCTCTTTAACGGGAGTTTTTTTGAGTCTCTCAATGATGATTTCACATATGCATTTCATGTGTTCTAAGAACAAACTGTCACAGTAATTACCTCTCAGAAAACAGGGAAACCACTGCACAAACCTCTCACACAACATGCATTCAGATTAGGCTTCTGCATGCATTGTTTTAACACCTATCTTTCATTTTCACATTCTTCTTATGTACAGAACAGTCTTATTTTGTTTAACATTCTTATGTCAGGATCTACAAGAACTTCTATATAAAAGCAGGGCCATGTGGAACACCAATAGAGCATACAAAACCAGACGTTTAAATCTAAACCAACCTAGCTCAAATATTAGTAAAAAAGAAGCCTGAGAGACTCAATGAGTATTTTGAGCTTTGGGTTAGAGAATATCATATCCAGTACTTCTGCAGTGTTTACAGTTTCTTAACAAATTGCTAATTCCAAGAGCAGAGGTTCCAAACAGGTGTTGGAAAAGTAACATTAGATTTAATAGGAAGAAATTAAAATGAATTTTCTCTTTCTCAGAATGTAAATTTAGGCCAAAGGTCTTCTTTTTCCTCTCCCTAGGGAAGGCTTAGAAAAGCTTATTGCCCCATTTTACCCTACACAATTTTGCCCCTAGCAATTTTCTCCAATTATGGTGGGTATCTAGTATTGCTCACATCTTCAGCCTAGATTACTTACTTTACTGGAATTCCTTTTAAAAATCAACTGATTAGTATGAGCATACAGTCTTACTCTGGCCTCAGAATTAACATACTCACCCAAACCAATTCTCCCAGTGAGAAGGGTTTTTGTTAGGTACACAAAGGACTTTATAAACAATTCACCAGGCATGAAAAAAAATCCCATAATGATCATTTTCATTACACACATCCTTGTGATTTCGTGAAAGGAGTGGGTAATATAATAGGCTACTATTCTCAGTGAAAGAATATATGCTAATAGAGCATACTAAACAAATTCTGATCTCTACTGCACCCATGCAATGCTGCTGAGTGCACTGGAGCTGACTGAATAACCATGGATATACAGTTTGGCTCATGAAGGCTGTTCACACTGCCTGGATAACACATATATAACATAAGCAAATCTCCTCTAGGGTGCAAGGCAAAAGTATCTTCATTAAAAGTTAGGTTCTTGACTTCAAACATAGTAGCTAAAGTAAATATGAGATGCAAGTGATGTGAATAACTCCCAAAATCACTGTGGAAAAATCCCCACCCTATTACTTGAAGCTGGTTCTAGTCAAAAACCACAACAAAATTCATTAACCAACTTTCACTTAGATATGCCTGTAAGATGACTTCAATAGTTTTGTAATTAAATTGAATTACCAAATGTAATGTAAAATGTGACATGAATTTGCAACAGAAATGCAGCAGCCTTAGACATCATGTCAAAATGCCTTGAGCTACTTCGAAAACTTGAGGCAATTTTCAAATAGCCTAGAGCAGGACTGTATCTTTTTATTGCTTTTCCATTAAGAGGAATCATTAGTGAAGACAGTCTTAATATGTATTTAAAAATAATTTTTAAAATAGTAATAAAAAAATTACACAATGCCATATTTTTCATTAAAAAATCTCAAATTATTTTTTCTTTTAGAGATTGCCTATCATTACAAATGTACACAGTCATTTTCCACAAAATGCTGCATTATTTTAATCTATTCCTGAGATTATTGAAAAGTTTGATTGCTAATGAGAATCCAAGTCAACCTTCACACCATCCAATGGGCAACTGGTGATAATGAAAATAAAATATTTTGTGTTACTGTTACATGGCTTTATACCTTGCATTGAACTCAATTTCTTGCCCAAGCAAGGAATAAATACTAAAGCTACCTACATAATCCAGTTCCTTTGTACGACTTAGGGCTTAATATATCTTGCATGTAACTATGCTACCTGAAACACTTCCAGGGAAGGGAACACAGTGCAACTCATTCAGTCTTATGCTTGAAAACCTAGTAAAGAAACTATATAAAAGTTTCAACAAGACACTTCAATCCTTTTAAAAAGGATTCAGTATAAATCAGGATATGCAAATGCTCAGAATTCCTGTCTGCCATGAGGAAGTTGGACAGACTGAAGGGAAAATAAATCTGTTTTATGCAACTATAACAATTAAGAAATTAATCTATCACAGAACAAATCTTATGCAATACTGATTAAAGTCATAGCTAGGATTCTACATGGCAGAAATCCAAGAAAGTCTTGCTATCTAAGATTTTTTCCAAGAGCTACCTCACAAGTACAGCCTAAATATAATCAAACTCTACTGAGTGACACACCAGTTGTGAATTGTTGGAACATTCTCTTAGTCATTTTAGTGTCACGAGGAATGTGAGTGACACAATAGGTGTTTAAAGTACAAATAGACAGCTGTGGTCCCTGTGAGCACTGCTGGCAGCCAGGCTCAGACAGGGTCCAGTGCAGCTTCCTCACTTTCCACTGGCTTTCAGGCTGCAACAAATAAACACCAATGAAAATTGAAACCAAGGGCAGCATGAGCTGATGTGTAAAATGTAGCCTTGCCTATACACCACTGTGGAGAGGTCTTTGAATGTTCTACACCATGCAAATTTATCTTTTCAAACCTCCTCCAGGCCTTCCTATTGCACTTATTCACAGGAACAATCTTTGTCTAAAAGCTACATACCCTTAATCTTAAATTACAACATGGTAGTTCATGTTGCACCTTGCTCTCATCCTCACATGATTAGGCCTGTTCAGTGAATTATTACCATATTAATCCAAGAAACTAAGCTTTGCTTTTATCAAAGTTAAACATTCTCTAATGAAGTTAAACTCAATTGAAATAGGCTAGGCTGCAATAAAATAAAATTCAAGGCGTACCATTACCTTTTTATGAAGAAAAAGAGACTATGAGTAGGAATCCAATTAGATGGTTTTAACAGAATATATGCATTCTATTGCACTAAGAGGCTAAAATAATCCATCCATATGGACACCTGGAACATATCCTTTAAAAGAGTTGTTTGAAAGAGCCCATTGAGGCTTACTCTGATTTTTGTAATTGACTTCAGAAGCTCAATTCATAAAGTAACTGGCCACTAGCACTGGAAAGAAGCACCACTTCTGAAGAAAGCTGCCCAGTATATGACACACAATCTCCTGAAGCATCTTTGCCAGGGTGCTGAAGGAGATTAAAACTAGCTCAGTTTTACACTACTGCTCTGAACACAGTCCATGAAGGCAGAAAATTGCATTTAGGAACAAGTATATCATCAAGTCATAGAAAAGGTCTGGTATTTTTCCACCTCCAGCAATACAGCCAGAAAAGCTTTGTCACCTTACCTAGCCAAGAGACATTGTAAAAAGGGAGCATCTAAAAGTTTAGCTTCTCTTCAGCTCATGTAGCTTTTACTAGAGGAGCATTTCCCCAGAGAATGAGAGTCCCTCACAATGGCCCTGTCCTGGCAAGAGAAGCAGCAAGTCCCAGTCCCACTCTCCAGATTTGTCCCCAGCCCTGCTCAGATCTTCAGCCTTCCTTTGACTTCAGGTGGCATGAAAAGGCAGGATGCTGTCCCTCTTCTAAAGGGACCAGAGACTTACCCCACCACAGCAAGGCTTCACCTTACAAGTTGGGATGTAAAACAGTGTGAAACCTTGGCTCAGGGACAGCTACTTTAGCACTTACTAATATCTCTTTTCCCCATTAAAAATTCTGAGTTTCAAAAACACCACAGTGATCAGAATAAGGGAGGGAGAAAGCAAGACGTAATTTTCCTATTGGTGATTTATTTTGGACCTGCTCTGCCAAGTGTTTAGACCTATGGAATAAATATGTAAGCTCAGCCCAGACACAGCTATGTGAGTTCCTGTTCAACCTGTGCCACATCTCTACCTCTCTTCACTGTGCTATGCTGTCAGAAACTCCCAGGAAAAGCAACACATCCTCCATAGACTCCAGAGGTGACCAGTATTTCCTCCACGCCTTTCAAATTGTCACCATGTCATTTCTCCTTCAATGCCCCATCACCCATCTGCCTGCCACCTCCTCTGCACATACTAGAAGTGGGATCACTCCACAGACTTTACACACAAGTCCTATTCCTCTGAACTTTCAGAGCAAAACTGGAATTTGGGTTTTCCTGGTAAGCATTTGAGAGTTTGAATAAGTTGTAACTAGACAGGCTACTTTATTTCTATCCTCCCTTCACTTTTGCATTTACTCATCTCCTGATTTTCTTCCATTATAGGTCTCCTATCTTCCAACTATTTCTTCTGAGCATACAGTCCCAAATACAACCATGTCTTTGGTCTAAAGGATGAGTTAGAAAAATGTTATTTAGCTATGAGATTATCTTCACTTGAAATGGCAGAGAAAATGTAGGAACATGACAGGTCCATTAACAAAAATAAAAAGCCAAACAGAATCCAAAAAACATGAAACAAAAATCAAGCTGTTATTTACCAACTCATACTGACTTAGGAATCAGACATTGGTTATGTAACTCAGAGGTAGATATGACAAACTCAGTTTCTCCTAAAAGTCAGTCATTAAACTTAGAATCTCATCAGGTGACTGCAGTGACATAAACATTTAAAAAGCAAATGCAGAAATTGTTATTTTGTCAAAAAGAACTTCATTGCTACAGTATGAAGAGTGGTGAATTTCAATAAAATCTAGAGCGCTACACCCAGTGGAAGTCACAGTGTCATCCATTTGTCTTCTGAAACAAAAGCAAATAAAAAATCAGTATTTCCAGTTAAATTGTATCGAAAAGTTTATGCCTACATTAAAATGTAGGGCATGAGAGAAGACAGCACATTCTGATTAAACAACATTCAAGACAGCTGTTGTGCCATAATTTTTCTTCAATTACATGTAATTAAATATTAAAACAGGATGGGGAAGAGGACAAAGTATTTAAAACTTAACACGTAATACTATTACTGCTTGTTATTTCAGTACTGCTGGTACTACATTCAACAACTGCCCCATTTTCCATCACTTCAAAAAAGTTTTATTCATGCTATATTATGTGCTATACTATACAACTGTGCTGTACTTTGAACTGATATATCAACATGCAAGAAAAGAAATAGTAAGCATTGTAATTTAAATTTTGAAAAACCAAAACTCACAACCAAAAAACCTGCTGCCTCTTCTTTCCTGTAGCTGGCTGTTGTCTAATAACACCTTTATTCCAAATCTTCAAAGTCAAACAGGAATTTTTCTGGGACAGCATGTCCTAATTAAATTTATTTGTGGTGGCCCATTTTTAAAGATTCAAATTAAACATTTTTTGGTAGCTGAATGACAGTTTCTAAATTCATTTATTAAGCAAGGAGAGTTCTCCATGGACAATAACTAGAACTTCTGTAGAACAGTATTGACAAACAGTAAAATGCAACTTATGCTTCCCAAATTTAGCTATAAATGAGGTATGCAAAATCTTCTTGCTCCTAGGTGACAACAGAGAAAAATGCCTCAGTTTCACATGAGAACTCATAGAACAAAACTCTTCCTCTAAAAACTTCCCTAGTTGCAAATCAAGTGTTGCAGAATATCATAACAGAGAAAAACTTACAACAATTTTTTTTCCTCTTTCTGAATATCAGGGAAACCATAGCATGGTTTACTTGCTGACAGGAATGTAAGAAGATTTAGTAAAATCCCTCTTTGGAAGCCCTTGGAATAAAAACAGCCTGTAAGAGGACACTTATAAAAAAATTAAAAATCTAAAGATTGAAATTCTGAGTCTCTTGTGGAAAGGTTTAAAAGAGTCAAGACACAGAAGGAGGCTACAATGTAATTCCTGAAGTAACTGCAGTATTTTTGTTAGTGATGTGCATTTAACAATTGTGAGTCTGAAAACAAGGGACTCAATATCTTGATGCCAACCTGGGAATACAAAATTTACAATGGGACATTTTATTGAGTTTTTAAGTACTAAAAATCAGTTTTGCTTTGCTTTAGGTTTTTTTAAACGGCTTTCAGTTACAACAGTTTTTCAGATTTTTGTACACCTGGGAAACCCTAGGGCTCAGCAACATTAACTATGAAAATTCATGTAAGATTTATATTTCAGTCCAGATTGTTACACCTTTGTTTTACAGCAACAAGAGAAAGACTGAACATATTAAAGGATTAAATAATAAAATCTATCTTAAATTAAAATTGAAAGTCTTTCTTTCACTAGAAAGGTATAATTTCATATTGCTAATTACTTAGGAGATAACTTGAGAGTCAAGTAGAATTTGGTTCTAAAGACAAAGTGATACCAGTAGGTATTAAAACGATACCAGTAAGATGGTAAAGTGAATTTTATACTTCAGGAACATGCACATCTTAAATTGTTCATGGTGTATTAATGATTAACAGTGGTGAAGATGAGAACAGCTGTGTAAGGAAGACTAAAAATAAAGCCTTGGAATGACAAGGCTGTATCATTACATTCTCTCCCTGGTATATTGTCAGTCAAACACAAATAATAACCACAACTGCTCTGTGGTTTCTGATCCAATTTTCAACTTACTCCTTTTATGATCGAATTATAATACTTGTCTTAAAATGCTCTGTGGTAGCAAAGACCCTGAAGCAAGCCCACATCTCCTGGCACTCATTTGTTATAACAGACTGCTCACAGGTTCCTAGCAACCTTCATTTTCATGTTCCTTCCTGATAAACTGATAGGATTTATTTTTGTAACTTCTTTGTTGAAGGACTATATGGAAGACAATCCCCCATACAACCAACTGTTAACAGGCCCCCATGAGACTTTCAAAGATATTATCAAACACCATGTAAGTGCTTTTATCTGTTTTGTTACCATTTGTTATGGGAGGAAGGCTCACACATTCTGACAGCTGATGAACAAAACACACTTTCGGAGGCTATGCCTCAATACCAACTTGTCACTTAAACCTTGGAGAGAAAGGCTTTTATTTTTCAAGTACAAAGCCCAAAGCTGTGCCAAGCAGTTCCACCAGGGATCCAAAGGCATCTGAGCAGCAAATAACCTGAAAGCAGCTTGTGTGTGAGATGCCATTTCTGGAGCAGCAGCCTCCTGCAGGCTCCTGTCAGCAGCAGGCAGCGAGGAGCAGACAGCCCAGCCCACACTGGCCCCAGCATCTCCTCCTGGGGACCCCTCCCAGGGCCCCCTCTCTCTGCTCTGAAAGAGTTTACCATAAGACACACAGTGACACACCTCTGTTGGCAAGTTTGGGGTGAAACATTTTAATAGGTACTGCTGCATGAACAGCTCACTGTGGCTTCCTCATAAATTAAAACCCATTACAGACCAATATGGTCAACTCAAATCTGCTTTATTTACAGGAATAAATGTTTTCATGCCAACCCATAATCCCACAGGTAATTACAAAATTTCTCAAAATTATGGTGATGCCTAAGCATTTAAATATTTAACAATTTCTCATATTACATTTTTCAGAGAGGCCAATATTACTTGTTCAAAGTAAGAGATTTCGAAAGATTTACTCTTGATGAGTAAACACTCTTGATGATGATATGCTACTATCAGCACCCTGCTCTGACCAACTGATGTGTTGTTTTTCATCAAGTTATTTGATTTATTTCAAAATGGTTTTTCTTTACTATGATTCAGCTCAGGAAAGAAAATCATTAAAAAATAAAATTAGACTAGGCTTGCAGTAATTATATCAATATTCAGTTGTAATACCCAAGCTCAGTTCCCTGAGTAAAAAAATACCACCTGAGAATGACAGAGAGATTAAGAATAGTAGTGTCGTCTTGAAACACCAGCAATAAAACAATTTCCTTGGAAGTTCATGATAGAGTACTTGAAATCATGGGACATACTTTAATTAAGAAGCTAAAATACTATAATGCTTATTTATAAACATTAAAAAGAGACATAAAATAATGTGGTAAAATAACCCAAAATATTTCTATTAGTCCTAAATATTCCCAAATGTTTAGATAATGTAATGAAAATATCCACAGGGTCTTGGCCAAAATATACATTACCCTTTTTAAAATAAATGATATGTTTGAAAGAAATTCTCCTCTTAACTAAGAGGAGCCAATCTGTTTTCTAAAGGAAACATTTCTGTTGCTGTGATATTTCCTAGTAACCAAAATCCCTTCTGTAGTTGTGTTGATTTCAGGGCCCGAAGCTGTCTGTTCCAATCAGCTCAAAGAGAATTCACGGAGCAGATCCTAAAACACTTCAGCATTACTCTTTCTGTATTCCCGTTTTGAACACAACTCAATTTACCAACGTGGCTAGACTTGAGACAAAGGAATTGTGGCTCAATGTACACTTAAAATAACCACAGGTCTATTTGGATCAACTTTCATTAGACACACACAAAAAAAAAAAACAAAAAACAAAACAGAAACAAAACAAAACAAACAAATAAACAACAACAAAAAAAACCACACACACACAAAAAAAAAACTGAACCCAAATGAAACTGGAAAACTGGAATCCTTAAGGCTATGGTTGAAACTCTCCTGGCTAGTCTGGTCATGAAAGCAGCGCCTTTCACAAATTCACACGCTCTGATGATGCTCTCACAGTGAAATAAAAGGCACACCTAAGTTATCAAGCACTGAGGTCAGAGTTAAAAGCTTTTATCTTTTGTTAAAGTTTTCTTTAGGAGATGAAAGCAAGAAGTGTTCAAAAGGTATTTATCCTGTATATAAAGGAAGTAGAATGATGTATGATGATGTTTTACAGTGATTATTATGTCCTAGTGATTAAAAAATAAGTTATTAAATAACAATTTGTACAATATTTTTAAATCTTCAGAAACTGAAAATATGCATCCCAAAATATTAAAATGCCAACAGAGCTCCCCAGTGTTGCCTTAAGAAAGGAAAGGTCCAAACAGTTACAAAGTAAAACAATGTAAAATAACAAAACTACTGGTGCTTTTAAAACAAAACCAGCCAACCAAAAAAAGGATGACTCACAGATCTGTACTCAGTATGACACTGATTTTACAAATGTCACAGAAAGGTCAACAATATAGACAATTGGATTTTTAAAAAGGCAACATCTCAACAGCCAATAATTGAGATGTTTTTAAGATTGTCTGATTATTTTAATAACATATGAGCTTTTCAATTAAAAACATGTTAACAAATATAAAACAGAACTTCAGACATGAAATTGCTGAACAGTACTGCTCTACTGGGGTTTTTTTGGTGGTGGATCCTTACAGAATCCAGAATTGAGTACAAAGTAATCATTATTAACAACTCATAATGTTTGTAAATTATGAAGTTGCTTTACTGTAAACAGTGATAGGGTTTGATCAGGTGGCAGCTTAACACACTCTGCCTAAGGTGCATACCAACAATTTTATCATGCATTTGAAAAGAAGAAAATAATAATAAAGATCCCAAGCCTTACAGATGCACTCTCTCCTGATCCTCCTATAAAACACCAATAACTGGTTATTTATGTTACTCTTTTGGTGTGATGCCTGTTGAAACAAACTAGATGAAAACTCATCAAAAAGAGAAAAGTTTCAAAACTACATATTGACCCTTTAGAACTAATACATATTCTCTGTCATGAAGTAGTATTCTTTCCCCAGAACTGATTAAAAAACAATTTAAGAGGCTCCAGGGGAAAACTAAAGACTGCTTAGCTCTTGTCAGCACTTAGCAGACAAAGTGCTTCTAGAAAGTCCAAGCAAACAAACTTTATCTCATGCCAGATCTAGTCAAAAGTATTAGATATGGTGGCTCTAGATCTTATAACAAGCATTATTTCAGTCTCCAAATTTGCATAACCACCACCAAGTATTAAAACTGATCATATCATTAAAGATGACTTCAAGGGCTCAGAAGTCTTTATCAGGGTCACTAAGTTCACCCTGCTGTATTAAATCCATCTACTCTGTGGGAAAGGTTCTCCATCTGCTGAGAGTAACTTTTCTTCTTACTCCCCATTGAAATTCATGATTTTATGCAACTAAACTATCTACAGAAGAGACAAAGGTGTCAGAGACCTGAGATTTCAGGATTTAAGACACCAAACAAATCAGCTTAGTTCCTAAAGAATCTGGTCTTCCTAGAAGCACATGTAATATACAGAACAATGGAGTGAAATTTTAACAGCAACATAAACTATTTTAGTTTCACTTGCTCTTTTTCTCAGCAGCACAGTGGGATAGTGTGCAGCTAATGCTCTGTGACAGGTTTTGCCTGGTCCAAATTCCTCTCAGGAAGAAAGACCTCATAGCCTATTTCTCCTTATGGCAAATTTTAAGCAAATTAAACTGATAAGCATGTCTTGAAAAGCAATCCTGAGGACAGCACTGCTGATAGGACTCCCAGAGGGACAGGGTCCATGTCAGCAGGCCAGCATGACAAGGCCCAGGCACTGTCGGGCTGCTCTGCAGGCGTGGAGGGGAGGGGGAGCCAGCCACAGCCTGGGGGGAAATGGGATGCCAATTAAATGGCAGTGAGATCTCTGCCAGCCACAGGGGCACAGGCAGCCCTGGAGGGGCCCCCAGCTCAGGCAGCTGCAGGGAGGACAGCACAGCCAGAGCATGGGCCACTGTTTGCACCTTTGGGCACACAACACTCAGATGGCCCTCATGAGTTTCCTCAAGCGCCTGTGAGCAGCAGCAGGTGCAACAGCTGCCAGAGGTGTTTCTGCACTGCTCAGAGGTTTAATAGAAAGCGCAGCTCTGGCCACTGCTTGGCCCCTTGAAACTGCAGCAAGGGTCCTCACTTCTGTCCTGCAGCAACAGGGGAGTGGCACTGGAGCAGATCAGGGCTTTCCCACACAGGGATCATGAGTAATGTGCTGCCCCAGAAGCTTCTTGTAGTGCCACAGGCAACAGGACAACAAAAATGCTAAAATCAAGGCATTAGCATTTAGAGCAACCAAGAAAGTGAAACATTTTTCACACCAGGGGGCTGAAGAGGGACCAGTGGTGCAACACCAGGCATGGACAAATTTGGCAAAGCTGTCACAAAATACTTAACTTGGAGTGAGCTAACCACATGAGGTAACAAAATGTTATAACAGGATTAAAGCTCAGCAGGTTTTAATCCTATTTTGTATTAAAGACAGAGAAAAACCTGTAACAAGAACAATTTACTAATGGAAAGTACTGCAAGTCTCATCCAAAGTTTAACAAGAGCACAGCACTTTCTGTACAACTTGGTGGACGTTAATCTTATGTAGAAAGGACCACAAGGATGTTGCCTTATACCTTCAAGTGATATATTCATTTTTGTGAGGCTAAAAGAAGCAGAAGCACACAGAAAAGCAAGTATATTTCAGCAGATATGATATATACTGCAGGGAAACAACCACCACTTGCAGAAAAAATCCCCATCCATATGGGAAATCAATTTCCAACTCAAAAGAAAAAAAGGAATAAAAATGTTAGGTCCTTCCTCTTCTTGCTGACCCAACTCAATATAATTTAACAAATCCTGAATTTTAATCACAGATTTCGTTTTTAACTATCTCTCACAGATAAACACAGCCTTACTCTCTCTTAATTATTTTGATTATTTCTAACATCAACAAACAAAAAGTATTCAGAACCTGAACCAAATCAGGTTCTTGGACAAGAGAAACTAAAGTTCATATGAATTTGTCCACTTTTCCCAGCGATTTTGCCTTCAGATGAGGAATTACAGAGAAAACGGCATCATGGGAGAAGACAGGCAACATTTCTCCTTATCCTGGCTCTTTCTGAGGCCAGGGGTAAGAAATTGCACTACCTCAGGCCTCTGAGGTTTTGACTTTGCCTACAAGAGTAACTTTCCATCCTGTGCTTACCAGACAAAAGCTAATTAATAAACAGCAAACCACGAGGCACAACTCCTCATCGCTGACAGGCGAGATTAAATCAACAAAAGATAATTCCTACATGAATTCCTACTGTTATCAAAAATCTTCAGACCAAGCCTTGCCACCACTCTTTAAACTGGAACTCAGATAAAAGCACTCACATCCATTAAATGGGACCATTTAAGAACACATGCAAATATTTGGTTCTTCTCCTAACAAGAAGAACGTATCTTAGCATGAAAACAAAATACAATTACAAGCCTAAGCAATGTTTTCCAGCTTATTCTTTTCAAAATTAAATGCAGATGCACCCCGATTCAACATTAATTATAATCAATATCACACAGGAGGTCACAGTATATAAATAGTGTTTAAGAAGCACTTCTCTGAAGAAAAGAAAAAACAAACAAACCAAAACCCTCAAAAGCCAAAATAAATAAAACCAAAGCAGCATGAGAAACTCATCCAAACTCTGCTTCTCATTGCAACATATTTCTGCTGGAAGCACTGCAGTGCAAGATTGACTGGGTGACATTGGCTCAATCTCACACACATCTTTCCAGGTCTAATTAGATTTAAAAAGTGACATCCAGATTTCAAACACATTTTTTAAAACTCTCCAAGCTGATTTAACCAAGGAGGTCATTGTTTTCCTTCAATTTTATTTATTTTGCTTACACAGCCTCTCAGCTGGAAAAAAGAATGGCATAATCCTTTCTGGGTTGTTTGGAGAGCCTGATATTCCTTAATACTGTTGTTCAGACACAGCTGAGCTCTTCACTGAGTTTACTCAACAAACAGAGGATCTTTGTTGCACTCAACTGCAAGAAAAACAACAAACAAGGATGTCCTTACCCACCACAGGCTAAGAGCCATATTTTAAATAAGCTTTTAGGTCTCTAGTGTGGAAGTACATCCAAAGAAATAATCCACATCCATGTGGATCACTGATAGAGCCTCTCAGTGTCTGGCAGGGTCCAGGTATGACATAAAACAGCATTACTATTGCATACAAACAAATCAGGTCTCAAATGAAACACTACAGATCTTCACCCTTGATAGCAGGTGCACAGCTCTGACCCTGGTCTATCCTCCCCCTTCACCAGAGCCCCATGGACAGCACACAGCTGCCAGCCAGTCCCTGCTGCTCTGCTCCGTCAGTGCAGGGCACGGCAGACAGAGAAACTTTCCCCCAGGAGAGGATTCACAGATCCCACAGAACATCCCCAGACCCCCAGCAAACCCCCTGCTTATGAACTCTGCTTCCATGGCAGTGTGGGCATCTGTGATGAATGCACACATGCAGATACTGCTTGTCCTTATGCAGTTCCTGTAGGTAAGAACACCTCTGGTATTTCTGTAACTAAATCTTCCCAAGATGCAGCGGCAATTGTGAAGACGAAGCAGTAAGAGCCAGGTGGAAAGAAATGTCACTTATCTGTGCACACTTCAGTGGCATCTTCCAGTTGTGGAACTTCTCTACCAGACAGCTATTTCCAAAAACTTGCAAAATTACAGTGAATAGTTTGTAAATCACCATTTCTCCATCCCACTGCAGCAAAAGTTAAAACCACAGAACCAGAGCTTTACAAAATTTAAATTTCATAAAAATAATTAAATTTTGTATTCCAGTCCCTGCCCCCCCCCCCCCCCCCCAAAAAAAAAAAAAAAAAAAAAAAAAAAAAAAAAAAAAAAAAAA
>JANRGV010000084.1:11690191-11755178 GCA_024734035.1 Alethe castanea
ATTTTAATTTTCCTAGTAAAGAACTGTTATTCCTAATTCCCATATCTTTGCCTGAAAGCCCCTTAATTTCAAAATTACAATAATAATTTTGAAAAAGGGGGTTTACATTCTCCATTTCAAAGAGCAGCTTCTGCCTTTATTGGCAGACACCTATTCTTCAAACCAAGACAGGCACTTGTGTGAGTTTTGCTTTACACTAAGAACTGCTTTTTCTTCTATGGTTCTAAGATTTGAAACAAACAATGAATATAATAATGAGTTGAAAATAGGTTTTGGAGTAAGCAGTTGTATCCTGTTCACTGCTTATGAAACAGTGTTATCCCAGTTACAACAAATTATCATTGTTTTCTTACTCAACTGTTTAAAATTAATTACAACCATAGTAAAATAATTAATTTTTGAAGGCAGTATCCTGAAATTTAATATTTTGTTATTCCTTGATGCAGCATCTATCAGCTCTATGACAGAATTTTCTGACTGTTTAGAATACACAGAATGATTAAGGTTAGAAAAGACCTTTAAGATCAGAGTCCAACCATAAACCCTGCACTTACCCTGTAACGTCTTTTAAATGATTCCAGGGCTGGAGACCCAACCACTGCCCTGGGCAGCCTGTTCCAGTGCTTTATGACCCTTTTTGTGAAGAAGTTTTTCATAATACCCAATATAAACCTCCTCTGGCACAACTTGGGACCATTTTATTTTGTCCCATTGCTTGTTACTTGGGATGAGAGATCAACTCCCACCTTGCTGCAGCCTCACATGTGACTGTGGCTTCTGGGAAATGTGTGAAGTAGGAGTGAGTGTTCTTTTTGTTATAGTCCAGTAGAGAATTATTTTCATATTAAAGTTTGAATGAGTTATTCTAATGGGGAAACAAACATGAGTATAAAGTCAGGAGTTTCATTGTATACTGGTAATGTCAGTTTTCATGTACTACATCCTGTTTACATCATCCATATAAATTAAGTTGACTCTCTTTTTAGGAAACCTGCTTAAAGACTTTGTAGTTTTGCTTATACCTCAGACAGTGTGTAAGTGAATGAGATTCACATTTATTTCTTTGAACTTATTTTCTGCAATCTCTACACTTCCCTGCTAGTACAGTACTCTTTTTTCAATATTTTTAAAAAAGGAAAAAAAAATCTTTTTGTGGATTTGACCACATGTGATGTACGGAGTGATTTCTTTTTTCAGTTACTCTGGTTGCTGTCACATTGCAATCTGAACTGCATATGAGCTTGATCTGTGGAAGAGCCAGCATAGGTAGCAGAGCTGGATAGGTGTACTTGAGTTTATTTTTGTGTGCAGAATTCCCCAAGTTTGATGTAGGTTTGCTTGTAACCATTTAAAACCCTTCCTCTTTTATTCTGTTTAGAAATAATGTGTGATGATAATCTGACAGATTACCACTGTCATTAAATATTAGTGGTTTTGTGCCAGCTTATCTGGTGGATGGATGAAGATGATGATGAGGGGTCCAGAGCATCTCTCTTATGAGGAGATACTGCAGAAGCTGTGCCTGTTTAGTGTGGAGAAGAGAAGGCTGAGAGGGGATCTCTTCATGTGTATAAGTATCACAAATGCTGGTGCCAGGCTCTTTTCAGCTATGTCCAGTGACAGGATGAGGAGCAGCGGCTGTAAACTCAGAAGTCCCACCTCAACATGAGGAAAAGCTTTCTTACACTGAGAGCAGAGCACTGGAACAGGCTGCCCACAGAGGTCATGGACTCTCCCTCTCTGGAGACATTCCAAACCCTCCTGGACTTGTTCCTGTGTCACCTGCTCCAGGTGGCCTTGCCTTGGCAGGGGGGTTGCACTGGATGATCTCCAGAGGTGCCTTCCAACCCTAACAGTTCTGTGATCACTCGTGGCTTAAAAGCCGAGGAACTGGAAGCTTCAGGAAACTTTCTTTTGCATTTATCTTGGCTTTAGGAAGATTTTTCTGAATTCCAAACAGCAACAGAAATAGTACTGATGAAATGATTAGTTTTTTAACATACGTTTTATGTGCAGAAACAGAATGAGTGGAAAAACTACAGCTACTGTGAGCTGTATATGTGGTTGCAAAATTAAGGGGGGTGGGTAGAGAAATATAAATTGGAAGAATGTGAGGTATGAGAATGCATTGCATTTGTGTGGGCAGGTTTTGGTAGCTGAGGAGACCACAGGGGTGGAGAAGGACCCCATTTCCTGGGTCGTTGTACCTCTGGAGGGGAGCAGGTAGAACTGGGAAGGAGGGAGGGGTGGGGGAAAGGTGTTTTTAAGGTCTGATTTTACTTCTCATTATAGTGCTCTGATTTTATTAGTAATAAATTCAATTAATGTCTTTAATTTGAGTCTGCTTTGCCCGTGACAGTTTGGTGAGTAATCTCCCTCTGTCCTTATTTCAACTTATGAACCCTTAGTTATATTTTCCCTCCCCTCTCCAGCTGTGGAGGGGGGTGATGGAGAGGATTTGATGCGTGTCTGGCATCCAGCCAGGGTCAACCCACTACAGAGAGCAACTGGTGGCCTAACACAGAAATGTGCGTGCTGTAAGGACACTGGAGCTTTGGAACAGAGCCATATGACTTAATCTTTGACAAAAAAAAGGCCAGCATTAAAGCTCAGTGTATAAATAAAGTTAGTGTAACATTAATGGTGGTTTAATCTCACTAAGTCATAGCTACCACTTTAAAGTTGTCTTTCTACTCAGAAAAGTGTGGTGAGCTGCTGGGGCAGGTGGTAGATAGTAGTGCTCTTTGGGCTTTGTTCTCCAAGTTACACTGGAACAAAGGGTAATGTGTAGGCTGAAAGGAAAAGGAAACTGACATTAAAGACTTTTGTTGTTGTTGTTAGGGTTTGTTTTCTGTCTTCCTCTTAAAGGCGTATGTATCCATGAATTTCATGCATACCCCCTTATCCCACTGCAAATATCAGATACTGATGCTGGTCTTTGGCTTTATAGACCACAGTTTATACTGTTGAGTGGGTTGTTGTCTTGAAAGTTGTTTCTTGTTTCATGGTTTTTGTGACAATTACTTCTGTTGTTGTATTTGGAAATCTCTTTCTCCTATAAGTAAATATTTACATGCATGGAAAGCTGCAGGAAATGCTGTTACTAAGAGCTTGACTTGATAAACCTTGAGGAATGCATCTGTGATTCTCCATAGTGCAGAATGTGGTTGGCAAAACTTCATTGCTAGAGATAATGTGCCAATAGAAGGAAAGAGAACAAAATAGCTCCTGTGAGAGAAGCCTCACCAGGTTTAGAGTTTAAATCAATATGATTTGCTTAAAGACGAAGTTATTTTTCTATTTATTTGTTTAGATGAAAAATATTGAAGTCCTCTGTGATTTCTGAAGGTTCTTTCATCTGTAAAATCTGTAGTTACCTTTGCAGCCCCAGAATCCCTGACTATGATAGATGTTTTATGTTTTCTTTGAAACTTGTTTTAGTAAATAAATACAATTCATATAGGAGAGAGATTTTAAGAAGCTAGGAGGATGGTAACTTTTTCTTTTATTATTGTGGAGCTTTACTACATACAGAATTTGAGGGAAATTATGTTTATTAGGAACACAGTGGCTGTTAACACTAAAGAAAAAAGGGAAAATAATTTGAGTATGGAATGAGAGAGAAGATTTTTCTGCAAAGATTATACTGTTGTTTGTTTTGATGGCATTAACCTCTCCTTTGATAATGATACTTTCTTTGTGTTCAGGTTGAGGAGCTTTTCATAGTGGCAGGTGTTCTTTCCTTTCCATCTCACCGAAGCAAGATTTATTGTTCACTTAATCACGCTTTTCACAGGGAAAAGAGTGTTCTAAGAAACACTGTGTCACAAACTCGTACATTATTTGGATGTAGCCTTTTTCAGCTTATATGCATTATCACTTGTGGGTAATAATTTAGTTTTGATTCACAGTTTTTTATGTACAAGGGGGTTTAAGCATCCTTCTAAATTCTTGAATCCTTGCAAGTGTAGTAATTCCAGAAAAAGCCTTTTTGCCTTAGAAGTGCAGACACATGTGACAGTGTTGATGAAAAAATGGTGAGAACTCCATTAATGCAGTGTTTTGATCAGAATTTTTGATAAATCTGTTGAATTTGGTGTTTTAAAAAAAATTATTTTTAAAGTTAAAAATAGCGGAGGTCAAGCCTAAGCAAATACTGGCTTTACTTGTTAAATGCTTGTTTCAAGATGTAATTTAACTTAATTTTATTTAACAATTGTTACTTTCCTCCAGTCTGAACTGCAGGTGGTCACAGGGAATGGAAGGGTCTTGCCAGGTTTGCTGAACAATACGTGGCAATTGCTGTTGGTAATTTGATTGCCAAATTAAAGAAACAAAATGTAGTTTGGATTTGCATTAATTGAGGCTGCTTTGGCCTTTTAAAGTACCGTTTTAATTGCAGCACTGGTCAACAATTAAAATTACCTTGGTCACAACACTGTCAACAGGGGAGTGTGTTTGTAGGTGATAGTGATAAAGAATGCAACACTTGTAGTCTTTGTCTTCCTTGTTTATTTGTGGTTTTGTGAGATTTTTTTCTCTCCTTTACTGCTGTGCCTATTCCTTGGAGACTGTTTCAGTCATTGTCTATATGCTAGGAAAGGGGACAAGAGGGAAATCAGAGTGGGGTAGAGCCTTAGAGTAATAGTAGTTTCTATACCAGGAGGAAAAAAGCCCCAACCAACCAAAAAATAGTGTTGTGACAAATCAGGGAGGAGGGAAAGCTTTAAGATGTTTTTGCAAACATAAGCCACTTGTAGCAAACATTAAGTGTCAGAGTCACAGTTCTGTCCTTGCTTTCAGTATTGCCTTGTGGACATTGAAAGAAATAAAAGTAAAAATAGTCTAGTTGTGGAGGCTTTACTGATACACCTGTTCTCACAAAGGCACCTTTTTTCCTGGTTTATAGAAATTTTCAGTTTAGCAATATTTCCATGTGCTGGCTTCCAGTAATCAATTATTTAAAGTCTAGACAAAGGAGTGGCAGAATCCAAAAATAAAAAGTTATTACTTGATAAGAATAAACAAAAGGCTGTTACTTGTTGTAAGCACCCTCTATTCTAGCCAGGGTTGTGTGCTTGATTTTCCCATGTTGATCACAGCTACAGAAAATTTAAAAAATGGCAAGAGGGCAAGCTGAGTGTTACATTTCCTGCAGCATATCATGTAGTGTTCCTTACATCCCAGCTCATAACTGTCTGTGCTGCAGCCATGGCAGCAAACTCTGCCAGTTCTGAGCAGGCAGCTGTGGTGGGTGTTTTCCAGCTGTTCTGGATCGAGGCAGTGCCAGAAATCACAGAAACAGATGTGCTGGTTCTTGCTTTCTGCTGGAGTTTGTAAGCTGGTGCCTTCAGTTGTGCTGAAATTCCCAGCAATTTGCCAGCTGAGCTGTGAAAGGTGATGGCAGTGGAGGAGCTACAGAGGGGGCTGCTCCTTTCAGTAGGAGAGTAAATGTTTAGCATTATGGTTGCTAAATCTGATAAAACCTGCCAGAGCTTTATAAGTAAATTGGTTCATCTCTTCATCTTGTATTCTCTCTTGGCTTTTTGAGCTTTGATTTTTTTCCCTTGTAGGTTTATTTACTGTTGGTGTACAATTTCACTTTGGAAGGTCTTCTGGTTTGTTACTTTCCTTGGGTTTCCTTTGTTTCTTTCACCTTTCTCCTTTACTTGTAGCTGTTATTGCCTAGTTTCTACAGGCTAGCAAAACACTTTGAAACATGTTTTCTAGAATGAACTCATAACCTTGTTTTCACTTGTAGACTTCTGTTGTTACATGCTTTTGAAATAATGTACTTAGTAACTATCAGGAAGTGGATATCAAATTTAAGTAAAAAATCTTAAAGTTCTGTGAAGAATTGTCAGATTCTATAGAGTGGTGGCTTCCTGCCCTCAACCCACTGTTAAATACCAGGCAGGTGTTCTGATCTGGAGGAAAATATGTGGATACATTGTCTGTTCTCTGCCATCTAGGGAAGTGATCTTCAAACCTTTTTTGCACAAGCTATCAGGAAAAAAAAAAAAAACGAAAAAAAAAAAAAGAAAAAAAAGAGGTGATCATTGACCCCCAATAAATATATACTATTATTTTAAAATTATATCCATTCTGCTGTAATATTATATCATAATAAATGCAAAATAAGAATTTAAAAAGGTTAAAGACAAAATTAAAACTTTTTAAATTTAATTTTTTTTTAGTAATGATTCAAGAAGTATTTTCTTTCCATGTTCCAGAGGAATGTCTTGCATGGGTGCACATACCTCTCTTTGGGTACACTGGGAGACTCTTTGAGAATTATTTACATTCTTTCTAGTTTTCCTATCTTAAGAAGTTGCAATTTTCAGAAGCTCGAATATAGTGTGTTTCGTAAATTATTTACTTGTTGTGGATATCTATCTATATATATTTAGAAGTAGTTCTATTCAATGTAAGTGGCATAGACAAGAAAAATTCTATAATTGTTTGTATTTCTGTATAATTGGAAGGGGTTTACTACATCAGTGATTTCCCCTGCCAAATTGAAATAAATATAATATTTTATAAAATCATCAGTTAAATAAATGTTTGAATGAAGCATCCTTAAATGTTTTCTTGTTGAAATTTAGTGGCTGTCTTTGCACACCAACTTGGTTGAATGAAAACATGTATTTGGTAAAATTTCACATTTAAGTAACAATAAAGCAGCAGGCTATTAGTTTTTTTTAGATGTTGAACACTAAGCACATTAGAAAATGTGATTTAGTGGCGAAAAACTTAGGCAAATTGCTTCAGGTAATTGTTTTTTGGTTTTTTTAGGTGTCTCTAAATGTATTATCAGGATTGAATTTTTTTTCTGTCACTATCCATTGGCAGAGAAGGCTCTTCTCTGGCATTGGGAATCAGGGAATCAGTCCTCTTTGATCTTTTTAATCTACCTATCTAACTTCTGTGCGGATCTTTATTTTTAAGTGTGTGTAAACTGCAGCTATATTTGCTCAGACATGGTGCCAGTGGTGGACAGTGTTGTTTTTTTCTGATTTAACCTGTAGGCAGAAAAAATTGCTAACAGTGTAAATGTCCTGACCGATGGAAGTGGGTACAAGCAGGGTATTATTCCCTGTAAAGCTCTTCTGACTGTAGGGTTTGCTCTCCACTCTGGACTTTTTGTTAATTTATGTGGTATTAGAAATGTTATCTCTTGGGTTCCTTCCTTGAGGGGAAGGATTAAGGTAGGACATGATGCAGACCTGTGCAGCTGGGCAGTGTACAGCAGATTGAGTTTGTTTGCTGATGCATGGTATTTTCAGAACTGACAAAAAGGTATCTTGCTTGATGAAAAAAGTAAATCTATTATTTCAAGTAAAAACATTAGATAACTTTTAGACATGTAGCTGGGGAGGGAAGTGATAGGATAATGAAATGGACACTTGGTGCAGTGCTTTGCTATGTATGTTTCATGTATCTGAGTTTAAATTTAGAGTAATGTAACTCCAACTCCAGCAGACTTTCTACTGGGTGTCATAAGATGACAGATTTCTGATTTTTAAAATGTCAAAACCATAAATCATTAGTTTGCTAAGATTGCACTAGCAAGCTATTAAAGAACATGGCAGTATTTACTGTAGATAAATGCAAATTTAAAAAGGTTCTCTGTATCATGGTTTAAATGATTTATTTGCTTTCAATGCACATATGAATCTGATGTGATGTAAAGATTTAGGATATTTCATTTCCTGTATGGAGCTACAAATTTGCATGTTATTAAACGATCTCTCAGAGTCATATCTTTCTTGTGTGTCTTACACAGGATCATAGGTTAAGGTATGCTGAAAAAAATTAATTTAAACAAAAGGAGAATTTAATGCTGTTAATACAGGTACTGAAAAGATGGGAATTTCAGCTGGATTTAGATATTTTCTATGGTAATACCTATTGAAATACGTAATACAGGTGAAACAGGAGAAACTGAGGTGTGTTGTAAATACACCTTTAGCCACTGTTTGGAGAGTTGATGTTTAGTCTTGAAATTGTTTGATTTGCAAAAAGTCAATTTGGTAGTTCCTTGTTTCCTCAGGGATTTGAAATAAAGCTCAGTGGTGCAGCCTCCTCAGGAGCAAAGGGCCTTTATACCCAGTGTTGTGTGTTGGGCAAAATCTGGTGGGGGATCTGGTAATCTGATAAAATCAGTTTTATCCTGAGTTTATCCTGTCTCCTGTTTTCCCACCTGAACTTTTCCAATGGCTGCAGCTTGCTGGGTATTATCCACTCTTTGGTCAGTGCCATTGTATGTCCCCCTTGGGGACTTATTTTGTGTTTTTGGCAATCCTCTGTGTGTCTGCTGTCCCACCTCTTGATGGGGCTGTAAAGATTGGGAGAACAGAAAAATTCCTTATATTGGACTAGTTTATGCCTTTCATCTCTGGAATCTGTTGCTGAATTTCTGGAAGAGAAGACAGGGGCACTGTGCATGGTGGTGTCATTGAACCATGAAATGGCTTGGTTGGAAGGGGCCTTGAATATCATCTTGCATCTGTAACTGTTTTGAGTTCAAGCATGATGTTTTTAATTTGAGCTGTTTGTACAAAGATCCCTTTTTGAATGGATACCAAATTGATAACACAAATGTAGAATTTTTTTCCCCCATTTGTTTCTGTAGAATAGAATTTAACTTTACTAATAATTTCACTTAAAACTGGGATTGCTCCCTTTAGAAGATACTGATTTTCAGTTTTTGGTATGTACTTAAAAGGTATTGGCTCTTTGTAAAGTAGATTTAACACAAAAAAGTATAAAATTTGAAATTCATAGGGCCCATGTTTAAAATTGTTGTGTAGAGCTAATTCTTCCTTGCATTGCTCTGTTTTCACTGGGCCTTCAGCTGCATGCTACAAACTGAACTAATTGTGTTAGTGAACTAATTTGACATAAAAATTCTTGCAAGTAGACTGAAAATACTAGATTATTAGCTAGGGTAAATAAAGAATCATTGATTATAGCGTAATTATATTTTAAAATTGTTTATTTCCACCCCCCTCTCCCATCACTCTGTTGGAGAGGAGAAACCCATACACCAGATGTATTGTACCTACATGGGCAAGAATTTTGCTTTTCTGCATTTGTTATTTTTGCTGAGAGAGTAATTCTCATATTTGTATAGCTAAGTGCATTTTAAAAGACAAGTTTTAATGAACTGGTTTATGTCTCAGATGAACTGGGTAGGAGATATTTGCCAATCTCTCTTGGATAAATTGGTGAGTTGTATGCCTTCTGTAGTTAGCTTTTGCAAACTTGATGAAACTTTTTATAGAAACCAGTGCTGAAATGTAAACTCTTCTGCTACTTGCAAGTTTTATCCTGTCTTACTTTCTTGAGATACAGCTTTTTTTCTTAATTGTGATAAAGCATGCTGATATAAGCTTCTGATAGGGGTGTGTGGAAGAGGAGGAGAATGATGCAGTGCTGAGACACTGTATTAAAAATGTGTAATCCTGGGCTAGTAGTTTCAAATTCAACATTAGGTGGCAGCAGGAGACTCTTAACACCTTGTGGGTGCCTGTTGAATTCACGTTTAGGCAGTTTTCCAAACGAGAGACAGACTTGAAGAAATTTTATTTTAATGCAAAGCATTATATTAAATCCCTTTGAAGGGAAGCAATGAGAGTGGTTTTTCCCTGAATGATCCAGCTTTGATCATAGTTAATAACAGTGCTGAACAGAATCCCACAGGAATGTCAAGGTTAAAGTGGGTGCAGTGCTGTTGTGCAATGCCACTTTTGATATGCCTGGTTTAAAATGGACTTCTCATTTGCCAGGTGAATAAAGTTGTAGGCTTTGTTATGAACTCGGCAATAGGAGAGAAAGCAGCTAATTAAGGAGATTTTTTTTCCTTACCTTTCTTACCATCATTTTTCCTTTAGAAAGTAGGTTAGGTTAGTACTGCTAGTATTTTTTTTTTTCATGGTGTAACTGTAGGGTAGTGCTGGATAGGGGAGATTAGTGACTTCAGCCTGAGATATCAGTAGGAAAAGTTTGCGATTTTCTGCAAAAATGACCTGTTTGCTCTTTGATGTTGTTTCGGATTTTGTTTTTGTTTGGGTTTTTTGGGGTCATTTCTGGTTTTGTTTGAAAATGGGAGAAACCAAGACCAAAATTGGAGTAAGATTCAAGAGGAATCTTCTGGCTACAGCAGTGGTTGAAGCAGAATCTTTCCTTCTGTGAAAGAGTCACTGGTCACTTGTGTGTTCATGGTCTCACCTTGAACTTTGAGCCAAGGTAGCAAATGACCTGAAATCATCTGTGTCTTGCTGGAAGGTGTGACCTTACTTTTCTTGAGTGGGTCTTCCCACAGTTCTTAGTGTTTTCTCCAGTTTTTCTAGTGCATTATGGTTGATATAGTAGCAATATAATGAAGAAAAAAGTTGGCATCCAGGGTTTTTCTGCCCCTTTCTTGCCCTCCCTATTAACCTTTCTGGGCCTGAGCCCTGTTTTACTGATTTGCCATTCACTCTAATGTCACTGTTTGATGTGCTTATCCAAACTATCAACAGACTTTCCTGCCAAATCTTCTTAGGACTCAGATTATAGTGCTCTCAACTCCAGGTGGTGTATCAGTGATGGAAAAGAATGCATGGAAATTAGTATGTCTGAGTTACTCTTTTTTCCAATGTTTTTCCTCTTCTGCTCTGTGGAAGCCTTTCCAAATCACAACCATTTTTTTATCACATCATGAATGTGTAGCATGGTGCTGACTTTTCTTGTTTATGTACCCTTGGAATTTGACCAGCTTGGAATCATCTATGATCCTATGGGACTCTTACCCTAAAGAGATTTTAATTCTTATGCTTCCCATGTGTTTGGTATTTATTTTTGATGATCAGTAAAATTAAATCAAGTAAATTCAATGAGTTTCTGAATATGTGAAAGGGGACAGAGTCAGGGAGGTGGTTTATTTCTTAGGTGGAAGATAAGAATGAATGAAGGCAAAGAATATTATATATGCCAAACTTTGCAGGTTCTTATTAAAAATAAACTTTTAAATTTTCACTGAGACTGAATCAGCCTGTTTGACTGCATTTTTTTTTTCATGGGATAGATCCTTGTTTTGGGCATACTAAAGAAACAATTCTGATATTACATAGTCTTCATCTGGAGGAAAAGGGAGGTCACAGTTTGATTAACAGTCCTTCAACCTGGCTTTGGGGAACAAAGCAAGTACTTGATGTGTGGCTTATCTAACAACCAGAACGATGAGGAAGCTCTACAGAAGTGAAGACTTTTGGAGGTTTGAGATAAAAATGTAGAGATCCAGCCCTGTAATTCTCCCAATATAGCCAATTTGGCTTTTCCAGAAGAAATGCTGATTTTGGATTTGGTTTCTTCTTTTTGTGTTATAGGTCATTGAAATAATTTTTCTTGGGCTGTCTTGCAAGCTTTCTAAATATATGTTAGTGGGAGAAATAATTTAAATTAGATTATTTAATTTAATATTTAAATTAGATTAATAATTTAGGTCATATTCTTTCATGAAAGTGGAGCTTGATTGTTTATTCTGAGCTATTTTCTGCATGCAATAGTTTGGTAGATGCTCACCCAAACAGTGAACCATCTCTTTCACATTTTGCATAATTTCATTGCAAAAAAAAGTTGAGGGTGTTTAAATTGTCTTTTTGGTTTTATTTAGAAGTGTTTTAGTGTTATTTTATACTAGAAATTAGTGCTACTATGTTGACTTCTCATTAATTCTCTAAGGGGGGAAAAAATACACCCTCTGCATGTGTATTCAAAAATTGCTGTATTCTCCCTGTTCTCAATCAGCTCAATGTAGAACTATTTTACTGAGAAGCTTGAGCTATTGGTTTAGTTTCTATATTTTTGAAGGTGCATGTAACTGGCAAAATCTAAAATTTGTGAGGATGTATTTGAAGCTGCCCTTTAAAACCATTTCTGTAAGCTTGTACTTAATTCTACATGCTGAAGAAAGAAAACGTTATGCCACCCTGTGGGTTGCTATAAAGATTGTTTATGCAGCTCAGCATAGGACTTAAAATACGTTGAATTGGAGAATTTTGAAAAATGTACTGTGCGACGCAGGAGACCAAATCATGCTAAAGTGCAAGGAAAGACTATACATCAGTTCAAAGGCTACATTATTCAAAAAAATACAACCATAAAAAAGGTAATAAGATTACATTCTCACACTTCATGGCTAGTAAGGTGCATTAAGCTGCTCAGATATTCATAACTTACTGTGACATTTGGGAAGATTACATTTTGCTGTGCACAGCCATTACTGCAGCTCAGATAATAACTAGCCAATGCATGGACCTGGATTATGATCCCTGTCATTGGAAACAAATTTGTGTTTTGAAGGTTGATCAGTTTCAAATCAC
This sequence comes from Alethe castanea, assembly GCA_024734035.1. Lineage (NCBI taxonomy): Eukaryota > Metazoa > Chordata > Aves > Passeriformes > Muscicapidae > Alethe > Alethe castanea. The sequence goes on from JANRGV010000084.1 coordinate 11,702,560, forward strand.
CATTAGAAAGGGTTAATATGACATAGTGTGGGGGGTGTGTGTGCCTGTGTGTATCTAATGGGTGTGCATACATATTGTACATCAGCTGCACCCTGTCTTGGGTATTCTGCTTTCCCTGGCAATTTTTTTGTCCTCACTTCCCTCACAGGAAGTGTTAAAATGGTAATTATTTTTTACTGTAGCATATTATTCCTAGAATGTGCTTGCTGAAATGCTTATGTTTGCAGATGAGATTGGAAACCTAATTTGACAGCTTCCTGGATGGGTGGGTTCTGATAATAGTGTATGTAGCCAAAAGTGAAAGATTGGTGGGGTAGACTATAGGGTGAAGGTAAGGTCACCTCCCGTAGCTGTATGTGGTTTTGGTGTGATAATTGATGGTTGGCTGATAGTTAAAACCAAATGCATAAAGAGTTGAATTTCTTGTTAAGAATTAGCGGGTGGTTTGTGGCCAGAATTTAACATTCATCTGTTCAGTCTTTATACAGAATACAGTATTTACTTTGTTTCTTACCTTGATTTTAAGAAGAGCAGCTTCTTCAGGAGTACTTCAGTTTTGTAGAGGATAAATTCAGTGTGAAATGAGGTATAACACTGATTATGTATTTTTTGTTTTCAAATGCTCTATTGAGAGTTTTTTTAAGGGGGAGGGAGTGTATATATTGCTTGGCATTTGTTTTGAGATAATTCTGTGTTAATTTGTTCTGTCTAGCATACCCTACAGAGCTTTCTTGAGTTAGGCCTCTGCTCCATCTTTTGGAAGGGGAAAACTAAGGCTTGGAGGGTGGTAATGATTTGATAGATTTGTTTGAGTTGACAGCATGAGTTGATATAGAGAAGCTGGGAATATAACTCAAGTCACCCCATTCAGTTCTTGCTGTTTTCCAAGATATTATGGAAGCATCTGATAGTAAATTGCATAATTATTTTTCATGACCCAGAGAGGAGAAATTGGAAAAGTGTAAATTAGTGTTTAGAAATTGTTGCCATGAGACATTGTCTATTCTGTCATAAAAGCAGTAACTTTCCCTGCTTCCTGTGGTATTTGGCACTACTGATTTATGCCCAGAAATCCAAAGATTGCTTCTTCAAAGTGACAAGGTTTAGACACTTGAGGAAAATGTATGGTAATTCAGTGGTTAATGAAGAACATGTATTCTGTTCCATGGGTAAGTTGGTCTTTGGATCCTGACTAGCTGAGAGAAGCTGTTGGAGCTAATATGGAAGCAAGTTAGTGCATGGATTTTGGGGCAGTTTGATATGGTGTGACTTCAGCAGGTGACAGTGCTGAAGCTCTTAATGGTCAAAGCATGTGAAAGGAACACCACGCAGGAGAGAAATAGTAACAGAGTCTTGCAGAAGTCAGAACAAGCTGAAATATTTCTGCTCCTGAGTCCATTTTGATAATTTGAGTCAAGGCTATCTGAATTCCTGTTTGTATGCTGGTATATAATGAGTATTTTGGTAAGCATGGCATGTTTTTAGGGTTCATACAGCTCTAAATCCAAGAGAACTTTAAGGAGTGGATGGAGGGAGTTGGTATAAAGGAGTTAACTTAGTATAATGCGTTTTGCCTTCAGCTGGCATTTTTGTTTTATCCAGTGAGAGTGGAGCAGGTTATTTCCTTCCCTCCTCCACCTCCTCTACATAGGCATATGTGAGTAGTTACTCAGTGTATATTCAAACAAAACTTGCCTCTAGGAGACCTGAAATATAACAGGATTTAAGTGTTGTAGCCGAATCCCAGCCAATGGCTTGGAACAATGCAGCTGTTCCACATTCCTGCAAATACTGCAAGCCTTTGCTTCCTTTGAGTACCTGGGACTGCTAATGAACCTGGCAGTTAATTCTTAACCAGCTTTAGTCACTGTCTCAGGAATGTTTCATAAGTGTTCATAAGGGACAATATTTCTGATGTGCATCAGCTCCTTCTGGCTAGAATTCCCCTCTTAACAGAGATTTGTTAAGCAAACTTGAAGGAAAGCATTTAGGGTCACTCCAGGTAATTTATCTTGACTGCTTTGTTGGGCTCACCTGTTTTAGAACATTCACTTGGTGTCTTCACTTTTCAGCTCAACTTGGGACATCTCTATCCTAAACTACCCAAAGGTTTTTCTGCTGCAATCGTCTGATAGTAGGTGATACCCTAGAGCACCTTTGTTACTCAACAGAACTTTTAACAGAAGAAAAATAAGATGGTGCATTGATATTGGCCTCATTATTATGTTTTTTTCTCCTCACATCTTTGATAGTTTTCTTCTCACAGAATAACTTCAGGCATGGAATAGTACTTTGATACAGTTGTCTTAAGCTTTTTTTTTTTTTTAAATATTTTTCTCTGAAAGCTTGTCGGGGGCCAGTTTGACTTGGAAATGAACTTTATCATCCAAGAAGGAGAGGGCATCACGTGCATGGTGGATTTACTGGATAAGTGTGACACCACCTGCCAGGCTGAGGTTTGGAGCATGTTCACAGCAATCCTGAAGAAAAGCATCCGGAATCTGCAGGCCTGCACGGAGGTGGGGCTGGTGGAACAAGTGCTCAGGAGGATTGACAGAGCTGACAGCATGATTGCAGGTACAGCCTCCCCCAGCCTGGCACTCAAACTGTGCCCCTTCTCTGCAAAATCTCATGGACACAGTTACTAATTAGATGATGATGATTTGACACTGCATTTTAATAAGCACTTAGGTGGCTGTTCTTTTTGCTTTTCAGATCTCCTAGTGGACATGCTGGGTGTGCTGGCTAGCTATAACCTGACAGTTCGAGAGCTGAAGTTATTCTTCAGCAAGCTGCAAGGAGAAAAAGGGAGATGGGTAAAAGACAACACAAAACTGAAACAATTTTTATCGTGTTGCTTGTATTTTTCTTAGTTTTCAGAAGTTGAGACTGTCCCATAAACTTCATGATAAACTAATTTTGAATGTACCAAAAAATATAGAAAGCTTTCTTATATTGTATAAAGAATCTTTTTTACCTGAAAGCTATTGAAGTACAGAGAGTAGAATAGTGATCAAGTTTAATTTCTTCCTGAACCTGTGGACTATATTGGTCTTTTTGAACACCTGGGAATAATAAGGTGACTCTTAAGTGTTTTTATGCACATGATTTTTTATTTTTGATTCCAGCTATGTGAAATTGAAGGAAGACGACTTAATTTTTTTTATTTTTAATCACAAGAGAGAAATAAATAAAAAATGCCTGCATAGGCAGTTCTGTTTGCTCCCATTTTTACATTGCTGTACTTTACCTGAAGATTAAAATAATTTATCCAGTTAGGGAAGTGAGAATTTTGGCAGAAATTGAACTGAAGGAAATAAGTCCCAATGAAGAATTATATAATTTTGGTCTTGTTCCTGTGTGGAATAGAAAGGGATCCTTTTACAGCTGAAAAACCACCTTCCCTAAAGTAAAAATGTATGTGTTGTAAAGGCCACCTGATAAAGTTTTCTTCAACACACAATTGTTGTTTCACTGGACTTAGGAACAATTTTAACAATCATTTTACCTGCTTTGAATTTTAATTCAGCTCCTGTAATTTATAAATACTCTGGCTAGCATAGGGGAGAGGTAGCAGTGTTTCTGTTGACTTCAAATATTTTTAAAAAAGAGTATACCATATAAAAGCAAGCATGCACATATAATACTGCAGATTTTAAAAGGCCCTTTGCAATAAATAACTTTGGAGATCTTTACCTGCTTAAATAAAAGTACTCTAAACTTTATAGATGGTTTAAACTTAATAATCGAACATAGAGAGTATATTTAACTGTAGGTGAATTAAAGTTGTCTCTGTAACATTAACTTTTTCATTTCCTGTCTCCCTGCTATTTGCACTTAATTTCCTTTCCTTATTAAAGACCAAATACAGGGGACAGCAAGAGAAAAATGCCACAGTTGGATTGCCCAGTAGTTGTACAACTCCATAAATCTTAAAATCAGCAGAACTGTAAAGATACCAAGCATTTTGCTGCAACACAGTTTACCTGGTCAAATTCTATAGCTCTGCAGGCATCTAAGCAGAGCTCTCAGCATTTCTTCCTCAATTTTAACTCAGATTCTTGAAGCACTGCTTAGCTGACTGCACCTTTGGTACACTTGAAATACTTGTAATGGGTCATACAATGCTTCAACATCATGCATAATTTTCAGAGGGTAGCTGTTAACAGCAGGGGGTGGAAAAGGGCACTTTCAAGAAAATATCAGGATTATAGAATCATGGTTTAGAAATAGGTCTGCCAGAAAGATATGATGTGGTCAAAGACACCACAGAAAATTGTCCTGTCACTGTGATCAGTATCTGCTGTTCTGTTGTTGTGAGCTCATACACTTGATTTGGAGTTTATAGGTGCAGAGTATTACAATAAAATCATCAGGATATGAGTGATGGAGAAGTGTTAAGTGTTCACACTGAGCACTCAGTTTAGGTGCTCCAAACTGCCCTTGGGACATGCATCTTTCTCCATGGATTTAGGTGGAAGTATAAGCCAAACTCAGTTTAATCTATATTTAATCTATATTTAATCTGTATTCCTGATGAAAATAATACTTCTGCTGATCTTCCCTCTCCCTTTTGCTAGGTATTCCCCATCTGCCTTGTGCTGGCACAGGTTTCACTCAGCCCTGGCCCAGAAGAGGTGTAATTAAAAATTGGTCTGCATTTGTTTTCCCTAAGATAGTTTTCATCTGGACTAGTTCATTTTCTTTAGCTTACTGCAGAATCATACAGAGAGCTGATGAGAATGAACAGGCAGAGGCAGGAATCAACATTCAGGGTCAGTTTAGTTTATGCTGGGTGAAAGTGGCTCTGGCCTTCAAGTCTTTAGTGAAGTTACCTAATTAATTCTGTATATTGTGTGAAGGTATTCATGACTGTTATTGTTGTTTTATTGAAAGGGCTGAGTGTCTTATTCAACCATGTTCAAAGTTTTAAAATTTATTAGAATTTGCTTTTTGTGTGTGTATAGACTTTTCTTTCTTAGGGGTTTGTTTTATTTATTTACAAATGTAGTAATTCTCTTTGTCAGCCACCACATGCTGGGAAGTTACTGTCTGTGTTAAAACACATGCCTCAGAAGTATGGACCTGATGCCTTCTTCAACTTTCCAGGAAAAAGTGCTGCAGTATGTAGATGTTTTACATTTCTTGTTTGTTTGTTCATTGTTCTATTAAGGCCCTTGGTTATTTTCATTTTGGTGTTCTTTGTCTCATCTGTCATTGTCATAGGGTTTTAACCAAATTTTTTTTCTCTGCCTGACACCTACACTAGTGCCTGAATAAATTGTGTTTATAATAGAAAGGCAATATCACTACAGAAGCACAAATACTATTACATAAAGAATAGATACAAATGAGGCTGCTTTTTCTTATTTTGTTATTTTTTTTTCAGACTGGTTCAGTTAAGTCTTGCTGCAAGGAGAATATACCTGCTTTTCACTCTAGATGCTTTTGAAACATCTTTGAGAAAGCATTGATCCTAGACATTTATAGACTGAATAATACTGGAAAGAATTAAATTAGCAATAATTAGTGTTTTTGAAATTGTTCCTGTGACTCATTTCTAAGTTTTGTGGTGTTCACTTGAAAAAGAATTTGAAACTAAATAGGCAGTTGGAAAACCCTGTGCAGAATCTTCCGATGGAATTCAAGTGTGTCAACACTTTTGCTTCTACAATTGTAGAATGAAAAATTATGTTCAAAATTTCATGCTTAATTCAGAATAAGATTTGAATAAGATTTATCAGATGACTCTTTTCAGTTTTCTGCACATAAACCCATTAGCCTTCTGCCTTGGTGGCTTGAGATTGAATTTCACCAACTTGATGACATAATGAATTATTTTTTTGAATGGAAACTTTGGAGATGGAAAAATGCAGACTACTACAAAAGTAGTAAAACTGCTCCTGCAGTTTTATCACATGCAATAGAACTTGGCAATAGACTAGGCATGTTTGTCTTCATTTTGGTTATTCATGATTTTCTATTTAACTTCTGGATTATATTTAGCTTCTGTTAATTATGTTGAATGCTTGAACCATATTTTATAATAGTGGGGTGCCTCAGTAACCTTTCGGTAGGTATTTTTATATATATTTAAATTAAGAAGTTTAAGAAATAAAGTATTTACTACAATTACTCTGTGATCTATTGTAAGTTTAGTCAAGAGGTAATGCTACCAGTTCCCAAGAGCAGGGTGCAAAGACATGGAGACTAGTTAGTTAGCTGGTGTAGAGAAGGATTTATAGCATTTTGTGTGAACAGGAGTAGCTGAATGGAGCATGGGAACATAATAACAAGTCTGGAGACACTTGAATTATTTGGTTTCTTTTTTTTTTTTTTTTTTAATTCATTGATATTGATCATCTGGGCAGCATCTTTGATCAGAGGTTATGGCCATCTTAATTGAAGCATGTATTGTGAATCAGGGCTGCACACCAGCTGAAAGTTAATAGTAATGTTAAAAAACCCCAACCAACTGAAAAACTCCAAAAAATAAACCCCAGCTGTTTGAAACAAAGGGTTCTGCCATGATTTTTAACTCAAGGGCTTTGCACTAAAAACACCATGTTTGATATGAAGATTTTGCCTCGTGGAGATTGTATTGTGTTTCTTTTGAGGAAGTTTGTAATTCTGTGTTATTCTCACTGGAAGCCTACACATATATGAATTTCAGGAGAGAAAATAATTTATTAAGTGAAATGTGGCCAGCTTTTCCTTCATGATCAGTTATTTTCCTGAATACCAACACTATGTTAAAAGGGAACTGATGATTTTGTCAGGTTACCATAAAACCAAAACAATCTGAATTTGCATTTTGAGAAGTTGTTATTCTATAAGGCTTTCACTAAAGCTATTAAATTTTGAAGCATAGGTTACTATTAATAATCTTTTTTGAGGTATAAAGGTCAGTTTTTAAATACTTAGGTTAATTAAATATTATAATAATCAAGTACAAAGAGAACAGAAGTTAGGCCAGATCTTTTTTGGTTTTTTAGTATAGAGGAACTGTATACATTTGCAGTGTGTCTCTGTTTATCAGCATATATTTGTACAGTGTATCTTAAGCTGCACACTTTTACTGTGGTGTTTATCTTTCTACATGAATAACTTCTTCTTTCTTCAGGCTATTGCCTTACCTCCTATAGCCAAGTGGCCATACCAGAATGGATTTACTTTCCACACTTGGCTAAGAATGGATCCTGTAAATAATATTAATGTGGATAAGGATAAGCCTTATTTATATTGGTGAGTATTATGTGAAGCTGATATTGCTGATGTTCAGTTTCTATTAATTGTTCAATGGTTTCTGCATCTGTGTATGTGTTGATTTTGTTCTGATTTGTCAGTTTTCGAACAAACAAAGGACTTGGTTATTCTGCTCACTTTGTTGGAGGCTGCTTGATTGTAACGTCCATAAAATCAAAGGGAAAAGGTTTCCAGCACTGTGTAAAATTTGATTTCAAGCCACAAAAGGTGAGTAAAAATAGTAAAATCTTTCAATCATGTTTCATGAGTCTAAAATTGTAGCTTGGGAGTCTGTGTTGTAGCTGTTGATTAATCTCATCTTTCTGTAGAAAAACAGTTACACTGGAATGAGCAAAACAAATATGTGTTCTGAATTCTTATTCTTTTTAATTTTACAACTAAAACATGAGTTGTTCAAGGCTGACTTGCCTATTAGGTAGTGTTATTTGATGTTGAATGTTGCCTTTTTTACTTAGATATGCTGGTAATGTTTCTGGAACAACTGGTGTAAACATCTTGTGGGAGAACAGGCCTCCTCAGGAATTCCTTATCAGTAATCCCTTGCTGTAAATATGGATTCTGTTTGTGATAATTTGACATGCACAGCCTTTGAGAGGCTTTAGTCTGGAGCCATCCTTGCTCTTTGGAATGGCATTTGTAGTAGTCCATCATGCTAAGAGTAACTCAGTTTAGGCTTATTTACAGTGTAAATTTGGTTCAGCATTGTTATAAAGATTTTTGGAGTTATATGCCATAAATACTTTTTAAGCTTCTCTGCGAAAAAAATGACATATTATCCTTTGACACAGCAATGCAAGAAAACTCACCAGTGACTTATTAATCTTTTCTACTTAAAATATGTCTTTCAGTCTTCATTTAATTCACATAAGGAGTTGAATTCGTTCTTCCAAGCCCCACTTGAATGCTTAAGCTACTCCCAAGTGTTTATAGAGTTATATCAATTGGTTTTTTTTTGTTGTTTAGTGGTACATGGTGACTATAGTGCACATCTATAACCGCTGGAAGAACAGCGAGCTCCGGTGTTACGTGAACGGGGAACTGGCGTCTTACGGGGAAATAACGTGGTTTGTCAACACCAGTGATGTGAGTAATCCCTGCACTCTCATGTCTGTAGCTGATCATCTTGATGCATTACATAGATATTCTTTGCCATTTTATTCATAAACCTCCCACATTTTATACATTTTAAAAAAAAAAAGTTGAAATATAAATGGTAATTTTTGGTAAAGGAATACATTGCATCTCAGAACTTTAGATTTGTTTCTGCTGAGGACTTCAAGTACTTGTTTATGTAAAAATAGTTCCTGATGAAATGCATATTTTTTGCATGATTTGCTTGGGTAGCATGGATTAATCCCTGTAACTGGGTTCTGTTTTCTGTTTTCAGACATTTGACAAATGTTTCCTGGGTTCTTCAGAAACAGCAGATGCCAATCGAGTGTTTTGTGGGCAGATGACATCTGTTTACCTTTTTAGTGAGGCTCTCAATGCTGCTCAGATCTTTGCCATTTATCAACTTGGCCTGGGATATAAGGTACCTTAGAATTTACTTTCCTATGTTTAGTTCTGCTAAGGCTCTTTATGGTAGTTGTTGAGGATGTTATGACACCTTTGTGTCCTAAAAAAATGATTGTGTAATATTTTTATTAAATTCTTCTGTGTTTCTTCTGTAAGCCTGTGTATGGCCTTACAAGCTACAAGTTAGCATTAATTCAGTTTCTTGATTTCTTATAAAACAGAAAGAATGGTGCTCCTGTTTGCTTCTCAAAATTTCCATGTTGGTGGTTGGGAGAGGAAGAACACAACTGTTATCTTTGACTGGGTTCAGTTTTTCTTTGAGGCTGAAAAGTTGTAGATCAGTTGTGATGTATTTGTTTTAGAAATGTGGCTTTATAGTTGCTTGTGCTAGTGGGATTTTTTTAAATGTGTGAAGTCAGTGCTGAGGGTTAGTTTTGTTGCAGTGATTTATTATTTGTTTTGTCATAGCCTGAGGGGCACTAATTGAAGGCTGTTATTCCCCAGCAGCTGTACAAACATATGCTAAAAAAGATGGTTCCTTTTCTATCTGCTCCTCAATTATTAGTTCCTTCTGAGTGAACATTGCTGACAGTCCTGCTGCTTCCAGGCTGATGTGGTTCTTTTACATTACCCACCATCCTGGCAATGACACTCTTCAGGGGCCAAAAAAATTCTGCCATTTTAATGCTGTAAAATTGACTTTGAGTCTTATGAGCCTTTGGTTCTTATGAGAACCTTTCATTATGAAATACTGCTCGATTAAAGAAGCAATATTTTAATCTTTTTTTTTTTTTCAATAGTTATTCTGATCTGTATCTTCAATGTGCTTAATATAGTTTTTTTTTTTTTTTTTTTCTCCTTTCCTTCCTCAACTCTGCTTCCCAATCCAGGGAACATTCAAGTTCAAGGCAGAAAGTGATCTCTTCCTCGATGAACATCACAAATTGTTGCTATATGATGGCAAACTCTCCAGTGCTATTGCTTTTATGTACAATCCAAGGGCTACAGATGCACAGCTGTGTCTAGAGTCATCCCCTAAGGATAACCCTTCTATTTTTGTTCATTCACCACATGCCCTCATGCTGCAGGTAAATCAACATTTTTGTAGATTTGGAGGATATAAATGATTTCTGTTTGAAAACCTAAAATCTGGTTCTGTAGGGATTTGGATAAGAGATGGAATTGCTTATAGGTTGGGGTTTTTTTGGGTTAGCCCTGCCCCTGTGTCTTGAACTAAAGAGAATGCACAAGAATCCTAAGAAAAATGTTTATTCTATTAATAAATACAAAGGCTGTGTTAGCTTTGAAAAAAAAATCCTTCTTCCTCATGTTCACTCCCCCACAGATGTTCCCTATCTCTCATCCTTTGCCCTTTTGATAAGAAATACTTTTCTTCCCTGTGGTTTGAATGTTACATCCAGTATATTCACCTGAGGATCTGCACTGTAGATCTGTATCTAAAAGTACCTGTATCTAAAGCAGTAGGTCAGGCATTCTGAGTATTTAGTGTGACTGTGGCAGCTAGTTTGTTCTTCTTGCTGTTTCCTTTTCTTTGGTAATGAGACAGTTTTTATATTGAAGAAATTAAAAGCTATTTTAGTGAACTTTTTATCAGTTTCTGAAGGAGGTTTCAATATTCCTTGTTTCTCCTCTGTCAGGATGTGAAAGCAGTCTTGACACACTCCATCCAAAGTGCCCTGCACTCCATTGGAGGAGTGCAGGTGCTTTTCCCTCTCTTTGCACAGTTGGACTATAGGCAATATTCCTCAGACCACATTGACACAACTGTTTGGTGAGTGCATGTACTTTCTGTGTCCTGGGCTTTATTCCTTTGAAGTAAAGGAAATTACCTCTTGCTTTATCAAATGGCAGAATAGTTTGCATTGTCTTGTGCAGCAATGAATTATGTCTAGCAGCGAAAGCGTTACAGGCAGGTCCTAAAGTGATGTACTTGTTTGCACCAAGTGTTCTGTGAAAGCTCACAGAGGTACGTATATTTTATACTTTTTTTTTGGTTAGCAGAATTATGGATAATTCTCTTGAGCTTATTCCTGTCATGGAGAGAATTCCCTGGGGAAGGTTTCAAGAGAAACTCCAGGAGGGTTGAATTTTTCAGCTACATGAAGTCATTCCTTGGAATTTTTCTTCATTTTTTTTTAACCTTCAGATTTTTGGAAGATACTGTTACTTAGTGTTGCTGCTAGGCTTTTCCTCTGAGCTCTGTGAGCTCTGTTTCAACTCCATCCAACTTCTGAACACCCAGGCACAGAAGCTGGTGGAGCTCCAGAGCTCCTAAGTTAAAGGGCAGCAGTAAAAACAAAAGGATTGCTTCTTAGAATTCTGGTGTAATTTGCTCTGATTCATTGCATTTGAAGTTTCATGAGTGCTTAAAGATGATTTGTATCCATATTGTTGCTTAGAAGAGAGAGTCACAATATTCCTTCAGCCCATCTGTTTGTGTCCGGGTGTCTCCTGAGCTGGCTCAGACTTGAGCATCTGTGTGATAAGTTAGGGATTTGATGCAGTTGCAGATTGGCTCAGCAATACTGGGGTTTTCAGCTGGTTAAAGTTGATCCACAGGCACTTGTGCCTTGACAGGAATATTCCTTCTGGCAGCAGCACAACAGCAAAGCTGTGTCTAGAAGAAGATTCGCTCATCTGATAGATGAGCTTAAGATAGCTTAAGAAGTAGAATGGCAATTGTGACTGATCTTGCAGAAGTTTGTGATTGAAACATGAAGCAGAGAGTAGTACAAACTTAACTGTTGTGTTTTTGCAAGAATTCAGAAGGATTTTACTTTTATATGGTTATCTCAGAGTCCAGAATTTCAAGTTAGAAAAGCATTAATAAAATAAAAAAGTTTTTTTAAGCAAGCGTTCAAAATTAATCTTGTTTTTTGTTTTAAAAGTTCTGATTTACATAACAGGACATTTACATAACGTGTATCTCTGGGTTGTGTGGTGGGAAATACTTTGTCTTGTTATATCCCTTTATCATGTTTTTGTTTACTAAACCATGTTTTCCAGTTCTACTTTACTGGCATTCATCATGGAGTTGTTGAAGAACTCAATTGCTATGCAAGAACAGATGCTTTCCTGTAAAGGCTTCCTTGTGATAGGACACAGCCTAGAAAAGGTAAAGTAAATCTTCCTTGATGTCTTGCATACATGTTGAATTTATTTTGAGTTAAATACTTTTCCTAGACTGTTGCAGGGCTCTCCTTAAGCAGATCTTCTCTTGCAGTCTTCCAAAGCCCACGTTACCAGAGCTGTGCTAGAACTTTGCCTTGCCTTCTCCAAATACCTGAGCAATTTACACAATGGGGTGCCCCTGCTGAAGCAACTGTGTGATCATGTTCTCCTGAATCCTGCAATATGGATTCATATCCCAGCACAGGTAAAATTGCTTATTCTTATCAAGAAGGTATCTTATGGTGTATTGATTTGAGAGTGTCAAACTAAACCTTGACTCCAAAGAATTACAGATTCTGGCTCCGCAACAGAAATCATCCAGGAATTGTCTTCAGGCGCTGCTTTGTGCGTTTAGTTGTCAAGTTTTGCAGACTCCCATGGTTTTCTGGGAGTTGGAAAACTTGCAGTGTTCTGCAGATCAGATTTATGACTTTTCACTCAGACTGGGAAGGAAGTTTGGATGGGTTAGTTGGGAAAAACTCAGCAATTTTTGAAGAGGAAATTATCTTCGTTGTCAGATTTTAAGTCTTGATATAAATTGAAAGGGAGTACTTTTATTTTTGGTGAATCTCTGTTCTCTGACAGTGAGCAACTTTGATAAAAACTTGCCAGCTGAAACCTTCTTATCAGCACTGTACAGTTTCAGAAATATAATGAAAATTTTCGTCAGTTTGCAGAGATTTTAAGACTAAGCTATGCAGAAAAAAATCTTTCTTTAACACGTTTTGATAGATGAAATGTAAAACTTCAGTTGTCTGACATGCTGCAATTCAGATGTGATGATTTTTGTTTTCCTGACTGGTGGTGTAGGTTCAGCTGACCCTGTACACTTACCTGTCTACCGAGTTCATTGCCACTGTTAACATTTATGGAGCAATCCGGCGGGTTGGGACAGTTCTTTTGGTCATGCACACCCTCAAGTATTATTACTGGGTGGTGAACCCTCAGGATCGCAGTGGGATAACTCCCAAGGGCATAGGTATGTACATATATATATATTGATTTTTATTCTCACAATCTGATGTTTGTTTTAATAAAGTTTTGTATGCAGTGTTTAGAGCAGAACTGTCAGTTCTTCAGAAATAATTACTCTTCAGTGGGATGGGTTCCCTGGGGTGAGAGCGGCGTGCTTTTGTCCTTGAAAGACTTTTTTCACAACCTATAGGAAACTTTCTTTAGAAGTCATATCCTCTGTGTGAACTGATACTAGATAGAAGTGGTCAGAGAAATGGTAGGATATTGGAACTGTAGTGCTATGCCTGGGAGTATGGTCTTTCTCTGTAATTTTTGGAATTTCAGAGGTGGAAGCAGATGATGGGAGAGAGCTAGATACACTTGGACTGAGTGGTCCCTAGATGTGTCTGCATTCTTGCCACCAACTTCACAGAATGACCAGCCCTTCTTGTTAGAGGGCTGTAAGGATTTTTTGGTAGTATTTTTCATCCTTTAAGAAGCAAAGCATTTGTGTTTTCTCCTTTCTTTTTTGTCTCTTAGGGATTTACTTAGTTTCATAACTCATTTATTGAACCTGAGGCAAGTGGATGAGTAGGATAGTCTTAGTAATGCAGTTTAATGGCTTATTTTAACTAGACTGAAAATAGCTGTTCTTAAACCAAGTATGCCCGTGGGCCTATACTTTATAGAACCAGACTTAAATGATCACTTTCATTCTCTAGATGGTTTGCTTTTTTGTGATTAAGATCATGAGAACTGTGACCCTACAGGCAAATGTAAAAACTATCCCCCAAAATGTATTTGCAACAGTTCATTTGCTTTCTGTACCAAAGCTTTTGCTTGATTTTGACACTTGGTTGCACCTGTTTTTTTAACCTTGGCTCTCCTGGGAGCTACTGAGTGTTTGAGTATTTAAAATGTTTCTTTGAAAGTCTGCTTTATGGAGAGATGGCAGAAGCCAGTCCTTTTTGACTTTGAGTTAACAAATTGAATAATATCTTTCAAGGTACTCTTTATACATAGCATTGTAAGATTGGTTTTTCTGTATTTAGCCAGTGTATAATAATGGCATGTAGCTCTTCCTTTGAGCTATGGCAGAACTTAAAAAAAACCCTCTGAACTGCAAAAATTTGAAATCTGGAAATTCTGACACAAAGTTCTCGCATTAGTCTTACTCCTTGCATGAAGTTGGTTCATAGCACTGCAAGGAAATGTTAAAATCATTAGGTTGAGATGAAGCCTTAGTGGAACCCTATCGATCAGAAATTTTGCTAATAAAAAGTGATAAAACACAGTACTGTTTTGTGGTCTGAAACAGAGGGTGGGAAGGCTTAGAATTGTGCTTTCTTCACTGAGAAAATGCCTTTTATTTTTCATTTTGTGAAAATGCAGTCTATGCTAATAATAGCTGTTAATTTGTATTTTACATATCTACTTTTTTTTTGGTAGATGGTCCACGGCCTACTCAGAAGGAGATTTTATCCCTGCGAGCGTTTTTGTTGATGTTCATTAAACAGCTAGTGATGAAGGTAGGATAGATTTAAATTATGGTAGGGTATTTCAGTTTTCTTCATAAAGAAATGCCTAACATGCTTTGAACATGTTAAATTTTGTGATAGTAAATAAACAAAAAAGCCATGTAAGGTGCTTTTTTTTGTTGTGGCTCCTGCCACTGACAGCAGTGTCAGGATGCATTTTTCACCCTTTTAAGCTGTTTTTATCAGAAGTGGAGCTGTCATTAGCTTAGAAATGTTTACCATTGGGGAAATAAGTATTTAATTTCTTGGATTTTTTTGTTTTTTTGACATGAATGGTATCAGCTACATCATAATTGCTTGAAGACTAAAGAGAAACATTTGATATTGTATGCTGTGGGTCAGTGGGACAGAGGAGGATAAGAAAGATTCTATCAATAAGTTTCACAACTGTTTCTTGGACATTAGAGTAATGCTGGAATTCAGCAGCTCTGTTGCTTATTGGCTCTTCATGACCTTTTACTATCATAAGTTTTTAGTCTGTCTGTGTAAGCCCTGCTCAACAATAACAAAAACATTTCTAGGTTATCAACACTGTTTCCATCACAAATCCAAACCGTAGCTGTGTGCTGGCTCCTGTAAATAAATTCTAGCCCAACCAAAACCTGCACAACGATAAATAGAACATCTATCGGAAAAGATTGAGGTTTATCCTTTGACAAATTTTCTCTTTGTACGTAGTGGTGCAAAACCTTTTTGGGAAATGGAAGTCTTGCTGTAAAAACTAAAAACCCTAGAAGTGGAGAAGTCTGCTTTTGTCTACCCTCATCCTGTTCTTCAAAAACTGTTGTTTTTTATTTTATTTTCACAAAAAATACCTCGAGGCATATTGCTAGCATAGGTGCCATAAATTATTGAGATTTCTTCAAAGGTGATGCCAATTGAAGATGGGCTTCTCTAGTGGAAAATAAGAAGCAAACATAGATATGGGTATATCTAAGAGGCTTATAATTAACCTTCCAGATCTGCTTTTGAATCCTTTATGCTGCCTCAATTTAATTTTTCTATTAACAGGAAGCTCTCAGTTCAAACTGACTGTATCAATTAACATGTATTACTCTAACAATTTCGTATACTATATCTTGTTTTTATGCCTGTGTTGAAATTGCCTTAAAACACTTTTATAGAATACAGTGGGTGCTTTTGGGGGCAAGGAAGAAACTACCTTGCAAACTATGAAGCTATTATAGGATCAAGTTTGTGGTGTGGCACTTGCTTTGTGATAGAAATGTTTCTTGTAACAAAGCTTTTTTTGGAAGCAGCATTCTATACTTTAAAGGTGATGCTTAAAACTTGTTTGTTTTTAAAGGACTATGGAATAAAAGAAGATGAATTGCAGGCTATCCTCAATTATCTGCTTACTATACATGAGGTAATTTTTAATTTGGGAGGTATGTTGATGAAGAGTGGTGTACTAGTGCTGTTTGTGACCACCATATGTTTGAATAATTTCAAATATAACCTCCTTTATGCCACAAGATGGCTCTGCAGAGGAAGTAGCCAGCATTGTCCAATTCTTTAGAGTAGTGTGCTGATATGCCAATATTCTTGCAGTGATTTAAGCACTATGTTCAATGTTAGATTGAAGTTCATTAAGCCAGTAAGTTAAAATGGTTTCTTATGTTGTTCTACAAACCAATTTACCAAGCAGAAAAACAGATGGTGAGACTGACTTTAAAAAAAAGTCAAAACCTTGGTTTAGGCTGCCTGAGTAATATTTTTTGTTTTGTTTTTCCTCTTCTTTTTATTTTGCTTCTTAAATAAAGCAATAAAATTGAAAACATGCATTAAAAAATAAAGATGTATGTTAATGGCATCTAAGAAGCATATAAACTTAATTGGGAGAAAATGTTGGTTACCACTGATACATCTGCATCTTCATATTTTAGCACCAGGAAAAGGCACTTTATGCCAGATGCAACATCAAAGACAAGGGAAATGGGGACATAAATCTAACTGATCTCATCTCTGTAAGGGTGCTTGAAATGAGTAAAATAAGGAATTAATTGAACTTCATTTCAAGCAGTATAGATTTTTTTTTTTTAAATTTTGCTTACACCTATATTTTCCTTTTATTCTCTGTGCTGGATACTACTACTTGGCACTACCATAGTCAAGAAATTCTACTTTATGTAGAGAAGTAAAAAATAAGACTCTTGGTAACATCTAAGAGTCAGCTTAAATAGCAGAAGCTTTATATAGCATTCAAATGAGGATGTGATGTTTTAAAAATCTTACCAGATTGCATAATCAAGTGTAAAAGATCAATGAATGCTGAATCCCACAAGCTAACTATGAATTCAGAAAAACATCAACAAAAAAAGTAAACTTTAGCTTTCTCATATGGCTAAATAGTGATAGTGTCTGTAATTTCAGTTGATAATATCATCAGGTGAACAGAGTTGTTCAGGAGG
Organism: Alethe castanea; assembly: GCA_024734035.1. NCBI lineage: Eukaryota > Metazoa > Chordata > Aves > Passeriformes > Muscicapidae > Alethe > Alethe castanea. Next base: position 11,719,439 of record JANRGV010000084.1, read on the forward strand.
ATGTAAAACTGATTTTCTAATGGAGTATTAGAGTATTTGTTCAAAATACTTTAGAGTAAAGAATCAGAGTATTTGTTCAAAAGTGTTGGACAGTGTTTTATTTGTGGACTCTTTTTATTTGAAAATAAACTTTCATTTTAATTCTATAGAGTATGGGAAAAGAGTTGCATTTTGTTATTTCTTAGGTTATTTTTGGAACAAATTAATGAACTGTAGCTTAGAGTGCTTCAGACTAAAAGTATGGAAAACTTCACTGAGCAGCTTGAATTACCCATTTAAAATATTGTCTGTGACAGGTGGTAGTATTTTTTTCCTCATGGTTTGAACATTTCTGAGTAGAAACTTTTCATTAAACACCACCCTGTGCCCCAGAAAATGTGCAGCAGTTTATTTGTAGCTCCAATGCAGGAAAGGATTGGGAAATACACATGCCAAAACAAAGGAGCACGTGTGTGGAAGGAAGTAACATAGTCTAAATTTCCATTGCCTGTCAAATCCTTACATCCCAAACACTGATATATCACTTTTCACTCTGAACAATTAAGTATAATTTTTGTTATGTTTTCTCCTGCACTTGCATTTTAGAGCTGTAGTTCTTTTGATCCTGACCAAAATGATTTGGTCCTTGTTTATTATTAATCTCCACATACTTTTGAAATATTTTGTGGTGGTTCTTTTAGCCAAAACAATGTTCTAGTGTATGTGTTGTGAATTCAAGTTTGTAACTTTTATTCAACAGGATGACAATCTAATGGATGTCTTGCAGTTGCTGGTTGCTCTGATGTCAGAGCATCCAGGTTCTATGATCCCTGCATTTGATCAGAGGAATGGATTACAGTAAGTATGAATTTTCTAAGTGGGAAAAAGGAAATAGTGTTTTGATCATACTATTGCTTGCAAGAATTCCCATGAAATCTGAACAGATCTCATCAGTGTGTGTGTTGCAATCATAGACTCCTCATCTTGGAAGATTTTTGGGTCCAGGTGTTCATTTTGACAAGAGGTGCTGTTGGATTTATTATCAATGAGGTGTTTTTTTTAATGTTTCCAAGCTGTCAGTCACACTAAAACAGGGAGTGGGCCATTTCAGTCTGTGCATTGGTGTCTTCATCTGCTGGTGCTCTGTCTTCAGCCCCCCATTCTTACAGGTGTCTTAGAGCTGGAAGGGAGCTGACAAAAATTGATTCAGATGTCTTCTGATCCTTGTTAGCTTTCTTCCTTTTTTTTTTTTTTTTTCCTCTCTGTGGGACTTTTCCAGAAAAACTCTTTAATTTGTTTAAAAGTAGGACTTTGTGCTATGCACTGTTTGCAATCTTTTTCCCAACAAACAGAAAAATAGTGTTTAACACTATCATGAGAGAAAAGTAGGGGTAGTAGTGAATTCTACTTGTACAAGTAGAAAATCTGCTAGAGGAGTTAAGTTATGACTCTGATTTTATCTTGTGGCTCTCAGAGGGTGGTCACAGTATTGAACTTTTCTAATTTAACAGGAACCTGCCTGAACATAGTGGGGGAAAAAATTGGTACAGGCAAACAAATGTAAGAAGAATTCCTAGAAGGAAATGGGGAATAGTAATTCTCTCAGTGTGTGAAGGCAGGGTCTCATTTCATACATTTAGTTGCACCTATTGGTTAACTCCTGTTTAGACATATATTTTTTCCAGTTACCCTTTCTCAAGAGACTGCATTCAGACATGCTTGTAATTGTTTTCACCCCTTTTAGTGCCAGACTGGTTTTTTTAACCCATTTTCATCGGATTTGATTTCATTTGTATAGTAATGTATTATAATGGGAAACTAATAAAAACTTCTGAATAAAAAAGTATTTGAATGTCAGGTTGGGTCTCCAATGCAGTGCATTTGGTTTTATTTAACAACTAGCAGTAGGTGCTTTCTTTTTTGTTAACAAGCATATGAGCAAGTCAGCATGAATAGTGCATCCACAGCAAGAAATCACTCTGTTTTCCGGCCTCACTCATTACACTCATTGCTCCAATATTGTCTTCAGTCAATTGATTGTTTGTGGGGTTCTTGATACATCTACTTTTTGCAATCAAGGCATGATAGTCTTGAAATTTCAAAATCATTTTCCAAAGCTTTATAAATATTTGAAGTTCTTTTAAAATTAAAAATGTTCAAGTAACCAATCTAGTGGAGGAAAAAAAAGGCAGTGCTTTTTCCCTACACAATTAGGAAACCCTGATAGTGTTCTGTAAAGAAAAGCAGAGAAATGGATCCTGTTGCTTGAATGGCCAGTGCATCATAGGTTTGCTTATTTGTTTTCTTCTATAGTTTCTGTGCTTGCAGCATTCTCCAGGATAAGTAGTTCATTATACGTAACTGTTTTTTAATCTCGCTTAGGTTTTACCTTTAATTCTGGTATTTGGTATGGAATTTTTTTTTTTTTTGGTCTTAGTTCAGGTGTCCTGAGAATAATTTTTGGGTAAATTGAAGTGATGGGTGCTCAGTTTTGTATAGATAAGGCCAAAAAAGTGATCCAAATTTCTTCAAAAATTTTATCATAACTTATTTATGGTAAAGGATAAGTACTGTTCCTTCTCTTCCAATATGATTTCATGGAACATATAGAAATTAGTATTTTCTTTTTTCAAAGAGAGCTTAGTAGTTCATGTAGATAAGTTAAATCATATTTCACAGATTTAAAGATCTGTTGAATACTATGATCCACAGTCCAGCTATAATCCGATAGCGATGTGGCCCTAAGAACTTGACTGTCTTGAAAAGGAAGTGATGAAAGAAAATGGATGTAACTGATAAATACATTTAGATGTCTTAAGTTTTTATGGGAGGTTTACAAGCACCAAAAACCTCCATTTGTTATTCTTCACATTGACAGAAGACCAATGTGTTTTCTCCACTTAGGGTTGTCTACAAGCTTTTAGCATCACAAAGTGAAGGCATCAGGGTGCAAGCTCTGAAAGTGATGGGATATTTCTTAAAGCATCTTGCTCCAAAGTAAGTACTGATTTGGGTCTTAAAACTAAACCTCCCAAGAAAGGAAGGAGTAAACACAGACATTCTATATGCTATTTTGGATATAAATTATTGGGTGTGTATACACACATTTGTGTGTAAAGGGGAAAAAGCTATACTGGAAGTTAATCACTAAATAGGCTTCACTGAGTAGGAGCTTCTCTTCAGCTACCCCTCAGTCTATTTGTCAGGAATGCATTTTTGATATGATGGAATTGCTTGTTGCTGGCATTATCAGTTCCTTATCAAGCTGATTGAATAGTTACTTGCAGTATGGGCTCCTGCTTTTTAAAGTGACCCTTTTCCAGTGAGATCAATAGCAAGAATCAGACTGGTGAGATGGTCTTGTGTTCCTGAGAACTAGGTTTAATATGTCTCAACTTGACTGTGATAGTGGATAATTATTGAGATTGCTGTCCATGGTTGCATTTTTGAGTGAAATGAGGGCAAAGGTGTCCTTTCCTCAGTGTTTATCAAGAAATCCCCAAGGCTGTGTTTGAGCTTTTTGGGCTCATGGATGAGTGGACCTCATTTATGGAAGAAAGGTGGCTGCCTTCAGTGAATGATTTGTCCTTTCAGAAACTGAACACTTCCCCTTTTTCTTCACCAAAACTGAAAGACTTAAGGAACAAACAAGAAAAATATCTTACCAGTGATTTTGTATTTCTTGAAGCACATGTTTTAAACATTTTTCCCCTAAAGCAAATGGAATGCCTAAGTTTATTTTATCTTTCTCTACCATTTTAGGAGAAAAGCTGAAGTCATGCTTGGACACGGATTGTTCTCTTTGTTGGCTGAAAGGCTGATGCTTCAGACAAGTTTATTCACCATGACCACATACAATGTCCTGTTTGAGGTACTCATACACTATAGTTAGGATTCAATCTTTCTAATTACTTGTAAGACATTGTTAGAGAATTGCTTACATATTTGTGCTGATATGTTCCAGATGACACTAAACCTTAGTGTGATGCAGCTGAATGCTGCTTTTTTTCCCCCCCCAAGGCTCACTACTTTGGATTTACCCCCTCCTTAACTTGTTTATGCTCGTTATGAACAATTTTAGATAATGAGTAACCTGTATGTCTCAAGCAGATGCTCATGAAGATGTGGAATTTTATTATAGCAATGATCTTGTCTTAGGATAATTGCTTTGGTTAGATTCACATTCATCTTCCAGTGTATTTTAAATAACAGTATGCACTTAAGAGAGAAATAAAAAAATGAAGTAGCTTATTGAGTTTCAGAAACAGGATGAAATAGATTATCAAGAAAGTTAGTGGGGATTTTTTGGATGATTTTTAGAGTGATGGTGTTAGTGCAGCATCCAACTATTTTTTCAGTGAGCTGTCTTTCTTACACTGATATGGCATCTTCTTCTTTCTTGCTAGATTCTGACTGAACAGATTTGCACTCAAGTAATACATAAACAGCATCCTGACCCAGATTCAACAGTGAAGATACAAAATCCTCGTAAGAATGATATATATTTTTAAGTGCTACCTTAAGGAAAGTGTTTAAGTGCTTTAAAAGAACTCCACCAATGAAAAAGCTTATTAATTACATCTGCCAGTCTTCTAATCTCAGTTTTACTCTTTTTTTAAGTCTAAAAGACAGATAACTTGTATTCAGTTGGAGTTATGTACAAAGTATGTCTCTATAGTTTTTTGAAGACATTTTATGTGTCTGTAGTTCATAACTCACCTTTTTTTTGGCAGTGCTGTCATTTTATGAAATGGTTTTTCAAGACTTGTATGCACAGGATACTTTGATTTAATACATGTTAAGGTTCCAGCAAAATTCTGAATGCACTATTTAGTGATGTTAGACAAAATTACCTGAAATATGGAAACACCTTTCATTTTAAATTACATTCAATATGTCAATGCTAGATGGAAAATAGGAGAAATGTATCTGCTCACTGTTTTGGTTAGCTTACTTTATTGGAAATATCTTGATATGAAACTTTAGATGTCTTTTGAACTTAGAGAAAATGCTGATCTCCTTTCCTGAATTATATACATTGTTAATGTGCTCTGCACATAATACAATGGACTTATGACAGCTTTGGGAGTTAACTTTTTTCTGGAGAAATAACAGATTTTTCACTTTTGTAGCTGCTTTGTCATTAAATGTAGGTCACAGTTGTAGGTTTACTTCAGGGGGAAAGTGGGGCAAAAGAAAAGAAAGCAAAGCAGGAGGAAAGAAATCTGGTTGCATTATGCCATTTTCTCTCTGGTAAATCTGTATGAAGCAAGAGATGTGAGCATGTTTCTGGTGCTTTCTCCTAAGATTTTTGAAGTTGACAGTCACTGCTGTGGTCTGTATAGACTGTATGGGGACTGAGTTGATTCTGAAATTATGTAGGTATGGTAGGAAGAGTGACTTTTAGGGTCCCTTTTTTAGGTCATTACTATTATCAAATAAGGAATTTCCCTTTAAAAGAGTTGTGCAGGATGAACTGCAGCTATCATAGTGTGTTCAAATTAGACCCTGATTCATTTACAAAGTTGACTTCTAAAATAACAAGAAAAGTCACTGCCCCAATGCTTCAGGAAGTGCAATGTACCCTCAATTTTCAACTCCTAAAAATACAGAAAACATTGTACGAGATAAAATTTTGTATTAGGAAGGTTTTTATAACAGCAACTGTTTAGTTTAATTAGAAGTTGGTCACTTTCTTTGAAAATTCAGTATTATTAAGGTAGAGCAAATTCTTATCAGGTAAAGCATTTTTCTCATATATGGGTTTTCTAAAAGATGCTTTTTTATGTGAACCTCATGTAAAAATGATTCTGACAGGTTCTGATAGCGTATCAATTGTCATGCAGTAATATTTGTGTTGCTTAAACATGGTAATTCAATTAATTCCATTTACTTTAGAGGCCTGCAAATCCCCTGATGGGTGACTAGGCTTGAAAAGTATTGGAAGAAGGGATTTGTTTTACTTAAACCTTCTCCAACAGAGATGTGCTTTTTCTCAGTATAAAACTTTTTTATGTGGTGTTGCTTTCCTTGTACAAACACTGTTGAAAAGAGGCCTTGTGTTTTATGCTGTGCTTAGTCCTAATATTTTGTTACTCATGAACTGTTTTACAGAAATTTTGAAGGTTATTGCAATCCTGATCCGTAATTCTCCCCAGTGTCCAGAAACTCTGGAGGTCCGGCGAGCCTTTCTCTCAGATATGATTAAACTGTTTAATAACAGCAGAGAAAACAGGAGGTAAGATGGCTTGCTCTATGCACAAGTATATAAAATAGATAACAAGATCTTCTAGCAAATTAAACTCAAGAGGGCAGGTACAGCTTAATTGCTGTTTCAGCAAATTCTGTACTCTAGCAAAGTCTTCAGTATGAAAAATTAGAGTAGCTTGCATGTAGCAATTTTTTAAAGTGTGTTGGATTCTTGACTTAGCTGTTGTATGTATTTCTAAGATATATTTTAAAATATGATTCAACAGCATGTGTATGTTTTGCAGGAGTTTGTTGCAGTGCTCTGTCTGGCAGGAGTGGATGCTTTCCCTTTGTTGTTTTAATCCAAAGACTTCTGAGGAGCAGAAGATAACTGAGATGGTGTACACCATATTTCGGATTTTACTGTACCATGCAATAAAATATGAGTGGGGTGGCTGGCGTGTGTGGGTGGATACACTGTCAATCACACACTCAAAGGTGAGATTAATGAAATTTCAGGAGCATTTCTGAAAAATTTTGGTGCTGGTCTTGCTTTTTTAGTAACAGCAGGAACACAAGGTGGCGCACCATAGCTATTCATCAACAAAAATACCTTTTAGTAACATCAAAAGGCTGTGAAACAAATGAATAAAAAGCAAAGAAATCCAAGTTAAGGTAGATGCTTCAGCTGTTAAACTGTCATGGAATATGGGGTGAGAGTGCAAATCCTTGCAGTATGAATGAGGCTATTACCCTTTGTTATTGTTCTGTCTGAATTTTGTTGTTGTTACCACCAGAGTTACATCATAAAAGTTATTAGTGGTTGTCTGAATAAGGCACAGTAGTACAAGAGGTATTTTATGCTGCCTTGTTCTGAACAAAAGAGTGAGGCCAGCATGAGCCTCAGAATTATGGTTATCAGAATATTTACTTATAATGAATTAAATTATAAATTACCTATTTCTAAATGTGTACAACTTAGCAGTGTGAAAATGGCATCTGTGAATCCAAAAGATCACTTTATGATACTAAGCAATTGTTGGCATTTCCAAGGTCTTGGATTTTGAATGATTTTTTTTTCTTAAAAAAGGGTCAGTCTCTGCAGACAGCAAGAGCCTTGTTATTTTGCAGCTCTGTTTATTGCATTCAGAGGTTGATGGTGGATTCTTGGGTTATGGGGAGACAATTGTAGAAATCTACATAATAAAAATGTGTGAAATAACTTTATTAAATAGTCACTTAGCTAAGTGGAATTCTGGTGCAAAGTGCCCAGGGCCACATTTTAACCCTTACAGAGATCATATTTTCAGTGTTGGACCATTCTTAATATTGTTTTTTGTCGGCTTTGCGGTCTTCAAAAACCAATTTCCTCTTTTTGCCCCAAGATGCAGAGGGCATGGGTGAATTGTACAATGGCAAGCTGTAGCCAGAGTAAAGAGCCCTAATGTGCTTTTATATAAAACTGGCATAATTTAGCATGTGTGTGATTGCTGGGAATTGCTGGGAATTTTCCCTGGGGAAAGATGAAGAGGTGAATAAAGGAAGATCACCTTTCTAGCTCTTACTCAGAGCTTTGGTGGCTTGAATTTAGAAATTAGCTAGCACATTATCTTATAATCTCTAGTTCTATTCCTAGACTCCTTTTGTAAGATAATGTAATGTCAGAAATCTTGTTTAAACAGCATCTATGTCAGAAAGGTTATATGGATTTTTGGTCATTCTCTTCAGTGACTTAATGTGACTAATTAATGATCTAGAGTTCCTAGAGACAAAACCCAAGATTTTATTGTGATGCCATGGCCAAATATCAAGAACAAATACCTGCAGTTTTAGAAAAGACCAAAAAATAGATAGATATTGATAATGTTGGTCCAGTTTATTAATTTGTATTTTAAAGGCTGTATGTTTTTGTAAAATGCCACAGTGAATGAGAAGATGACCTACTTCAATCTGTGTTTCTCATTTTTGGTTCCTGGCATGCTGCCATAGGGAGGTGTCCTTGGTTGTAGGAGTAACTGCCTCTAAGTCTTCCCAAGTCTAACTTTGTTGACTTTCTAGTCAGTGTATAATATCTGTCTGTTCTTCCAGCCCATTTCAGAAGAAGTTGAATGATGGCAAGTTTGGAAGTGTGTAAGTGTGGGCAGAGTGTTGGTGGTGAAATATTGAAGGACTCCTAAAGGAATTCAGTTTGTTTGCACATCAGTACTAATACTAGTTGCAGAAGCCTAAATGAGAATGTTCAAACAGCAAAAGCAGCCAGAAACTAGCTTGACAATATTGATATGAACGGTGATGCCATTATCAAGATTTTAAAATTTTGCCTTTATTATGCACTTTCCATTTGAATTTTTTTTTGTAAATAGTACATACAATTCATGCAGCTAACCATATAAAACTAGATGACCCTTCAGAGCTGCCTGTTAATTACATAAACATAAATTAGGATAAATCACGAAAAAAGCTCTTGAAAAATGTCCTTAGACAATTATAATGATTTTTTAATCCTGTTAATTTTGCTTATTTTAAGTAGTCTTGTATCCTGTTGTACCACTATTGAGATTCATAGATATTCACACATAGCCTGGTGTAGGCATAATTCAGTGGGCAAATTGTTCGATGCTAAGTGCATCTCCAGTGTTTTTGATTTCTAGCATGCTTTCAAAATAATGTAGGAATTATGGGAACAAAAATATTTCCTTAACATTGCTAAGAGAATAACCTATTTGGGTTTTTCCTATTTCATCTCTAATTGTATTAGGTTACTCCTTATTTTTCCTTTTTATAACCCTCTGTGCTGTTCGTGCCACTAATTTATAACACCATTCTATGATAAAGAACTAGTACATAAAGGACCAGTGTTACAGAATTGGATAGGTTTTGCAGAGCTACACATCAAGATACATGCAGCTGCTATAAAAAGCCAAAGAAACTCAATTGCAATTTTATTGTCCAGTTTGATAGATTTCCTGCCACCTTTGTAGCAGGGAAGCTGTTTGTCACTGTAACCCTCTCCTCCAACAGCTGCACAGCATTTTATAAGGAGCAGTGGCTTTTCCAGCATAATTGCACTGCTTTGGCTTCCTTGCACTCAGAATTTAGAGAGTGTGTAGGTGCGTGCAACCTTTAAAAAGCCAAATTTCTTAGTATTACTCATGTATGTTGTTAATTTTCGTTTTTTTTTAATGCTTTCCAGATATCAAATCGTTATATACAAAAGTGTTTAGTCTGTTGCTTCTAGTTCAATGAAAATATTATTGGAAAAATTAAATCACAACTCCAGTTTGTTCTGTCTGGCCAGCATTGAATTTATGAAAGCATCTAAGAACTTCTGTTTTTCAAACATTGAAACCATGCTAACTAGGCCTTAGATTTTATCTGTCTAGTCCTATTAATTTTTACAAAGGACTGATGATTTGGGGGTTAATAATAGGAAGCAAGTAAAGAATGGTGGACAACTTCCCTTTTTAACCATTTAGCTTCCCCAAGTTTTAAAAGAATACAATTATTTACACAGTATAATATACTCCTAAATTATCTGAATGTTATAAACTACTGGGAAGACTAACATCTGCTTATTTCAGGCCCTTAAATATATTTTACTACTTAAAAGTTGATTCATGTTAGCTTTCTGTTAAAGAAAATATATTCAGGTGAATAATGATTTTTATTTTTAGTTTTTAGTAGCTCAAGAAATTTTCAGTGAGTAAGACTCAGATGTTAATATATGTAAGCTGCAGTTAGTTGCTGCTTAAGTGGAAAAATTTTATTCACTGATCTGAGTGAGAAGCATAATCTTAAAATGTTAATAGAGGGACCTTGCAGTACAGTGTATTTCTAACTAATCACAGTTTTCTGTCTGAAGTACAGTTGTAATAAACACTGTGAGCATTAAGTAAATTTGTATATTCTTTTGTGTCCTGCTTGTTTAATTTAAGGAGGGGAGGGAACCCCAGAGCATTTATGTGTGCTATGTTTGCCAGGTTTTCATCACTGTCTGATGAGGGAAAACTGGCAAAAGCTGCAAAGATTGGGTGGTGGTGGAGTTAATTAAAAAACTAATTTGCAGAGAATTTGACTCAGTAGTTTTAGAAGGTAAGAGGCCATTGGAATCTGGAGTCCAAATCTCATTGACATCCAGGATTTGCTTTGGATGGTTTTGTGTTTTTTGTCCCTGTCATGAGGGCAGGAGGGTCTCCCACAACAGAGATCTTCAGCTCCAGGGAATTTTGAAGGCTTCAGTCCTCTGAAAACTCTGTGTTGCCCTGAGGTTAAGCAGAGGTACCTGGGCCAGAGAGTCATTGTCCCACTGCAGGTTTTTGGTTGTCACTTGTGCCATGCCCAGTATGTCAATGAAGCAAAGCTGGGAATGCCCTTGAAATGATTCAATATTATGCTCATTCTAATAGTGTAAATAGTTATTTTTAATAAATATGACTTATTCTGTGTAGAAATGATTCTCAGCTTGTCACCTGAGTTATGGAGAGCAGAAGGAGCTTGGGGACTGGAATGTGGATCCCCCAAGAGGCAGTCCCTCACCTTTACGAGGTGTTTCCTTGTTACAGCTTCTTTTGTTGCAGGTTTGTGGGAAGGCTTTTCTAACCAATGGCCCCAGGGAGTAGAAAGTATTTTTCCTTGTTCAGCAGGCAGAGATGTGTACCAGTGATGGGCTCTTACACATGCAGCATGTATGGTTAATGGGGAGCTCCTCCATCTTGTTATTCACTTAGTTTGAGAGAGTGCAGTGTCATGAGTAAAGCTGCAGGATGCTAACATTTGACTAATCCAAGCTGAAAGAAATGGGGATAGAATAGAAGGGAGCAAGGTAAACTGAGAATTTATAAAGCAGACAAAAACCTTTATAAAGCTGCAGAGAAGTCTTAAAAGAAGAGTGTGGTAGAGATTTGCTACTAAGTGCCAGAGCTTTCAAAAAGAAGAATTACAGAAACATTTGCAGCTGGTGCATAAAGAGGCAAGTAGTTCTGAAATAGTCTTCCTGAGTGAAAAACACTTGAGGAAAAAGAGGATTCTCATCTGTATGACTTGGTATTAAAAACCAGTGGAAAATGGGACCTGTGTCTGCAGCCTCAAGAATTGTTAGTGGTTTTCTTTGCTGTTGCTGCAATTTGAAGCAATCCTCCATAATTGCAGTTACCTCTGTTCACATCATGGGGCCTGAATAAGGTCTCCTGGTCGTGATCTGAAATGATGAATCTGGAATCTTTGCTGTAGGGCTGCCAACAGTATATGGAGGTACCAGAAAAGGATGGCAGAAGTGAGCAGTGCATTAAACTTCTCACTGGGCATTGCAACAATGGGGTGATAAACGCTGAATTTAGTTACAGAATATTTTTGTTAATAGCTAAATATGCAATGTGTACAAGATAGGGTTTGAACTGTAGGAATGGTGGCAGGGATTGAGGTAGTGAGAAAATACATACCTTGAGGCAATTGTATGTGCTGATGTCTTGCAATTTAAACTCATTAAAAGCAATAACTTCCTTAGTGAAAATGAGCTAATACATGTTCAGTATGCAGGTTGAATTTATTATTGTATGATGATGTAACAATAAGCTATACCCTGACTTGATTTGAAGTAAAATGCTGCTGATGTACATAAAATTCTCCCTCAGATAGACTTTTATGAATTACATTGACTAGTACTTGCTTTCTTATTCTAGAAGTTAATTTTTTTCTCAAAATGAGTGAAAAAAAAAAGGTGGAACTGTTGCTGCTTAGGTGAAAACGCAAGATACAGGAACCATCTTGGAACAGTGGTTTCCCCCCACCTTGTACATCATTGAATGTGTTTCTGGTGGAAGTTTAGGCTGCTAGAAACCTCTCACATGTAGTGTCCTGCAAAGTATATATTTTAACTTGCTTTTCTTAGCTTTCTTCTGTGAACCACTCAGAAATAGCCCAGAGATTCCTGAAGTTAGTGGATTACAGACTGTAACTCAGTGTGTGGTACACACAGTACCTTTGTATCTTTTCCTGTGCTGAGTTGAAAATTAGTTTTGATATCTCTGATACTGCTGTCTCCTGTCTAAACAGGCCTGTTTGTGTTTGGAGATTGGATTACACTTTTGAAAGAGTAGAGAAGGAGTGGAAAAAGCAGGTCAATAAAATCCTAGTTAAGATTTGAACAGTTGTGATGCTTTTTGGAATTCTGAAGAGTTTATTCATTTATGATGAAGAGTTCATTTAAGCCAGCACAGGAGCTGGTTTGTGCTGAGCAAACTCTAAGGAAACAGCAATATATATATAATTGTCTGACCTGTCTGGCAAGATATTCCCTTCCTCACTCTACTCTATGAAATTGCCCATCTGAAAATGGAAAAAAAGGCCAAAATCTTAATGTGTAGTTAAAATATTTTCTCTGTGTTCTTTAATGCAAATGTCAATCATCTTACCCTTTCTCATTGCTGTATGCTAATTTTTCTACTCGGCAATTAGTAAATGTTGGGTGTCAAATTAAGTTAAAATTAATGGCAGAGGCAAATGTTGCAGTTATTAGCTCACAAGTGTCTTCAACTGGTGGTGCGTAGAGATGCATTCCAAGCATTGCAGACAGCTATGGATTAACTATCAAATGATGGTGAAGATTAATGATTGGCCTTTTAACTCACTAATTTAGAACAATTTCTGGTAATTAATTTTGTATTATCAGCTTTACAGTTGCAAATGCCTTAAGGAAAATAAAAAATTACTTATGTGAATTTAAGGTTCTTCAAGGTAACAGTTGTCTTGTAAATTGTTGCATGCTTGCAGATCCTAATGTTTAATCTTTGATACCTTTATGTGCTCTGTGCACTTGCATTAGTAATAATAATTTCTACTTTATTCTGCATTTTTGTAGTCATTCACACTTTTTTTTTTTTTGGTGCATAACTGAATGAAAACTAGTATGTGAAGCTTTTTTTTTTTTTTTTTAACAAGCAGAGTGAGATATCCTGGTTGTTTTTCTAGACACTAAAGTTTCAATTGAATCAACTTGAAAGAATAATGTGCTTCAGGTCATGTTAAAATCATGCATTGCTCCTGCAGTGCTTTGATATACTTGACTGATGGAGAAAATAGTATGTTGAAAAGCTAATATTGACATCAGAACCTGCCAAAAATACTTTTTTGTCTTTGCTCTTTTTTTTTGCTTATCTCTGATTTGTTAACTGTGATTTCTAGTATAGTTTTAATCTTAAAAAAATATTTTTTGACTTCTGTGTGTCATCTTAAGGGAAGATATTCCTACTGACTAATCATCACTTTGAATACCATGTACATGGAATTTTTAGATGAGATCCAAATGAATGAGCTGAGTATGTGAGCGAATAAGGAAATGTGTGTTTGTATATTTAGTGGAATGCACTGCTCTGCTTATGTTTATGATAGAGAAAACGATTTTTAAAAAAACAACCCTCAGGTGTAGCTTATGCTGGGAAAATTTTGAGAACTGAGGTTACAGATAAATAAACACTTGTGTTATGGAATGTAAATCTAAATCCTAAATGGAAAGATATGGATAAACTAAATTGAGTAACAGCGTAATAAAAACTTAAGTTAGTCTAGTGATATTTTATTTTTTAAAACATAGCTATTTATTTGGGCAAATGAGTTTTATGAGTATGTATGTAAAGAATTTTTCGATCTGGAATTTTTTTTTAAGTACTTAGAAACAATGATAGTATTTTCAGCTGAGGAGTATAGAAGTCTTTTCACTTTAATCAGTTTGTTTAGTTTTTCTCAGGCTGAGATGGGGTGAATAGCACTCACCAGAGGAAATGTCCTCTGGAGAATTTTAGGTATCATTTGGGGATCCACAAGATTTTGGCTTTGTTAGGTGCTTCTCTCTGCTCTGACTTTCTGAGATTGTACTTCCTGTGTAAAATTTTCAAAACTTTATATATCTTTGTGGATTTTTGAGCATACTAAAGATGCTGAAAAGATGTGAAAGCTCTGCTACTTGTCAAAGCCTCCCCTTTCACAAAAAAATTGACATTTTCAAATCTAGTAATTCTGTGAATCTTATGCTTAGTGTGTCCTTTGGGACAGTCTAGTTGGGTTTTTTTGACACTGGCTTTACTTTTTTTCTTCCTTTTAGCCAGGAAAACCAGATGCATGTAAGGAAAACTTGCTGTCAGTCAAAGTGATATCTAATACGCAGGGTTTTTTTGTGAAAAAGACAGTATACAATATAATTCTGTGATTTCAGCATTGATTTTGGTTTTGGTCCCCCCTCCCCCCAACAAAAAAACAGTCATTAATATACCTTTTTAATGTCCTTTGAACTCTGTTCTTTTAGGTAACTTTTGAAATGCACAAAGAGAGTCTTTCCCAAATGTACAAGGAGTACCAAGGGAAAGGAGGTGAAGGGAGTGGAGTATGTTCTTCAACTCCAATTAGAACAATCTCTGGGATTAGCAAAGAAGCTGAAACCAAGGGAAAACAACAATCTTTGGAGTTAAAAGAAAATGCTGCTTCTCCTTCCTGCTTTACTGATGGTGATACGGAGTGCAGAACTGAAAGAGAAGAGAAAGCAAACTCATCAGATGGTGGCCAACAAACTCATTCAGTGTCTAATCATAAGGAGAATTTAGAGGAGGAGGATATGGGTACTACACAGGATTTAAAACCAGTGCCTTGTGTGGAATTTTCTCCAGAGCCAGAAACAGTGAAGCCCAGTGTCTCAGAAATCAGCACTGGAATAGCTGAAGCAATTGAGGATTCTAGCAAAGCTGATGAGCTTGTGGAAGAAACGGTTGCTGTCACTGCTGCTTCTTTAGCCATGCAAACTCCTGTGGGAGTAGAAACTCCCACAAGTACAGAAAGACTGGAAAAAGTCGAGGTGGAAGACGAAGATGACTTTGTTGATTTGAAAGACGAAAGTAGTTTGTCTTTACCTTCAGAAGAGCTTGCAGAAAGGAACAAGGAATGTGGCTCTAATGCAAGTGAAGTGACAAAGCAGGAAGAAACAGCAGAGAACCATCCTGAAACTGGGCTTTTAAAATCTGAGGGTACTGAAGGTGTGGGTGAGAAGAAACAAGAACTGACTTTGCCAGAGACAGTGAGTTCTGCAGTTCCAGAAGTAGTAACTCAGCCGGATTCAGCAGGAAAAAAGAAGCTGAAGGAAGTAAACGTAGTTACTAGTGAGACCAAAGCAACTGTGGAAAACACAAGTGCACACGTGGCAGAGCCTGCTGGAGCCTCTGACAAAAGAATTGCCAAGCTTGATGTTTCCAGTGTTGCATCAGATACAGAAAGACTAGAACTGAGAGCTAACACGTGTCTAGAAGCACCTTTGCCCCCCAGATCCCTGCCTGAGGTAAATTCTACCTGTCCTTCATCCATATAGCTTAAAAATAAAAGGAAGTTTTCTAAAATGTGTTTTTTGAGAAAGTGTACCAAAACATTCTGGGGATTATAATGTGTGTTGTTTTTTGTGAGTTATCTATAAAATAATTTTAAGCCTGGGTTAAAATAGCCATTATTAATTTGTGTACTGAGAAGTCTCCAAGATTTTTATACATCCACTTATGAATGCTGATACAAACTGAATATTTGGCTGGATGGACATGTCATCCTACCTTTTTTGTACAAATATCAATTAAGACTGGGCTTCTGTTGTGTGCTGAAGTGCTCCAGCCCTCTAGTCTTTAGTTTCTAATCCAGTTTTTTAATGGTTGAATAGTCATGTGTCTGAGTACTTCCCTTCTGCAGAGATACCTCCTAATGGATGCTCTTCAACCTGCACCATTCTTCCTTAAAGGAGGAAAACCACTGTCTACAGCAACATATTCTCCCCCCCTGGTAAGGTTGGGTGGCTGCTTGTGAATACCTAGACTGGCAGGTGTGGTAGTGCAGCTGTAGCCTAGTTTGTAGTTTTGGTATATCCATTAAATAGCAGTTTTAGCTGTATTTGGAACCACATACACAGTCTGGACTTGCTGGATATCTAAAACCTCAAGCCTCTTAAATGCATCTCAGCCTGTACCATGGGAGCTAATAACCAGAGTGTGGGTTTTGTGTTTTGTTTTCTTTTTTTGCCTGCAAACTGTGCATGCAGCCCTCGAGGCAGCAGGTTTCCTCAGGACAGGAGCTGGCTGCTCCACCGGAGGGGCAGAGGAGGGACGCGAGGTCGGCCGTGTTCCGCATTCCCGAGTTCAAGTGGTCACTGATGCACCAGCGCCTGCTCACAGACCTGCTCTTCTCCATAGAAACAGATATTCAGATGTGGAGAAGGTACATCCTGTGCTCTGTGTGGAATGATCCAGGCTGGATTTTATTATGAGGGGCTCGTTGGCTTCGTCTCATGGACATCTGGTGTTTTACTCATTATTCAATAGCCTGACTTACTTTGTGACCTACACCAAATTATTCTCAGATTTTTTTTTAAAGGCTCTTTACAGACATAAACGTGTATTGATTCAGGGCCTGCACACAGATTTTGACTGAAATCCTGGCTACAGGATTTATAAGATAAGTCAGTGGCAGTCTTGCTATTGAGTTTTATTCAACCAAGATTTTAATTTTCTGAATGTATTTAATTGTCTGTGTCTTCTATTCTTATCTAAATGTGGATAAGAAAGATAATATATCCAAAATAGTATTTCATGCTTTCCATTTACACACACTGAGTTACTGCTTTAATGGGGTTCTGTGAACCCAGAGATGTCAATTTGAAGATTGACTTCTAACAGGGATCTGGAACATAATCATGAAAATCTTTGAAAATAGCAGTAATTCTGCAATTTAATTTTAAGGTTGAATAACTGAAATGAGAGGGGTGTCCACTGTTAGCTTGTAGTAGTGAGTGTCAAATTTAAATTGAACTGTATAGCTGTACTGACCTGATAGAAAGGAATGTCACTATGAAGAAATAGAGTAGTTAAGTGATTCAAACAATTTAAACTGAAGTGAATTTTTGTCTGACTATGATTTTTAGGATATGTTTAAGTTAACCTATCAGGACATCAGCACTTACACCTAAAATATATTTCTATTGTGGTTTCTGTTTTGGAAAGTTTTGTCTAAGTTTTTGTGGTTTGTTGATTTTTAATTTCTCTGAGAAATCATTAGTATTTGATTTAATTTTCCAAAGATTTAAGTTCAAATCTAGTTCACTGTTGTAGAAGACTTTGTTCTGCTTCCGGATACAGTGACTTTTGCTAGCAAGCAGTCATAGACTAACCTATAATGTATCTTAATACAAATGAGGATTAGCAGTCACTTGGTGTTTTTAGCAGCCTGTGATCTTGGGCAGTTTATAAACAGAAAGGAAATGTAGATTCAGGTTTAGACTGAGATACATCCATTGACCTTTACAGTCATGTGTTATTTGCTGGCCCACTGCTAAGTGTCTGGTTTTAGTTTTGCAGAAACAATATGTTAAAATACTCCAAAAATAAAAGCCTATTCTGAATGTCTTTTAAAAAATATTTTAAATTTTTTTTTATTTTTAATTTTTTTTTTTGGACAGCCATTCTACAAAAACTGTGATGGACTTTGTGAATAGCAGTGACAATGTGGTGTTTGTGCACAACACGATCCACCTCATCTCTCAAGTGATGGACAACATGATCATGGCCTGTGGTGGTATCTTGCCATTGCTTTCTGCTGCCACATCTGCTACTGTAAGAATTCCATTTTTATTTGAGAATTCCTCACTTGTGGGAGGATGCCTTTCTTTATAGAGTGTATTAATTATTGTATCTGTCCTTTTGGGAAATGGGAAGTGCATGTGGGGTGTTTCCACGGGCATGTCTTTCCTCCCTTTGCTGCCTCCACTCTTTCCCTAAGATAAATTGGGTGCTTGCCTTCTTTGCTGGAAGACATAAAAAAAAGTTTCCTGCTGTTGTTGCCCCACAGCGGTCTGGAATGGGATTAAATCCCAATACTAATGATTGTTCCTAGAATGTGATTAATTATTATTTTTGAATGTGACTGATACTGGACTTCCAGCATACATTTTTCTTCGTTTAGCATGCAGGAATATTATCTTTGTGAAGAAGTAAATGTTGCTTTCCATTTTTCTCTGTGTAGCATGAGTTGGAGAATATTGAGCCAACTCAAGGACTTTCAGTAGAAGCATCTTTAACTTTTCTCCAGAGATTAATCAACCTTGTGGATGTGCTAATTTTTGCAAGCTCTCTTGGTTTCACTGAAATTGAGTCTGAGAAAAATATGTCATCTGGAGGAATTCTGCGACAGTGTCTTCGTCTGGGTAAGCAAATAAGACCACTTAATGAGCATAGGAGCTTGCACTTACTAAATAGTTAGCAGCTTTATTTTTTCTGTCTCTTGTTTTGTTAAATCAAGATTAAATGCAGTTTAATAAAAATCTTTTACAGTTTTACTGTATTTTGCAATGCATATATATATCTGTCTATATATATGTTCCTCTCTAAAAGTTTGAATAATATCAATTTAGTTTGGTAGCCTGTTTTCATTTTATCTATGAGGATATTTCTTTTGCCAAAGTTCCCCAAATAATGAAGGCTGAGAATATAGCACCTTTAAGAAAAATAATCTTGTACTATATAAAAAAAATGAACCTTTGCAATACTTAGATAAGAAGTTTAACACTTGAGGGTCAGTATATGAGGGTACGGCGAAAACTAGAAGTGTAAATTTTTGAAGGGTTCACATTGGGCTGTCTTCATATCCAATTGTTACAGTATGTTTGCTTCAAATTGGATTGAAAGAAAATGGTCAGTTACCTAGAAAAGTAACAAATATTCTGAAAATGAGAACATATGAGATCATAGCAGGGCCTGGGTAGTTAATACAGGAGGAGAGAATTCATGCTGTGTTGCATGCTGTAAGACTTTTTGTAATGAAAAGTTTTAATTTGCATGAGTGCCAGAGCAGCTCAGAGCCTCAACAGTAACTAGCCTTCCTCTCCCTTTCTAGGCAATTAAAACTTTGTGCAGGTAGAACAAGATTTATGGGATGCAAACAGGTATAGAGGTGGGGTAGTTCTTTTTTCCTTTGAAAATAAATATTAGAAGATGAAACAGGGCACAAATGGGCAGCTAAAAAAAAAAAAAAGTTGTGTAACTTCAGAACATTTAGTTCTAGAGTAACAAGAGTATTGTGAAGCAAACGTTGCCATTTGTTTCACTGGTGTATCACTTGTCTTTTCACTTGCAAGTATGTGAAATTTAGCTGTCTTCACTCTATCCACCCCCTGGTTGTATGCATGGTAAAATTGAAGTGAGGGATGCTCGCTTATTCACGTTGAAGTATCCATTAGATATAGCATATATGTTCTAATAGTTTAGCATTCATTATTAATTTTAAATTATTAAATAATTTTGAGCATTGTTTTACAACATTCTAAAACTTATGGAAGCAAAATATTTTACTAATATGTGTAAACTTTTCAGTTTTAAGTGGTAAACAGAATTATATTATACATTTCTGTAAGGGAATATAGAGCAATACTATTTCTCAGAATAACTCTTAATGTTTATTTTCCCCTCAAGTATGTGCAGTAGCAGTAAGAAATTGCTTGGAGTGTCAGCAGCATGCACAGATGAAGCCTATTGGAGACACTGGGAAGAACCAAAAAACAGTTCAAGGCTTTATAGGATCAGCAAAGTCTGCAGCAAAGGCAAGTTTAAGACCACATTCAGAAACATAGAAGTCAATAAAGGTTACTCTGTACAGAGGGATAAGTTTTAAAATTTGTACCTGAACCACTGATATTTTAACAGACCTCAAGTGTGGTGGCTGGAATTTAATCCGTTCCAAGAAATGGCCAGATTTTTTTCTCCTTTAAAGGTGAAATGCATATCTGATCTTTCTGCTCTAATTATGACAATACAACGTACAGTAGGTGATTGTACACACTTAATGAGTCTTGGTAGAATGCTTTTAAAAACAGGATCTTAAACAATTTTTTTTTTAAAATAGAGTCCTGTGGACATTGTGACTGGTGGCATTTCTCCAATCCGGGACCATGACAGACTTCTGCAGGATATGGATATTAATCGCCTCCGAGCAGTCGTGTTCAGAGATATAGTAAGTAAATAATGTCCTTTTCTTTGTAGCTGCTTTTCTGCTTGTATCTGTTTGCTGATTGCTTCCTCTGTGTTACAGAGTTTGGCTAAATTGGATGTACAAAAAGGGAATACTGCTTACAATAATTAGGAACTCGTAATAGTCTGCAGCTGTTGTAGTGTTTGGGATTGTAAAGAGGGAGAGGTGAAACCCAGCTGTCTCCTCATCTGGCTCTTTGTGTTCCTAGGAATTGATTATGTGGGATTCTGCCTGTTGTATATTAATTATGTTTAGTACAAATATGTACCTAGACAAGCTATATATCATAAACATATTTGTACATTTTGAAAAAGTTGCATTCTTCTAGCTAATTAGAAATTAGAGGTCATCTCTAATTCCTTTACTTCCTCTCAGAGGAACCAATTTGAGTGCATGAGCTGTAAGTATGCATATGTTTTTTAGTCTTGAATTGACTAAAAATATCATTGCCCTGTGTCAGCAACTTTATAGCTGATATTGAGGAAATTGAGATTGATTGCTTGAAAGAAGCACCTCTGTAAGCAAGTACAGCAGCTATAATGGCTGTGAGTCATTGGTGGCTACAAGCCTGGGCACCACAACTTAGTTTACAATAATTGGACTGTTTAGCAAGTATAATGATTTATACAGTGACTTTTTTTTCTGTCCAGAAAAGTGAAGGATTTTGAGTTTTATCTTTAGCAATTATTGATTGAAGCAAGCTTCTTTCAACCCCTACTTCAGTATCAGTGTGCAAGAGAGGAACAGAAAGTGACTCTTTCATACTGATGGCAATTAAAGTAATCCTAATGATTCCCTCAAGCACATTTTGTGAACCTTTTTCTTTAAAACAAACCATCAAAACAACACCCACCCACAACGTCTGCTTTTTTTTGCATATCTAATCCATCAGGCTCTTGTTTCACAATAAGTATAAGACGATGCAATAGCTCTGCTTTTTGGCTAACATGTTGAGCTGTTGAAAGACCTGATTGGGAATAGTTTTTGTCTGAGCTGTTCACACTTGCATCTAAATGTTTTATTTGCATGCAGTCTCTTGCATTGTATTCAGTGCTTAGAACCAGGAGTGGCATAATTTGAATCTATGAGTTCTACACTAATAGATTAAACTCTGAACTCTGATGAAGTCCACTTTACCCACCAGTAGCAGTACTTACAGTGGTACATGAGCTTTATTTCAAGCAGTTCTTCAAGCATAGCTGAAAAAATAAGGAAGGGTCAGTTCCAGTTTGCTGGATCACCTATTAAGTACAATTAGAAACTGTCTTAATATTCATCCAGCAAGAAAATTCTTCATAATCCTTACCATTGATTGTGGCTCTCCTCAATCTCACACTGTGATTATTCTATGAAAGTTAAGGTTTTGGGTCAAGCCAAGGGAAAGATAGGTTGTTTTTTCAGTGCAACAGATAGGATCCACCTCTGTTACCTCTTCTTAGTAGAAAGCTTCTCATAAACTTCTTCCAGAATAACTTATTAAAGAGCTCTTCAAAGAATAAGGAGCTTTGATGGGCACTACAATCGTGATAGAATGAGCTTTATAGTGTAACTTACTTTCTTGAACTGCTTAGAGGAAAAAATTGAATATTACCTGAGCCCTGATGTGAATGAGGGGTAAAAAATTCCAAACACTCATGTTTTACTGATTAGTCAGTGAGGAGCCAAATACTCCATTCTTCTGTGACCTAAAAGCGTATGAAGCTTTTTTTCCTTTGGTAGCCAAAAGGGACAAGCTTAGGCTAAATCTTAATGTCCAGTTTTCCCTCTGTTTCACTAGGAGCTACTGAGTACTCGGGGGAGGAACCTGGCATAGTTCATAGTAAGATTTGTTTTCAAGGTTTTCTTGAAATCTCTTCATAAAATTACAGCTGTAATGCAAATTCATATTGGTTAATTCTTGTTTAGATTATGTGTAGTAGATTATATCCATCTGGACTATCTGATAATGACATGCAACCTTAACACTTGTTCTGGAATTTTCCTTCATCAATATGTTCCAGTTATGTAGAGTATACTTGCCTTGCAAATGTTGTTAATATCTTGGCATTTTTGAGGAAACATAGCAGAAGAAACCCCTGTGAATAAAGGAGACCTAGACCCTACACTAATTTGAAACATGAAATCAAAGCACACAACCTTAGCCAAAGTTATCATATAAATGAAAAATTAAAGAATTAGTGCCACTTGAATACAAGTGCTGTATTCCTTAGCTTTACAGGTGAGACAAACTGTGACTAGAGAGAATCGTTCTTCCATTGCTGACATATCAGCTTCCTCTTGGTCTGTTTATGGTAGTGCTGGGCATACTTCACAGAAAAATAAACATGCTGCTGAAATTGTAATGGAAAAATCTGTGTGTGTCTGTTTTTTACAGGAGGATAGTAAACAGGCTCAGTTTTTGGCTTTGGCTGTTGTATATTTCATTTCTGTGCTCATGGTTTCCAAGTACAGAGATATACTGGAACCCCAGAATGAAAGACGACCACCAAACCAAAGCCAGTCACTTAAGGAATCAGACAATGAAAATAATGAGACTCCTGATGCAGGTGAATTGTTAATTATTTTGCCAAATTAAATAATGTTGCTTAAAATGTTGTAGAAATCGTTAAGACCAGTGTTGTGAATGCTTCTCCATTAATGATCTTAAAATGTGTTTTCTGTTCTTTTGGTATGAACAGTTGTGGAAAACCCATCTGCTGCTCTTGGTGCTTCAGCCTCTACTGAAGATTCAGAAAGTACAGCATCTATGCAGAGAAGAGATTCTGGTCTTGGGGAGGAGGCAGCTCCAGCACAAACATACAGTTCGGGTGGTGCTGCTGAAGCAGGACCTCTGAGTGTCAGTGCAGGCCCAGATGCAGTCAGTGAAGTCCTGTGCACACTCTCCTTAGAAGTCAATAAATCCCAGGAGGGTGGAAGTGAGACG
Organism: Alethe castanea; assembly: GCA_024734035.1. Taxonomy (NCBI): domain Eukaryota; kingdom Metazoa; phylum Chordata; class Aves; order Passeriformes; family Muscicapidae; genus Alethe; species Alethe castanea. The sequence goes on from JANRGV010000084.1 coordinate 11,742,564, forward strand.
GGATCTGAAGAGAGTAAATCTGTGGCTTCTGTGCCAGCTGCAAAAAATGTCAATGTGAAGGACATCTTGAGAAGCCTGGTGAGCACACCAGCTGATGGGACTGCAGGGGATGCTGCTCTTCTGCCCTCAACCTTCCTTGGAGTTCTTGGTGATGGAGCTGCTGCTCAGCAGCCTGTGCAGTTCCATTCCTTTGACAGGTAATGTAAATTCTGAAATAATTAAAATTTTGGTTTTTTCCTAAGGTATTTGTAAAGAACAGGAAAACCCACACTTCACCAGAACTACTAAATGTAGTGCTGGCAGATGAGGACTGCTGTGCATATTTAGTTGGCTTTAAAGAGCTCAAGAAACAAAACAGAGATGAAATAACTTAAAATAATGATATGTAGATTAGCAGGTGTATTCATCACACAGTTGTATCTAATCTCTGTTATTGTGGGCCTACAAAAGAATACCAGCTTATTAATGGTTACAAATGGTTCAAAAACAATGGAGTAATCATCTAGGTGTCACTCTACCTAGAGAATATTCCCATATTCATTTAGGAAAATAGATGTGTATTCTGCCTTCTGGTGCCAAAGGCCTCCTCAAACTCTTTTTGTTATTCGTTTGGTAGATATTATCCCTAAACTGTTAGATTTACTTTGTTGTTACAGCTTTTTGTTTCATTGTAATAAATGTCTGCATTTCTTAATACTCAAGTCTGCAGTGAATTCAAGAAGGAGAATTCCTGGTTTTTTGTCTAAAAGGCATGAAGTCACTCTTTCCTGATAATAATTTTGATGTCCCTTGTGTGTCAGTCTCATTGCCTGCTTATCTTTTCCCAAACATAGTAAACTAAACTATCTTTTTGACTTAGTGCCTTTTATGTCCTCAGAATTCCTAACAACTGCAAAGAAAACAAAAAAGAAAATAATCCTGTGACACCTGCATTCCTGCCTCTAGGAAAGCCTTGCTTATTTCCAGAAATCCTGCAGTCTGTTGTGAGGGGATCCTTCATTACCATAGCAGTATCTGATCCTCTGCTGATTCCCGAACTTCCTCTGGCTCTGATGTCTTTGCAGTCTGTGGCTGCCTTGTTCAAAATGCCAGCTGCCCCACGAGAGGAGTGCAGTGGTGCCAGGGGTGTGGGTGCAGCTGTCACAGCCTGCCTGCTCCACTCACACTCCCTTATCCCTGCTGGGGAAGAGGCAGTGGTGTCTGGCCAGATGAGACACAGGTGGGGTGTGCCAGTGTTTGGCCCCTTGCTCTTGTCTCAGAGTAAGCACTGTGTTCTCCTTGTGGTGCTGAACAGGAGGATTTGTTCTAGGAGGAGGATGGAGGCAGAGGGGAAAGTGGTAGAAGTGGGACACTGAGTTAGAACTTGCCACACCTCCCTCCCCACTGCTGCCCAAGTGCTTTTAGCACTTCCCCTTCAAGGCCTCTCGTTGCTCTCTGCTGCAAGTGGGCAGTGATGTCATATAACACAGTATTTTAGTCTGTGAGCAGTGCTTTTTTCTCATGAAATTCTTAGTATTCATTGCTGCATGGTTTCAGCCACACAAATAAAATTTGTCTGGAGGTCTGGTACAGAAGCGACTATTGCATTTATGAATTATTTTTTAGTTATTGTGGCCACTAAAGGTTTGTGGTGCTTGTGCTGATTTGAATTGGTGTACAGGAGGTTAACTAGACAGGAAGTAATTGGGCACTTGCAGCCCTGATGGCTGACATAGGTAGATTACACCTACAAAACCTTATCAGAGGAAGCTGTACAATTAAATTTGATAACATGTACACTAATGAAATACTGGGCATTGATAGCAGCCCTTCTGTCACGTGCAGTTCTGTGTTATTTTCCTGTATAGTTACAAATTCACTCAAAAAATAACCAAAAAACCCCCTTAAGTTGTGGTGTGTTTTATAAAGTAGATTACTAGAAAGTTGAATTACTTAACTGTTCTGCCCTTTTACTTTTCCACTGCCCCATGGACACTGTTCTGTTTGCACCTCCAAAGTGCCAGCCATCTGTAACAACTTTTAACATCCTTTAACTTAAACTTGAGGCCTTGCTACTCAAAGCAAGGTGATCTGATGAAGGAATTTATACAGGGGAATGAAGAAGGTGCCTTGGTTGAAGCAGTAGATAGCACTATGCTTCTGAATGGAAGAGCAGAGTTTTGTAGGGTTTAGTTAGGTTATGTTTAGTTAGGTTTTGTAGGTAGTTGTAGCTGTTTGGACTGCTCCACAGTGATAACTTGTGATCATTACTTTCTAAAGATTTTTGTGTTTAGTAGGTGGGGCTAAATATATGAAGAAAATATCATTAAATAGTATAAAATATTTTGTTCTTCAGCCGTTTCATGTTACCTGAGCATGTCAGTGGCTCTCTGATCCTAGGTGGATTAATTTTTCATCTCCTTGCATTTGTGGATGTGTCTGGTAGACAGAAGTGTACTTAATGATGTAAAAGTCTTGTCTCTACTCAATTATGATCTGGTAGTGACACACATAAACTTGCATCTATGGTAAATATGTTGATATATGATAAAGCATGTTGCTGACTAGCTAAAGTTAAAAGGAGAAAATAACTGTGTGTGAAACAATAAAAATTAAATGGACAGGCAAGTTTCATGGCTACTTGAAGATGACTGTATCTTTATGTAGTGATACTGCTTAAAATACAAGTTTATACTCTGAAATGACACCTAGTTTCCACAGCAGAAAGGAATTGTGACAGGGATAAAAAAAACTCACATTTTTAATAAGAAATTGAAATGGAGTTAGAAATAATAGATCTCATCTCTATGGTAAGCAAAAATACTAAGTTACATTGAGAAATTTTTTTTGAGGAAAACAGAGTTTGGGATGCTCTCTTCTTTTCTGTGTCTGGTTTACATTTAATATATATTGTTTGATGGCAAACGCAAATTCTGTGAGGGCTTTGGTTTTTTTTTTTTCCTTTTTAAAAGCACTTTGTTAAAAGTTGTTCCCATGTAGCAGTTTACCAGTGGGGTATCTCTGGGAATTTCAAAGGATCTCTCTGATCCTGCATTTATCTCAGGAATGTTGTGTCAGAAATCAAAACTCTCCTCATATCTTAAGGATTATCAACTTCCCAGCCATAGCTGGAGAGTATACAGTAACAGCTATGTGAGTGAAACCTTACTGAAAGGCTGCCAGGTTGCAAGCCTTTGCAAACAGCTAGGTGTATGTGTGCATTCCCATGCCAAAAATCCACCCCTTATCTTATGGGAAGATACAATCTTGTGATTAGTGGGTGCCAGGGGTTTATCATGATAAAGTTCAAGACTTGCATTGGCTTTTTCCCAAGATCCACAGGGACATGAATTAATGTTCTGATTTCAGCGTGTCCTGAACCAGCAGTTTTCTTATTTGGTAGCAATCGTGTAGGCAAAGAGGAGGGGACTAATGCAAGCAAATTCAAATAAAATGGAAATAAAAATAACCAAAGCTTGGGTTAAAAGAGAGATGACATTTCTCTTCAGTTAGTCTAATAAAACTCATATCCTATCACTTGCCATTTTTACTGTATGCTTTAAAATAAAACCTCGGTCTCTCCCGGCTTCTGCTGCTCTTTGTGGAAACATTCAATAACCATGTCATCATGGGAAGCTGATGCTGAGGATTCAGAGGAATATAGGCTCTTAAATCATGATCTTGTACCATAGAGCTTAGATCTGCAGCTGTGCTGTAACTTGCTGAACAGATTTGTTAATAAGCTTGTTTATCTTTTTGGAGCATCATCTGTAAACTGCTTAGTTTGGCTCAGCCTGTTTACTCATTTGTCAGTCAGTGGTGTGCATATGCCATTGTAGTGGTTCGTTGTGGTAATTTCAGTTAACATTTCATCCAAGTCCCTTTTTATATGGAATGGATACATCTTGGACTTCATTGATTTGGGCCTCAAATGGAAAAAGAATAAACTATTTGTTGACAACATTAAATCTGCCAGGTGTTGGTAGAGACAGAATTTGAGTATGGGGAATCTTTAGATAAAGCCACGTGCTGTGATGGAAAGCTCAGCTCTTTTAGCACATCAACAATTTGCATTCTGCAGGGACCAAAGAGCCAAACCATTTGAAGTCTTCTCCCTGCCAAGCTGATTTTAAAGTTCTCTTGCAAAATTGATTGTATTCTTTCTATCATATCTTCTCCTCCCTGCATCCTCTGATCTCTCATGGTTTTGAGAATCTCTTATTCTTCCTTTCTCCTTGGGTGTTTCAAGGGAGACATAAGAGAATGGGTATTATCCACAGACAGCAGAGCCCATAGAAGGACACTGACATGGCAGGCTGCTTTCCTGGCTCACAAAATAGAGGTAAAAATAAGTCTCTGATCCTCTTTATTGGTCTTTTGCTCCTTGCACAGGAGTCTTGCAGTGGCCATCGGTTTTGTAGCCTGGAATTAAAACCATTATCCTGTAGGGGTACAGACAAACTGTCACCTGCATTGTTTTTCAGTGCTAAAAAAAAATAGCCTAGAATTTAATCTGTATAAATTCTAGCATGTCAAAAGGAATCAGAGCTCATGTAAGTATTTTTAAATTACAGTGAGGTCATCAGTTTGGGCTGCCTCATGTTGTATTAGGAATATTTGACTTGTACCCAAGGAAAATTTGTAACTTGAAATATGTTTAAAATGGAATGGGGACTTGCCAACTTAATGAAAAGTAAATACTTGGGAAAACGCTAAAATTTTGAGAGACAGATATTTTCTATCATTGTATTGAAAGAGAAGAAGCAGTGAACTGAAACCAGGGAAGGGTTCAATAAGTAAATCCTTATGGAATTTGGCAGAATAGATCATTATTGCGTAAGCCTTTGTCTGTGATGGAAGTCAGTGTTCAGCTCAGTGGTCTGTGCTCATTCAGCAGTGAATAATTGTCTGCAACACGGAGACTTCTTACACTTCAGCATAATTGGGACTAATAACACACTGACCTTCTGGCTAAGATGTATTTATGGTGGCTGGTTCTCACTCTGCCTGGCCTATGTTTATCAGTTCCCCTGCTGTAAATTCTTATTTTAAACCTTAGATACTTGATTTTAAATGCAAACAGGCAAACATCTAATACAGTCATGTAAATGAGGCAGCTAAAGTGTCCTTCTTACTGGGTGCTTGAGGTCTCATTGAAAGAGACCTTAAGCATATTTTTTGTGCAGTTTTTAAATTTTTTATATCCTATAGCTGAAACTTAATATAATGGATGTTTTAACATACAAATGTAATCCAGAAATATAATTTAATTGATGTGACTGTTAAGGAGTAAAATGTATTGATGCTTTTTCCCCACGTGATGCGTCTCTGCCCCTGTGTGAGGTTGCTTAATGTACGTATTCTGATAAAGTTAATGTGTGATTACAGATGTTTTGTAAAATATTTTTGTAGATCTGAGAAACTATAATATAAAACGGCTTGTTGATGAATATTTTATTCATATGTGTAGCAATACTTAACTTTTTCAGAAAACACTTATCAGTTCAGCTGCAGAAAAGGGACTGTCTTATCTGTGTACTCTTTAGAAGCAAGTGTCCTATTATTTAAGGGAAGTTGAAAGCGCATTAATTTTTAAGACAGTTCTGACAAATTTACTTGATTTAATAATATACTGAACACTTCATGTTTCCTACGTAGTTTATTTGCTACAATATTTAAACTCAATTTTCCACTGTCTCGCATTCTTTATGCCAGTTGCATTCATTTTTCTTATATTAGCATTTAAATAATCTTTCAAAAGAAGAACACAGAGAAACACTGGTAGCTAATGAAAAAATATTTCTTTGAAACACATTTGCAGTTCCACCTAAATATTCAAAGAAAATATCACTTTACTACCCAAGGAAGGAAAAATGTAGGAATATCAGAATTTAAATAAAGAAACATGACCGATGTTTATGCTTCAAAAATCTTACTTGCTTTTCCTGTATGTGGTAAGTATGAATATCTGTATGTGATTGCTGAGCTCTACTTTCATACTTTTGAGGAAGGCCTGGAAGTGGAAACTTCTAAAACAAATCCTGCAGCTGTAACATTGATCAGTTACCCAGTTGAAAGGGAAGACATCCACGGCAATAAATGTGACATTACCAACACTGCAGCAGTGCACACCTAGGAAGTCAGTATGTCAGGATACTTGGTTGTTTTGGTCTGTGGTTCTTGAACTACTTAGAGAATTTTTTGCATCAGAAGGCTGTGGCAACTGACCAGAAGACCAAGAACATTCACAATTTGGGGTTTTCTTGTATCATGTTTTTAAACAATATCCAGCACTTCTTTTGGCTGTGTGCATCAGATTGACACAGCTCTTGGAAGGGACCTTCTTTCCTCACCAGAAATACTGTTTATTTTACTTTGGCTCAAGAACAGCATAATTTCAGTTGACTGTTCCAGATCACTATCTAAAATAAATTCTGTTTAGAAGTAGCCTGAGCTCTATGATGAGATGTTCAAAACCTCTCTTCTCTTTCAAGGGTCCAAGGCCTAACAGGACCTTTTTGTTGTTGAATTTATGAAGTAGATTTGTTGAAGTCTTACTCTTTAGCTAAAAACTAGGGCTTCTTTTTCAGTGGGATATAGTAAAAAATGTGTATTTCTCAGAGAAGTTTGTGAGAGTTTGTGTCTCTTGTTCAAAATGTGTGGTGACTCTGGAATACTCAGGCACTTCCTTGTGTCCTGTTTATAAGGTAGCACATTCTCATGTATTTTTAAAGTCTGAAACCTGTAGTTACTCATTTTTATTCCTTGAATCAAAGCAAAAGGAATGATGTTGAGTAAAAAGCAGCAGCTCTACTTTTTAGCTGTGAATGGAGTAAGTGCCAGATTTCTGGTGCAGATAATCTGAGTATCTTCCTTGTAGTGAATGCCATTGGTAGATGCTGAAAATTATACTGGAAGTGAGTGTTAGAATATAGTTCCTTTTTTTAGATCCTGTGCAGTTCCAGAGCTGTCACTTACCTTGTGAGGAGCTGCTCTTAGTCATGTTAAAGCTTACTCCTCTTCTAAAACTCCTCTTTGTCCCTTCCAGCATGTTCATTTCTTGATTTTCATTCGAAAGTATTTTCTAATATTAAATTTGGTCAAAATTCTGCCACGTATGTATTTTATTTTTTAAGATGTGGTTCTGGTGTGTTCTTTATGACTTAAATACCACCTGTTTTGTAGTTCCTGGAGCTCTTAGTAGAGTCAGAGAGTAAAACCAGAACATTTGTAGGCATTCAGAGGACACACCCATTCTGATTTGATGTTTTGAGAGAATTCTGATTGACTATTAGCCCTGGAAACAGAAAGCTTTTCTTAAGAACTTGTTTTTACCCTCAAGGTAATTTGATGTTTTCCAATTTAAAATTCTTTGCATTAATTATATGTTTTGGAACACAACCTGTATGTGCACAACTTCCATCTATATGTGCACCAAAATTTGTCACTAAACATTCTCCCAAATCCAGTATATTATATCCAATATAATTGTGTCTGTATTAGTTAGCAGCAGATGGATAATTATTTCTATAACTTAGTGGATGTGCAAAGAAATTTTTCCAGCTCATGCACTGAGGTCTTATGGAGTCCATCTGAAAAGACACATATTTATAATGAGAAATTATAAATTTTTGGTTTAATATTATTGATTTTTATTTCCTGAATTTGATATCTATACAGTAAAAGGATTTAAAATCTCTAAAGGAATACACTCATGCTTCAGTGCTGCATTGTGAAGGTTGGAGTAATGTCCCAAAGTTTGCATATATGAGGGCATTTGTACTCTGTAAACTTGAATTCATTTCCTAACACCTATCAGGTGTTTGAATGTGTATTGTAGGATAGTAAGAACAATTTTCAGGCAGTGAATGTCATAGAATCTTGAGTGAGAGATCCCCTTCTTATACCTGGGTGATGCAAAATTAATTGATAATGTGACAGTAATTTTAAAAATGCTGTAAATATATGACTTATTTCTTAGCCATTGTTCATGTTTCAGGCAAACAGACATGAACATATGAGCAAAATTCATGGTTTAGGCATGATATCTTGACTTGGGGCTCAGGTGTTGTTGCTTCTATTTTTTTAGTGACTAGTTAACATTAGCAGTCACCCTTATAATGATATGACATGTACTGCCTCCGAGTATGGTGCCTGCCTACTCTGGCCATTGGGGAGGGCTTCTGTGACATCCTTTGACATGCTGTGATTGAGGGAGGGAGTCAAATACAGTCCTCCTTTCCCCATTCCAGCAAGGACCATTTCAGAAATATTTGAAAGAACTTCTTTGGTTGTTCTCACACCTGAATTTAGGTCAAGTTTCTGAGTTACTTTATTTAGAAAACGAATATTTTAAAGCTATTAAGGGAATACTTTCAGAGTGTAGTTGTATTACTGTCAACAAAAGATGTGATTAAATAAATTGAATGTTGAAGATTTTCGGCTTATGGTTAACACCAGGTAATTAAAAGTAAGCGCTGCAGTGGGAGTACATTATATATCAGCTGTACTCTTTACCTCATTAGCTGGGGTTTTGCATGTTTATGGAGCTAACTTGCAATTAAAAATGCCTTTAACGTACACTTAACAAGGCCTTTTAGGTATGTGGAATGAAGTACTACAATTTAATTGAAATTGGTATGGCATAAATACACGTCTTTGTAATGTGTCAGATAAATTTCCATGCCTAACTTGTCGCTTTGCATCTTTTCCTCTGATGTAGTCTTTAATGCTGACTATAAGGCCTGACATTTAGCTTGTATAAAAGATGGAGATTCTCTCTTAACTCCAAGGAATGTTTTGATTTGTTATATAAATAAAATTTGATTGGCAAGATATACTTCAATTCATGCCTTAGCTGTATTTTTAAGATGTGTGAACATTTGTATGTGCATGCAGATGTGTTAGGATGTTTTAAGCTCTGGTACATCCTTCTTCAATCACTCTTCTGTTCTGCATTAAAATACCTAGAGTAAAGGACTGCCAATGCATCCTTCAGCATTGATAATTCAACTTTTAGTTGAATACTGCCACATCTTTTGTAGTAGTTGCCTGAAGTTTAAAGCCAAATCTTGGGCAAAATGAGGTGCATAGAAAATCCTCGTTGCTGAACCCTTATCCTGGTGATCTTGTAACATTGTGCTTTTAGTCAGGGGTTCTGTGGAAGTGGATGGAATATTAAAGTGTAGCATAAGAAAGTGTACAATCAAAAAGTGAAATGTCCTTAGGTTAAGGTGGCCTACAAAAGGTGATTGAAAAAGGAAGTAGGGAAGCAAATGAACTTTTGCAGGATGTGGAAGTCAGTGGTAGATGTATAAATAAACAATCACAGTAGTGTGAGCCTTCACATACAGTATGATTTACTAACTTTTTGTCTTCACCTAGGAGTGTTGTTGTACCAAAGAAGAAATCAAGCATTTCGTCCTCTACAGCTGCTATTGGTGCTCCTACAAACGCTGTCAGTGTGGTTTCTTCTTTAGACTCAGCCCAAGCCCCAGATTTGTCAGGAGAATCTCCTGGTAAGTAAGGATAAATAAAACAACCTAAATACCATTGCTGCTTCTGTTGCTTCTATTTACATCACCATTCACTCTGAATACTAATAAAATAAAAAATAACAAAAGTTGTACTGTATTGGAAAAAGCCCAATATTGCAACAAATGCAACTGTCTGAGCAATATTTGTCTTAATTTCAAGATTTCTCACTGTTTTGATAGAAACTATATTAACTTGTATTTAGTATAAATATGATGTATTCTAAAGACTTATTTTTTTATTGCAAATTAATAATGTAAAGTGTAAGCTTATTTATAAATTCTGAGGTGTTTGACCAGGGATATATGTGTTAGCACTAAGTAGAACTGGAAATTATGTCCAAGTGTTTCCAATAGCTTTAGCCTGAGGTCAAATTCAGTGTTGATGCTAAACTAATTGCTTTGGACAGTTTTTTCAGTGGGGACAAAATTGAGTAGGTTGTTTATAAGCAAGTGTTCCTTTGAACCCTTGGTCTCTCCGGTTGTTCTGTGTGAGATAAATGATGTTTAACCTTAAATGCTGTGTCAAAGGCATGCTTTTCTACTTAGCCATGTCTGAATCACAAGGCTGTGTAGGATCTTTGTGCCCATGAAGGTTGACTTAGAGGTGATTTGGATCTTAGTCAAGGAAATCTCAAGCTATGCCTGATTATTGGTGGCTTTTTTTCAATGTTTGAGTTTCTTGCTTCCTGGTTTTGTGAACTTACATCCAAACTGCAAGGACTGGGGAAAAAAAACGTGGAAGGTATTTGTTCCCATCTTCAACTGCAAAAAGGTTTTGTTCCAGTCATTTTAAAGAAAAAGAAGAGCTATTGAAATATAGTATGGTCTTACTCTTTGTGAAAGGAAGAATGCATTTTGCCACCAAAGCTGCAGGAGGTAGCATTATATTAGTGTAGGAGTAATATTTGAAGTAAGAGAATTAGCTGTATTTTGAAATGCCACAGTTCTTTGGGGAAGATTGGCTCTGAGCAGCTAATCCATTTTGAAAACAGCAAAACCTCATCTACATTGACATTGTTAAAAATAATTGCTAATTTGTTAACTTCTGACTGATTTACCTGGTTTAATTGTGGGTTTAATTACAATTATTATTAAAATTGCTGAAGTAGGTATTCACTTGCTTTTAATAAAAACGAAACAGATGAACATTGATTTTTCAGATTTAGTCAATCTTTTAGGAACATATAGAAGAAAAAAAAAAGTGCTCCTGTGCCTGTAGAATGTATGAGAAATCCAGACAATAAACAATACTAATGTAGTTTGTAACTGTGTGACTTCCATCATGTCTGGAAGTTTTGGCAAAAATTGGACATGTAATCTGAACTGATATGCATAAAAAGAAACTAATCAGGATTAAAAATAGACATGTTTAGACTGGCAATATAATTAATTAAAAGAAAAAATAAAGGGATAAATGAAATCATGCCTTAAACAGATTAAAGCATGAGACTGTTTCTTTTTTCCCTTGTAAAATAATGGCATGGAAACAAAAATCTTGCAGAGTTGGAGTGGTTTACATCCAATGTTGCTCATGTAAATTGCACACATTTAAGTTTGAAATAAAATTCTCTATAAGGCCTAATTTGGTTTTTATTAGAGGATTGAAGTAGTAATAAGCAAGCTTCCTATAAAATGGAAATATAATTCATATAATTTTCCTCTGAATTCAAATCAGATATTCTTTCACTTATTTTTATTTTCATGCAGCAGAGAATCAATACATTGTTCTCATTTTTCTAGCTAACACTTATTGTAAGTCTGTTTACTTTTGTAATTAAGAAATAAATTAAACCCTTTTTTAAAAAAGTGCTGAGATTAAGGGCTTATGTAGTGAGTATAAATTTGGGGCTGTTTCATGTTTGATATGATATTATTCCCACATTAAAAACCACATCTCCTCTGGTTTTTTAAGTGAGTTTTATATACATTTGCTTGATACATTTAAAAAAATTATAATATATATAATTAGATATATCTATTATTTATTTTAATATACATAATATATAGCATGTAAAATATATGAACACATAATGCTTTATGATAAAGACTTGAGCAGATTTAGCCCAAAACAGGGATGAAAGTGCTATGCAGGCATTGAAATGGGATTAAATAGTAGGTGGTAGTGTTCTAATAGCAATGTATACGAACACCCAATCTGGAAATAATTGTTATATAGTATGTGATCATCTTCTAGCTGTAGATGTGACAGAATTGCTTGCTCAAGGTAGGATTTGTGTTGAAATAGCACTCTGTGTGGTTCCAAATGCCCCCATTGCTATTTGTGTCTGCTCAGAATTCACCAGGCTCCTTCCCAATAATTTTTCCTGAAGTTTGCATCTTGCCTACAGCTCAAGGGGGTTGTGAGTATCTCAGATATTTGATGCTTAAAGTGCTCCCATATCACACGGATTGTGGCATATCCTGGCCTACCAAATACAGAGTGTTCACAGGTTGGAAGAAACCATCCAAGCTCACTCTGTTCCTTCGATGCTTTGAAAGAAGGTGAAAACATGTGTTGGCCTCAGACACTCTGGCCTTTTTGCAGAAGTTTCTTCACCTTTACTCATTCAATCTGCAAAGTATTTCATGGCACAAAAAGCCTTTTCTGAGCACAAATATGCCCCGTGGCCCATCTTGAGCTAATCATTCAGTGCCTACTACTGAGGGTGGTATTGAACAAAAGAGCATCTTTGCTAGTGGTAATGTAAGAAGGGCAAATTCACTGGAGTTGGTTCTTCCTTGGACTGTCTCCCAGGGTGAATGTGCGCTGTGACGCAGAGGTTTTACACATGCTGTGATCAGGAAGGGCTACTGCTAAGACAAGACTAATATTTGGACAGGCAGGACTTGGCAGAGCTGCCTGAGCTATTGTGAACAAGCCAGCGGGATGCCTGTATTTTTGTTTGTCAGTTAGTTTTCCCTTTAAATGTTTCCATTACAGGCACAATGTTCTGAAGTGGTGAGGATTTTTTAAAATGTTTAGCAGTTTGCACTCCCACTGTTTTCTCTGATGCTCCGAGTTTCTCCCCCTAACCCTAACCCTAACCCTAACCCTAACCCTAACCCTAACCCTAACCCTAACCCTAACCCTAACCCTAAC
>JANRGV010000084.1:11760739-11813239 GCA_024734035.1 Alethe castanea
TGCCTTCCCAAACGGTGCTGTCCACTGGATTTCACTGCCCCATGTTCCTTCTGTCTTTAGCCCTCTGATGTCATTGTCATTGCTTCCTCATCTTTGCCATCTCTGCTACTTCTTTGTGTCAATCTTCCTTTGTTTGCCAACTCTCCTGGCCATTTGTCCCATAGAAGCTGGTATACAAAATGTGTTTTGTGAGCTTTAAGGGAAATTTTGGTGTCAAGGTCAGCACTTTTGTGCAAAGAGTATATAGTGGAGAGAGTTGGTTAGAAAGACCTGACACTTTTACTGGGATGTTGCAACAGGAGGATTCTTGGGAACTATGTCAGTGGACTATTGTCTGGTCTATCTCTCACATGTGAGTCTACTTCTGGCTTTTTGGTTTCTAATTGGAAGGGAGTCTCACAGGTAAGAGGAATACATTGTCAGTATGGAGGAGAATTCTCTGGCACATCAGAGAAGGTGGGGATTCCTGTTCACAGCAGTCATTGTGGCTCTTCCTGGTGGAAGATTGGCATGAAATGGCCGAGATTGAGATGATGAACTTTTCTTTCTACTGGTGGGTTTCTCTCTGCTTAAAAATGAGGCTCAGTTCTGCAATGCGGACATTAATGTCCTCAATCTAAAAAATTGTGTGTATTGGGAGACTGAATTTAGCAGCATAACACCAGTTTTTCAATTTTCTCAAAATTTGGCTTTATCATATAAATTGCTTTGTTAACTGATTTTTAGATTGAAATTTTCAGGTTTTCTCCTGTTGAAAAAGTGACAAGAAGAGCTTGTTGCAGCTTCCAGTGACAAGTGCACTCATGATAGAATCCCATGGTTCCTTAACTTGAGCTGATATCTTGCACATGAGCTGTATTTGCACTAACAGATCTGGTTTCTTCCTAGGGAATTAAAGTTCTTTCAAAAACATTTTGAAACTACTTGTTTCTTGGATTAGGATAGTCATTCTGTTTGTAGTGCTTAATATGAGCATTGTCAGAAACACAGTACCAAACACTTAAGTGTTTCACTGAAGACTGCTGATATTAAAATTAGGACTTCATTAAACTTCACAAATTAAAGTTATTTGGTTTAGGAGTTTACCTTACTTACCATTTGAGGTAAGAAGAAATGGAAGGAAGAAGTGTATGAATTGCTTTCTGTGAGACTCAAAAAGAAGGGATTCTACTTTTGTTTATGCATGTGGGCATCATTTTAGCTGATAAACATTTTAATGGAAGCTGCCTTGTGAACAAATTTATTTCATTCATTTAATAAGAAAAGCCAGGAAAGCAGTTTTTCTCAAAGCTTTATTTTCTCAGGAACTAAATATCCCATTTTAGTTAGGTGTTTTCTGCTCTGAAAATAAAAGAGAATCCGGTTCAAAGTATTTTGACTGTAGTATAGTTATATACATGGATAGATGAGTATTTAATAAATTGCATGAGCAAAAAAAAAAAAAAAGGAGGAAAAGAGGATAATCACTGGGAGTCTATGAACTGTCTAGACAAAAATAAACACATGAAAATGATTTTTGGTTCTAAACCCCAGTTATAGACAAACCCAAACCAAAATGCGAATACTAATAATAATACTCAAATTAGTTTGTAAACAACTGAAAATATATAATAGGTTACTGCTTGCACTTCTGCTTAGGTTTAGTGTGGGGTTAAGGGTCAAAGTACTAATAAGAGTGTTTGGGATGTCTGCTGCCATGAAACAAAATGGAAACTTGATTGATAGCTGGGGGCTGAAAGGAGAACGCGCAATGGAGAAAGCAGAGGTCATAAAGCCATTTCCCTTCTCTGCATCTATAATGACCCAATCCTTCGAGAAATAGCAAAATGTAGATACAGTGGATTAATATAACATATGTTAACCACACTTCTGATCATTCTGACATACAAACATTTATGAAACTGAGTAATGGGGGTAAGAATCACTATTAGCTGCTTCTTTTAGATGGAAGGCATGGAATTTATGATTTCCCTCTCACATATGTACTTTTATTTTGTGCTGGTGAAGTACAAAACTGAACTGGAAGTGGCATGAAAATTTTGCTTTCTTTTGTTTGTCAAAATGCTTCTAATCTTTCACTTCAAAATAGTTTGTGTTAATAGCTGGTGCCATATAAGCATGCATTTATGTATCATTTTTTTTCCTTTTGTAGGTCTTGTGTGCATGAAATCTAGCAGTTCAGTTGTGGAGCTGGTGATGCTCCTTTGCTCTCAGGTGAGGTTTGAGTAGCAATGTGTGAAATTGATCTGTTTGAACACAATGGAAATTACAGATAAAATTTTACTTTAAATTTTACTTTTAACTAAGGTTCATGAGTAATAGGTAAAAAGATACTGTACAGGGCCTTTTGCTTTAAAAAAAAGTCATAGTATTTGTGTCTATTCAAGTGGGTTTTATTTACCTTGCTATTGAGGATTTACATAACCTTGAAGTTGTAGGTATGCCTACATAGTTCTATGCTGTCATTTTTGTAAGATGAGATAGGATCAATAAAATATTGAAGTTAAAGAAACAGATTGATTCCTGCATCTTGACATGCTGAATCCTCTGGGATAAATAGAATTTTTCCTTTTGTGTAGAGGTTATGAAATGAGTGATAAATACTTTTGAAACCCTGTCATTCCTAATTGATTTGACAAGTACTAAGGATTTGAGAAAAATTTAAGAAAGCAACCCTGGTTGTCATCAGTTTGGAACATTCTACATTCCTAAAGGCAAAGTGATGTTAGATATGTAAGAACTTGAGAACTGCCTGTTCCTGTGGTTCAAAAAGAGACAGAGCCTAAGGAACTTTTTAAAAATTGTGTATGCTGTATTGATTGGATTTTTTGGGGGAGTTTCTTGTTTTTTTGTTTTTTTTTTTGTAATTAAATGGAAGACTGTTTTTATTGAGCCTTTCTTTTGGTGCCTTTAAAATTATACCTTTCTGGTAGTAAATTCCCCTACTTAAAACTTTAAAATAGCCTTTTTTAATGGGAATGGTATTGGTCTAGAGGTCAAGGGTTCTGACCCATTTCAAAACCTTTGACCTTCATTTACAACCCCTATGGTTTGCTTGCCTGACGAATAAGGATAATGCAAAATTAATGTTTCTTCACATCGATTTATTCGTTTTAGTGCCTGTATTGCCAAATTTATTTAGAGTGTGCTGATAGACATTTCATGAATACAAATGAAAGAATCATAGAAGGTGTGAAAAATCGATAGTCTACATTGTCAATAAAGTGCAATAAGAACAATTACTTCTGGAGATTACACCTAATAGATTTTACAATGAACTAGTGAAGAGTAGTTATGTTTTCCAGTGAGGTTATTATTAATGAAGGTAACCAGAACTTTGCTCATCTAGTTTTCCATCTTCCTCAGGAAATACAGTATCATTTCACCCTGAAAGGAATTTAATATTCCTCATGGAACTTTTGGAATTTACAGATTGTTATTTTACATATGGCAATACTGGAAGTGAACATTGTTCACAACTTCTAGAATATGAACTTGCAGCTGATGTAAATTATAAAAGAATCTTTGCCACTGAGAAATCCATATAACAAATTTTACTGTTCATTCAGGAATGTGTTAAAGTAAAAAACTAATCCAAGTATTAAATGCATGTCTGACAACTTGGTATTACCATTTAGAAAAATTAATTTTTGGTATCCATGCTCCTTGTATCAGTAGTTGGTGTTTGACCTTTCCCTTTTTCTTGGGGTAGGGTAATCTAATCTTTCTTAAAATCATGTTGTGCTCTGTACTGTACGTTACTTGTTTGGTTTTGGGAAGTGGAAAGGATAAGGAATAAATGACGTGCCCTAATGCATCTATTTGTCATATGTGTCACAATGCCACTTAATGCTAATCTAATCAAATTGAAACTACCATGATTGCTTAGCAGTGCTAGTTGCACAAGCTGAGGTGGTTCTTTGTGGAGTGGTAGAAATAAACCAATAAAGTCACAAAGACCTCAAAGTCTTTTTAAAGTTACATAGCAGCTGTAATTTTTGGCAGAATATGAAAAATGATGTGAGAAATGAATCTAAAATTAGCTCCAGATGTATACAGATTGTTCTGGGGTGATAATTACATTTTTCACTTTGAATTTTCCTAATTCAAAGAGGTCAGCATGGCAATCACAGAAGTGATTTATTTTGTTAAGAAGTGAACTGTCTTTTGCTACATGAAAGCTTGAGAGATATGAAATTGAATTTCAAGCCGACATTTTACAGATACTGGGAGGAGATGGGGTTGATCTTGATTGATTTTTTTCTTTTTTTTCCCTTCTTTTTATTTTCTTTTTTTCCCCTACAAGATAGGGTGGGAAATGAAGTGATATCCTTTTGCTAAAATTTTAATTAATTTTTAAGAGGAGATGGAGAGGATGCAGTGCCAAAGATCAAAAGATCAGGTCAAAAAACAGTTTTTAATCACATAAATAATGTGGCATAGTTATGAAGTAAGTATCTGCAAATTTGATTTAAAACTTCACAAATTTGTCAGCCATCGTTTTATGAAATTGAAAGATTGCTCTGATTAATCTTGAGGGTTTTTTTTATGATAACCTCTTCTCAAAATTCATTTTAAACATTGAAGATATGATGTAAGTACTTGGGTTGTTTTTCTGAAACACCTCACGTTTTCCTGATGTTCATTTAGATCTGTGGCTGAATTATGTTTTTCTTCCTCAGAAGTGGAAAATGGAATAATAATATCCTGCAATTTTTTTATAAAACTGTGAAAATAAAGCCTCTTTAATGGGTGAAGTAATTTTTAAAAAAATTCAAGAGGTACAATTTGCCGAAACTATTTGTGACACCTGGGTAATTTCTCGTTTAAAATTCATATATTTTGGTATATGGAAAAAGACCCTTATTTAATGTTTTTGTGTTTGCATGTTGATGTATTGCTTTCTGTTTAACACAAGGTAAAAAGAGAAACAGGTGGTTTGAGACACAGACAAAAGGCTTTTTCCAAGACAGAAACAGTTGTGTTTTTTTACAGACGCGCTACATTTTGAGACGTGTCTGTGTGTGTGTACTTACATTTCTATAAATCTATCAAAACATAAAGAATCCTTCATTTAATATTACTGCAAAGTGTTCCTGCTTATTTGACATTAATATCATTTTTGAAGGAATCGACGTTGCATTCAAGGCCACTTTATAAAAGCGTTGTGTTGCTCATCCTAATTCAGTCTGACACACATTCCAATAACACTACCTCCCTTCTAGGGTTTAAAACTAAATTTATGGCTGAGCATTGTGAAGTGCATCATTTAAAAATGGTTTCAACCCAAAACGTCTAATAAATAAATAATGTGTATGGCTACTCAGTAGCAGACTTTCCAGACTAGAAATCATTCCATCGGATACTCAACAGTCCACTATCGGAGAGGGCTGTCAGATAAATCTTATAGTAGCTGCATTCATGTCCTGTAAATCACATGTTATTGTCTGAGCCTTCTGCCAGGTCATCTATTCTTTTCCCATTTATCAGAAATGCATACAGTACAGTGAACCTGGAAGCACCATCTCGTCTGGCCTGGCATCCTGTCGGGCTAATTAAACCAGCCGAACGAGAGGAGTTCTCTTACTGTTCTCCCATCTAAATGAGTGACATCAGCATGTTGGAGGTGCTCACATGCAGTTGTGAGACAAGACTTCTGCAAGGGGAAGCTGATGTCACCTCTGAAGAAAGCATTTTCATCTAGTAGGGCTCTCTCTGTGCCTAGAATTCAAAGGGCCATGGATGAATTGAGTGCATATATGCTACTGTGTTTCTTTTCATTTGCCAGATATTTTCTTGAAATACATAACTGTGTAAGAAAAACTGTGGTCTTCCCTCCTCTCTCATGAGGGGATTAAAAATATTTGTCTTGCTCAGTTGCATGAAGCATTTGTCTGATTATTGTAGCTCCAAGGTGAAAAGGTACGAAATAGAAGAGATAGGTTCCATAATTTTCCTTGATGCCTTTGGATTTACAAAATTTCTGGCATTTGAAAGATGCTGCTTTCTGTAGTCAGTCAACTGAATCATCAGTGGAGTTTGTAGAGTACTAATTAGGTGGCTCTTCTCAGACTCATCTTGTACTTAGGAACATTTTTCTACTGAATCTAAATGTTCTAGACTACAAAGTAAACTTGTACTAACTGATTCAAACACTGTTCAGCTCTTTTTCTAAAATTGAAGGAATGCCACCCAACCTATTTAAAAGGTTACAACTGAAAATTAATGAGTACTGCAACAAGTTGTATGACCCTTCCACCACCACTGCCCACACATGCACCCCATGTGCTTGTTCAAGGTATTCTTATTCTTGGTTCCTCCTTCCTCTATCCAGTGCTCTAAGGCACATTCTTGATAGCTGATGGTGTATGAAACATTGGTCTTGGTTTTACAATACATTCAATAGCTAGAGATTTTATCTTCTGGAGATACTAATGTGGTATATTGAAATATAATTACATAACCATAACTATTAGGTGTATAGTGGACCTTAATAAAGTATTACTTCCATGGGAGATGGAAGAGGGAAGCATAAACCCTAATTCTGCAAATATTTTTCATGTGCAGAGGTAGCATCTCCTCATATTGCCCAGTGAAATGTAGTCATGGTTGAACATGTCATGTGCAGCTCTGACAGTTTTTGGAGGTTTACATGTGCATTTAAAAAATACAGCAGAGGCTGATAAGTAGTCTTAAGACAGAAAAAAATTACACTCTGAAAGTTGGTCTTACTGCCCTTATAGGCGCATTTTAAGGTCTTCAGCTTGCTTGCTTTTTTTTTTTTTTCCTTGTCTAACTTAGTTTTTGCGGGCTGAGTGGTAAAGTTTTTGCCACAGATATTTCTTTGTTATGATATTTTATATTCTGCCAAATCCCCTTGTTGTTGGATTCTCATGCTCATAAAGAAGTCAGTGTGCCTCTCTTGCATGGGCAGCATCTTGGTCATCTCATCTCTTAGTTTGATAAGGAATCTTAATTGAGCAATACCAATGTGTTCCATGTACCCATACAAACCATATGATTCCATTATTTTCCCTGAGGAAGAGCAACAGGAATTGGATTTTTTCAGCAGAATTTTTCCACATCCTTCTTCCTCTTCCACCCCATTGCTTTAAATGTTTGTGAAATGCAGTGGGATCTTCAGGCTTTTATGAGTATCCTCTGCTCAGACAAAAAGCTTTGCATCGATGATCCAAGTTCATTACCTCGTGAATGGATTTCTGCAGTGTGTTCTAAAGTGTGGCAAGTCTTTGAATTGCTTGGAGATTTTAGTTGGTGTGGAAGATGGCAAGTTTTCAGTCTTGGCTGAAAGAACACATTATGCTGATGCTCTGTGATCTGCACTGGTTCCTAATTTACTTTTAAGTGCAATTTGATATGATGAATAACTATAGTGATTGCTATGAAGTTTTAATTGAATTGACTGTAGGTTAGCTAAAGACCAATGCCCCTGTGATACCATGGCAGCCAAACTCAACAGATTCATCAAAACTCTTTAGCAATATCCTGCTCTAGATATGAGAGAATAAATGCTGTTGGAATACTTTTTATGTGCACCAAGTATTAGATGATGACGTTTTAATCACAATAATATTCTTCCATCTGATCACTTTGTTATAACAGCTGAAAATAAGTTTAAAAAGAATTTGTTAATCCTTTAGATATGTGATGAAATATATACATATGTGTTTTGGCATAAAGGGTAGATTTTGTAGAGATTTTGTAGGCTGTCAGATGATTTTCTATCAACTGTAATACATGCTCTAATTTCCTTTTAAAAGCCATTTAGAAGATAGCAGGACTGGAAAGGTTTTCTTTTTATACAGTGTGAACTTCTGCCAATAGGACCTTTGTCTGTATCAAAGATTAATGCAGCTGTACATGAGTTAAAATCTTCAGTGATAGATTGCTTTCATGATAAAGTGGTTAGAAACATAACTTTATCAGGCAAGTGAAAATGATTTGGATCTTAACATACAAAAATTGAAAGAGCTTACCAAAGTCTAAATTGAGAAGTTCAGGGGAAGATTTTGCAAGAGCCATAGGTGTTTGCCTTGTGCCTTGTATTGATAACTTTGCTTGAAATGTTGTGTCAGAAACTTTATAGTGCACTTTTGTCTTTTTTAAAATTTTTTAAAAATTATTTTTATTGCTTGTGTTCTTTAGAAGTATTTGCAGATTGGAAGAATATTTGCTAACCTAGCTTTTTGTGGAGATGAGGTGGCTGTGGAAGGGAGAATATTCAAGATCATCTTACTCTACTATGGATTATTTAGATTCAGATCTGCTCAGATCTGAATCTCTGATCTGCTTTGTACCAAGTGGATCCAGGCACATTAATAAAACTGTGTAAATCCTAACATTTGAAAACATGACATTGCCAAGCATGTTATTAATTGTTATGCAAGCAGCAATAGGGATGTTTCTAGTGTAATTTAGTAATAAATATTACATGGTCCTTGTAAGTGGAAAAAAAAATTAAAGATCTTCGTCCTAATGTTTTTTAGGGTGCAACTGGATGGAAGGTACTTGGGAAAGGTCTGTTGAGCTTTATGTCTAGTGGTACTTCTGATAGTTTCAGTGAAAAGATTTTACATTACAAACTCTTTTCACCTCAAAAATTCTTTTCCCCCTGCAATGTATGTTTTAGTCTACGGTGGTTTAGTTTTGCAGGATGGAGACTGTGGTCAGAGCCAGGAAGAGAGAAAGGTAGATCCCACAGTAGCCAGGGGCCATGCTATCAAAGTATTCTCCTGGGGCAGAAGAGATTTTAGTTCAATTAATGTTTCAGGTAACAATTATTATCACCAGGTAAAAGAATCTGTCTGAAAAGTTTCAATATATCCTCACAAAGTAGCTAATAGTCCATTAAGGGCATTCAGCAGTCCTGTAGAAGAGTCTAGTTTTGAAAGAAATTAAGCTCTCAATTTGTAAAAGCAACATTGTGATTCAGCTGTTTGTCCTCAATTGTCATTTCCTTTTTATTTGTTGTGATACAGGGTTTCTGCATTCTCCTGCATTGCAAGACACTTGATATATGCACAGTGAGCTGTTTGGCTAGTGGTCAGTAGGATTAACTTTGGAGAATGTGAATGAAAGTCCTGGAAGGTGTGGGTGGGCACTGGCTGTGGAATCCAAACTCCTTAATTGTGGTCCTTTGGTGCTTGGATTTTAGATACTGTCTTGTCAGTAAGTTTCCCTCTAACAAAACAGAAGGTTACATTTCCTAATCTGTTCCTTAGGACACCTGGATTCTCCCTTACACTGATATATCTGAGGGTTTATGCATAGTGTGACTTCTTTCCTTCCTGAGTGGAAGTTTTGCTTCCATCTCTGAAATCTGAGGAATTCACTTTGGGTGCTGAAAACATCTATTGACAAATTTCATGCTTGGTATTTGTCACTGAGCAGAGTACTTGAAATAATTACAAATGGATTACATGTGCTATGGGTATTTTGCTGCTTGCTTCATTGAACTTTGTTATACATTTGAAGTGTCTGAAACTGAAGATCAGATTGGTAGATAACTGTCTGAAGTGCAAATCTGATAAGATTGAAATAAATGGAAACAGCTGGGAAAACCTTTCCTTTGAACTGGAGTATGTTGAAATTACATTTACATTAGCTGCATATATTTTTTTTCCGCTTTGACTTAAGCAGTATGTATATTTTGTCTCTCCAGAACTAGATTATTGTAATATATTCTGTGTGAAATGCCAGGATAATGTAAAACCTGTGTATTAGAACTTCATCCCTGCTCTGATTTCCTGTTACTTTCTACATTTTTTGAGAGTTTAATTGCCTGTTGAGTTTCATGGAATTTCTTGGAGAGTACCCTAGCATGTTTAAGTAGGAGTTTCTTTCAGACTGCTATTCTTAAAATTGCTAAGGTTCACACTTTATTACACTTAGGATCTGCTTGAAATCTGCCTTTTCTCTTAGGTGTAATTGCTGGCTTCAGGAATATTGTGCTTTTAATATGGCATATGGATAGGCTATTTAAAATGCCTGTGTCCATCACTGGCTAAATTTTAAAAACAATTAAAAAACTGTGATAGACTCATACAAGAAACAATATGCCATGAAGTGAATGGATGTATATTGACAGTTTCCTTAGAAGTAAAAAGCAAAGAAGTTTATGACTTTCCTTTTGCCTTAAGCGTGAAAATAGGTTGGAATGTATTGAGAATTGTTTGCCAATACTGCACGAAAAATAAGTGACCTGTTCTTGAGTTAGTGATGCAATAAGCACTTGGTAGTTGTATCCTGGCAGGTGGTGGTCTGAGTGGTTAAAATGTGTTCGCTTTATCTCCTTGTATCTCTCCATAGTACTTAGTCTGGGAGGATGTGTTAAGGGTTTACTCATTCTCCAGTTTGGAGATGAAATGTACAATGTGAGATTTTAAGGTGAGCAAAAAACTAGCATTTTTTGGTTTATGCTACACATCAGCTTTCAGGGAAGGAATTGTGAGCTTTGTGGTTTAGAAGTATGAAAAAAGTCAAGATGGGTTCTATACATCAGACTAAGAAAGTGAAAGAGGTACAAGCAGATACTTGTAGTAAAGCTGTGACATTTTTGTTTGGAGTGATGTGAAGAGCTGTTTCTTGGGATAATCCAAATGTGTCTTAAAAGTTTTTGGTAGAGAAATTGATAAAAGATTAGTTTTGTGGTTCATAACCCTGTCTTTGAAATAGTTTGCCACATTGGAGTGGAGGGAGCTGAACTTTCCTAAGTTGTTCTTACTAAAACAGAGTTCTGTGGCAAAAGTGAGGGATTTTCCTCCCTGATTTTATTTTTTTAAAGTACAATCTTTAGTGGTACTGTAGACTTCTCATGTATTATAAGCTCATATGAAGAAAAGCTCTCTCATGAGTTAAAAATTATATGCATTTGGTCAGAAATTGAGGACATGGTGTTGGTGTGAGTTTAATGGAAAACACACCCTCTACAGCTAGAAATATTAGCCCTTAAAGCTGTGATGCTGAAAGTTTGTTTGATTAATGTATAGATTTTTATGTCTAGGGAGGAGAGTGGATTGTCTAATGTAAATGTGAGTCTTGGGAGTGGGATAGGGGAGCAGGACAGCTTCATTTCCATTAATGTACAGTGCTGCAGATGTTCAAAACCAAGGGAACATAATTTAGCTACAGAAGCAAGACTTTTTTGAAGAAAAAAGGCATCCTGTTGCTTCACCAGCACACTAGGACTTAAAAAAACACCAACCATTTAAGGTGAGTTTTGTGCAGCAAGAGCACACCCTGTGGCTTGGCAGTCTAGTCAGAAGGATGATACCATGCTGACTTTATAACTAGATCTTTGAACAATATTCTCATGGGTGGTAAATGCAAAACAAAGTAATATCAACTGGCACTTAATTCTGTGAGCTCCCTGCTGGTGGGGCTCTGCACTGAAATGGAACTCTTCCTGACAGGAAGTCAGCCACGAAGTGTGGAGACCTCTGAAAATAAAGTGTGCTTTAATTTGACACCCTGCTGTTTTACAGCCAGTCTGTTTAATTTGAGACTATGGAAAGGGGGTTAGTGCAGGGGAGGGGTATGAGATTATGGAAAGTTCAGTGAGCAGCAATGCTTGTTGCTGATTTAATACTAATTACAAATATGGGAACTTTTTTGTTCATGTTAATAAACCGAATAATGTGTCTCTGTTTCCAAGTAGAACTGCTTGGGGAACTCAGGATTTGGGGAACTGTGCTGTTTACTGGAAGTTCTACCCAGAGAAACTTTGTGTAGTGGTGCTGTTCAGTTTATTGTCTGACTTGCACTCTTTATTTATATGCCTCTGTGCTTTTTGCCTATTTCTGCAACTGGGGAAACATTTGTCTCATCAAGGGTTGTTTGCAATGCACTAATTTTTCAATGAGTGTTTTGCAGTAAGTGATAAAAATTCATAACTTATATTAGGCAGCAGTCATGATATTGAGGTCTGTTAGGTGTTAGATCCTAGTTCAGAGTCAATTTTGATTCAGAAGAAACATCTGGATTTTCCAGTGCTCTTTGAATAGTTCTGCAGACATTTATTTCTATTTCTACATGAAACCAAAATAGATGTATTTTTCTTTTGGTAAATCTGCTTAGTGAGTGCAGGTGAGGATTTGCAGTGAAAGGAGCAGAAAATTATTATTTATCATGTTTATTGTAGTTGCAGATGATATTAGAGACCTTTGTTGCAACATGTTGTATATATATTATATTTTAGTGCAAATAAAGACAATAGATGTGGGATGAGGAGGGGAGTAGAGTATGCAAGTGGAGTGTAATGGGAGAGAGATTAGTTTTTCTGCCCTTTTAAAAAAAATTGATTTAGCTTCATTTTCTCTAAATCTTTTCTTAAAAGATCTGCATTAGGATGGGATCGCCTAAGGGAATGTCAAGGGACAGGTTCGGACATCCTGTGTTATGAGTGAAGAGGTGGGATTGGTTTGCATTCTTGAGTTTCATTCCCTCAAAGGTACAATGATAGCAAGAAGCTTGTTCCTCGTGTGCATGCCTTCATTATGAGAGTTTAAACAGAAACCAAGCTACATTTGGGGAAAGAGGTGGTACCAGAATTATGGAATCATAGAAGGTTTGGATTAAAGATCATTTAGTGCCAACCTCCCTGCCGTATAAAGGGGCTTATGGTTCCGAAACGAGTGTTGTATTTCTTTATTAGTTAAATTTATTTATTTGAAGCTAAGAACATTGAGCAGGAAGGTTGCTGCTATTTGATGGTGATGATGAATGTTGCTATCAGTGGGACCAGTCCAGCACTACTGGTGCTGCTGTGCAACACTGGATTTTCTTGTTTTTGTAATTTGTAGTCTACCTTGAAAGGCATTTTCCTTCCTGTTCACTGGTTTTACAAAATCTCAAATTGCAATCACAGTTAAACAAAAAAGCACTGAAATCAAGGGTCAGTTGTGTTACGCTTCTGCTATTCCTCAATTTGTTTGCCTTTGTTCATGAAAGTGATGCTGGCGCTGCAACTTAATTATTTGGATCTTTTCCCTTTGTTCATCTTATGTTGTTGCTTTTCCTCACGTCTGTTTTTCTGACTCATCTCCTTTTGACTTAAGAGTTTTGTGCTTCCCATTGCTGCTTATTTACAGAACTGCTTGGTACTTTGATTTCTCAATTAATTTTTTAGATTCCTGTTCGTATTCTTTCTGAAGCTAGTCTTTCATCTTGGCATTGAAAATAGCCGGTGGTTAAAGAACCTGGAGAGGAAACTGCAGTGGAGAAGGTTTGCTGCTAGATGAACTCAAACCTGACCCCTAATTTTGTTTCATGAGGCGTCATGGCAACAGCCTGCTAGTGGGAGAGAGAAAGGGAGAAGCTGCCTGGGGAAATTGCTTCCTCCATCAGAAACTGGGGACCTGGAAGCAGCAATCCACTCATTCAGTTTTCCCCCCACTTTTTCATACTTCTTTGAAAGTAGATACGAAAGTGAAGTTTATGGGTTTTGATCAGAGAGCTGTGCAGCTTTTATGCTGTGAAAATTATTACTGATATAATTTTATTTATGCAAACAGTGATATTTTTATAATTTTGCGTGAATTTTGGATTAAGTTAAAGTTTTCTTTTATTGCTGCTTTAAGAATATTTGATGTCACCATGAATTATGGCAAACGCAACCTATTTTAAGATTTTTTGGCTCAGTGCAATTGTTAAAGATTGTATATGCTGTAACATTTTACATAGTATATCTTTCATAGCAATTTGTTTTTTAGGATAGATTTGTATCCTTTATAGAGAAGGCTACAGTTCTCACTTTCAGAGTAATCTCATAGCACAAAAGGCATTGTCTGACAAGCTGACAGTTTTTTCTGTGGTATTTTTATTGAAGAGTCTAGTACTTAAGTATGTAACTCCAGCTCTACATGTGTATAATTTATTTTCAGAATCTATAAAAGCTTGCTGTGACTTGAACTCTAACTTTTAAGTATTGAAATTAAACTCTCATTATAATTTTAGGCATTTACCACTAACAACATAATACTAGTTTATAGGAAGCTCTGTTTACATGGAATAACCCACATGGTTAAACAGCAGGGGAGTCTTCTGCTTTTAGTTAAAAACCTGCTGTTTCTGTGTGGCTTATTTACTACTTCTTTAATTCTTAATGTAGTGTGCTGTGGAATTGAGCATGCAAAAGTCAGCAAAGAGTTCTGGTTTTTTGCGTCCAAGGTTATTACTTGCTGTACAATAATAAAGGCACTATTTTATTTGGTTAGTTGTAATTAACTTCAGCACTAGGCATTGATATAAATCATTCCTAATCTGTTTTCTTTACATTTTCATTCTTTTAAACTGGTTGAACATAGCTTCTTTCTGTTGTCCTTTTACATGAGGACTAGGGGTGTAATTGCTTTTTTGAATTAGGCTGTCGGAAGCTAATGTGTGTGTTGGTTTAAGAATTGATTAAGGAACACTAATGAATTTCATATAGCACTTTTAAAAGATTTGTAATAAATACTCTGCAGTGGTGATAGCATTAGAACTCAATACAGTATTGTCATGCTGTGCAGCTGGGAAAATATTTCAATATAAGAAACTTTGATTTGGTTTCATAGTTAAAATTGTAAAGAATTTTGTGGTGATGAATTAAAAAAAAAAAAAAAAAAAGTAATGTTCCAACTTCTCCCCAGAGTATATTTTATGAAAGTAGCTATCGTTATTATAATCTTTGTTTTGGTGTTTGACAAAACAGAGGAAAAATACTGAAGCAGTGTTAATTTTCATTTTTCTGCTTAGTGTTTGATACCACATGGGTCCTGTGCCATTCTGACTGATTTATCAATACACACATACTGCAGCATGTTCGGTTGTTCCTCAGCAGCACAGATTTGAAACAGGATTTTGTTTGTTCTTTTCAGTCACCTTTGCAACACTGAACATGTTTGTTTCTTGAATTCCTTCTGTTTTTCAGGGGTAGATAACCACGCATGCACAATCTCAGCCTGCCTTTATGTATGGTTCATTGGTTTGATATGAATGTGTTTGGGATATTTTGTTGCATTAGTGGGTGTGGTGTTATACCTTCATCTGAGAAGCTCTCTCATCTAGGGAATTTTTACACAACTTTCTCCTAGAAGACTCATTAAAATTTTCAATACAAAGACTTCAGTTGTGTACTGTCACCGGCGGATTTTTTGACAAAAAGCAATGTCTTTTTTAATGGAACGCCGGCAGTAAATACTTTTTATTGTAACTGGGTGTGCTTGATAGTTTTAAAAGTCTTATAAAAATAATTAGCTCTTTTATATAGTTCTAATGGCAGCCTTGCAAGTTTCCCCTGGAGCAGTCTCTAATGAACAGGCCTTGATTTTTCCAGTTGGGCTTTCAGATTCCCAGAGGACTTGACTTCAGACCTTGCAGGGCAGCAGCTGCCATTTGTCTTGAGCCCGGAGTTGCCAAGCAGACAGACCATGTACTAATAGGACACATTTGTACAGCCCGAGTGCGTGGGACCCCGATAGAGCCCTAATGACCATCATCTGTTGAGAGCTTGTAGCTGGCCAGGGTTAGAGTAACTTTTATCACCCTTATTGAAATCAAACCCTCTCTATTGATTAGTGAGGTAGCTTGGCTCGTTACGTAGATGCCATGTTAAAGCTTTCATAGAGAAGCCTTTGTTTAAATTTCAGTAAATCCAAGCCTGTTTGATAAGGTTTTTTATAGGATAGTAGTAAATATTTTAGCAAGTTCTCCCTGTATTTCAGGATTCAGCAAAAGTGGTGATGTTTTGTAGAAAATGCGCTATGAAATATTTATTGAAATTATTTTTTTTTTCTCAGCCAGTTTCTGATAGTTCTTTCATTATTTGTTTATGGGTTTTAAATTTTATTTGAGCATACAGGTATGCCTGTATATATACTGGATAACTATCTCAAATGCGTTCTCATGTTATTTTTATATTAATTTGTGTCACATCTTTGCAAAATGTTCCTCTTTTGTAAGTGCTTGGCATGTGGTAATTTCGATATTAAATTGCTGCATGGTTTCTAGGTATGATTTCCCATAACTCCATGTTGCCATTAATTTTTTTCAATGGAGTTTTATAGATTAAAATAACTGAAGCATGCTTCAGCCTTTAAAAGTAATTTATGTTTGCGGAGATTCTGCTTAACATGCAGTCTAACTTTTTTTTAATTATGAAGAGCCCAGCTGAGATATAATCTACTTTTCACTATATGTTCTTTATTGCTGAGTTCATTCAAGCCTGTAGTGGATGTGGTGCTGAGAGAGTGCTGACACCAAGTGCAAACACTGCTGAAAAGTTCTTGATAGTTTACTTTAGGCACTTAAAGATTAGTGTATCTCTCTATGAACAAGTTTTTCATGCAGATTTGACCTTTACTCTAGGATATAATATGTCTCTTAGTCGTATGTTAACACATTTTCCCCCCCTGCTCCTTAGTGCCCCATTCATAGTTGTCAGTACCAAAGTCATCCTTCTCCTTTGTTTCATAACCAAAATAAATTTTCAAAACTCCACCAGCTTTATGAGAAGTATGGATTAGTGAAGAATTTTCTCTTTTTTGCCTGCTGATGATTGTGTGTTTCAACTGCTAGATATAATCCTTAATTGTAGAATATGTTGAAGTGCTTATAAGGGTTTTTTAAAAAGTTTTTGGCAAAAATGAATTTTTAAGGAGCATGCATGTGTATATATAGGAATGAGAGCAGCAGAACAGTTTGCTACAGTTGGAAATAGAGCACTTTTCATCTGTTAGAAATGTTTTAAATATTCTGTTCAAGATCCATGGCTGATTGCTTAGCCATCATACCAGTTGATGGGTTGGTCTTGCAAATGTGTGTATATACCTTGAAGAATGTAGGTCTTGGGGTATTCTTAGAATTGTAGAATGGTTTGAGTTGAAAATGACCTTAAAGAACCTCTAGGTCCAACACCCCTGCCATAATTGTATAAAATATGGTTATATTACTTTACCAAAGTGTACAGCTGAGGAGGGATATGTCCATTTGCTGCCTACAGGTAAGCACTTCAAATTCCAAACCAGCAAAAATGTGTATCAACAAAATTTTCTGGCCATTTGTTTGAGTGATTACAGTTTAGGAGTGGCTATATTGGGCTAGATAAAGGCTCCACTTTGCTTCTTGTCCTATCTCCAACTATAGACACAAAGAGATGCTCAAAAAGAATAGAATAGGACAAGTGTGATACTCTTCCACTCTCCAGCAACTTTTACTCAGGGTATTTTCTGAATTGGAATGCAGTTTCTGTGTATTTAGCCAATATTAGTGTGTTTATTTTTTTGATGTGTACTTGTTCTGTCTCCTCTTGTTCTTATTGAACTTTTAATCACCATGACATGCTTTTGGTGATAGATTCTTTACACACTGTGTAAAGAACAACTGAAATCTTTGTTTTGAAGCTGGCTCCTGCTACCTACTGCTTGAGAAAAAGGCTTTTTGGGTTAATAAGAGGTTCCTGAAGTATTTTATCTGAACAAGGATAATCAGAATGGGTGAGAAGCCAATAACAAATGGAAGAAAATTCAAGGCAGGAATTTTTTTAAGAACTTCACTTACCTGATCATGCCATGTGATTAGAGATATGCTTTTTTTTTACAAAAGGAAATATGAGGATCAAATGGTATGAAAGACTTTTGAAGGCATCTGAAGACTGAGATAGCTACACATACACATCTAGGTACAATGACATAAAATGGGATCTACAAGTGCTTTTCTTATTGCTGGTTATGGTCTAATCCAGTTTGTGGTGTTTTGTATGTTTTGGTCTTTGGTTATAGTCTAATGCATGTTGTTGGTCTTGGTATTTCCTAGAAAAAAAGTAAATGTAGTAATTTATGAGTTTTATTAGAGTATTTGGTGCTGTCATACAACTGATCATTAGTTGAGGTTAAATAAAACACCCCACTGTAAAATAGATTAAAAAACTCCAGCATTACTCAAATGGGACAACAGGTCATGATATCAACCTTGAGGGAGATTATTAGTTTCTAAAAGGTGGGGTTTAAGACCACTACTGTTTAATGTTTTGATTTAATGACCCATGTGCACTCAGTAAGAATGTGATAATGAAACTTATTGATGATATAAAATTAAAGCTATAGAGGGCTGGGAAGTAGTTTTGCTCGTTTCAGAGTTAGGCTGTATAGAAAGGAAATGTAATATGTTATTCCATACAAAATTATAATTCAGATGAGGTTTGCAGCATCATTTCAGGAAAGGTTTAGTCCTTGCCTAGGGTCTTATGGGACTGTTTTTAGTTTCTATTAAGGAAATAGGTGACACAATAATGAGTTATGAAATTTCCTTATCAAGACACAGTATTTGAATAAAATGTGATTTCTTATTTGTCTCCTTGTCATGGTGATTTTTCATTGGAGTTATTTGTGATGGTGTCTAGTGCTTCTTGGTTTTCCCCCTGCCTCACTGTTGAGTGTTCAGTAACCAAAAGCATCAGAAATAGATGATGTCTCTTGGTCACTAAACATTTACAGCCACGGGAAATGATGGGCAATTACCTACAACTTAGAACAGGTATGAAATTATTGTCTCAGTTGATCTTTCCTTACAGCCCTTCCTCAGAAAAGTGCTGAAATGTGTTTTGTAGTTATTTAGTTCCATTAGTGGTTGAGTTTGAAGCTTTTAACATGTTTTTTCCCTAATACCTTTGGGAGATGGATAACTAAGATGCTGATATAATAATGCAATATCTATACTGAGTGTAATTGTTTGAGAGTGAACATATACTGTGGGGAAATATTGAATGGATCATGAAAGATGAAGACCATTAGTCTTTTCTTTCAACTATTAAAATAAGCTTTAGGGTGTGTTCAGCTGTGATTTATGAAAATGTTTAGACTAACACCTTCTTTGATGTTGTCTGATGTAGACAAAAATGCTGAAAAGTATCATGATAAATGCACTTTCTTTTCACTTTTGGCAGCTTCCATCTTCACCAATTAAATTTTCAAGTATTGTTGTGAGTTCTTTAGAGAGGAGAACAACAGATGGGCAGTGTCATAAGTGGAAAAAATTATTTTGCTTCTCTTGAGCTTTCTCACACTTCAGCTAACGGAATAGTTTCAGTTACCATTATATGAAGCTAAATATTTAGAACCTGATACTACCTTGAAAATCTCTTAGAAGGATTATTTGTATATGTTATTTTGTTTGGAATGTTAGAGACTAAAATACTTTTTTTGTTTTCCACTAAAATACTTTTATAATTTGTGATGAATAGTACATCACAAGTTGCAATTATTCTGATCATTCGGTTTTTAATTCTGACTCCTTGAAAATTGTAATATGTTGTTGCAAATTAAGCATGATGAGCATGATAAACATGTGTTAGGCCTGGAAAAACAGATTAAGAAATCAAAGTTACAATTTCTCCCCTGCATTTGAAATTTGATTTTTTAAACATTTTTAAAATTTTTAAATTTTACTTTATTTTATTTGGTGTATGAGGGCAGAGGGGCAGAATTTAAGTTGTAAATAACAACACTGTTTCAGTATATGTCTGATCAAACCTTTGTCTCACAGTCTGAGAGGTAATTCTGCAACACTGAGCACCAAAAAATGCACCCTGACACTGTGTGTTAAAAATCTCCTGTATTCAGAAATCTGAAATTTGTTTAAGGCGTATTTCCTCCTTTGAACTTTTTGCCTGCCTTGGAGCTGATGAGATGTTTTTTTAAATAACCACAGTGATATAAATATTCATGTAGATACTCAGTAGGATTATTATTTCATAGAACAAAGAGTGAAAAATCAAGGAAGTTGATGTGGAAAAGCACATGAAACTTAACTATGTCTGCTGCAGAATCAGTCTTTTGTGTTAGGTTAGAAGAGCTGAAGAGTTTACATCAAGAGTTGTATTTGTCCTATTCTATCTATTTGCCTCTACATTTTCCCCAAAAGATAAGGTACACGCATTTACTGCTCTTAATCTTTAGCTAGGTTAACTTGTTCCTATGTGGTGTAGGATTGAAAAAATCTGCTTTGTGTGTTTGTTAACCAATTTTGTTTTCTTCTAATCTTTCAAATGAGGGTAACAAGCCTCAGTGGTAGGTCATCTGAGTTGGTTGCTTTCCCCTGTGGCTCTTGCGGGGTCCAGGCAAAACCCACCTACATATTTAAGAGGTGTAGAATTTAATTCAAAGTTCAACTGGATTTAAGGAATCTGCAGTGCATGTTCATCAGCCATTAGCATAATTTCAGTGGGTTAAAAATGTTACATTTTTAAAAAACATTGTATGTTAATGGTGCAATATTTGGATTGTTACCAGATTTTTTTTTTAAATGAGTGGAGATGACGATGTGATGCTGAAATGAGGATTATTGTTACAAAATATGCCTACTAGGCTTTAAACTACAAGAGGAATTTGTGTCTAAGGAATGAGCCTTGCCTTAATGTGAAACAGTGTCTAGCACTATCATGGTTCAATAAGGCAAAAAGCATCCCTGAACTGAGAAAGTTCAGGATTATTACATGACATAACAAAAGAAAATTATAGAATCCTTTGCGGGATGTTTTTGGATTTTCTTCTCCCCTTAATATGACCTTAAGTAAATGATGCTGCCCTGTTACTTCATGCTGGCATTCATTGCTTCCTGATCAGCACACAATTAATGCTTTGTGTGTTTGGTGATAGTGCTGTAAGTTCAGCTAGAGCTGAAAAGAAAGCGTATGATTTTTGTCTCTGAAAATGCCTCTTCCAAGCTTTGTTTTTATACAGCTAGTTTTCTCTTCTTTTTTTGTCTTTATCCAGGAGTGGCAAAACTCTATACAGAAGAATGCTGGCTTGGCCTTTATTGAGCTTGTCAACGAAGGAAGGTAAGTCACAATATTTGATAGCACCTCTGCCTTAGCCTTCAGGGAGTTCTGTGCCTTGAAACTTTTTTAAAATAATTTTTCTTCTTCCTTTTTGTGTTATTTTCTTTGAGTTTTACGAGCATGGTTTTATGTTCTTTAGTACTTTGGTTCTCATTCTGAATATGGGATTTTGCAGAATCTTAATGCTCTTTAGTTTCATTAAATACTTTGCTTATCTATGTGTCATGGATTTTCTTTCTTCCTGTCCTTGTGTACTGGTTAATGTTGAAACTATAATTTGTATTCAGCTAATCTCTTCAGAAAGGGAATTGATATTTGAAAGACATTACTGCTAGGAATTGTAAGATAAGCCTCTGTCTCAAAATTAGATTCCAGTTTGCTCATTTATTTCTGATCTGTCTCTTAAAATAGAAAGGAGGAGAGTCCCTCTATGGAAAAAATCCTTTTAATATTACCATTTAGTTTAATGTTCTATCCATAACCATAACTTTATATGTATATTATTGGAACTTATACAAAATGACAGAGCAGGTGATGAGGCCATGCTCTTTGACTTGTAGTCAGTGTTCAGAACCATCAATATTTTCTTCATTGCTAATTGATTGTTAAGGCAGACTAAGAGCAATATTTACTTTTTTCTAAAGAATTTTTTAAACATGTCTTAATGAGTTAGCTAAGGTGCATCATAAGAAATTCCACTTCTTTAAATGTAACTTCTGTTAGTGAGTAACTTCAGCTAGTAAGAATCCAAATAGAAAATAAATTTTACATTATTAGGACAGCTACTGAATTAAAACTGGAATAATTTATCACATAAATTAATACACTATATAAATATCTGTTTATCATTGTAGGAATGGGAGAAATGGCTATTTGAGATTTTTTTTCTTAAGATATAGATGTTCTCAAGATACATAAAATGATGGCCATTTTAATGGATTTTAATGGTTGTATTTCAGTTTATGGTAGGGGAAACACCATTCTGAGGCAGGAAAAACATTTTGCTACTAGTCTTGATCCCAAGGGCCAAGGTAAAGTAACAAGGGTGTTTGGTTACAGTGTTAAGATCTAGCCTATAGTTGTTTCCTATTATGTGAGGCTGACCTGTCTTGACCTTACTTACAAAATGCCTGCCATAAATTTGGCTCTTGATTAATGTTTTATTAGCATAGATAACATAGAGATCCCACACACATGTAAACTACAATGTAAGGTTCATCTGTGTAAGATGATTATCATGGACAAATCAGTTGCTGAGATTGAGCTGTGCATGGTAGTCACCCAGTAGCCATTCAGCTCATCCAGGTCAGGCTTTCTGTCAGTAAACTGTTTGGAATTGACTATTTTCTCTTCAAAACATGCAGTGTCCATCACAGACAGATGGAATCACTCCCCCACCTCCATAAACAACATCAATAACTGAGAGTCTAGCCTGAGCCAGAGTGGTTGTCTCAGGGACAAATGATCCCTTGAAGACTGGGAAGTGTGGTTTTGGTTAGCAGAAAATGTCTGTGTAATTGTTACTTCATTTCATTTCTGACATGTAGCAGAGTTGGGTTTTCTTTTAGTTTTTTTTTTTTTTTTTCAAAGTGGGAACATAACATTCATTATGGTGAAGAGGAGAGGGGATTAATTTCTTAAAAATGACTCCTTTTATCTGTCTTCATTTCCCCCCATTGCTGTTTATAGGAACCTTTATAGTTACTGCTGAGTTGTGGTGCTTTGTGGCTTTTCAGCATTCACTAAAATGAAACTATTATCCCTCTAATGATAGGAACTGTATTCCAGAACTACTCTTTCCTTCTCTTTATGCAGTTGGCACATTATTTTTCTTGCACATATGCTAACACTTGGACTATAATATCCCAGACCTTGTATTTTCTTGTATTTGCTATTTTTTGTGTATTTTTGCCATAGTGTTACAGTCTTAGAAACTCCAAAACATGAAGTCTTTTAATTGAAACTTAAGAAAATATCTGAATGATACTGATTTAGACTTTAGCTGCATTAAGTATATAATAAAAGCTGAATTTTAAGTTCTTTCTACAAGTGCACACGAAAATATGTCAAGGTAGCTGTAGAAAGAACAGATCTGGTTCAGCACATAGGGAAGGATGTCTATAGGGCACCATGGCATGAGAGTTAGAATAAATAAATAGGAAGAACTGCCTAGAATTTGTGGAATCGCAGAATTGCTATTATCTGCTGCCTTGGTGGGGGGAATTTGGTCATCCTATAATGTTTGTAAGCCAGAGTTTTATTCCCAGTGTTTATTACTAGATTTTTTTGGACTAATGATGCTATAGGATATTTCAGCTTGTGGTGTGTTCTACTGTTTGTTTTTTTTTTTTTTTTACTGGGCAAATAAGATGACTGAAAAATCTTTCTGGAAGAAGTCTAGAAGGGGAGATGTAGATCTCTTTTTCTACTTACTTTCAAATGTATTTTTTGCCTTTATGTGAAAGGTATGAATGTACCTCTCTCTCTCACAGCAGTTGGAAGTTTTATGTTTAGGCTTGCTGTGTTTTGGCTAGGATTCCCTGGACAGAAATATGTGCAGAAAGTTTGCCTCTGGGACTCGTAAGGTCTGTAGTGTGTGTGCTGCATTCAGAATGTGTTGGGCTGAATTTCCTCATGTTCACAAGTAACTAATGTGTTCCACATTAGTGGAAGAGTTGCTCCCTGCCTTTCCAGGTAGATCACGCCCACTTCACATGTAGAGCAGAATTGATTAGCCTGCGCCCGGTGAAATTTTGAGTCTTGAACTGAAAGAAATCTCTAAACAGGAGGCTGGTATGTGGAAATACAGAGCTGTGAACATCCCTAAAACTGAAATACACAACTGAAATCTTGAAGTCCAGGTTACAAGCATAGTAAAAAGAAATAAGCCAGCATAGAAATCCAGGAAGCTACAGAGTGTAAGTAAAAAGGTAAAGGAGCAGGTACTGGAGAATAACTTCTTTCTGTGCAGTAAAAGACACCTCAATTTCAGTACATTGCTACGTTTGACATTAATCTGGCTTTAATAAAAAGTAGTAAGTATTGTTCTCTCTTGTTGTAGTGTCTGGGAACACTATTAATGCTCTTTGAAACCTTGTTAAAAAGATGCCTGTACCCATGGCTCCTCCATGCACTGAGCCATCTGTGCAGCAGAAGGATAGGTTGTGAAATGTTTTCCTTAGCCTGCTGGACTTCTGTCAGTCTGGATTTCATTCTTTGTGCTTGCCTTTCACTTTGGGTCCTCCCTTTAGGGAGAATCTGTTTTGGAGCCTGAACCTGAGAACTTACTGGTGAGGGAATTTGTTCACCAGAACCATCCTTCAGATGGGATCTAGTTCACTGCCATGGCCAGCCCTCTCCTTTGGAGATTTCTGAGGTGCCCAGACTGATTCCTTTTTTGCACCCTGGAACTAATTATGTTTCCTCCTTATGCACAAGATGGTGGAGCTATTATTTACGAACTAAAACAAGCGCAGCTTTGTTTTATTTCCTCGCATGTACAAATGCCTCTTTTGCTAGAGCCTGATTTCCTGTACTTGACTAGTTAGTGAGCAGCTCCTGTGCGCTGTGAAGGTTAAAACTCTCTGCTGTCGCTGTGATTCATTAGCACACTTTAGTGTGAAGCATCTCTTATGCTGGATCTTGTTTTCTGTATCAGTCAGGGCACTAACAAACGTACTCAAGCTCGAGACCAGGCATGACAGTTATTATCCCCTTTGGGGTGATAATGGGTTTGGCATGGCAGGGGTTGAGGGATCAGTCTCCTAAGCATGCTGCAGCAATTATTCTTTCCAATTTTCAGTTGAAGAGGCTCTTGAAGATGCTTAATTTTAATTTTCTCAAGCACAGTTCTCTCAGCCATCTGAAGAATTACAGAACAATGTTCTATGCTTACATTTTTATACACTTGTAAATGAATATTCGCTAAAAAAATGTCAAAAAATGTTTGGTTTAAGGGCAATCTCATTAAACTAGCACCATCCATATATAATTTCGTCTCCTTACCTTTGCTTTTTCAAATCCTTTTCCAAACAAGGCAACCCAAAATACAAGGATTCACAAGTGTGTCCGTGTTTGTTTTTCTGTAGCTTTTTTAAAAAAAATTGCCACATTCTTTGTTGTCTAATGAGGAATGAAATCTAATCAAAATTCTCCCTTCTGTATCAGAGCATTTTCTAATGTGTCTTTTAGTGCAGTTGAAAATAGTTGTTTTTTTGGTTTTGATTTTTTTTTTCCCCTCTCCCAAAGGAATCTTGCAAGGGATTTTGTGCTCCCTTGGATTTAAAATTATTATTTTTGAGACACTATGGCCTTCTATTAAAAATATTTTTTTGTATTATACAATTAATTCAAAAGTTATTGGGAGAAGAAGGAAGGCAAACGGAATGCAAATTTAACATCCTTAGCAAGTAGAAATTCCATCAACCAACTGGAAAAAAAGTCCCAAACCTCTCCAGAAACAACCAAATGCAACTGGTATTATTCTCTCAATACATAGGATCTAGTAGTATAAAATCTGGAATGCTGTAATCATCTATATTTCTACAGCTGAGGGGGATGGGGGGAAATTTAAGAGCTGTACTAACAAAATTTAAACACCCGTCACCTGCTGTTCCTTATCTTAAATCGTCTGTATTGCTTCTGACTGATCATGGATGCAAATATTTTTAATATTGAAATAGTTGGCAATCAAGCTGGCTGGCCAATTACTTGGATGCTTTCTGAATGGAAAATGGGGCACAGATGTAGGCTGCCCCATTCGATTGTCTCTCACTCGCAGCGCTGCGGTCGCTCTCAAGGAATGAATGTTGGAGGGTTGTGTTGCCATAGGAGCAACTACTGTGATGGAAAAATACTTAGAAAAATAGAGCTATTAATGAAAAAATGGATGATAACTGACAGACTTTGTGCATAATTGACCAAAAAAGGCTCAGGAGAAAAATGATAAATGCGGTCTGATCCAAAGTAGGATTGATTACTGCCAGTCCGCTCCCCTTGTGCAGACTCCTTGCCCTGAGATTCTGATGACATAGAACCTGCACCTCTGGCTTGTTTTTGTAAGAAAAAAGACTTATTTTCCACATTCCCTTGCTTTTTGATTTTTTACCACCCTTTCTGTTTAATTGGTACATTTTGTAAAGGAGATTTTTGGTGATGTCTTTTCTGAGTCCTGATATTATTGTTTTGGTTTGTTAAAAAATAAAGAAAAAGGAGCTTTGCTAATGTGTGAATTTGAATACATAAGATCATTAGGTTAGACTTAAAACAGCATTTTAAATGTGCTGAAAATTAGGAATTGCAGCTTGGATGTGTTTCAGAGGTGGATCAGTTGACTTTAGTGGGGCTCTTGATGCTACCTAATTTTTTTGTGTGCATATGTGTGCACAAAGATATACTGTGATGTACACAACCATTTTTAAAGCAGTTTTTTATTTCACTGAGCTTTGAAGGATGACATAGGTAGGTTTTTTTTTTTGTTGGAATACATAATTAATTTGCTGGGCCTATGAAAAAGGAAATTCATAAACCAGTTTTGACCACCTGGGAGTTCTGAAATGTTTTTTTTAACTTAGAAAGTTTTTTATAACATCTGCTTTTAAAACATAAATTATTTTAAGAGTAGCAAGAAGGTATCTGTGCTGTATTGTGTGTGCATAGATGTATTCTACTATTGCCATCTGATGGGACATTTTCAGAAATCTTCTCTCATAGTACTGTGCAGTGGCTCTGAAATGCGAACACAACAGTTTTCAATGGACTCTGATATGCCCAAAGAGGCTCTCCAAAATAGAAAATATTGGATTGGTGCATCCCCCCCTCAGCTTCCTTTTCAAAGTTGTGTTTCATTTAATGCTAAGGCATGTCCAAGTCAACATTTTGGTGAGTCTGCACAACTTTGAGTGGGGCTCTGTGGTTTTGTTTTTTTTTTTGTTTGGTTGGTTGGTTTTGGTTTTGGTTTTATGCTTTTGTTTTGTTTTTGTTTGTTTGATTTTTTTTGGATTTGGTTTTTTGTCTCCTCTTTTAAGTCAATAAATTTGTTTGAACTTCAGTCTTCAAGATTTTATGGGCTAACTATATTTTTTGAGAATTTAGTAGGGTATCTATAAAATACCTGTGTTCCACAAAGCAATTGTAAAACACCCTTGCAACAGTAATTCCTCCACTTAGCACCGTATGCAGTCAGATCCCATAAAAGTCCATGTGTGTCCATGTAGAACACACCCCCTTTTGAAGTGAGAGAATCTCCCTCATGCCAGGTTTATGGGGAAGGAGTTCAAGTAGGAGAGGTTACCTTGCTTGGCTCTCTGAGTTCTCTGTTGTGGAGTACCTGGAACTTAGTCTCTCCCTGCAGTACTTTGTGATTGATTTGTGCCTAAACAGCTGTTGTCAGTGTCACCTAAGCAGCTTTTTTCATACTTTTACTAAAGCTGATAATTGTTAGACATCAGTAATACTAACCCAGAATTTGTCAATCTCTCACTTGCTTTTGCTTAGCACATAGTTTTCTGTTTATTTGTTTCTGTCTTCTATACCTCTTAATTTTTGCTTGTTGTAAGGAGAAGCTTGACTTTTTTACTTGCTCATCTAAGCATCCAGCAGCCAGAAATCAGAGGAAGCCTTTTAGTTCTGTGTCTCGCAGTTTTCTAGCATAACAATGAAAATCAGTCTATCTCATGTATTTGGCTGGAACTCCTTCTCTCAGTGGTTTAGCACTTCATTCCTGACCCAGCAAAATATGCAAGTATGTATTTAACTTCCAGCATGGAATCCATCCCCATGCTTGTTTTTACTAGGCTGCTCATCTTTTCAAAGTTAAGCACATGTTTTAAAATATTTCAGTCTGGAAAAAAGGTGCTTGGGAAGAAAAGTCATTCTGAGACCTTGAATCTGGTGTGTACTGCAAGCAGAAGAGTAGCCCCAGAGTCTTTACACTCATAGATAATCATGTCTGACTTCTAAAATGTATTCAATCAACACTCCATCCACATTCATCTTGTATTAAGGTCAGGAAAATAATAATTCAATGGCATGCCATAACTAAAAGCAAATGAGAAGCGACTCTTATCAGGAAGGTGGCAGGGGGTTGGAGAAGGTACAGACTTGTTGGAGGAAATGAAATTGTTTTCAGGAAGACATTCCTGATCAATTTGCATGAGAGGCCAGAGCAGGAACCAGCAAGGACCATTGTGGTCCTTTAAATCCATGAAGTGCCACTTACTGTCTTAGTGAGGAGAATCAGATGTTTCTAAACATTTTGAAGAAGACAGTGCATGTCTCTCAAAGTTACCTGAACAGTTTATATGTTCTCCCACATGTACAAAATGTGTGTAGTTTGGAGTTGGGCTAATCTTTCAGCAAGAATCAATTCCTGTCCTTGCCTCAGCAATGGTTTGCTTGCCTGGGAACAGTTGTTTTATTGAGGGCAGTGAGCTACACTTACCAAATTTCAACATTTTGTTTCCCTTAAAGGGAAAACTAGCAGCTGCCAAGGTTCCCAAAATTTGTGTTTAGTAGGTGATTAAAACTTCATTTTAAACATATAAGCAGAGGTGTGTTCATTTATGCAGGTGCTGTGAGCTCATATTTGCCTTTGACTTTTTTTTAATGATGGCTACAGACTCCTCTATTATATCATGCCATTATTGCATTTTATGTAAAGATATATATATATATATTTATTTTGCAAAGTTCCATACTTAAGTGGTAAATTCCAAATAGAAACCTGTGTGGTATGCCATGTATATGGATATTGTTTTCATAAATAAACTCCAAACTGCCCTAGATAATTCAACTTGAATTGTTTGTTATAAGAGAGCTAATCCAAGCATATGCAGTGTTTGGAAGAGGTTGAACTGAAAAGAAAGATCTAAATTTCAAATTCTTGAATGTTAAAAAAAAAAAGTCTCAGTTTCATCAACCTGGCCTACCCCTGTGTGGTAGAGTAAGTGAGGAAAGTTTATGGGATTGGTAAGGAGGGCTGGGGATGACAGAAGAGACAACTAATCCATAGGAGACAAAGCTCTTCCTGGAGTTTGAAGTGTCTTGTTTTCACTAGGTACACTTCTAGTCTGTTTGGAAAAGATTGTTCCTGTGTGAGGAAATGTAGTTCTTTGCTTTGTTTGGAGCACATCCATCCTTTTTTGGCAAGCATAGCAGGTGCTGGGCTGCTCACTGGTTTTGTTTGGTAGATAAAAAGGAAAACCATGTTGTGAGGTGTTAATTATTATATAGGGTGATTTCTTAAACAGATGAAGGAAAAGTTAGACTCAGAGTGTATAATTAGTGTTAGATTAAAAGTAGACCTTTTAGAGGACAGCTGGTATTTTTCAGTCTGATCAAGCCTAGCAGAAGATACTGGTATTAATAAACTTGGAAAATAATGGAATACTGTCCAACTGTGTTACATACAACTTATAATACATGATATTGTAGTATGTGAGCATTTGT
Source organism: Alethe castanea (assembly GCA_024734035.1). Lineage (NCBI taxonomy): Eukaryota > Metazoa > Chordata > Aves > Passeriformes > Muscicapidae > Alethe > Alethe castanea. The sequence goes on from JANRGV010000084.1 coordinate 11,790,021, forward strand.
GATCCTCTTAATTTTTTAAGTAGTTCTTAGTTCAATAAAAAAAAGTTTATTTAAATGCTTATGTTGTCAGGTTTGAAAGTGCTACTGGAGATCATGGAGAAAGAGTCAAACAGTTGGAATCTGCCCACACTGTGCAATTGCTTGTACAGTTTCTTGTTGCTGGTTTGTCACTAATGCATGCAGATAAATTGACAGAATTGTATGTTTGTTGCTCAACAGCTACATCCATTTTAATAGTGACTAAAACCAGAAAAAAATAAATGAAATTGTAATGTGGTTTTAAACCAGCAGCTTTTGTACAAGCCTCCCCAAATAGAAGGTGAAGTCAGTGAATTGTGCAAATTTCTTATTTCAAGACTTCATCCATGGGGAGAGACTAATCCACTGACTTGGCTGGTTCCTGGGCTCGTGGCCTCACGTGGCTGCTGTGCTGCAGTTTTCAGAGCCTTGGCATGAGAGGAGCAGTGAACAAAGAGCTTCAGGTGTTGCTCTGCCTCTGGGTTTCTTCTCATGGGAGCAGGCATGTGACCTGCAAGTCTCCTGCACGTGCAGAATTCTGAAAGCATAGGAAAAGAGACAGCAGAGCATCACTCTTTCAAACATGCAGTGAGAGACAGGTGGAGCCTTATTTCAGATAAATAAGTTATTGTGGTTAAAATTAACATTGGATACATTAGAAGACATCCTGCATAATAAATCCTGTGGTTGTACAGAAAGCCTTTCAGTACACTCTGAACTTGTTGAAATGTACTTTAGTTTATATGTGCAAGGAAAGCAAGTGATTTTATGTTCTGCTACTCTTTTTTTCTACAACTGGAAACCTTACCCCAAAAAAAAAAAAAAAAGTTTAGTAACAGATATTTTTAAGAACTAATCACTAGAGCATGTAATGGATTTATCTGATGTATCTCTGAGTGGACCTGTGGAAATCACACCGTCTAAAACAGTGTGGCTGCTGTATAGCCAGTTTTAACTTCATGAATCCCAATGTAACTAATTAAAAAGGAAATGTTTTTGGTAACAATATGTGAACTCAGAGAATAATTGGATTGTAATTCAATCTGTCAACTCTGCTGCCATTCATAAACTCAGGGTTTATGAAGGCCTCAGAAATCTCAGTTTGAATTACAGCTTTATTCTGTACATAACCTGGAACAATGTATATCTTAGCATTTCATTTGTGGGACTGAGAGTGTTTTATAATCCTGAAAATATTACTTAAATGTATACTTACCATAAAATTTCAATCTTGCATTTGGAGGAAGAACTATATTGCATTGCATTTTTTTCATTTAGATTTTACATCAATTATGTTAGAGCTTTAACTGTGGATGCTTATATGCAAAAACTGCTTACTTTATATTGTGGTAGATGTGAAAGATTTTTTTTACAGGTCTCTATTTCAGGTAAAACAAATGACTGTCTGGAGTGTTTACATTTTGTTTAATGTTTACTTTGGTTTACTATCGAAATACAATTTTAGTAGTTGCCAGAGAATTACCCTCCAACCTTATTTATACTCTTTTCTTAGCACAATAAAGTCAGTCATAAGAACCCAACATATTTGCATATATATACACTGTATTTCCAGATTTTTATTTTTGGACTTCATTCTTTTAAGGCAGTTCTTAAATATTCTCTGTCCTCAGGTTGCTTAGTCAAACCATGAAGGAGCATCTGGTACGAGTGGCTAATGAGGCAGAATTTATCCTGAGCAGACAGAGGGCAGAGGATATTAACCGCCATGCTGAATTTGAGGTAAGAAAGGAAATCTTGTATTAAAAAAAGCAGAACACCAAAGCATAACCATCCCACTGTGCTTGAGGATTCCAGGCTGAGATATGGGCTTTACAGGCCTCAGGAGGTTCCCCTCTGAAAGGTGCTTTGCAGTTGTAGGGTGATTTGATAAGTTTGCTACTGACTCTGATGGGAAAACAGGCTGAGCAGAGCAGCTCAGAACTTGTTGAAATCTGCACACTGTAGATTGTGGAGGAAAGGATTTTATCATACCAATGCTGCTCTTTTCCATTTAGCAAATATCACTGTATGTGTTAGAGCTGCTTAGCATCACAGTCAAGATACAGGTCTGAAAAAAACCACTTTGCTGAAGATAAGTGGTAACGGCCTGTGAAGTGCAAAATGAGAAATTACTTTCTTTTTTCTTTTTGTATCATCTGCTGTTTAACTAATCCCTCTCTAAACCCATTCTCCTTATGTTTTACATGCCTCAGTGTGGTTTTGTTATGTTTTCATACTTTCACCCCACTTAAGGCAATCTAAATTGAAATGATGGTCTCTGCTTTTGTAATAAACTTGCATTACTTCTAACAAAAATACAAACCTGTTTTCTGAATCACTTTGGTCGTACCTCGAATTTAGGATCTTGGTTACATTATATATCAGCTTTCCCTGTGCTTTAATTATTGGGTAAATGAAAATGAAGCTAAATCTCTCTCAATTCACTAATATTCTACTTAAAGAGTACTTTGTCTTTCTTCTGACATGTGATATTACTTGTGGTTTTGTTTTTAAAATGAAGCATTAAGAGATTGAAGGCACATTTGTGCTTAACGTATTTCTAAACTGTTTTCCTCTTAAATCTTTACTTGAAAAAATACTCCCCAAAGATGAAAGCATATTTGTCTTAGACAGTGCTTATGTTCTAAAGGTCATCTGTGTTGGCCCCAGGATTCAAGCTGTGCGTTGTCTAATAACATATCTGCACTTCATCTAGAGCTAGTTACCCCCTCCTGCAAACAGAGATGTTGGAAGGTATCTACAGTACCCTTCTGCAATGGTGAAATAGCAGGCATGTTTCATTTATTACATCAAGGGTTTGGCGACAGTCCTGTGGAGATGAAAAGTGCATCCTTTTACTCCGTTGCCTGATAATCATTGGGCTGGGACATGCTTGACATCTTTTGCTCTGGATTTATGCAGAAACTCCATGCGTGACATGGTGTTATTGATTAGATGAACAGCCCACTTTTTTCCTTCTGATGCAAACTATTTGCAAAGAGGGGTGTGTGTATGTAGGAAACGTGAGAGAAATGAAGGGTTCTGTCATATAAATACAGGCTCTCTGTGAATACAGTTGTTCAGTGACAGCTGCACTCTTAGCCCTTGTTCAGCCTCAAGATACCTTTTATGGTGTCTGGAAGAAATTTAAACAGAGCATCAACTTACATTTTTAATACAGCTCTGAGCTCTGCAGTGACAAGTCTCTGGGATGAGAGTTGGCTGATACTTTAGGCTGATGCTGGTTTGAATCTGTCCTGTCTCTGTGATGGTGGCTCAAGAGGTTTAACTCATCAGGTGAACTTAAAAGGAAAATGATGTAGTCAAATATCAGCAGTCTGTTTATCCAGTTTAATTTTGTTCCTCTGTTGGAAAATCTTTGATTCAGCATGACTTCCACAGGTGTAGAAACTGAGGATATACAATTATTGGATTCTACCAAATGTGTGAAGTCTGTGGCAGACTTCAGTCAGTATTGTGTTCTTTTTGTGGAAAGAGGAGCCATTAGTCATATCCATCTGAGTCTGCAGGTACCACGTTAACAAACAGAAATTCTGGTGTACCATGTTCCATCCGTGTCTTAAGATGTGATAGCTGAAAAAAGTGAGCAGAGGAGTGATCCTATAAGATTTAGCCCAGGAAAATAGGTAAATGTGGGTTTGATCACATAAAAAATGTTTTGTGCTTTTGGCAATTACTAGTTGCAGGTTTTTTGAAGAAATGATTGGGATGGGCTTGTATGGTTCAAATCAGAAGGAAGTTTTGCCCTCTGAGTGCTAAGGAGAAAGGAAATGAGACTGGTTGAGGAGGGATAAAGGCCCTCAGATGAGAAATAAGGAAAGAACTATTACCTGTTTTTTTTTTTATTCAGACTTGCAAGTCTGGTGTTTCATATTGCATATGAAATAATCCATGTTAACAATGGATCACCAAAAATCCAACCTCAAATTTTCTTTTTAAAGGTCTTTAGTGTGTTTATGCTAAATACTATGTAATATGTATATACTATACTATATAATATGTATATACTGTAGTATATATTACTACCTGATTGTAATTCTCCATTTCTAAAAGTCATGATGAACATGAGCCTTGCAATATCTGAGTCAGATTTTGAAGAATTTTGCACAATGTTTCAAGGACAGTTTTAAAAGTAAAAAAAAAATTCTTTTACTTTTTAAAACTGAAGTCTGGTATTTGGAGTACAGAGAGGCAGGAGAATGCAATGGGAAATTTAGGCAAGCTTCATAATGAAGGTCTCTATTTATGTATAATTGTGTATATTCAGTTATAAATGGGGTAAGGATGGTCATTGTAAGAGGAAGGAAAAGCCTAGGAAAATAGGAAATACAGGAAAGGCACTGCTATACTGTAAACTGCATCTTAGAAATGTGATGCAAAAATTTATTTGACAGGTGATATTTTAGAAGTTTCACGAGATGCCACTCCTGTTTGGTTCTTAATTCATTGCAAGTGGAGGAGAGATGTTTTCCTTCCAGGAGTGGTTTGAGAAATGCCCACCTATCAGTTTTGTCCCATCCAGGAGGAGACAAAGAAGCAACAGCAAATGCAGCACGTGTGAACTTTGCTGTGTAAGCTCTGGTTGGGCTTTGCTTTGTCCCCATGTGGTGGGACCCTGCATTGGTAAGAGCATGGACAGGAACCCTTTCCATACAGTAGGATGACCAAAAACATGGGAAGAGTCTCTGAAGCAAGGATAGTTTTGGGGTTTGTTTTCTTTTTTTTTGACTTGTTGTTCCAGTTTGTGCTATAACTTTGGATATGCAGTAAACCTTGAGTTTGGATAGGCAGTAAACCTTTGAGTTACTTGAAAGAAGCCTGGTGGAGGAATATTCTACTCATTTCTGTAATGAGGTAGCAATGAAACACAATTTTGCAGTGAATGTGGGAATGTGAGTTTCTAACATATACCTTATAACCTTAAATTTTCTCCATTGTCCCTGGGATTTATATGTACATGTCTTTTAGGTGTTTTTCAAAATGTCACCATTGGCGTTTGGCAGAGTTGAAAATCCTGAAGAGGAACCCCTTTATGGGAGTTTCATGCTGCCACTGATTGTTTTCTAGAAATGACCTTGAAAAATGTGGTGATTCTCACTGTGTCTTAGATTATCTGTGCAGACTGCTGTGGAGTCAGGCCTATGGGAATAATTGGATTTGGTGTGAGGAGGGGGAGGGAATTTTGTACTCTAATTGACTTTATTTTATAATTTATGGCAGGAGTGCCCATTGCCTTGGCTATGCCTCCTGTCTTATATAAATCTCTTGATGTAATTCTGGGTGAATATACATATTTATAGAATTCTAAATAAGTAAACCTGCAAGGTTTTTAAGCCTGGACTGTTCAGTGTTTCATCTTTCTAGTGGGAGCTTTAGTTTGCTATTGGATGGCACTACTGGATTTAGGCAAAAATCTGTGATACCAAGTCTCAATATTTGAGTAAAGTATTTTTGATGACTGCTCCAGGAACATGGTTTGTTTTGTTTTGTCTTGTTTGGATTTTTTTTTTTTCTTTTGCTTGGAAGATTCACATGAAAAGTAAGAAAACTGGGGGAAAATGTGCAATACAAAACTGTTCATAATGTTGTACATTATGACACTTGTAGAAGAGCCGTGGAGAGTGCCACACAATAATTTTCATAATACTTTCTATAATAGGTGGACAAGGATTCTTCATTCTGAGAAAAAAAAAACCTCTTGGTACTTTTTTCAGTAAAATGTTACTGCTACTCTAATTGGCAAAATAACCTACCTCCTCAAAGTGTCATTTTTGAAAGATTGTGTGGTGTCATCCCCTTGAATTTTTGGTCTTATTTTTTTCAAATTCTTGTCATCCATAGAAATAGAAAGTGCTGGCATTCTTGTTATTGGCTGTTTCTGTTGATTAACTGAGAATTTCACATGACTTTCCCTTTGCATTTGTTATAAATCATGCTAGGCAGCTAACTTCTCTGCATGATTTCTCTTCAATAATTAAATCTAGCATTTCCAGCTGCTGTAGAATTTGTTGCCCTTTTGTGTTCAGTTATGTTTTTTCATGCGGAAGACTTGGACTTCCTCACAGTTTTAATTCTTACTCAGTGTCAATTTACAGGCTGTGGTAATAAACAGAATGTTTTACTTCATGGCTCATGCTGGGAAACGAATCTTAAAACTGGTATTGCCTTGACAGAGGTGGGATGCAAGGCTAGGCAAGCGTTCCAATAGTGACTTGGATGGAGCTGTGTGCTTTTTGTTTCCTTGGCAGAAGGTAAAATCCAGTGCTTACCTTGATGGATAATCTTCTGTATTCCACATCTTTTCCCCTTTGATGCACTAAGCATTAAATGTTGGAATACGTTATTTGTATCAGAGGAAGTGACTGAAAATTGCTGCAAGTCAATTTTGGCAGAATACCCCTAAGTCAAAGGGAACATTTGAGAGCCCTTGAAAGAATTATGGAAAGGTATTTGGTGTTTTTGTAGTTTCTGTAGATGATTGTTGCTTCTGTATGTAATAAGAAGTTACTGTAGGAAAGGAGGTTTTATTCCTTGACTAGGTCCGTATTCTCCATTGTTTACCAGTGTTTTTCACAAAAGCTGCTTTGTTGCAGAACCTGTGCATTAAAAAATCCTTCTGTGGCTCTTGCTGCATCCTTTTGCGTTGTTTTTTTCAGCACACTTAATAGTAATGTTCTTATTTATTAAAACAAAAGATTTTGTAGTGATTTCAGTGGGAATTCTCTCTTTTGGAGTGGATCAGCAGCGATGGTTCTCCACAGAACACATGGAGATAAAGGATAGTGCAAGCTGCAGGAATGCACCCAGAAGTTCTTGTCATTAAGACTGCAAAAATGTAATGGGGCAACATGAAGGAAGTTAGATTCACTGGAAAATAAGGCTTTGCACATACTGTTATGAACAGCCTTGACTCTCTCAAATTTTTAAATAAATGCTGCCCTTTGCACTGGGCCGTTTAGGTGTTACAGCACCATCTGTCTGTCGGTAGAAGGAAGAAAAAAACCTGACTTTTATTTCTAAACGTATTTTTGAGGTGTTATAAACGCTTCACAGAGTGCTGAGCATAGAAGAATATTTTTTTTTCCATGGAAGGATTAACCAGTTTTGTTCTACTGCAGTATGTTGGCAAGTCCCAAAGTAGGAGATTAAATTTCTTTTATTCCTGAGGTGGCAACTTTTGGGATTAATTGTCTCATGTGAAACGAAGGAGACTAACCAAGTGTAATTTGAAAAAAAATATCCAGGAAGATCATGCACAGTGTTTTACAGTGTTTGAGATTTCAACTTTTTATGTCCTTTCTCACTTCTTTTACGTATTTCACACATCTACTTATTTTTCTCTTCCTGTGAATGATAAACTTCCTTTAAAAAACTGTTTATCCCCTTTCATAAGTACTCTTACAGATTATTATAGAAATTATCAATAAACTTAAATAATCTACTCTCCATAGGTCTTACCTTTTGCTGTGGGAACATACCTTAACTCCATCCTAAGTTGTTCCTATCTGCCCTACCTTATCCTGCCTTTCTTTAAATATCTTTTTGGCATTCAGACTTGGTGAGCTGGATCTTTCTTGTCTATGTCTCAAGTGGCTTGTTGAAAGAAATCTAATGAAGCCTGACTTCCTTTACAAAGGCAATGATGGCTCTTGCCAGTGTATTTATTCCTTTGTTTGCTTTTTGCTTGAAACACAGCTCCAAGTTCGCCTTTTAGAAATTTTAGACTTATTGCCATGGTGCTTTCTGCAGTCCTCCAGAGTCCATTTGGTGTATTTCTTTCCTCTGGCATTGAACGAGAACAATGCAGCTGCTGGCTGTGCTCATCCCTGAGTTATTCTGGATCACCTGAGTGGACACTGCCTGGTCTCAGCTGTTGTTCTCATCCCAGTTTTCTTTTATAACATCTCTGTTCTGTGGTGGTCATGTGTTCCAGGAGCACTTTTTACCCTTTGATCTTCTATTAGCTCTACAGAGACACCTTAATGGCCTTCCTCCAGCTGATTTGTTTGAAAAATAATTTAATGCTGCCTTCTTTGGCTTTATGCAATTGTTCCTCCATCTCTTTTGACTTACTTCATTCTGTTTTTAAAACTGTCATGCCATAGTTGACATATTTTTCTGTTTTCCTTAACTGAGGAGACTTAGTGAAGAATGCCATTTTCTTTGAACCCCTAATATTGTATCTTTTAATACAGATTTTGTGTTGTCTATTAAAACATTTTCCATGTTTTTCTGCATCTTTTTATATTTATAATATGAAAATTAAGCTAGCCAGGTAAGAAATTGCTTGCCTCAAATGAGATGTTCCCATCAGAAATGTTGTTGTTCTCACCTATTCATGAAAAATAAATCAGTATTGTTTACCTTATTTATTATTCATGTACAGATTTTTATGGGAGCTCATGCCAGGTAATAATTCTTCAATAATCCAGACTGAAGTAATAGAATGTAAATAGAATGTAATTTTCTAGCACTAACAAAGCAAATATCCTGTTTGTGCTTGATTGGATATTTTCTAAAATTTCTGTCCAGAGATAACTTGTATTGTTTATGAACCTTTTTAAAAGCAGTGTTAGGAATTGTTCAGCTTTGAAGAAAAAGCACTAGTGACAGTACACATCTCTCCTATGTGTTTTATTCTAACTCAGTTTGATCTAAATGGGAACGATGCATTAAAATAATTCTGATATTGGAGCTGACAAGGTCAGAGAAGATCTTCAGGGACTGTATACCTGAAGGTGTTTTTTCTCAATATTTCAGCTTGTAGGTTGGACTTAAATACTCTGCTCAGTTGTAAACTTGAACTTATTTTTATTTTCATTTAGTATTATTTCTTTTCTATTATGTGTTTATTATCTTTGGGCTTCAGTGTCAAGCCTATTACCCTATGTCAAGGTGTGCATTCTTAAGGAAGAGTTTATTGAAAGGGAAAATGCAGTAACACTCTCTCAGAACACTCTCCAGCTCTTCTGCAATTTGAAGTGATGCTTGGGCTGTAAAATGCCTTTTCCCTGGTAGTAAATCAGGTTGGATGAGGAGACGTGGATCACAACCAGTATTTCCTAGAGCACCTTCTGTTCATTACACTGCTGTAATTAATATAATAAAGCTGTTGCTGATAATGGCTGATGCTCTCAGTGCTTACAGCTTGGAGGCTGACTCCAACAAGTGCAATGGAGGATTAATTCCAATAGCTGCCAAATTATGGCAAAAAGGAGCAAAGATAATGGTGAACACACTGGACGTAATTTTATATCTAAAATTTGATTATTTTCTATGTTTTATTATCTAAGGTGAAGCTCCTGTACTGTTTTATTATTATGATGACTTGGTCTCCCAAGCTTCCCCTCCAGTTCCTCACATCTCCTTTGTGACTAAACAATTCTGAGTAGCTGAATGTCAGCAAGGAGCTCTGTCAATTCATTGCTCACTCATTCTGCAGACTGTTTTTTACATATATGTTGGAGATCCTGAAACAAACTGGCAGGAATTGTGCAGTTAATATTAGTTTGACCAGGCTCTTATCTCGTGTTTTCTCTCCTCTCCTTCTAGAATTAGCTCTACTGATTCTTCTCATATACCCTTTCTTTGACAGCTTTTTCTTTTATTTTGCTTTTGTGATGTTGGTCTAGATAAGTCATGACGCCTTCCCTAAATGTGACTTTTTAAATCAAAGCAGTTTGGTTATATGAGTGGAGGACTTGTTCTTACTGATGTTTTAGGAGCTTTGATGAAAAAAAAGTTTGGAGTATTCTTCTGTTGTTGTTATTTGTAGATTTAACATTTCCACTGAAGGTGAAAATATAAATATCAGAAATGTTCTGAAAAAAGCATTAATTATGGCATGATAATTTAGTTTCTGTTTGCCTACAGGAACTTGGAACTTCTTTTTTTGTTTCTGTTAAAATGGAATAGGAAATCAAAGAGTTTTTAATACCATTAACTTTCAGATGAAATGTTTTCAACCAATCCTTATAATTCCAGAATTAGAGGAAACATTTATATCTTTAAGATTCTTCCATCAGGGCACAGGGAAGCGAATTATTGAAAAGATAAAAATAAATTTGTTTGCTTTCTGTCAGAGTTCATATCTACAGCCAACCTTGATAGAAGACCAGAATGATTTAGACAAGTTTGCTTTGGAGATTCATAACATATGCTTGCTGGACAGAATTGAGTTATCTCTGCTCTGGAGAGTAAGTTATTGTAGCAGGAGCTGACAGAGATGAAGATAACTGAGGGAAATTCAATTACCTTTTAGTGTTTTCCTTCTAATAGGATTCTTAATGTGAAAAAGATCCTTAGATGATGCGCCTGTGTTGCTTTGTGAGATCTGCTTTGATGCCTGCATCCAGAATAAAGTGAACTCTTCTTTTCAGGCCTTCATTAAGGATGAAATATGCATCTGATTGCTAAATGGGTGTTAGCTTTTGATTCAACATGTTATCATTTGTAGTCCAGATGTATTTGACAGTCTTTCAACAGTAGTCTTGAATATTCTAAATACAATTTCATTTTCAAAAGTATGGTTTTTATGTAAAAAGGTTGTTTATAACAGCAATTGAAGAAAGAGGTCACAAAATTGTAAAATAATTCCCTTTACTCTAGTGCTGTCTCTGCATGGTTTTTCTGTCATGGCAAAAGCACCCAAATTACAAATCATACTTATGACTGACCTGAGTTCAGGCTGTTGGGTTGAAGCCCATCCACTTGACTATAGCTGGATTTGATGTAAAAGCTCTTCAGTACTGGAGTTACTGGGGTAGACTGGTGCATACAGCTATCAGGATGTTCTTATTTGTACTAAGTGTAAAATATTTTTGTAGTGTCTGGTGGTTGAAATGAAAATTTAGAAGTGACTTTGTGAAGGCAGCTTGCTCTGCAGCTGCATGTACAAGAACAAACCAAGTACAAGTTTGTGTATCTGCAGTATGCTCTCATTTACTGACCCACTAAACTACTGTCTAGAGGTGAACGTAAAAAGAGTTTATTTTTTAAACTCTGAACCTTACTAGGATTGTAAAGTGTGCTTTTTATCTGGATGATTTACCCAAGCATGTGCATACTGATGTTTCTATAAAAGAAAGGAAGAACAAATATCTTCATGTTAGATTGATTTGTAGCCCCAAACCAGCTTTGGATGTGCCTAGAAGACATAACATACCTGACCCTCTAGAGTAATGAATTGAAATTCTGGTCCATATTTTGAGTAGCTACTTATCTTGAGCTATGGCTTCATGGCTAAGTCAGCTGTGGTTACCTTCATCATTCTCTTGTTTGGACTAAAATCATAGTAGTCTCATTTTGTAGTTAATGTGGTCTTCTGATTGAGGCATGACAAAGTTGCTACCTGCAGGTTTATTTTTTGATGTTCATGAAGGTGACTTATGGAAATTAGCTTCAGGATAACGTACTGAGATGCTTAGAAAATATTTGAAGGTGTTTGTCAGTAGTGCCTGAAAGCATTTGCAGTCAAGGTTTTTACTATTGTTACCAATATTTCTTCCACAGAGTATTTTTCTTTTTTACCTATTAATATATTACTGAGAAGAAATTTGTACAAAATTTTGCATTTATTTCAATAATTTACTTCCTTGTTCCATTGAAAGCTTCAGCCTTTCACTGAGAATGCTCCATTATGAATGCAAAATATTATGACTTGCAGAAATAAGCACTTCCATGAGTGATGGTTGAAAAGAGACAGTAATTGCTTAAATAAGGATTTTACAACTAAATGGATAACACTATCTATAGTTTGTAGTAGATGGGACTGTCTGGGATCCAGGGAGGTGGAAATGGTGGAAAACTGTCAAGCCACATCCATCCAGGGGTGATATTCTTAATCTTTTACAAAGGTAGCCTTTTATTTCTGAGTAGATCTATGAAGCTTTCCAGGAAAGGGAGCAAGTGCTGCACCAATCAGATTCTTAACTGGAATTGAAAGGTCCTTTCACATTGCCTCTTCTACCTCACTGCTTTGCATTTCAGGCTTTTGTCTTCACTTCCCTGTATTTACTTTAAAGTGGGAATCACTATAACAGAGTTAAAAAATCTTTTCCTTCCTGCTTCGTGTTTTTTTTTTATTGAAGTGTTTACAGAATGAATCTATCTACTGATTTTTCTCTTTGACCTAAATGGGAGAAAGCTGAGCCAATTCCTTTGAGATGGTCTTAGGTCATGAAAAGGAAGATGTGTCAGTTAAGTTGCTCTTCTGATGATTGTTTTGTTAGGGGAGATTCCAAGTGACTTAGAAATCTCTGAATTTCACTGTTAATCTGGAGTCAAACTGGAAGTGGCAGAGTCAATCCTTAGAAAGATTTACCAATCGGAAAAGCCAAACTTTCCTCTATTATTTCATCTACTATTCTGCTTCACACAAGATGTTTCCTGTTACTTTTCTCATCACTCCTCCCTTCCATTTCCTGCTCACATTTCTAAGTCCCTGTTATTAATCAACTATTTAAAAAATGCATCTTAAAAATTTCTGGCCTTCTTAAAAGAAAAGATTTCGATATCTCTTGGAAGTAGGGCCTGGAAGGTGATGATAGTGATTGTGATGAGCAGTGCAAGTGCTTTGGTCATCATTCCATGTTTTTCTCTTTTGTATCCCAGTGCAAAGATACTGTTTTGTTTTGGTTTTTTTTTTTGTCAGAAATTTACAGGTACAAATTCTAAGTCTAAGTAGTAATGCCAAGATTATGGCCTAATGGATTTTGAGATATTTGTGCTCCTTCAAGCCTTTTCCCTGCCTGTCCTTGCAGAAACTTGAGATTTGAGTCTTACAAAACTGTCCTGAATTGTCTGTTTTCCTTAGAGCAGTTTGAAATTCCATCTTTTGTGGCTGTTGCCAATCCTTGACAGATAAAGCAAGCAAAATTCTCAGTTACTGGGTGGGTTGCTGCAATTTAGAGACTGTGTAGAACTTGTGAAACAAATGTCACAACCTGGGACCAGAGGCCAGGGTTGGCCCTGGCCTCTCTCCACCACCACCAGCAGGACTGGGTCATCCTCAGCTGTGCTGGCCCTTGGTCCCAAGGGAACATTTACAAAAGAAACAACAACAACAAAAATCAGATATTCTCACTTCTAAAACATTGCTGGTTATTTTTTCCTGTGCTGGCTGTTAGAGACCCCAAATATCTCATTTCTAAGCAGTTGTAGAGAGCCCTGTAGCCAGCATCACTCATCTTGGCACTGGCCCAATGCTGTTTTGCAAGGCAATTTCATATGGTCGGCATGAGAGGAGGGAGGAATGTTTCCTGGGTTATTTTTGAATCACAGTTGTTTGAAGCTGTTCAGAAATTTGGAATATTAGAAGTATTGGCTGGAGTGCAACTGAAGCTGTTAAATTGTGTAGGAGATGTTGTTACATGGCTCTTTGGTATATTCAATAACTGTGGCTTACATGTGTTTTATATAATGTTTTATGTAATTTCAGTGGTTTCTTTTGGTTTTGTACATGCTTGGTGGAAGCTGCTGATTTTGATTAGGCACTGTACTTCATTTTAAAACCTGTAATTTTAATGAGTGAACTGTAATTCACACCAAAACTCAGATTTGTGTTTTAAAAATCCACAGAATTTGTGTTGCTTTATTTTATCCTGCATGGCTATTGTGCTCTAAACATAACAAGATCCAAGTATCAAATTTATTATTTTACACTGAGTTAAAGTCAATTAGCAAAGTCTAGTTAAGCAGGATTTGTGTAGTTGGAATGTGTAATCTGTTTTGTGGTCTTACATCAACATCCCTGGGTTCAGCTGTTGGTAGAAAACACTGATAACTGTATTGAGGGGTGCTATGAAATCACCCTCATGCCATTAAAAAAAACAAACCCAAAACAACCAGAGAGAAAAACCTCGCATGCTGAACTGAAACAGAGCCAAAAGCAAAACTCAGCAAGAACATCAGAACCTTGAAATTGATGTATTTCACAAGCTCTGGAGAGTAACATTGAAATGAGAAATAAACAGAAAATTTAGCAAGTGGCTCTTACATGTTCTTAGGTAAAGGTAAACAAACTGTTTAGGGAATTTTTTTTTTAATTAAAATTGACAACATAAAGGATGATGCCAGTAGAAGCTGCTGGGTGCTACATAGTTCTTCATTTCTCTGAAGGGAGCATCTATTGCTATTTATTGCTATCTATTGCAATACTGTCTCTTGCATGGTTGCAGTGTTTTCATTTACACCAAGACAGCAAGAAAAAAATATAAATTTTAAAGCAATATTCTCAGTCTGTATTCTGTATTCTGTATTGCTCAGTATAAAGATCTAGAGTTGTATGAATGAGTGTTTTTCACTTAAGACTGCTGTAAAAAACCCAGAGGCTGTTGTCTTCTCATGCTGTCAATAATGAGAATATTTCAAATGCTGTCTTTACGGATAGTAAAATCACCCAGTTATAAAATAAATTAAATTTTTCTCCCCAAATAATTTTTAGAGCCAAATGTGAACCTTTCAAGGGTGGTAGAACTTTTCCTGGAAAAAAGAAATATTAGGTAAAAAGTACTTCATATACATCCCATGCTGTTCTAAAATCAAAAATCATGTTACCTTACTGCATGAAAACCAATAGTAAAGGAAAAAGTCTCATGGTCTAGGTGGAATGAAACACAAAGCATAGAACACTAGAAGAAAGAAGGGGGGGGGAAATAAAACAATTTGCTTTTCATAGTTTGGTGCTATAGGAACTCTGACAGGAGGCTCTAAGATAAGGCAGAGGTTAAGCCAAAGCTGGGATTGTGACTCTTAACATGTTTCCAAAGTCAGTGACTAGGAATGATTTTAGAGAATAACTGCTATAAAAGACCATATAGAATAGACCATATTTTAAAATTCTTCTCTTTACTTCTACTGGTGTTGTTTTTTTTTTTTAAATACTTCTAAAATACTTAGTCCTGGAAAGAATAAGCCTCTCAAGAATCTTAGTTTACAAAGAGGTAAAGAACAATTTTGGAGTATAAGTTAGAAACTTGAAAATTGGCAGCACTGAACATGTTATACTTGAAGAGACTATAAAAAAGATCTATGTAATTTTATGTAATCCTCCTTTTTTTCACAGAGTCTGTCTAGTAATTAGAAATTTTTCTGGCCAAAAAACTCCAACAAACTAAAACTCACTCTTAATACTTTTCCTTAATAATTAATTAAAATGTTTTTGGAGATACAGATGAAGATGTCTTAATGGCAGTAACAAAAGGGCTTTTTCCCATGTGTGAGAAGGAAATACTTTGCCAGGAAACCTGTTTGTCCTTTTTAGCAGTGTTGCTCAAGGATATGTGCCAGGTGATCATTCTCCACTGTGAGGGGCTTCAAAGGTCTTGAACTGTCACACATCAAGACCACTAAATTAGCTCTTGGAGCAGCCATGGTGAGGACAGATGAGCTACCTTTTGGGTAATGAATTTGTGTTTGTCAGGACAATTATATTTTTTAAATTTTTTTTTTTTTTTAAATTTTCCCATGAAGCCTCATAAGTGACACCTTTAGGAGCCCAGTCCTAAAAAGCAACATGGTATCCAAAGTACTCATGTTTATTAAAGATATGCTTGTCACTGGCATGCAACCTATCATGACAAGATAGGAAATTATTATGCATCAATGCCTGTTATTTCAAATGAATGTGATCTCTCTGTTTTTTGTTCATGAATTGATAGATTTTGATACAGTCTCAAACTCCTGGATTAAAATCAGAATTGTGTTCTGAATACAAGACACTAAACAGGGAAGGCTGAAAAGTGCTTGAGGGGAGCTATGTAGAAAAGAGAACCAGAAACACAGACCCAGACTGCAGGGATATCTCAAGTGGCTAATCTTTCTGCCTTTTGCAAAGCTGGAACTTTACATAAGCTTGGAAACTGTTTATGAAGAGGTTTTTGGCTGGAAATGAATTTTCTTTGCATGTGTTTTGCAAATTTATAAGGAAATTTAGTAAGTGTGATGTAGCAGGAATATCAAGCAAAAATATAACAAAATCAACAGAGGCATGTTGATTATTTTTGCTTAGGATTCTACATACAATATCAATGTGACTATTTATATGATAGGAAACCTACATAGGCACATTCCTCCAAGGTAAGTGTTGAGACCATTAACATAAATCAGGTGTTAAATACTGATCTACCTAAGTATTTATAGCTTTCTCTTTGATAGCTATTGAAGTTAAAGAATGTTAAGTTTTTCAAATGCCTTTCACTTTTTTTTTTTTTTTTTAATAACCAGGGACTGAAGCCACATTTATAGTGACTTTATTTGTAACTTAATTACAAAAAGCACTTATGAGGGTATTTTGTAATGAGGCACAAGGTACTTTGTAATAAGTATTTTGTATTATCCTTTGGTTTATCTGCTTGTCTGAATCATTCTGGCTTCATTTTCCCACTCATTGAGAATGTCTGTTTTTCCTATGTTTTAAGGTATTATTGTTTCCCTACTTACAGAAATGCCCCTAGTGTGAAAAATTATTCAGAATTAATCAGATACAAAACTTGTGAAAAATTGCTTTTTATGTGGTACCTATAAGGGCTTGTTAACTTGTAAGTTGTTTTGTTCAAAAATCATCACTTGGTGTGTATTACCCGCTCTTAGAGACTTCATTTCAGGTTTAGCTGTGCCATCTGAACTGCATGTGACTTTCAATCTGTTGAGGTGTCACTCCTGTGCCAAGTCTTGGTTCTGTGAGTTGTAAAAGAGCTGTGCTGGCAGCAGGGTGTCTGGAAATCTGAATCCTGGGGAAGCACTCATTTGGCTGCTGGGGCCAAAACTTCTGAACTGCTTTGTTCCCACCTTCAAGGCAATGGAAATCCTTTCTGTGCCTCAGTGCAATGAGGCATTTGGAGTGGTGGTGGTCACAGTCAGGGAGTGAGTAAATACATTCCAGAGCTTTGTATTTGGCCCACTTCAATACTTGCATTTTTTTCTGCTGATTAACAGGTACTTTACCCCCTTCTAAAAACTTAGTTGTGTAGAAAGGATGATATGAAAACCAAGTATCCAACACCAGTGAAGTACCACACCAGTGTGACCATAATTTGCCCCTCACTGAGAATGTGTAGTGAATCCTTAGATAATGCAAGTATATGTCATTTTTTGGACAGAGTGGATGTTCGTTATAAAATAAGGAAGGGAGTGTGTTGGTTCCAGAAGTTCTTAGTGGATTTAATTTGCTTGTTGCACTGGGCTGGAAGTTCTTCAGAATACAGCACTAATCTCTATGGTGGTGTTGAAGACACTGAATGTCACAAGGGTGATACAGGGTGCTTGGGGAATGGCTGAAGAAATCATTCCTGGCTCCTTTGCTTAATATCAAATCTGAGAGCACAGAGCCACCTGTGGAGGAGTGCTTTACTGTTTCTAGAGCATAGGGAATGGTACTTGGATTCTTTCTAGCTTGAAAAATGCCTTGTACTTGGAAGATGTGAACCCAGAAAATGTTAAATTTATTGCCCAAGTGTGTTGCTTTTAGGCTCTTAGGCTGTTTTAAACTAGAGCAGCATGAAGGGACTGCTAGCAATCTGGATTTGCAAAAGAGGAAGGGAGGAAAGTTCCTATCCTAGTGCATGATTTGAATGCAAAATGTTTGGATGTAAGTACCGTAAAAACAGGTCCTTGGGTTAGAAAAGAATATTTCTCCCTGCATATTGTTTATGCCAGTGGTTAGCAGTGATGCTTAGAGAGTTAGAATACTGGAATAGTGTAGCAAATCCCAGTTTCTAGCAAAAGGAAGAGAGATCTTGTTTGTGCAAAGCTTTGTCTTTGATTCTGATCCGAGGGTGCTTATGTTGCACAAATAATATCAATTAGATAAACATCAAAGAAAAAGGCTAAAAATGGTCTGTGGTGCTAGTGGACCCTGCATAAGAAATCTGATTTTATGTGTCTCTACTTTTCAGTATTTCTTTATTGTGACAGCTACTCTTTTTCCAGTGGAACTCACATTAGTTTGTCTCATTTACCTACTGTACTAAATTGGGTTCATTTGAAAGATGCAATCTGCATAAAAGTGCTGTTCACAGTGTTTATTTGAGTTTACTAAAGCTTAATTCTGTGAGACTTGAAGGTAAAAAATAAAGCTGTTGACTCAGCACAGATTAAAACCAGATGTCTCTTGAGATCCTTGCATTTCTCTCTAATCACAAACCCAAATTGATTGTGGTAGATTTTTTTTTTCTGGTCATGACCATAGTTTTAGCAGTCTGTGTTTGGCATGATCTTAGTCAACTGCATGCTTTTTTTCCTCCCTTTGTTATTTTAAAAGCACTTCTTTTCCCCCCATCAGGAATGTCTGGCTATAGACGTACCTTTTTTTTTTTTCTTTTTTTCTTTTTCATTTTTCCCCCCATAACCCATTTTTATTACAAACAGTTGATTTAGATGCAGATTGTTTTTAATATTGAAATCAGATAAAGGACTGGAAAAGCGGATAAATGAGGTTAGGAAAACCATAGCTTGAAGAGATGAGAAGCCATTGCATTGTGTTCAGTCCATTAAAACAAGAAGAAATAGAGGAGATACTTTGATAAGTGTTCTGCTGGTGTTAACCTTGATGGCTATTATCGGGGGGATGATGCTATATCTATTTCATTGGCTTAAGCTTTTTTCATGCTGAGAGAAATCAATACTTGGAGTCGTTGGATGACAGAGGCATCACTTCAGAATTGACGGTGGCTGTCAGACGTTGTCATTGGTTGACTTTTGTTCGCTGTTGAGGTTTTAAGCTTTCATTTTTCTAAGTCTTATTCAGGAATCTTTGTAAGATTTCCCTGGGTAGCATTTTTAGTCCAGACTTTAAACCTCAGGTCAGAGGTCAAGTGCAAAGATCTGTGAAAGCAGAGGACTGAGGAGCTCCTTCATTTACTAAAATATCCTTATTTGCAGGGAATTTGCATTAGTGCGTTATCTTATGGATGACTTTTCCTCCTAAGTGACACCCTCTGAGACAGGCTGTTCACAAAGCCAATACCTTTTAGCTAAATTAGACAAAGGAATTGGCATACGTAAAATTATTCTGTGATCTCAGAGTTAAAGAATAAAAGTATAAAGGTGCAACATTTTTAGAAACCCTCCACTATTAAACTTTTGAATTGCTTGTAGAAAGCATTAGATTGCAATTTTGGGGCTGCAGAGGTGCACGATGCAGATGGTACTGTGCAGAGAAAATCTTTTACTTGACATTTTTGTAAAGATCAAAG
Source organism: Alethe castanea (assembly GCA_024734035.1). Taxonomy (NCBI): domain Eukaryota; kingdom Metazoa; phylum Chordata; class Aves; order Passeriformes; family Muscicapidae; genus Alethe; species Alethe castanea. The sequence continues at coordinate 11,809,253 of JANRGV010000084.1, forward strand.
ATAAAACAGTTCTGAAAACTAGGTTAATCCTGCTCTTCACTGAAGTATAGACAGGCAGAATAGACTAACTTACTCTGTCACAATTTCTGGAATATTTTTACAGAATGGACTGTATTTTCATATCTATAATTTGCTTTTTGGAGGATCCTGTGGCCCTTCAGAATTCCAGTTCCTTAAAAGTGAATCTTTAGAGAACCTACGTGTTCAAATGGCCTGTAGTCTTTTCCAGGCAGAGAATGGGAGAGAGAAAAAACCCTGTTCTCTGATAATGGCAAAGCAAAGGATTTTGTTCTATCCTGGATGAAGAGCTGCAAAACAAGGGTCTTGCCTCTATTCCATGCTTAATACATTTCCCCTTTCAATCACTGAATTTTAGACTTTTTGGAGATAACCTGTGAGGTGTGTATATAAAAATGCATTTTTACCTCCTTTCAACACTACTTCATTGTAAGTGTGACTTTAGTACTTTTGTGATTACAGTTCCATTGCACATTTGCCCAAACAGATAACAAAAATCATGTAGGCCAAGGCAGCAGTGGAAGGAAGGTTTGACAAGTCTGTTTGACTGTGTATCTTGATTGTAAAACCATATTCTGGCATGCCAGGGTGCACAATGCAGGTGCAGGAGATCAAACACTGTAAAGCAAATAAAAACATAAAAATACATTTTTGAGATTGTGTACAAACAGAAATCAAGCTGGATTTCTATTTTACATAAATGGAATGATTTGATTTAGTGTGAAGTATTGACAGTGTGCCAGTCTATATCCTGGTGTTGGATCTTTGGAAGCAGTGCATCAGGTGAACCTGGCATCTGGAAAATAAAAAATGAACAGAAACAGGGGCTTTGTAGTGCTTTCAGAATAGTCTAATTTCAGAATAGTGGTAATTGGCTATTTTAGGATGGGTCCTTTTCTGATCCTTTTGGTGGAACCAGTCTTCTTTCACTCTTGTGTTCAAAGTATTTGAGAGTGAGGTGGAGAAATAACTCCTGTTTTTCTGTGTATTTGGTATATATTGAGGGTATAAACTGAACCACTGAACAACTGGTGAGACACCTGTATGATCAAAGAGAAGGTTATTCTTGCAGAACTTTCTTAGGGTTAGCAACTATATATCCATGTGACAGATACCTGGTGAAACTGTGGCTTCTTTCTGTTTTTGTTTGAAAAATATATATATTGTAAAGAGCGTGCAATGGTTAAGAGTTCTTCCAAGAGTGGTGTTATAATTTTGTAGGATTGCTACCTGTGGGAGACTCTCAGTTTTGGTGTATAATTGCAAATTTCTATTCATATTAAGTGGTGAATTTCCTGAAAAGTGGAATTCTATTTCCAGTTTATAACAGACTGCTTATGTTTTCATGGAAGTTGTCAGGACAATAAAATACCATTTTTTATTCTTAGTTTGTCACAGCTACATTTTGAAAATCCTTGTTGGTATATAATGAAGAATGTGTTCAAAATCACATCATAAAGAGACTTTTTTTAAAGAGGTACAAGTTCATTATATCTTTTACAAAACATTCTAGTTTGATTTCCATTTTATCATGTTTTAAGGTCAAATGTGACTTTAATGTTCCATAAAGAGACAGAGATTGATAATGGGGAAAGAATAACCCTCTAATGTGATTTATATCTATGGATTTTATGTCAGATATGAAAAGTTGCTGTTCAAATTGTAAAGGAGGATCCATTAAAGAGCACTTTAAAACATTTTACTACTTAGCTTACCTTATTCACTTGTTTTTAGAATTTTGCCCTTTCAGGCAACTTAAAAATAACAGCTTGTGAAACATTTACAAAGTGCTGAAGAGAAATTGGAATCATCATGGGTGCAAAATAGTTCAATGTATTGGAAAAGACAGCTGTGTTCAGAAGGAGCTGGAAAAATCCTGTTTAGTGTTGGGTATGATTTAGTCATCTTACATTTTTGTGAAGAGGGTGGCAGGGTGCTTCATGTAGGAATTCAAAAGACAATTTTTGATGTCTCATTGATTTGGAAAGTCAGCTGCTTATTCTTCAGTCCTCCTGGATATCTGCTCATCAGGTGAGCATTGCTGTAAAGTGTGGGGAAATTCTGAGGAAATACCTAAATATATTAAAATTGTTAGAAAAGTTCTTTAAAATGTGTTCATCTGTTAGTATGTTTTTGTTGTCAGTGTCTGTGCAAATCTGCACAAGGCCGAATTTTTTGTGTTTTTTTCACATTCTTTCTATCCTTCTGTTATTTAATATGACATATATATTTATATACAAACATATATAAATAGTATTCTTAGCCTGCTGATTTTTTTATTTGCAGCAAGTTTCTAGGGCTTGTACATATGTATAAGGTGCTGGTACTGTTTTAAACATAAAAGGCATATGATGTTGTGCTGATGTCTAACCTCTAAGAAATAATTGTTGTTGTGTCTGCATCAGCTGTGCTTCACAAAGAAGCAGCAATTTTTTTTGTTGTCGGGCAGACATTTGTGTCCATTCCACTAACTAGATCATAGAATAATCCAATCATTGACAAAGGCCGAAATGCTTTGTCTGGCATATGTGATCTGTGGAATTGCCAGATGAAAACTGAAATTACAGAGAGTGCTGAAGTGGAGAAAAGCCTTTATTGTTTCTATCAATATTTGAATTTCTTGTGGGTTTTCATGTACAGCAAAATGGGGTTTTGGCGAGGGGGTGATAAAAATTTGATGCCTTTTTTTGAATTCTTTATTAACAGGCAAATTTTCAGAATGTCAACAAAACCCAAAACTATGAGACAATGTTGTAACAAAGAATCTCTGGTAGTTTAGAGTTCAGTTTGGGCGTGATTCACAGCTCTTATTTGCTAGAATTTTCTTCTGAGCAGGTTGGCAAGCAGAAGATGTTTATACAACAGGTGCAGTACTGCTGGGAAAGTTACTAACTTTCCCATGCTGGTCTGCAAATGCGCTCAGCTTCGAGAAGCCACCTGGTAAAGATCAATTTAGTCCTCAGATACATTTTGTTTCCTGTCTATCTGGAAAATTGTGGATTTTTCTCCTTAATTTTCGTAGATATATATTTATATAAGCAACATCAAGCAGTTGGCTCCCCAAATCTAAGCAAGAGTCATGGGAGTGGAGTGGTCAGCTGGCTGACATTCGTTATTCTGAAATTTGCCATTGTTTGTATAAAGCCTTTCACTTTGTTATAGGCATAACCACTTTTATTTTATATGTTTTGTTATGCAGTCTGGCCACTAAAGTGTTGGCTTTTGCTAGATTTTAAGTGTGTGTGATGTGGTTAAAGAATTAATGTCAAACCAGGATCCTCTACTTGGCTCTCTACATGGATTTCCTGTAGGCAGGGCCTCAGTTCTCAAACCTGGAAAATGGGGTTAATTATTCTTTCTCAAGGGTTTGATATAAGTAATTAACTATGGAGTGCATCAAACTTCCTTTGGGTGGTGTAACTAAAACACAGAGTAATAAAGTACTTATTTTCTTGCCAGTCACTGTGTGCCCAGTACTCTGCAGACAAACGGGAAGAAGAAAAAATGTGTCATCATTTGATCACAGCAGCCAAGTACCGAGACCAGGTGACTGCAACACAGCTAATACAGAAAATTATCAACATCCTGACAGACAAGCATGGAGCCTGGGGAAGCTCTGCACCAAGGTAAGGCATTTTTGAGGTGTTGTAAAATATTTTTGTGCAGCAGTGATCTGGTGATTTGACATATGGTCAAAGGTAAGTGAGGTTTTTTGGGTTTTTTTTTAAACAAAGTAATACAAAAAGGGTAAAACAAATGTGTCAGTGTTCAGTATGGGTGAATGTCAGAGAACTGGTTTTGTTAGAGGAACAAAAAACAGGATGAGTCTCTTGTGACTTTAAACTTTGCTGTAAAAGTGTGATAGAATTTAGTTTGAACGCTCTAGCCCTATGATTTGTTAATTTGAAAAATAATTTTTAGAATTCAGTGCTTTCTTACTACTAGGTTTCTTCTTGGTGTATTGCATGA
>JANRGV010000084.1:11818239-11829307 GCA_024734035.1 Alethe castanea
GGGGAGCCTACAAAGCCTCAAGGGCAAAAAATCTCTAGAAAGAGAAGTGCCTTGAAGCGTTATCTCCAAGATTTGATAATATACATTGTTGTTGTTGTTTCCAAAAGCTTCCTTATTATGCTGAGACCTTTTGCTGAAGAGCTTCTTGCTCTTTCTGGGCACGAGGGAGGAAGCAGCAGTTTGATGATGCTCACCCATTAATAATCTGGTGGGTGGTTGCCTGCCTATAATGTGAAGAATCAGGTCTTCAAATCCCTCTTTTACTGGAAACACAGGGCTTTTGGAGGTTTTTCTCTTGGGAGAGAGGTAGTAAGCAGGTAGTTTTTTCATTTCAAGGCAAAGACTTGAGGAAAGAATTTCATTTGCTTCTTCCACAGCCCATATCTGCTCAGACAGAAATATGACTTGCATATGCAAACACATGAAGGGGTTTTAGTGGGGAAAGGGCACAACAAGGTACGTGGGTTCCATAAGGATTAAAATGAATTCCAGATGAAAATCAAACAGAATTTTTTTAGTTGTTGTGCACAGATAATTTTCGTCTTTGTGACTCATTTCTTTTCAGGGTTTAGAGGCAAATAAAAAGCTTACTTGTGATCATGTGCAAATACAGAAATAGTTTCTAATTCTAACTTCAAAAATTCTGCAATAAGATGTTGAGAGAGACAACAGAAAAAGTGATGACTGGAAATGTTTGAATTGTAATCAGACATGTGTGGTAGTTGAGAACAAAATGCACTAAATTCAGGGCTGTATCATAGGGAAAGAACTGCTTTTGAAGGGGGAAAGAGTTGTAAATGACAAAGAATGTAAGGTAGGAAATTTGGTTTCAGAAATGTTTGCCAGCAGGGCTTTAAAAAGGTGGTGCTTGGGGAAAAGAATTGACTTGGGTGGAAGGAGAGGAGAGTTACAACTTAAAATAGACATGCTAAAGTGCTTGTCTGGGTGAGGGGCATAACTGAGAGAAGTACAGTCAACACAGGTCTTTGAAGCAACTGCAGAGTGAGGAGAGCAAGGGAGAACACAAAGCCTTGCCTGAAACAGAAAAGGCTTTTCTGTCTAGCTATAGTGACAAATCCTCAAAATGAAAAAGGGAGATCGAATGCCTTCGCATGAATATAATAGAATTTACTTCTCAAATGAAATAGATCATGCCTAGGGGTGGTTTTTTCCCCCCCGATTTGTATTCTATGATCTACTAGTTCTCATTGTAGAAATTACTTTAAAACAAACAAGCTCTCTCTCCTCCAACTTTAGTATACTTACTATTGCTATTATGTTTTATTTTTTATTATTTTTGCAGCTAAAGCAGGGTATTTTTTCTGGATATTTTGAGCAGACAGTTGTTATTCAATTGGTTTTTATCAGGGAGAAGAAGCAAAGCTTGGTGCAGGCTTTATGTATTGTGGCATGGTAAAGCCAGGTTGTGTTGTTCTTTCCCTTCAGAAGCCTTGTGCCTTCATCTGCTTGATAGTTTCATCAGGATAATTTTATTGCATCAACCTCTCTGTAAGTTGTTACCAGAAATAGGAGTTTTGTTTCTTTAATTTAAGGCAGGTCCCTAAATAAGTTCAAACACCTCTGCAGGTCAGTCTTCCCACTGGAAAATTGCATCACCAGCCCAGAGGGTTGCCAGTGCTGATCAAAAATCCTGTCTTTTCATACTCTTGGCTCATGTAGATCATCAGAAGCATGCAAGGCATCCAGATTGGACTGTTCAGGAACCAAAATCACAGTTTGATGCCTCTGTGTCCATGCTGGGGCCTGTGGTACACACCAGTTCACTGGTGCATCTTTTCAGTGTGATATGTTAGGCTCCAGGAGGTAGAAGCTTAAAAACTGAGCAAGAGTAAGATTTTCAGAGAATAAACAACCAGAATCACTCTACCAGTATAAATAGGTGTTTCTTTTTTACTGTTTCTGGAGTTTGCTGTTTAATGGTTTAGAATGATTACTTAGAAATCACATCCTGTATTGCTTTTTACTCCTGCTTTAACTAAAGGTTTACTTAGAAATAAACTGTAGAGTAAGTGGACCTAGAAAAGAATGACAGATTACAATGACAAAAAAATATTTCTGAATCTAAATTGTAAAAAATTCCATTTTATTGTTTTCTTTGATGTAGAAGTAATCTTCATGCTGAGCTACTGCCTGATATAGGCAAGTCCAGAACTGCAAAGAGGGTCTGAAGTGATGAATCTGAAAGCAAATTGATGTGTTGTGCAAAACAGAAGTGAGGGGAATCATTACAAAGTCATTTTATGATAACATTTACTTTTCAAAAGCTAAATATTGTTGTTGAGATTAACAAGAATAACAGTAATATGACGTGTATATGAATAGCTAAGTGTATAGTGGAGTTGGTAAAGTTTTCCATATGCTGTGGTACAGCTTGGCTGTGTGACCTTTCTGGCTGAAGTTGAAAGGTTGGTGTTCTGTTAAAATATAACAGACACACACACACACACATCTATATATATATATATATACATATACATATATACATTTTTTAAAAATCAATTGCATAATGAATTAAAAATCTCTTTAGGGCTGTAATCTGACATGAATAATTTTGATATGAAATGTTAGAAAAATCTGTGTAGTTACTGAAGTGGAGAAATGGGAAGACTCTGATATTTTATTTTTTTTTCCACATTTCCATTCTAGCATTCCTCTCCATATGCCTGGTGATTTCCTGCTCCAACCTCTAACGCCTAAAACACAAATTAAAAAAGAAAAGAACAAAACAAACAGACACATTATTTCAAGGCATGAGAATTCTTAATGTTCCCTGAATGTTTTATATTTATTTAGAAGTGTGGGGGTTTTGAAATTGCTGAATTAAATGAATGCTATAGATCATTATAGATCACTGCAGATCCCTGTAATTCCTGCTTCTGAACTAGCTAATGGCTGACAGGGTGCTACAAACAGAACTCTCCGATTTTATTATTGCAACTTCACATTAGGTAGTACAGAATTCTACTGTTTATATTTGGTGAAATTAGTCTTTATCAAGAAGAGGAAATACTTAAAAAATATTTCTGATGTCTGATCCTTCCAGGAGTTCCAGATGATGTTTAAAAACAAATATAGTGGGTTATCAGGAGCTGATTTTTTTTCTCTTATTATTGAAAACACAAGTGTAACTATAAAAGCAAGCAAACATGAAAACCTTAAACACACTTTAGCAGCTGTTCTGTTAGTCTCAGGTTGTGCCTGATTTGCGAACTCATTTGGATTTTGCAGTATGAATGCTACAATGTTTTATCATTCAAGTTAGTATTAAAATGTTAGATAACTGTGTATCTGTATCAACTAATTTACCCTGTGGAAAGAAGTACTCTGGTTTTAATAAACTGGGCAGAATCTTAATTGTTCCTGTATCTTTTGCCTTGATATTCTAACAAAGTTCAAAACGTTGAGTGGAAACAGAGAGGTTTTATTTGGTGGCATTTCAGCATCCTTTTTCCCCAAGAAAACAGCAGGGAAGAGGGGAGGTGTTTGAGTTCTGTCATTGCAGGTCAGATGTTCTGGTTCAAGTTCAGGACTAGAATTTTTTGCTGTCCTAAGATTTGTGGGGTTTATTTTATGGCTGGTAAAGATCTCTTAGCAAAATTTTGATTTGTCCTAGCTGAAGTTTAAATGTAGACTGAATCTTTTCAGTGGAGCATTGAAAAAGTTTAAAGAGAACAGAAAGATAACTGAATTTGTTTTTTAATATCCTTAGCTGCATAGCAGTCTGTGTTTTCTGGCTGTATAGAAAAGTAATATATGCTAAAATTCAATCAATACCCTCCTCTTAATACCCTCTGAGATGATTTTCAGAATATTCTTTTTGCCTGAGCATATTTTCTTTGTGTGCTCTTAGCAATGTTTGGTGCATTTTGTTTGCTAGAATATAAGCCTATGAATGGTTTAATGCTAATGCACATTTCCTGCTATGTGAATATGGCTTCATTTGAGGCTGTCTTTTTGATATTTATCTACTTAGTTGATAATATTGATTTTAAAGTTATTTTTATTTTTCAGTTATAATTCAAAATTTTAATCACTCTATTGTGACAATTATGTTTAAAGAATCCCTCACCTATTTTGGGTTCAAGTGGAAAGTGTGTTCCTTACTTTTCCAGCCTTGCTAAGCCTGGATAGGTCTTTAGGGGCTTTTTTTCAGGATTACCAACCAGTTAGGAGATGGAGACTCTGCATCATGTACAGACAACACTTTTTTGTTTGCATCTTGAAGCCAATTTTGGGTTTTTTTTCGGCCTGCCTGTACATATATGAGGTAAGAAGGGTATAGTACATTAGTTAGTCACCTCATGTGGAGCAACATGGACATGAGTGAGGAAAAGAGGGGGAACCTGTTTGGAAGCAGCAAGTTAGGGGAAAACTCTCATGCTGGTTGTGTGCTTTTCTACAGCTCTGTCTACACTACTGGAAAGATGTTAATGTAAAGCAGAAAAATTAGCATTAGCTGTATATTTTACTGGTAAATCCTAGTCAAAGCAAAGCAGTCAGTGGAAGAGCATAGACATCTGTGACTGATGTCCCAGTTTAACCCCTCCTAGTGAAACAGCAGCACAGCTTCTGTATGATAGATACATTCAGTGCTGCTTCATTTGCATCAGCTTCTGCATCAGGTGCTCCCTAGTGGGGCTTCTGTGGGTCCCCCTCACCAGTGGCTTTAGGTGCTAAAGGAATCATAAAGATGAACAGAAGGCAGACTGCCTTCATACTCAAATGTTGGTTTTTTTCCAAAGTAGCAGGTCTCTTAAATTTTTTTTCAAATGGTCAATGTTTTTCTAATTCCTGCAGCACACTTTGCTAGCAAGAAACAGCTACACAGATTGTACCTCAGTAGCTTTTCTTTCTTTGGCTTTTCTGTTCTGTGGGCTCTAGTTGCTATTCCTCTAAATTACAAATAATAGTCCACTGAAAAAAGATAGAGCATATAATTGGAACAAATACAGTCTTTACTGTTGCTTTGTCACATTCAAGTGAATTTTGTATGGTTGTGTTCTTAATTCCCCAAACTTTTACTTCCTTTGTTGCTGGAGGGCTTATAGTCTAGTTAGGTTCGAAATGTTGAATTTTTTTTTTTTCCTCAAAAAAAAAAAAGGACAAAAAAGAAAAAAAGACAACGAACCAGTTAGTATTAAAATTCCTAATGAAATCACAGAATAATCCAGATTGGAAGAGACCTGTGGAAGTGTCCTTGCTGAACCAGGATCAGCTGTGAGATCAGTTGCCAAGGGCATTATCCAGTTAGCCATTATCCATTTAGGTGGATGGAGCCTTTATGGGTGGCACACTCCACTGCCGAATGTTGTATTTGCTAACAACAATTAAAATAAGTGCAACACTATTGAAACTTCTGTCTCAATTCATGTGTGCTGTTTCTCATCTTGCCACCACAAGCCATTCTGAAGAGCCAAACTCCCTCTTCTTGATGGTGTTGTCAGGTGCTGTTTGTCCTCCTGAAATCTTTGGGATACCTGAATGCTCTCCCTGGGTACTCACAGTTTGAAAATCACTGTTCTCCCAGCTTCAAAATAAGTAAATATATATGTCTCTTTTAGCTTGGTTACTGCAGAGGAGTATTTAGTGTAACTTGGAGGTATTCATCACAACAGGATGTGAGTAGTGGCTGTTAGCCCAGTGCAAACTCGGTGATTGCTGACATCCTCACTGTCTGAGCTCCCTGCCTTCCTCTTCCTATTGGATTTCTTTATGCTGTTAATGAGAGATGCAAAGCATGTAATGGCAGGCTCATTCTCAGCAAATATGTGCTTTCTAATTTGCTGATTAGAGGAGCTCTTCCAAACAACAAAAGCTGGAAATTATCTCAGAGCAAAACTCCTGTATGTAAAAATGCTTTTCAGGACACTGAAGGATTTATTTGTTCCATATACCTGTTTAAGAAAGCATTGCTTTTCCAGAATAAGGTCAAGATGAGTCTCTGATCAGTATCTGGAAGGAGAGGAGGAATCTATTTTCAAACTTTTTTTTAGAACTCAATTGTTTTTTTGAGAGAACAATATCTGTGGAGTATCGATCGCCTGTGTCCAGTAGTTAGTCAAAGGCTATCTCCTTTGACTAACCCCTTAGCGTGGTGTCATCCTCCTTCATGTGATAGATTGTTACAATCTCAGCCAGTGTAATTACACACTAGCCAAGTGGGTCATTTATTTCTGTACCTTCACCATTTACCAAAAATCTCCTTTATCTTTGGGAGCCAGCTCTTCCTTTTGCAGTAAAAGCAAAATAACGGCACATAAAACATTAGAGTCTAAAACTGGGGGCTTGAAAAATAACTGTAAGACTAACTTTAAAAAACTGTTCTACCTTTTATGAGCACCTAGTATACTTTTTATCTATCTTTTTTCCTGGTGTCCTAGAGAACAAAACACACAAAGCCAATTCATTGTTTTTCATGTGCCCAGTAAACACTATTTTTTATTTGTGAATCTTTTAGCTCTTTCTTTTTTTTTTTTTTTATTTTATTTTATCTGTTAACACTAGATGCTTTCACTTGCATGAGAACTATCTCCCAACTCTCCCCCACATCAGCTCTTAATTTATGAAGTGCAAAAGCTCCTGGAAGCACTGCTACTTTTTACTGATGACAATGAGTGAAAGTATTAGATACGTCTTTTTGAACACAGTTGGCGTAGAAAGAAAAGAGTGTTGTTTCAACTTACATGAAATTGGAGATTAAATTTGAAACCTGTGATTGTGTATTTACACGCCAGGAAGGAAAAAACCTCTGTAACCATTTCCATTATATTTCCTTAGGACTGTTTTTAAGAGGAAGATCAGTAGCCTAATATTGTTAGTGTCTATTTCTATTTAGAAAGGGCACACATTCTTGTTAAGGTGAGCGTAAAATAAAAGTGCTCTGATCTTGACCACGTTACTTTGTTGTCCCAGTGTGAATGATTTCTCCTTGGGCCCAACCTTAAAGCTACATGACAGTCAAAGGCTTGACTGGACCCACACACATTCATTTTCACTGGCTCTGGATGTACCTTACCCCCAGTTTTTCCTGTTGTTACCACATTTCCTAAAGTACTATAATATAACCAAAATAGTTGTTAATCAGTAAAGGAATCTAGAGACTTTTTTTCCTGTTGTAACTTAAGAGGTTTCAGCAAAATGGAACCTGGGTTTTAAACTGAGGGGAAAGCATATATAAATTTTAGATTCTTCTATTAATATTAAACTTGCAGGACTTTATATGATTGCCACTTTTTGGTTTATATTTATTGCTTTTGGTGTCCCTATATATTTTTCAGAACATGTCAAGGTACTAAATCTCTCCAGTCTGGCATGGAAGCCAGTTTATGTATGTTTATATTTGAACCCTATGCTGAGACAGCTTTGTGACCTACAACCTCATTCTAATCACAAATGTATGACTTGCATCTCAAACTCCAGCATATTAGCTAGGAGTTTTTTAAGGGTAGCTGCAAATGGATTTTGAATACCTGAGTTTATGCTGCAGTTCAGTGTTTTGTTAATTATTTTTTTTTCACATTAAACAATGGTTTTTGGAAAAGGATTTTCTGGCTTCTATTAAATTACTGATGGAGCCCTTTTTCATATGCCCTCTACAGAGCTCTGTTCTGGGATTTAGTGTAATCTGCTTGAGTTTTGTGAATATTTGCTATATTTTTGAGCCACCTGCAGGAAGAAGCAAACCTAAAACTAAATATCCCATCTCCTGCTGCCCAAGTTAGATTTCAGTAGCAGTGTGCATGCAGATTTGTGTAGATAAGCAATTTATTTCAGACCCTTCTTTTTGCTCTTGACCTCTCTATCTATAATCCCTTCTATTCTGTTGTGTGTCCCCCAGAAGGTTCTCTGTCTTTGTGTGCTCCAGGTTGTCTTAAGAGCCTTCTCTAAGGGAATAAAGCCAGCAATTTTAAGAGTGTGTTGGGTAGGTTATACCTATGAAAATATGCTAATAATGACAGGTGTGACTGCTTGCTTTATTCAACACCCCTAATGTCAAGACTGTTTAGGCATCTAAAAATGATGTGAAGTGTTAAAAGGAGAAAGGATTGACATAAAAGAACAAAGAGATGTTGCTAGAGTAGTCTTTCTTCTCTTTTGAAAGTCATCCTCAATAGTTCTCTTTAAAGTTTTTACCTAAATATGTAAGGGAGAACTTTCTTATCCAGAAGATTAGTTCCAAAATACTGTTTCAAAATACAGTAACCAGTACTACAGAAATGGAGGTGGTGAGACACACAGAGGTGAAATGGGAGAAAGATGGGTTCCATTCAGCAAAACACTAAGAGATGGTTCTTCCTAATTAATTATGATTGAAGTAATATTATCTTTTTTTTTTAAGATGGTGAGGACCAGCAAACACGATCTTGGTGATATTTCAGAATTTAGTAGAGGGACAAGATAAGGCAGATCAATAATGTTGAAGAGGGTCTCAGTTACCAGTGGTCTTATTCTGGGATGATATTCTGGTTTAATCACTTACTTATTGTTTGTTCAGGATGTAGACTGAAACATTACATAGGTTCTGATTTAAAATGCCGGGTCCTAAATGTCAAACCATCTTTGATTACTGTGGAGAAACTGAAAACATATTTTCTTCAAGGAGAAAGGAATATTTATTCCAAAATGCTCCCCAAAAGATGTTTAATTGTTTGAGTAAACAGAAAATTTTTTGTAGCACAGACACAGACAAAGTTATTTATGATCTAAATTATAATTTCTTTATTTAGACTTTGCTATGCTGTTTAGTATATTGTGATAACCTTGCAATAGGATAACACTGACAACTGCTATTTCTTATAGGACTCTTTAATATGGCTTAATGAGTGTTTTGAGAATTTTTGCAATATGAAATCAGCATGTTGCATTTTTAAGTTGAGTTTCAAGTTACACTGTATACAATATTCTGTTATTTATTGTGTCTGTAGTCAGAATGCACACTATGCATGTGCATTACAGTGCAATAATTAGCATATAATTTTCAACGTTTCAATGAACTTTTGTCATAAAATTTAAGGAGATTTTAATTGCTAGTAATCAGGATTGCATGTTAATAGGCTGTAGATAATTAGGAAACCATTTGCATTTCTCTTCTCACCAATTTTTCCTAGTATTTAGACACTCACTTAATACATAACTTTATCTCAGGAGAGTTGAATAATCCTATTTAGGCATAGTGATAATAGGTACAATTTTTTTTCCTTAAGGTTTTCTTTCAATTTTAGTCATTTGGAAATGATTATACCTTTGGTTGGTCAGATTTACTGATCCTGGATGTACACTGTTTTCCCTCTGACTTCTAATAGGCTAGAGCAGACTCAGTTGTCACAGTAATAGTAACACTGACTGTAAAATTTGCATCCTTCTCTGGTAATGAAGCTGGTTCTGTTTCAACAGCAGCAAATGTTGGGGAAGATATATAGCAAATTAGTGTCTGCCCGGGAAAGTTCTCTTTCTGACACATTTCTGGATGTAGTGCTAAAAAGCTGGCCTGTCCACACCCTCTTTCATGTCTGGGGTACACAAAAGAAATACTTCTTTGTCTTCCTTGTCTGAAACAGTTTAAATAGCAGAAAGAGTGTGTAATATTGTCATCTCTTGATTTATTTAAGGTGTTTTGGGTAAAGATGTATTGGTAGAAGTTGTGCATATTTATGAAGCGAAGGGTAAAGACGTGAAATTGGAATAATTGAGGCAGCTGTTTGTGTGGTGTAAGGCAAACAGAAAGAGATGTAATGGTTTTAATGTTCCTGAAGGAAGAAAGTAATAGTCCATTAGAAGGTTGGCAGTTCTAATAGCACCTGAATTCATTAGCAGTAGGTGGGGCAGCAGCCACCTCCTGAGGTTTTATATGAAATGTTTAAAGAGGCTATGGAAAATTGATCATACAAGGAGAAACGTACAGCAAATTGTTAGAAAAGGTTACTTTGTGCACAGTATCAAGAATTTTAAATGAAGGGCTGAAGCGGCTCAGTATGTGGTGGCTGTCAGTGTGTTGTACTGCCTCATTGTGTGTTGCACAAGTCAGAATTAAAAGCCTGATGACAGATGTGTGAAAGTTTGACACTGGGCTTCCAGAAAAATTATATGTAATTTTTCTGTTGTATGAATCAATTGCTTGTATCATTCTGTTATTAAAAAATTATGACTAACTGCCATAATGGTGTGTATATGTAGTTTGATTGGACAATGGCAAAATTATATTTTAGAGTAAAAACTACAATCAAGTGAAATCAGATAGCTTTCTCTTCCATGCTATAGATGTGTTAGCATTTCCTGCCTTTTATTTTTTGTCCCATACAGAAGAAAATCTGTGTTAGTTTTGCTACAGTGTTCTATTAGGACAACAGAAGTTTGAGATGGAAGGAACATTGCTGCATGTGTGTGTATCTCATTTTGCCTTCTAAAACTAGACCTAGAATCTGTCTGGCGAGACTTGTGTGAAGGATTAAAAGAAAAAGAGAAAAAAGAAAAACTTGGAGGGAGAAATGCTGAGTTTATCTTACCAGCACTGAATTGGCTTTCTTTCCAGGTTTCCTTCTGTTCCCCTTTATTTGTCCATTCAGGTCAGTGAAAGAGGTGGTTCTTTGTCTTAAAATGTTTCCAGTGTGGGATTTATTCTGACCTATTTCATGCCATTCTCTCCTTAGGACAAAACATTAGGAAATCTGGTATTACTTGAAGTAAGTCAATATGGTAGCACTGCAAGGCGTTCAGAATATTTTATGGAGAAGTTGGAATTTATTTAAATGCCCTACAATTATGTTATTGGTTACTTCAAAGCATTGTTTTATCAGTACAGAGTTTATTCCAAAAGACAATCATTTGATCATTGATATCATCACAGTCTTGAAAGATCAACCACAAGCCATCAGTTGATGTAGCAAAGACATTTCTACAGATTGCAGGGGTTTTTTTTATTGTGCAAAGAACAAAAAAAAAGAAGCATCTTGCTGATGTATTTATAGTTTTTGTACTTTTGAAATGGAATGTTTCTTTTGCTTTTGAAATAGTTTTAAATTTTTTTCCTGTTAGCATGTCAAGGAGGATT
>JANRGV010000084.1:11829407-11863741 GCA_024734035.1 Alethe castanea
ATTTTTTTCCTGTTAGCATGTCAAGGAGGATTGATTTCATTGTTTTGAACAAAATTTCTTTTAAGGTAATTTTTTTTTTTCAGGAAGTGGTAATTTTTTAAAAATCTGATGGTGTTCCAGAAATTTCTGGAGTTTTTGAAATAATAAAAGAAATTACTTTGGTTTCTGCCAATTTTAAGTAATGAGTGGTTGCAAGAGAATTCTTTCCAGTCATTTATTCAGCATTCCAGTTACCTTGTGCTGACAGTGGGCAAAATACAAAGATCTATTTTGTATCCCAAACAGCTTGCAAATGAAGTTGAAATAGATCAGAGAATAACTGAGGCCCATTTTAAGTACACAGTTCATGCAGCTGTGTTATATGTATATTTTAAAAGCATTACGTCTTTTTTTTTTTTCCTTTTCTCCTTTGGTCAGTTGTTCTTGCTGGTTCATGAAAGCCTGAAAAACAGTTGTGCTTAGGGATGGATTGCAAAATAAAATGATTTCTTTATTTTGTATTAAGCTTGCGAGGAAAGTATAAAGATAACTTAAAAGTAAATGAATAAAATTTTTAAAAATGTTTTACAGTAATAATCAAAGGATGTGTTTATGTCCATTCCTATTTCAAGCTTTTTATTAAAAGTGTTTGGGACTTGTCAGCGTTCTTTTGAACTCATCACAAACTGACCTGAACGCTTATATTTCTGGCAAATCTCAAATATTCTCTCCCCTCCTTGCCCTGAGGGTTTTTTTATTACTTGTGAACAGTCTGGTGGAAGAGCAGGATTTACACTTAATTTCTCTTCACTAGATCTACGTGTCCCATCTATATGTGGGCTGTACTGTGACTACTGAAATGTTTTTCCAAACTATTAAATAATAGCCTCAGAAACGTTGCCTGTATGTAACCCCTTACCTATAGGCCCTTGCCTGTCCCACAATTCCTATTAGCTGGGGTGAGACAGTGATTAGAAGAGAGATAATTGAGCCTCTCCAGTCTGCAGTGAGCGCAGCTGTTGCTGATGTTCTTGTCCTTTGCCCATCATACCTTTCCCCTGCCAGAGCAGAGGTGGTCTGCTGCATGCTGAGCAGATGTTTCTCCTTTGCACAGTTATCTTTGGAGTGCCTTTATATACAGAAATCAGATTGCACTGCTACTGTCACTTTTATCAGATGAGAGGAAATCCCAGACGAATGAAGCTGGTTTTCTTTTCAGGCAGCTAAGCAATGTTGCTCAGGGGCATGTTCTCTTTCCTTGCTTCTGTTGCTGCTCACTGTAAACGTTTTCTTTCTGGCATGTTTCTTCTTTAATCCCTCTTTCCCTCTTTGACCCATATCCTTAATCCCATTGGGTTTCTTTTGAACTTGGTTATTTCTTAGTCTTCTGATACATCTGTCTGCTGTAGCTATGAATCGTTTGCCAACACCACATTTTCATCATCTTTGCTGAATGTCCTTTTCCTCCCACAGTTCGTAGTAGAGTACTTGAAGAGGTACAGGGAAACTTTCTGGGACTGGTCATTCTTCAAACTCTGTGATACCGTGTCATTCTTTGATTCATTTCTTCTTTTACTTCTTATCTTCTCCTATTTTTAGTGTTCCCTTTCCTTTTTTATTTGTTCAGCTTTCTTGTGCAGTTAATCATTATTCTCTCAGCAAGTAGAAAACTGTAACTGAGGGTATCTGAGATGATAGGGATAATATGGCTCTGTATGTTAAATTTACGAAATGCACTTATTTAATATGTCCATTTTCTATATGTTTGAAATTATTTATTTCTCTGCTGTAATATAACAAACAAGATTTCTTTCTTCCCTGATTTTTCTGGTAAGCTCTCATAAAAGTTTTTTACATCTTGTGAAATCTTTCTATGCAAATAGCCATAATTTCCTTTTTTTTCCTGGCATCTCCTATTTTCTCTTTAAAAATATGATTTGCACATGTGTAATTTGAGGAGGAGAACTTTGGGAAAAAAACGCAATCATGGTATTTTTGAGACTGCGTTATCTTTGTAATGTAGGAGTTTGCTCACTGGTCATTTTCAGCTGAGTTTTCCTACTAGGTGTTTTCAAAGGTAATTGTAAACACAGGTGCTCTGGGCTGTAGAGATGAGTTCATCTGAAGAACAGGTTTTTTGTTATTGAAAGTAACAACAACATTGTTTCAGTGTTATTTGGTATTCAATAATTTTCAATTATTTGATAATATTGAATTTTGGCAGATAGCTCTCTTGTTACCCACCCATCTGAAGGACTGATCAAACCACAATTAGACCATCATGATAAAAGCTTGAGTACCTACCAAAACATGAGCTGTATTTTTCTTAGGCATTGCCAGAGTGGCTCCTTTGTTCATGTTAGGTTGGCTGCATCACTGTTCCCCAGAAAGAGAATTTCTTCAGGAGCTGAGTGCTGCATTCAGGAGAGTGGGGAATTGAGTGATGTGTGGGCTTCTGCTGCTCCAGGAAGGGGAGCACAATTTATATTTGCACAATATAAATGCTCCTGAATTTTCTCTTCCTAAGTGAATACAAACTGCTTGACTGTGGAATAGAGGCTGATTAATGCACTCCCTGTAGACATGGAATTGTCATGTCAGTCTCCCTAGCATTGCTACTTATTTATAGAAATATTTTCCTATTCTTATGCACAAACACATTTTCCCTTCCATTTCCACCTTTTAACCTGCAAACATTTAAACCTTCTCCATTGATTTCCTTTCTAATAAATTTGAGGATGAAGTACTAGTTCAAGTGCCACTGACCTCCTACTTGCATACCTTCAGCTAACCACCAGTCATGAAAACAACCCCAACAGTTGAAAACAGTGCAGTCTCTGTGCACTCCCAGGATCAATTCTCACGGTTTTAATTGATTTTTATCTTGCTTCTTAAATTTTCCATTGCACTTATAGCTAATTTTGCTAAAATTATGCTGAATTTTTAACTGGTGAACAACAGTAGGAAGACATGAATGTTATAATGCTGCAGACGAAACTCAAAGTGGTCTGAAATTGAGACTGGCAGTAAAATTTTGCAAAAAATAGTCAGAAATATCAGGTTTAGGCGACCTTCATGCTGGTTTCTTTGTTTTTTCACATGCCATGAAAAAATATATTATATATTTATATGAGCAGCATATATTAGTAAGCTTGTATAAAAAAATGAAAATATTATAATTTTGGGATTTTTGTGCCTGAATTTGTCACAAAACTTTGGGGGAAAAAAAGACTGCAGTCTGTAGTGTTGGCTATTTCTTAGCAATCTAGGACTTGTTATTTTCTAAGATCAACAATGTTAGATGATTTGGAATGGTAATCCTGTAAGAACAACATGTAGTACTTATGTTCCACTGTTTTAAATAGTGACAGTGTCAGGGTTTCTTTAAATGAATGAAGTTTATACAGGACATGCCATCTATAGTATGACTGAATAAACACGGATTCCAACCTTTATTCATGAAAGGCGGTAATCTCGGGCTAATGCCGCACTTAACTCTGTACTTTCAAAATTATTTGCCTGATCTGATAAATTATGCAGTCTTTTATTTTGACCTTGTAACCTTGTAGAGTTTACTCAAACTGACTCCACAGTATTTGCCACATTAGCAGTATAATGGCTGTAACCAGTTCTTGCACTACAGTTCATTCTGCAGCAAAAGGTAAACACTGGGCCATGAAAATTTATTGATTCAATTACAAGATATACACATAGTACCATTTGAGAAGTGTTTTTGGGATTAAGTCATTACATGTCCTCTGTTTGGTCAAAAATCTGAAATATATAAACAAGGAAGCAAGCAAGCACTGAGAAATATAAACTGCTGTTTTTACTGTATGTAGGATGTGCTGTTAGACATCAATCTAAGAGTGATTTAGGTCGAGGAACAAGGCAGACACTGAACTCCCATGCCTTTTTCCCTGACCAAGGTAACTTTTGCCCTCAGTTGCTCCTGTAATTATATTGCAATTTACTACGTAAATTATTTTTGTGGGGGATATTTTTTGTGTACAAATCTAGGCTTTGCAGTTTTGTTTTTTTTTTTTTTAACAGAACTGATGACAGTACAAATTTTTCTTCTTTAAATAGTAGAAGGCAAGCCTTCAAAGAGAAAAAATGTAAATTGGCTGGAGGACACTGTCATGACATAACATCATTAATTTGTTTCATGTTGTGTGGCCAATTTTGTTTCAGATATACTTTAAAATCTGACATGTTTTTATCTTACACTGGAATATCTGATCCCTGTATCTGCTGAGGCTGAGGAGCAGGGCTGTTTTGATACAATTTAATGACAAAACACAAAAATAGTTATCTTTAGTTTATCTCGTATTGTACAGACTTGGAGTTTATAATAGAGGCAAGATAAATGCTGCACAACTTCTATTAAGTAAATTACCCAATGCCATGTTATTAGATCTATGTGTAATTAGGGGGCATTTCATATTTTAAGAAATCATCTGAGGCCACTAAAGATTTAGCATGCTAGTGAAGAGAAAAATATGAAAAAATTGTTAAGAAATAAAAAATAGATCCAAACTAAAAAACAATGTTTTCCTTACTTCTACTTCTTTTGTCTTTTACACATCATCTTGTGTTTTAGTCTCCTTTTTTTTTTTTCAATTGCATGTATTAGAAAATTATTCATATCTCCATCTTTCAGGGCATTTTTTCTAGCTAATGCAGACAGGACAGTTTCTTGGAATTGCATGTGAGAAATGAAGGGAAAGTACCAAATTTAGGATAGTGCTTTGTGCAGTGAAGACACTTAATTCAGAACATGGAGAAGGAAGAAATAAACAGGTTGTTTCTCTGAGGTTGAATTCAAATATATTTACACTATGTAATGCAGTTCTCACTATTTGGTCTATAATTTGACCCTGCTTTTTAGCACTGAAGAGTTTTCTGTTCTTCTTTCCTTGGCTTTGTTCTTTGGGTGTTGTGGTCAAGGTAAATGATGTTACCATGTATTCAAGTGCAGCTCTGGCAGAGCAGCTGAAGTTGCTTTATGGAAAAGTGTGACAGCCATGACTAATTAGAACAATAATCTTTCTGAGGTAATTAGGAAACTGGAGAGGGGTAAAGGAGTGGGACATGGGACATCTAGTGTCTGATTAGCCCATGTGTGGACATCAAATGACCTACTAAAGCCCAAACAGAAAAGTAGTCAATGACAACATAAATACTGTGTTTCTACACTCTGTTGCCTTGGCTATTCAGCTTCACAGTGCAATTTTAGAGCTTGAAAAGAAATGGCAAGAAAAGTGGGAAGAAGTGTGTAAAGCTTTCCTTTCTTTGTGGAAAGGGATATGAAGATGGTGAAAAAACTCTTCACCAAGAAAGGAATGGGGTATGAAAATAACTCTGGAACAAAGAGCTGCAGCTGATGAAAGCAATGACTTCAGAAAAAGGTACAGTGAGGGATACCTATATCCAATTGTCAGTGAAGGAAAGGGAGAAGGATAACTATCTACATTTGGGCATTTAATATAAATAATAAATATGAATGCTAAAATTGTTCTAGTTACACAGGTATAATTCGTGTGTGGCAGCCTGAAGATGCAGCTGTAAGCTTTCATGGGATAAGGCTTCAGAGTGCTTCGACATAATAAATGGTTTTTTTGCATAGTTTTTGCTGAATTGCATTGTGGCTGCATATCTATGTTTGTTATACTGTTGGGAAGTCCATTAGGACAGAATTTCTTTGTGGTTCTCAGGTGAGCTCAGTAAGGATGTTGGCCTTTCAAAGTGTGTGGTAGAAGGGCCACAGCAGATCAGCTTAAGTTCTGAAATCCTGAGTATCACACAGACTTGTCTACCTTGCATTGGCTCTTTGGAAGAAAATTGCTGTAAAAATTTGTTTTAAAAAATGCAGCGTGCAAACATCAGGATGACTGCAGCCAACTGTTTCCTTGTACCAGCAGCAAGTGTTCTATAATAAAATTCATTCCACCAGCAGCTTAGCTTCTTTTATAAAGCTGATTTTTTTTGGTGGTGATTTCTACAAAATCTAAAATACCTGTGATTTTCCACCTAATTTCTCTTATTTTACACTGTCTCTAGGCTGAGATAGAAGGATGAGTGTTACAAATGTACTTCCACTGGGGAAGCAGTACCAGAGTGTGAAATAAATCAGGGGTGAGCCTTAATCTCTGGTTGTTGTGTAAAGTGTGGTGTGTGAGCAGTGCCTAGAGCTGTGCTGTGATCCAGCAGATCAGCTGGATCTGAAGCTACTGAACCTCCAAGAGAAGGATGGGACTCAGGGTTAGATGAAAGAAGTGGTAGACAGAAGGTTTGAAGGTGAGAAGGATACTGGGAATTAAGAACTGGTCATTTCTGTGGCATAGTATTCTTCCTTACACAAGAATAATACGAGCCACTTCAACTGATTTTTTTTTTTCCACTTTATTGCTTGCTCATACCAAAGACTTGGTGTTTTGGCACTAGGAATTTCTTTGATGACTATTTGAGATTATATATAAATATAAGTAATTACATATCATTTTATATAAATGGATTTATTTAGATATTTTTGATAAAGGCCTTTACATACTTAAGAGCTGTGTAAGCCCTCAAAATTTAAACCACATTTCATACTCTTTTTGTTCCTCATTGGGGCAGAAAAGAGAAGTCTGGAGCAAGGCAGTCTGAGGGTTTCTTGGTTTGCTAGATCTTTCCTAGAGTTTGTCATTGATTCCATATGTGTGTCAACTGTCCAGCCTTCATGGTGAATGCTACCTTTTATCTTTAGGAAATCTTTAAGCAATTTAGCTTTGCTCAGCTTATTGTTCAGTAATAAGGAAGTAACATAAGGAAAGTGATTTAAAATATTGTTTTGTGTAAAATAAATTGAACTACTTATTCATTCATGATATAAATATAGCTGTATCTATTACTATTAATTCAATATCATTGACTTTGATTGACATAAGTGGTTATTATCAGCATAGTTTAGTCTTGAGATAAATGGTTTTATCAAGAAACAAAATGCTGCTTTTCTTTATAAGAAACAAAGGGGGTAGGCTTCATTTTTGTTATTTCTAGTGTGCTTAGAGCACATAAGTAACAGGTTCAGAGGAGAAGTAGTCAAAAACATCACAGGTACTTCATATCATTTTCTTGCAACCTTAGCACTTCACCATGAACATTATAAATGACTGATTCTCCTTTAGGTTCTGACTTACTTTAGAATGATGTATGAAATAATATGTGTTTTGCATGTCCTGTTTGTAATGATAAAGGTCATATAGTATCATTTACATAATCTCCAGCCAGAAATGAACTCCAGCAATATCTTCTGTATAACATATACATTATCTGAGGTTTAAAACTCTCATTATTCATGAAAGTTAATTTTACAGTGGGTGTGAATGATCTATCTTACGGCTGCTTTTTTGATCATTCTATAAAATAATATGAAGCAAAGCCTGCACAAATAGCAGGAAAACCAGTAAAGAGTGATGCATTTGCTTGACTCTGTGTATACCCGATTGGATCTTGATTGATGGCAATCATTTGTCTTTGTCAAAAAAAGGAGAAAAATTCAGACATTGAAATAAGAGTGCTATCAAACTTTCTACAATGGCAGAAAGATTCTATTAATGTAGCCTGAGAGTATTAACTGTCTCTGCTAGAAAATGATAAAGAATGTTAATTTTTTTTCTTGAGCATGTTTAAGTTTAAACTGCATTATTTTGTCAATGTGGGAGGACTGAAAGGGGCATGCTGCAGATTTATGGCATGCTGGAATTGGAATTTAAAAAAAAGAGTAAGTTACAAAAAAAAGAGAGAAACAAAAAGCCAAATACAAGAGTCTAATCCGTCTGATTATGATTTTGCATCAAAACAATAAAAGTTTAAGTAGCACAGTGTCGTAAAATCCTTAATGCTGCATTCCTATTGATATGGAAGCTTTGAAGACTAACTTCAAAGGAGGGTGAACAAGAGCAAAAAATAGATATAAAATAAACAAAAAAAATTGACAAGCTTAGTTTTAGAAGTCCTTTTGTATGTCAGATCTAGGAATATTGACCCGTTACTTGAATGGGCTTTAAGGCAACTTCCTTATTAATGATACTTAGAAACACAAAGCATATGGCTTTGGGTAATTGTGTATTAAAGGGAGAGAAATGCTGTTACATGTTCAGTAATGCTTGCAATGCAAGAATACTTTTTCTTTTTAAATAAATGAATATATATTTTTTTATGTATGTATAAACAAACAAAAAATTGAAAATACTGAAACTCCAAGGAGTTAATCACTGAATTTATTTTATGCCATTAGTATCTGTGGGCTTTGTTATATGTCTGTAATGTTTGCTGATTCTTAATAGCTGTGTTAAAATTTGATTACTGAAACAATGTTTTCAAAATTATGAGCACACCAAATAACCTGCATGAGCACCCTGTCTACCCTAGGAAGGCAAATATTTTTTGTTCTTTGACTTCTAAAGAACAAGAAAACTGCAAGATTCAACCTGAATGTTTACTAGTCCTTGATGCACCCTTTAAAATAAATATTTGAGGGATTGTCATTTTAAGGACAGATGAAAGAAAGGCCATATCAAAACTGTGAACCATGGCCTGCAGTTCTATCCAATACCCACACTAATGTGCTTTGTGGCCCTCGTCACTCATTTTAAAGGGTTTTTATGTTAGGTTGGTTTGGAGTTTTCTGTATTTCTGCATTGTGCTCCTAAAAGCACTGTCTAGGTTTTGTAGTGTGTGTCAGACTAAGGCAGCAGTCTCCTGATTCAAACATTAAAAGGCAGCATAAGCAGTGTACCTGTCCTTGCTTAAAGACCTTTGTAATGACATAATTAAAAACATTTTGTATTAATTCATTTGTTAATTTCCATTAAGCCTTTGCTACTGCTGCTGAAGATGCTAAGATGTGATTTTAGCTGAGTGATGGTATATTTATTATAAATATTATTTTATTGGTAAGGTAGGTGAGACATGACTTGTATGATTGAGATCTTTGCTGTTTTAAGGAGCAGCTGCAAGATTACTTCATGGCAGGGAAATTTTGGGAGTGGAAACACTGTGTTCAGTATTCACTTACACACAGTATTCACCCTTTCTCTTCTGAAAAATAACAAAGGAGCACCAGACTAATACTGTAGGCCAGGATTAAGATTGAGGTCCAATTTTCAGATCACTTACATCACATTGCCTTAATATAGACATAGAAGAAATATTCCTCCCCTGCAGCTTTCTTTCTCTTTTTGTCTGACTGCATTGTCTGTCCTTCCTAATTCTTCATCAGATTTTTTTTCTGACCTTCTATTATTTTTCCCAGGGTTTTGTCCAGCTAGGCCTGGGTTTTGCCCCCCTTTCTCTACTCTGACTCTTGTCCAGCTGATTCCCAATTCTGTGCTCTTTTCTGTGCTTGATCCCCAGCAGATGCATAATACCTCCCCTCTCACATGTTTCTCTTCCATGACTTCCACATTAAGATGCTTTCTTTGGTGCCTCATAGGCTCTTTGTCTCTCCTGTATCTGGTGAAATAATTTTCTTCTTTGTACTGCTTATGTTGTTGGGGAGATAGCACTGATGAAAGATATCCACAACTTTCTTTGTATCAATCTTTCCGGAGTAGCCACTTCAGAGAATTTTTGTTTAGATAGAGAATATTTCAGAGAGAATTTTTTTTCTTCTTATTGTTGATACTATTTATTTGTAGTAGATAAAATTCTGGACAAGAGGAATTGTTCTTTGTTGGTCTTTGGGATTAGTGCCTGTTTGTTGTGGACAGAACCCAAGACTGTTCTTGGTGGGTTTGATGCATGTGAGGTCAGAGTCTGGCTGTGATGGGGGCAGCCTGGGAGGCACAACCCAGGGAAAGATGGGCAGCATCTTCAAAGGTGTTTTGCCATCAGCAAACACCTACAGATTGTATACAGACTGTGGGCTTCCAAAGCCTTTAGCAGGGCCATGTTTGGCAGCTTTGTACAGAAGCAACCAAAGAAATACTTTGGACAAGAGCTTCTATGTGAGAAATGAACTGAAGCTCTCTTAACATAGCTGGCTTTGACTTGACAGATTTCATTACCAATTATTAAAATATAGTAAAGAGAAATTAAAATTTCTCCTCCAAATCCCGTGCATTGTGCTGTAATCTTTGTGATGATTACCAAGTCTGTCTCTGTTCCCCTCACTGCCCCCTTCCCTCATGGGAAATTTTTGGGGAAAATTCCATCTTGCAGCGATTAGTATTGAAGATTGGTTACTTCTATCATATGGTTTGGTAAGTAATCCGTAGCTATTGCTGTGATTTGCTGCTTGCCCATATAGCTTCACACATGTATTTCATTTCCAAAGTTAAGCAAAGTTATTCCCTATAAAGAGGGTGAAAGTCTAGATGAAAGCCATCCCTTTTGTGAAAACCATATTCTCTATCCCTCTTAGTGACTGGTACAACAAAGTAAATTTTAATGGTGCATGATACTGAAAATGAATCCTGTGACCTTGAGAAGATGTAGCAGAAGATCAGGTTTTATTTGAGTCCTTTTGCCATTGTTTGCATTATCTTTAATTTTTAGTTGCAAACTGTAGTACAAGTAGCTGTGTGTATATTCTGTACTTGAGACAGTCCAAATTAGAATTCCCAAGTCACTTAAACCTGAACTGGTTTGGGTGTAAATTAATGTTTTTTATTCTGTCTAGGGCTCTGTTCATGAAAACATTAGTGTTTTGTAGCAATGGAAAACATTTCATTTTATCTTATCCTTGACATCTCTTAAAAACAGTATAGGCTTTTTATTCTGAAAAGGAAAGTGAAAACATTCAATTTTTGTGATGAAATTAAACAGTCTTTATTTTAAGCATCAGTCTGAATTGACTCTTCTGTCAGGAGAGAAGCTAATTGCAGAAAATCCATGCTTTTCAAGTCAGTTACTACGACTTCTCTTTATGGATGTTTTCTGTGATGGATTTAATATACTTGGTAAACAAGGTTTCTTGAAAAAGTTGTGTTACAAACTGTATCAAAATGTTTGAGTTCTTTAATTTCTTTGTCATTGACTACTAAAAAAATAAGTTAGCTTAGTTTAACAGGGACAATACATGGTTATTTCTAAAGCTGAATAATGGAGAAAGGTGTGACTAGAGATAATTACAGATACAATTTATTTATGCAGGAAGGAGATTATGTTCAAGGAAGAAAATGTGCATTATGGTGCAGCACACTTAAATTATGCTTATAAGTATCTGCACCATAATTTAAGAGTGGTGTGGTCTTAAATAATCTTCTCTGAAGAATTTACATAAAACAAGAATTAACATCTCCAGCAAAAAATGTGGAGAATTGTATGGTTATTACAGAGAAATCTTTTGTTCTCATATTTGCATTCCAGATTTTAAATAGGAAGTTTATAGTTTTGTTAGGAGTTTCTTTAGTACCTAAAGCTGGTGTCCCAGCTAGAGTTTGTTTGGTGAACATTAGCAGTATCATACTATACAGATACTTGGTTTGTAAACAGACTGGTGGAATTCTTTAGTCCAAAAATGAAGATTTCTGGAGAACTTTTTACCTGGGTGCTGAAGGGTCACATTAGAACATTCCCAGAAACGTGCACAGTTCCACCTTGGTTTTTTTCACTGCAGTAATTCTTCCCAAACTTGGGGATTGAGGGCACTGATACTTGGATTTATTTGAAGTCGTTGTGAAGAGTGCTTGGAAGAGAAAGACATTAGGAGGAAGAAGGAGTATAAATAGACAAACCACATTAGAGTCAGGAAACCCCCTGTGCTGAAAATAGTTGGAAACTGGCAGAGTGCTTGGGGAGAAGTTGCACACGGTTGGATTGATCTTGCTCTTCCTTAAGCTGCCACTGACATTTTGGGATGCAGAATTTCAGGTTAGATCTCTGGTGAGAAGAGGTGCAGAAATTCCTGTGCCCTTTCTGTCTTCTGAGTGCATTTGTGTCCCTTTTCTGCAGGGACAAGGAGCCCTTTGAGTGGTTGATGGCACCTCTGCAGTGATGGGGTTTGCCTGCAGCCACATGTGAGTTACTCTGGAGCCCCTGGTTCTCCTCTTTGATGGGGAATTTCCTGGTGGTGCTGAGTTGTTTCCCATTGGGAGTGACAGTGTTGTTTCCATTTTGTTCTCCTCTGTGGTGGGATTGCTGTGTTGAGGACAGCTTAATATTGAGGAAGTTGTTTCAATGTTAGGAAAGAACCTACAGAGGTATGTCAGTTTTCCTACTGTTTTGGTGGTTTGTGTATGTGATTGTTTGGTTGGGTTTTTTTTTTTTTTTTGGTGAATTTGTCTTAAAAACAAATAAAGGAGTTGCTAGATGAAGAGAGAGAAGCTGGAAGCCTTGCCAAGAGAGGTAATAACTGCCCTGAAAAAGAAATTTCATTCTTTTAAACGTGTGTGTCTATGGATGCTAATGCAGAGGGGAAGAAGTTGTGGGTGTTATACTTGTGCTTAAATCACCGATATAATACAGAAAACATTTCCTCATTTGTTGCTTCTTAAGCTTTCATTTTCCAGTCCTTTTATCAATGCTGTTCTATAATGTTGGATTTAACATTTATTATTAGTCTTGAGGATAAAGTAGGAATATGTAGAGGAAAAAATATTAGAATATCTCTTGTATTGATTGCTCCAAGTGTTTCTTACCAAGTTTTCTGTTGCTGCATTTCTCTCTTGGCATACCTGTGGAAAAGAACTTGCATCTTCTCAGGTAGCAGCTTCTGATGTGTCAGTGTACAACATTTTGTCTTGGGCTAAGCCCTTGGATTACTCTATCAAAGGACCTTTGGGTGGTTTAGCACTTTTACCATTGCTCATTCTTTACTGCAGTAGTCCTTTGGTAGGTTTTGTAACATTGATAAGGATGGCTTCCCCACTGCTTTTTTATAAAGGTCATGAGGGCTTCACAACCTTCCTGATCCTTGGGGCATCAGTGGATCTCAAAAGGCAGTTCAGTAGCTTAAATAATTTTGATAGGACCCTGTCAAGTAACAGTTTTGAACTTGCCCCCTTCTGCAGGGCCTGTGAATTGCCAACCTTGTGTCTCCTGCTTTGTTGATCACATAGAACAGAAGATGTGTTTGCAGGCTACCATCTCCTTTTTTTAAACCTTCAGTAAATACAGAATTCTCTGTGTGGACCAGGAAATGGTGTTTCATCATAATTCAGTGCTGTGGGTTTTTTTTTTTTTTTTTTTAGAGATAGTTTGTAGGCTTTTAAGGGAGGAATTTATTTAATAAGTTAAGCCTTTTTAGAGGGAGTTGAGCCCTGATGCTCTTTCCTAAGGATGCTGGGCTAGTATGGAAACAGGAGTCTTTCTCCATGTGCTTCTCAGTGGTCTTGCTGCCTTGTGCTTATTGTTTCCTGTCTCAGAGCGCAGTACAATGTTTGCAGTTACTTCGACTCTCTCTCACATGTGTTCCTGCAATCATCACACAATGAAGTAATTTCCCAGATTTTGCTCTCCTCAGATTTTAAATCCTGAATTAAATCTTGGACAGAAGTGGTAACCTTTAAATCAAATCATACTTGATTTTTTTGATTTTGATTGGGATCTTTTTTTGAAAAGCTTTGATTTTAATTGTATCAGAGAGTAGAAGAAATGCAGGTGATATTGAAGTTGGGTGTCTCTAAGGCTTCAGTATCTTAACCTACAATCTGAATTGAGAATTTCTTTCCCAAGATGCTGTTTAACAGTAGCCAAATGTGCTATGAACCTTAGAGAGTTGCCTGCTCCCCCTTCCCTAATTTCAAGCAGAGGTACAAGGATGTTCAAATTCTTTGTGATTAAGCAAGAGGTTGAAGGGGGAATTTCCTTTTGTCCCCAGATGCACTCAAATTCTGTCCATAATAAAAAGATAAAAATTAATATATTTTTGACATTTAGACATTTAGAGACCTCAGTTTGTCTTCCCTTTATTTTATGTTTAAAAAAAAGGTTGTACCTAAGTCTCAGTCATTTTTGTTGTTCCTCTCTGTGGTGGTTGTTTAATTACTGAGTTGATTTGGTTAATAGACAGGAATTTTAACTTCAAAAAACCCAAACAAAACCAGAACAAACAACCAAAAACAAAACAAAAAAGCCCCAAAAACCTGAAAAAATAAGCAAACAAAAACCCTCAATAAAAGAAAATAAAACCCCACAGTTACTTTAGACCTTTCTGCCAGAGGACTCAGAAATATATATATACAAAAGAGAAAAAAAGAAGAACTTCCTGTAGAAGAACATACAGCAGAAAGGTATTTATTAAATCAGAGGGGTACACTATTACATTTTTATGGAAGCAAGAAAAGTATCCAGCTGTTAAGAGAGCTATAAAAAAAAAGATACAGGTTAGCCACAGCTCTTAAAGTGTAGATATATGGGAGTGTGATTTCATCCTGTTTCTCCTAGAAGAGATGAAATGTTTGAAGCAGGTCAAATCTAAGAGTTTGGGGAAAAGCTTTACTGTAATTTCTGTGTTTAATACTTTTGGGGTCAGAGCAATGTACAAACAAAATCACAGAACTGACCAAATTTTCTTGTTTGGATCAAAAGTTGATCTATATTATATCCACAAATGCTGAAGGATGATGATGTCAAATTCCAAGCTACTGGAAAGAATTAATCATAATATTTCAATGCACATTATTCCTCACAGAAAACCTGCAGTTGCTGTAATTAGTGGGAAAATAAACAGGTACTTCTTATGCATGTGCTTAAGATGAAAGCATCAGAACCAACAGGAATGGCAAAGGAGATTAAGATTGTCCTGGCTCCTTTGTCATATTGTATCCATCAACATTTATTCTTATAATTTGTTGCTCATTTTGGCAAGGAAGGGGTGACAAGTACTGCAGACTAAAATTCCACATTATCAGACAAACAGCAAAAAACCTCCAGCAAGATGCAGCATAGCTACTTTTTGTATATTGTGGGAATTATTGTTATTTTCAATGTGAATAGCAGTTTATGGGGTCTGTACGAGCTGTAGTTACTTTGCAAAACAAATGTTGACTGCAGTTGGGTATAGGATATGTGGGATTTGCAAAGATTTATGAACAGCTAAGCCAAAGCATCTCACTGCAAATTTGCTATATGTTCATTCTTCCATGTCTAAATCATGGCAATTAATTTTGCTAAAAGCCAGGAGAAAGTTTTCCTGTTAACTTCTGGTAGAAAAGTGGAGTAGTTTCATTTCAGTTAATTTATAATTAATCTTGGCAGAAATGCAACGCGGATTGAACTGTGTCTCGTGGTGACATCTTTGGAAGTGCAGCTTTATGTTAGACTGATCATAATAAGATCAGCCTAAGATAAGATAGCGATTGCAGAAATACATGATTAGAACTGTACCATGTACTTAAGTGAGCCCTCTTTGAAGTATCAGTGTGCACTGGAATGCCAGCACTTCAAAGAATGCTCCAAAAAGCCGGGACTGTGGCTAGCTACCAAGGGGTTAATAAAGATCAAAGAAGAGCCTACATAAACTCATACATAAACAGAGCTGTTTTTAAACTGGAGGTTAATAACACCATTATCTAGGACAGCAACACCTTAAAGGTGGGCTTGTCTTCCCTGACATTGTGCTTTATAATGCATAAAGGGAGACTGAAACATTTATAGTCAACATTTTTTCTGGATTGCTTTTTAAATGAGGGATTCAAAGCTTGTCAGTGCAGAAAGGAGTGTCTGTGATACCTGAAATTGGCATTGTTCTTCTGGTTTTGTTTGCATGCTAGTTAGGTGGGGATTGATTCTCGGTACAATTCCATGAAAACACAGAAATCAGGAGTCCTGGGCAAGGAGTTGTAGCTGAGGTGCCTAATGGTGAGGCAAAGACATAATCTCCTATTTACTGTATCAAAGCATACTAACAGCATTTCTACTAGTTTTTAAAATGCAAAATCTAGGAATTACAGATCTGTGCTGTTTGTACTGTCGTGTTTCTGTGGGGAGATAGCATGAAACATCTGTTAAGACAGGCTTCCCTTACTGATGTTCCCTTCTCCTCTACACTGGAAGCACCTGAGGTTTAAACTGTACAAAAGTCCTCTACAACTGTGCTGAGTCCTCAGAGATCTGTGCTAAGTCTTTGCACGTGTTGTGCCTGAAGTTCATGGCCTGTTTTTCACATCTCTTTCTTCTGAAAGACTCAAAGAACACTGCTCTCTCTTCAGCAAACCCAAGAATTCCCCCTCCACACTCACCTTCTGATAAAATTGAAGCACAGATAAAGGCAAAGGTCCTTTTAGGAAAAAAAAAATCCTTTACAGACAAAGCCAAATGTTTTCTTGGAGAAGGGTTAGAAGTAGTAAATAGACTATGCTGATTTAATGGATTACATTAGTGTTCTGCATAATCGATATTATGCCAAAGAAGTTGTACTCAGTGGCCTTGGGCCTTTGTAATGACCAGCTCCTGTTACTGCTGCAGTAACTGTGGCAGAGATTAAGAGCCTATCTGCACAAGGCTTTTTTCTTAAAGATCCCCAGGTTATTTTCCATTTGTGGAAGTCTTTATCCTGAAACTACGGAATATGAATGTCTATGTGTGGGGAAAATGAAGATAGCATGAAAAGGCCGAGATTCTGTTGATACTAGAGTATGATTCAGGATATGTCTTTTTGATATTCTTCCTCATCCTTTCCTTCCTTCCTCTCACCTGCACATCTCTTTCCCTTACTTTTAGTCACATAGTATTGCTGGTGAGGCTGCAGGGTGAGCAGATCACTGATATAAAACAGAATAAAAACAATGAATTCTAATAATCCCAGCTGGTTACTGTGATTTGGTTTAGAGTGACCAAATGCTTGTGTGAATGCAGCTGAGACAGAGAGTTGAACTGTAACAGGTTGGGCCATTGAATAAAGTATAAGTAATGTAGACAGCATTTCCAAAGATCTCAATGCACTTATCAGGATTTAATTAATCTTTAATGTCCTGAAGTAGGTACATTATCAGTGAAGTGCTGTGTAATACACACAGAGTGTAGCTGGCTGAGTAATATTGTAGCTACAACTTTGATTTAATACTAATCAAATATTTTCCTGTGTGCTTTGGTAGTACAGGCAAAGTGGGAATCAGGTCAGGAACCTGATCTACAGAAAAGGTCATTTTCCCTACTGCATCAGTACTCTAATTTGCCACATGGCAAACACTTGTGCATGGGATCTCTGCATGAAATGTGGAACTTGGTAGCACTGGTGAGAACTTGCCTGTTGACATCTTCAGTGTTTGCTTTGCCATCATCAAGGTCAATGTTTTATTTTCCAAAGTGTGTTATATATTTTTTTTGATTATGTAACAGGTCAGTAATATACCCAGATATGTACAAAATATTTTTTAGATAAATGTTTATTGACATGTAGCTAGTAGTATGCTCATTGTGTGGTCTGGTGTAGTTTGGTATTTTAGATCACAGTTTGGGAAAGCTCATTACAAGAGTAGTTGCTTCAGAAAAGTTGCACTTGCTTTCTGAAATTGCATTTTATTGAGTCAGTGGAATATACCTTGCATTTTACTATTACATACAAAATATGAGATTTTTGTTGATATTCTGGACATCCAGCTGGATGCAATGGAACTGCAATGGATTTCAATTTGCAAGATCAGGCAGCCTCTTACATTACAAGACGCCCTGCTGGAGGTACTCCACCAAAGGTTTTGCAGCATTTTCCAGAACTTCAGCACTTTTATCTTTGGATTGACAATCAAATGAATGCTGAGAGGTGAACAGATTGAGGGCAGCCCTGCCCAGAAGGACTTGGGTGTGCTGATGGAAGAGAGGTTGAACATGACCCAGCAATGTGCACTCAGCCCAGAGAGCCAAACGTGTCCTGGGATCATTCAAAACACTGTGGGCAGCAGGGCCAGGGAGGGGATTCTGCCCCTCTGCTCTGCTCTGGTGAGACCCCACCTGCAGGGCTGCAGCAGCTCTGATATCCTCAATGTGGACCTCTTAGAGTGAGTCCAGAGTGCCATGAAGATGATCAGAGGCTGGAGCATCTCTGCTATGAGGAAAGGCTGGGAGGGTTGGGGCTCTTCAGCCTGGAGAAGAGAAGGCTCCAGGAAGACCTTACAGCACATTCCAGTACCTAAAGGGACTATAAGAAAGATGGAGACTTTCTACAAGAACATGGAGTGACAGGACGAGGGTAGATGGCTTCAAACTTAGAGGACAGATATAGATTAGATATTGAGAGGAAATTCTTCGCTGTGAGGGTGGTGAGGCACTGGTGAGATTGCCCAGAGAAGTTTGGATGCCCCATCCCAGGAAGTGGTCAAAGCCAGGCTGGATGGGGCCCTGAGCAACCTGGTCTAGTGGGAGGTGTCCCTGCTCAGGGCAGGGGTTTTGGAACTGGATGATCCTTATGGTCCCTTCCAAACCCAAACAGTTCTGTGATTCAAATGTAAATGCTTATTGTTGGGGATTTTGTAGGTTTGTTTTTGTTTTTCGGCTTTTTTGAGGAAAATGTTTGTGTCTATTGCAGAAGATATCTGGTTTGAGTTCTTGAAACATTTTAGAGGAAAATGTTACCTAGAAGCAAAAGTTATCTAGATGTAGCCCAAGAGGCATTCCTGAACAGTGCTAAAATAATCTGGTTATTTTTCCTTTGAAGTTAGGCACCATTATTTGCATTCTTTGATTGCTTTTTTGCATAATTTAGAGGGAGCACCTGATATTCTGCATTTGATGAGCTATTGCAACCAAAGTGTGCAATAAATTATAACCAGAAGTTGGAGTAGGCATGCAGTTGGTGATGGAGAAATCATGGAGCTGCCTTCTTTTAGATTTCCTTTCAGATCTGTACTGTTGTTCCTGATGCATGAGTGGTGTTGCCACTCTGTTTTTAACTGTCTATGAAACTAATTTAGCATAAGTCTCTGTGTTTGAGCATCTACACCTTAGGAATTGTCATCACTGATTGATTGCCTTGCTGATGGTCTTAGTGAAGAGACCAAGGATTGATTAGGTTTGTAGATTGACTCACCTGCTTAACTCTACTGTGAGAGTTCTGACAAGGAGTGTGTAATCTCAAAATTTATCTTGGTATCTTCACACAGGCTTCTCTTAAGTTTGTTGTGATTGCCTTTTGTGGAAGTGGATTTTCTTGCCTTTGAGGTTAAAAAGCCTTCTGGATAGAAGAGGTCTTGTAGAGCTCTAGCCATCCTCTGTCTCTGAAGGTTTCTATAACATTGTGCTCTTTTGCCTTTCTTTAAATTTCTTTGTTTTTCTTTTCTGTTCTGTATTTATTTATTTCCTACTTCACTCATCTAAGGATCTGAGTGGGGTCTTCTATAGTGTGCTAAAATCCATTCTCATTTAAGTGGTAGCTTGAGTACAGCCCTAAGACCTCCTAAAATGTTGCTTTTGTAGGTTTGCATTTTATTTCCTCATCCCTCCCTCACACAGTCCCTTTACAACTGGTGTGCTGACTGTTTCTTTTCTGGGATGGCAGAGTATCTTGAAATACACAGTGGGTAGACATTACAAGAAGTAATTCTTCAGCAATTGCATGATCCTCTCATTGTTCTCTGGTATGGCTTAGATTCAGTTTAAATCTGTAAGGGTGTGAGGACTAATAGGTGATTTCCATGCCTAAAATACCTTTGTTATGAGACCATAATAAAACTAGTGCAGCAGTTAGTATGTTTTGTCTCCAATTGTCCTAATCTTTGAAACTGGTAGGAAATACCGGTTTCTTGTTCTGAGAGTGGAGATAAATGAGTATTTAGATTTTTCCTCACTGCCCACATTAAAGTGACTTATTTTTTTCAGGACAGAAAATCCTGAGGAAACAGGTTCTATCGGTCATTTAAAATTTGATCTCGTCTCTGTACAATTTTATCCATGAAGTTAGGTGCATGGGAATGAGAGGGGGGTTTTTCTCTCCACTCTGAGTAGATAGCTTGGTAATTTGGGAAACTATTGGAAAAATAAAGCAATATAATGGTTATGCTATTTGAATAAAACACCTAATATAAAAGCGTTGTTTCCGTTCGGTCAATATTGTTACAAAGGAGTCACTAATTACTGTGTATCATGTTGGAGGGGGCCCTGACAAATCCATGCAAATCATATGATTTATAATTTATAAATCCCTGATCCCCTGAGCGATGTTGCTCTTGCATTTAGACTAATTAAGTACTTAGGTTCATCGATCCAGTCCATATAGCACCTTTAGTCCATATGGCAGCCTTTACTGCAGGGCCAGGAGCTCCTGTTGCCAAATGCCCCCTGTAGATTCTGTAGTGTCCCCAAAATCTGCCTCCTTGGCCCTTTGCTTCACAGTACTTCAGTCTGCCAGCAGTCAATTCTGCCCAAATCACAACAATATTTCTGTCTGTCTCCCCCTGGTTGGAGAGGTACAAGGCATGGTGCAGCATTGCCTTTTGGGGATGGGATTGCTGTGGTTAAATTGCTCTTACTAGTAAGGCAGTGTGCTGGAGTAGCTCTGTACTGGTTTATACTGGTTCTAATATAAACTGGTGTATATTGGTTCAAAAATGCGTTTTTCTCAGTAGCTGCTCTCAAAAATGGCTCACTTGTAACAATTAGTCAACACAGGTGTTTGGTTTTGGCTTTGCAGGGTATTGTTGGCTGTTTTTCTATGTGATAATTATGTTTTTTTCCCCTCACAATATAGTGGTTGCCAATACTTAAAAATGCTAAAACACGCAGTCTAATAGTGGTTATGTAGTTGTGTGTGAATAATCAGTGCACCATTGAAGGAGATAGAATCCTATGCAAATTTCATATGCAGAACTGAAAATAAAAGCAAGGGACTAAAGATATATTATGTTTCAGGATAATATTTCATGCCTGATCATTGTTACCTATTTTCCTGGTAATTTTAGCATAGTTTCGTAATGTGCTATAATTGTAATTGTTATCCAGAAGAATGGCATCACTTAATTCTATCAAAACTGCGGCGAGGCAGATGAATGACAAATTAATAATTTACCATCTTTGCATAATACTGTAGCCCAGAACAGCAGAAGGATTGATGGCAGAAGAGGTTAACAAATTTTAGCGGCTTCCATTAGCTTTTCATTGTCATATGTTTGTGGTGCCGACTGAAATAAGCTTTGTAGGAGCTCCCAGTGCAGGGAACTAATTACTCGTGCCGATTGCCACCCTGATGAATAGACCCTCATTGTATCATTCCCCTGAAGACGAGGAGCAGGCTGTGATTCACGACTGCATCCTGGCTGATATTTGATAATAATTTTAACAGATAAATGTAGGAAGGCAGAATGATGAAGTGCCTATCCATGCTCTACGACTATCAAAGGCATGCACATAGCCAGCTGTGGTCTGCCTTTTTTTTTTTTCTCCTATAATCACTAATGGAGAATTTTAAGTTATTAATCGACCTTTGAATAAACCCATATCTTGCTGTATTTTGTAGTTTTTCTTTGGTTAATTATTTCAAAATCATTTGGTCTTATAATAAGAGCAGCCCAATTTTAGCACGACTGTAATACAGGCAAGTGTGAAAATAAGATACTCGGGAATTTGATTCCAATACTTCCATATTTTTCTGAAATTAAGCAATTAGGAAGATGAAGACTAGCACTGTCTTTTCTTTGGTGTTAGAAATAGGCATAGAAATTTAATGAAGAATGCAAAGACAGCCTCCATTTTGATAAAATTATTTTCAGTCAGAATTTTTAATATCTACAAATCATGTTTGATAGTAGTGTTATGCAAATCATTCTGGCTTTTGTTACTACTCTTGTTTGAAACCTTGATTTGCCATAAGTAAAACTAATTTCTCCCTTTAAACCTCAGAACTACGAATGTAGATACCAAGTGTTTTTAGCATTGTGATCTGTAAATTAGTTGTGCCTATTCATTTGTCAGTGTTGACAGGTATACTTTCTGTTAGCTCCTGGATCAGAAATGGAATATATATCTGCATTTTCATCTATTGTTTTAATACTGGATATGTAAACAAAGTCTATGCTTTTTAATCGGAATGTACACGTTGTCAGGGTATCATGGCTGTTCTATGGCTCAGGTATTTTCTGTTTATTTGCCATACCTGAAATTGGCATTTTCTGTACATTCTGTGGGCTAAAACACTGTTTTACAGTGACATTCATCTATGATCATCTAAACAGATAGTAGCTGGCACTTATATATGGCCATATTAAAAAGATCTACGTATATTTGGAGCGTAAAATGGGAAATAATGAATTTGATATAATTATTTCTAGATGTAATTTTTAAAAAGTATGCTTTCTATGTAGCAATTATTACACATCATAACGTGTAGTTTTTAATTAAATGTAAAAACACAACTACATAAACCAGAAATGCAATCTGATTTGGTCGAAAATAGATTGCTGTTTCACTCTCCTGGAATGGTTTATTTAAAAACAGTAAATGGAAAAGAAATGCATTTTCTCGTGTTGTTCTAAGCCTCAGGGGCTAAATGTAATGAATATTTTAAGAGATTATTTTAATTAAATTCCTGCACATCTAAACAGAGTAATATTTTATTATCACATACATAACCATGTAACTGAGGTATTCATTAAAGTTAACACTTTCTGGACCAAGAATTCATGGCATGATTTACTGACCTTGTGCAAAAAGGCACAAATTAGGAAGAAAAATGAAGGGGGACAGACTTTGATTAATATAGGTAATGCTATACCATATTTATAATAGCCTTTTCCCTATTCTGGTTTATAAATGCAGTCACTGAGAAAGGTGCCCTGCTGAGGCTGAAATGAGGCTGAAATCGGAGCACATGCCACTAGAGTGTGGGGAAACTGATCACACTGTCAGCAATTCATTTCAAAATGATGTATTTAGTGCTCATTTCACCTTCCAAGAAAAAAGGGAAAGGAGTTCCTTAGACTGGAAGGTGATATTGTTATTTTCAAGGACATACCTAAGTAAAAGATTGCAGAAAGGGGGGGAGGTTAGGGAAAAAAAAGGCGAAAGCAGCGCAAACAAGGAGAGCTTTATGCAGAAATTCAGCGCTACCATGCTGGTTGATAATTGCTAACACATGTGGCTCCTCTGTTTCATTGTAGTCGTCCTCGTGAGTTCTGGCGCCTCGACTACTGGGAAGATGACTTGCGGCGCCGGCGACGATTTGTGCGCAACCCCCTCGGATCGACACATCCTGAAGCGACACTCAGGGCAGCCGGAGAGCATGGTCAGTGTAAAATCTGCCTCCTGCCACCAGCAGCAGGTTCCAGGCCGTGGTGGGAGAGAAAGGCTGGAGCTTGGTCCTTGTAGGGTGCTAGCAAATGGTCCCGAAGCCAAGGCTCTTGGCGTCGCGTTTCAGGCGCGTTTTCCGTTCGGAGATAACCTGGACGTTCCTTTCCGGCAGCAGCGCTGGTGTTTGCTCAGCCCCTTCTTTCCATTTCAGCTGGGCTGGCACGTTGTGCATACCTTGCATACAATAATTTCAGCCCTCACTAGGCAGGAGAAAAGTGGATGCGATTTTGCCATTAATCCCTGGACAGACTTTCGTGTAAATTACCTGTTTATACTTTAGTAACTTCAGAAGAAGAATTTTTCCTGTTCAAAATCCACACCAGTTATTTCAGTTAGCATATGTCTGCCTATTGTTACAGACATATTAAAACACTTCCACAAGGTGAACTGTACCTTTGCTAAAGTTCTCAAGTTTTTCTGCAAAAATAAAGAGTAGCAAATGCTGACATGCAAAATATTGCTCAAGCAGCAAAATGAGAATGATAATTTCTACCTGGCGATTTTAAATAGAGGAGATTGCTTTTTTTTCAATTATTACTCCTCATTGAAATAACCTGGGATCAGTCAGATATAGGCTGCTACATCCATTCTAGAGGAGAATGTATTTGCCAAATTAATACAATAGTCAGTTTGAGAATTCTATAGTAAATCAAAATATAAACAAGCAAACAAAACTACACCCAAAGCCAGTGAACTTTGGGGTTTAGTACAAAATTTATGTCTTTACTATCTAATGAAGGTACACTGATAAGGTAGAAAAGTCTTCTACTTAAAAATAATTTGTTTATAATTAAAGCTGTGTGCCCTTCACCTTGAAGGTACAATTCATGGAGCAAATAATTTAAATTTAATTTGGGTTTTTTTTTCTTTTTTAGCTTGTGAATTACTCCTATATACATGCATACCTATGTCCACACAAATTGTGTGGGGAGGATACATTTTATGCTAATTTTAGATTGTTAAGATTATTGTGTGAATGTAGAATAACATCACTGTCGTAAAGTTGGTTTCTGTCAGGCATCTTAACCTCTTGCACTCAGCCTTAAAGAGCCGTTTCTGGGGGAAAATGTCTACAATATGTCAGCTGATATAATGCCAAATGTGACATCAGTCCTCTGAAATAAATGACTATACAGAGAATAGTCAATAAAGTGATCTGAAAGCAATGTTTGTAGAGCCCTACATCTTTGACTATAGAAAGAAGAACAAGATGTAGAATTAATTAACTCACTTTTTGCTTTGGGGGTTGTTGTTCTTAATGTCCTATACCATGGACTTCAGGGCACTAGGTTTTTTTTCTGTTTAATATTCCATGGATGAACAGCAACTTCCCCCCCTTCTAATGTCATGTGTACTTTAAGTTAAATAGATCTTGTCACAGTTTGATGTATTCTAGTTGTATTTTTGTATTTAATCTTCATGCTGTTTATCAAAATTTTAAAAATATCTTTATTTTTACTGAAAAATATTTAGAGCAACCATTTAAATTTGCATAACTAATTCTTCCACAAGTAAAGACACAGTAATGCAATTATTCATATATCATACTAATATGATATTTTCACTAGTCCATGCTGTATTTCAAGGGCCGTGGCTTGTAATCAGTTTGTAATTGACAGGACAACAATTTTTGTAAATACAAAAGACGAATGAATAAAAGTAGCCCTATTTCAGAAGTAGCTAATAAGCATAGCTGGTAACTAACTCTGGTAATTTAAATAGACCTGATTGTTTTCTCTCTGCCTTTCTATTCAGATTCTGACATCCTTAACAGCCTTCTATTGTGTTTAATTTCCTGATGTTGTTTTATTCTCAATTTTCATACTGCCTTTGTTGCCCGTTGTCCTTCTGTTTCCTTATCTATCCAGTGAATATTTGAGTTTCCCCTTAGTCATTATATAATGTGATTTCTGAAATTATAGATGTTATCTGCCTGAGTGTGTATACACATGCAACTGTCTTTTTCCAAGAACTTCAACTGGCAAGGTATAAAATAGATGACCAAAGTACAAATTCAAGTTCAACTGGAAACTATATACAGTATATAGGAGTGCAAAGATAGTTGGGATTTTTATTGTTTCATTTTGAATTTGGCTTTCTTGGTGTGTTGTTTTTTGTTTGGTTTGGGTATTTTTTTTTCTTGAGTTTTAGAAGGTACAGTTGTCAAAAAGATCAACTGGAGTGGCTGCTTTGATTTCTTTCTGAATTCTGTTTATAAACTTCTGATATTAACCAATTTAATCTCAGAAATTACAATTGTTCTCAGATTTTTTTGGAACCAGATTTTTGTGATGTAGATATCCCTAGGATTTGCAGAGTATTTGCCCCGGTATGTTATGATTTCATATCAATAATTTACCATTAATCATTCCATTTCAATTAATTTTACATGCCTCTGAAGCAAAAGCATTTTTAGATAATGTATAAAAGGTTCCCTACTGCCTATTTAAGTTTTTTTCAAAACATCACAGACCAAAACCTGAAATTGGACATGAGGGATTTTGCCAAAAGGGAAGCAGGGGAAAATAATGCATAAATAATGGAACAGTACAAGCTGTAACCATGCTTGATACCATGGATTTTAGCTTACTTTCATTAGAGGATACACATTATCAACTGCTTGGTGTCTTTCAAATACAACCAGATGCATTCTCCACTCCAGAGAACTCACAGTGTAGGAATCATCCCAATTTGCAACTGTGAAAATGATTCAGAAACAATTGGAAGCCTAAGTATTGTTCAGTAAAACCTAGAGAGAACAACAACAATCAGCTTTGTTGCAGCCTAGTTATGTGTCTTAGGAGCAAGAACCAATCTTTTCCAAGGATTGATTTGATTTGAAGGAGAACCTCTGGTGCAGAGGTGGCAGAATAAATACCTGAAGACTAATGTTCTCTGTTCAGACAATCAATACCAGCCCCATGACTATACTTCTGGCTACCTTCTAGTTAAAAACAAATTTTTTAATTCTGACAATTTAATTGCCATTCCCAAGCCCACATTAGCTTGCTTGGGAAAAAAAGGCTTTAGGTAATTTTTCAAAGGAAAAAGGGGAAAAAAAAAAAAAAGGATCCTTCCAAACTGGCTATTTATAAAAGTCAGTCTAATGGTTTATTGTGGGGAAAGGGAAGAGAGGTGAAGGTGCTGTGGTAGGAAGTTTGGGATGGAAGGAGTTAACTTTTTTCTATTCTTCCTGTCACCTACTGTATAGAAATGGAACAAAAATTGCTTGTATAAATGTGGAGGGTAAAAAAAATAAATAAGAAACCTGTTGGTATTTTGAAATAGATCCCAAAATGCAATATTTGTGAGAAAATCTCTAGCTGCTAGAAAATACTTTATCAACCTTTTTAATGAGTGATTTTTTTGGTTTTTAATTGATGTTTGTTAAAAATTTGGGGACAGGAGGATTAAAACTGTCTGTAGCATTTCCATCAAGGCAGTAGGTGGAGTTCAGGGCTTTGTGGCTGCAAGGGACCAGCAGGTGATCATCTCCAGTGTTGCAGTCGACTGGTTAGTTTGCTTTGCCTCAGCTAGAATGATGAAAAAGAAGTCTTAAAGATAATATTTTAAAAACTTGGTTTGAAAGTGGTTAGTTTTTCCATAGTTGTGTTTTTTGAGAAATAAGGAGAGTAGAGGGAAGCTTCTGGGAGCCCTTTGTTAAAAAAATACATAGCAAGGGTTTTTTTTAATGCACCAGGGTTGGAGCCAGAGGGTCTGGTCACACCAACACAGGCAGGCCTGGCAGAGTGGCTAGAGAAGGCAGAGCAGGGTTTGTGATCTGAAATATGAAATCCAGTACAATATAACTCTGTGCTTATGTGGGATTGGGGTTTGGCACGTGATGTCACGCCCTGTCATGCATCTCTCTAACCAGTAAATATATAAAGAGGACTAGATCATGGCCTAGCTGCACCAGTGCATTTATCTACAGAAGAATAGGTGTATCCATGTGGAATATATCCTATTCTGTGCAAATGCACGTGTAAGCATGAGAGTGTTGGTTGCAGATATAGTGCTTTGTGCACATCAGTACAGAAAAGGCAGATTTGCTTTATTTACATCAGTACAGAAAAAGCAGATTCTGGTTCAGAGTGTGATGTCTCATTGCCTTCCACTAGCTGGTATCTGCAGGTGTAGACAGGCATTTTCCTGTGCCTATGTTTAAGTTGTATTTAACACACATTTCATGCATGTCAGGAAATACTGGTAGCTTATATCATATGAAAAGAGATGACAAAAATTTACAAAAATGGACTGAAATAATTCAGGGTATAAAATCTATTAAAAAAGGCACATACATAAGTTGTATGGTTTTGAAACAGTGGAATATCAGTAGTTGGGGAAAGAATTAAAATCTGAGTAAGTGAAAAAGATAGGGCAATATTTCTGTTGTTTAGTCATGTTTGGTTTGGAAACTGCTGTACCGATTTTATTCTTTGTTGAAGACTGAAGGTTATACTAACATTTTAGACAAGTTGTACTAAGTATAAAATTATTAACCTTTGATCTTGTCTCTGAATTCAATCTTAAATAAGAAAAGGTAGAGAGCTAATTTGAAATCAGCATCTTCAGTATAACACAAATTCTAGCAGAGAAAGCAAAAAATGACAGGTATGGTACAGTGCAGATGAGGTTTTTGAAATAATAAATATAGTTTGCCTGCATTAAAAAAAAAAAACAGAAAGAGAAAAAAAGGAAAAAAAGAAAATAATTTATTATCTTGGACTTCATCTTGAGGTGGTTTTGTTCTATTTTACTTTTTTTGATCTTCAAGAGAGTGCTGGTAGGGCAGTGACTAAGAGTGCATGTGGTGTGTGTTAGTACACTGATGGTAATTTTACTGCTGCTAACTGAAAATCCTCAAGGGGGAGTTAATTACAGGAAAACCTTCCTAAATATCAGCCGCATATTTTCCATGACAAGAAGGATTTTCAACTCACGTTGAACAACTCCAGAATCTGAGTTATCATTATTTACATGAGCATATTTTGCAAGAAAGTAAAATTTGTATTTGTACAATGCAGTTAAAGTTTTGCAGTAATTTTTCTAAGGCTTTCTTACAAGTGACAACTATTGCTAGGGAAAAAGGATCATGTATAAATTACTTTTGATTTTGTATGGCAAGTTAAATTTCCTTTTATTTCTCTTCCTAGTTGGTTGGTTTGAGGTGGAGGTTTGTGTTTGCTTTTTGTTGTTGCTGTTATTGTTTGGGTTTTTTTGTAAGGTCGAGGCCTAAACCAAAACCAATATTTGGTCATTTGGGGTTTGTTGTTCTTGTTATGGGGTTTTTATAGTTTGGGTTTTGGTTGTATTTTTTTTTTCTTTTCCTATTTCTGGTGAGTGGATTTCTTTTTTACTTTTTCACTTAACTGAAAAGTTTTATTATTTTCAATTTAGGTGCATATATTTACTTAAACAATTTAAACTTTATGTATTGCCACCGGGGAGTCGCTGCCTTCTGTAAATGTTTGCAGATTAGCATATTTTTAGAGGGAGCCCGTGGAACTTCAAATCAGAGCGAGCAGCCACCAGTGTGTTGAAGTTAGTTGATCCTGATGTGTTTGGTGAATGTTTTTCAAACACGGCTGTGCCATGGGTATTCTCAGTGTATCTTTTAAGAAACAGTATTT
This sequence comes from Alethe castanea, assembly GCA_024734035.1. Classification (NCBI taxonomy): domain Eukaryota; kingdom Metazoa; phylum Chordata; class Aves; order Passeriformes; family Muscicapidae; genus Alethe; species Alethe castanea. Next base: position 11,858,225 of record JANRGV010000084.1, read on the forward strand.
TCATTTCCAACTTAAAAAATTAAAAAAAAAAAAGAAAGAATAAAACCGGACGCATACACTGCTGTGTTTTGCCATTAGCACAGCAAAACTTAGGTGTAGAGGGAGTCATTACTTATTTCTTTCCCTCTTTTTTTTTTTACTTTTTAAATTTTTTTTTATTCCCCGTTATTTTTTATTTTTTTTTTTCCTTTCTCTGTTTCTGCTTTGAGGCGGTGATTTCAATGAAGCGGGTTTCGGGGCGGCGGTGCCCGGAGGCGATGGGAGTGCTCCCGGGTTCCGCGGGATTCCTGCGGGGATGCGGGGACACATTGGCCGGCCCGGTGACCGTGTGCGGGGCGGAACGGGGCTCCAAGCGTGCCCGGCCACTCCCTTCCATGCCGAAAATCCCGGGATGCCCCGTGGGAGGCCGGGGTACCAGGTGCCCCTTGGGAGCAGGTGCAGGCTGCTCTGCGGCTCCGGGGCTCTGCCATCCCGGGCGGATTCGCCGCTCCCGCCGGTGTGGAGGGGTGCGAAGGGGCTTTTCTGCCTGCCCAGCTCGGCTTGCGGCGGGCGGCACGGGAGGGAGCTGCCGCTCCGCCTCGCCCGCTGCCGGCGTTTTCCCGGCGGGAGCAGCCCCGGTGCCGGGTCCCGCCGCTCCTGCTCCCGGCGCCGTGCTCGGGGTTGTCGCGGTCCTTGTTCGGAGCGTGGGTTTGGGGGTCTGACACACCGGGCAGCCTCCTCCAGCTCCACTTCCCAAGGAAGGCTGCAGGGAAAGGGAGTCTGCTGTATCCTTTTCGCCTCTGTCATAAACGCTTGAAATAGAGTTGAACGCTGCAGAGAGCACTGGATAATTTTGAGCAGGCTTAATAGGATTAAAACTAGATGTGTCCTAACATTAGAGGATTAACACAGGTACTTCCCACAGCTAGTCCTAAGCAGTTTTCTTCCTGAACTTACATTAAAAAAAATAAAATTACACTCCTTTGTCACTGAGACCTGACAGACAGCACTGTGTCTCTTTTCAGCTCCCGATGAGGATATACTTGTCAAAGGAAAGCAGTCCATCAAGAGTCAAGTTTTAGGAAACCAGAACTCAGAAAGCGAGATTCTCTTGGAAGGTGATGATGATATCATGTCCTTCATGGAGGAAAGAGAAGTGGAGAACTTGACAGGTAATGGCACCTATCTAATTTTCTCCTCAGCTTCTTTACTGTTGGATTTCTGATCTCCCCATCTCTGCCGTGAATCGTGGTCTGGGATACACACTGATAATTAACACACTTCCCATAACTGGGTCATTAAGATAATTTTCTGTTCACCTCATATACTGAATGTTTATTTTGAGAGAGCTGTGCATTTTCTTTCTCTGCCTTTTTGCTTCTGCAGTAGATACCTATTCTAGAAAGCCTTCCTTATAGAAAAAACAGCTCTACCTTGAAAAGGGCTTCTATTGTTTTCTTGACCTCATTCCACTCAAATCATCAGACCTAGTGGACAATTAGGCAAGTGTCTGTAATTTAAGGCTTTGGAGACCTTTAATTTTTTCCTAAGTCCATAAAATTGTATATACTGGTTATTTACTTGTATATAGAGGATTTTACTCGCTGGATTTAACTCCTTTAAACTCCTTGACATTCCCTCATTGAAGTTCTTTCTCCATAAACCATGGGCTCATTAGACTACTTTTTTTTTTTCTTCTGAAGAAATAATACTTCAAATCATTCAACTTAATTAATTTTACATAATCACATGCAACCTTTGCTGATGTTACAATCTCAGTAGAGTGGGTCCATTTCTGTACAGTTCAAAATATAAAACCAGAGTAACCAGTGGTTCAGAGACTGGGAGTTACTAAGTGTCTCAATTGCTATTTGAGGACCATGGGTTTTACAGGGAAAATGCGAACTTCTCTGTGTTCTTTTGCTTCTCATCTGGTTTTCCATATACACTTAATTCTAAGAAAAATGTCATTTACTGGATAATTCTGTTTCCCTGAGAAGCTGGTAGTATACTCTTACATTGATATGGATCATTCATATGATGATTCACTGAAAATGCTGGAAGTGAATATTTATTGGCATTTTGCTTATCCCTGAACTGCATTCCACTTTTTTTTTTTTTTAAGCAAAGTTAAAAATGCAGCATAAGGAAAAAGAAAACCTGCATAGGAAGAGTAAAATACAATAAAGAATAAAATAATAGGAGAATGATGCAAAGGCATTTTTCTATATGAATCTTTTATTTTTCCCTAACATGAGCTTCCTTCTCAACAGCCTTTTCCATGTTTCCTTCTATTATTCATTCATTGGTTTGAGTAATACATTCATACTGTAATAGAGGTGAAAGGGGAGTTTAATTATATAATCTTGACAATGGCAATAGGATTAAGAAGTAATCCTCACTAATAAAGTGGTGTGGGTTGGAAATGAAGTGGAAATTGTCAAGGGTCTTCTGCAGGACCTGGACTGCCCCAGCTTCTGCATCTGTCTGCTTGCCCTGTAATTGAATGTCTGCGAGTGATTGAAAAAATGTTATTTCTCTTCTGGATTACATGCTAATGTACAGGGGGCAAAGGGAGACAGCAAAAGAACACATAGCTGCTTATTTCATCCATTTGTGGGGGTGAGCTTTGGGAAATCATGGCAGTTCCGCAGCTATCTCATGCCCATCTGCAGACACAATGTATTTGTACATTGGGAATAGAGGGCAAAGCTGCTCTGATCTCAGCAGAGCATCTCTTCTTTTGTCCTAGTGGCACACATTGAGATTGATGTGAGATTAAGGACCATCACCCTCCTAACAATCGATGGAAATGACAATTCATCTGAATTTTTTGTCAGTTATTCTCACGTTGATTACCTGAACGTGTGTACCTCATTTATAGATGCTTTATTAAAACAAAATTGTGTATGTCACTTTAATATCTTCCACTGTTTTACAAAAGTCAAATAATACTGCAGCCACATAACTTCATTTCCTTGCCTCTTAATCAGCTAGATGACAAACCTAACCTGCTTTCTTTCTGTATGTGTTAGTTCATATAATGCTGAACCTATTGTTTTCAGTAGTAGTCTGATTTGTCCCTGTGATAAGCCCTGTGGAGATGTGATTATTCCAATAAAAATTCATTCAGTTGGAAACCAACCCTCCAGCTGTTTACTCCCACAGTCCCTGAGCTACACTGACACTGTATGGAATCCTTGAACAATATTTAACATGGAATCAGAAGCATCTTTAAAATATTTTACTTTAGGCTCTATAACATTGTGTAACCTTAACAATAGATTTCCAGCATCCATGTGGGAACACTTTGAAGTTAAGACAACTTTGAGCCTTGACTGCTGTGTTTATCTTTGTGAAATGCTATCAAAACTTCCCAGCAGCTAAAGAACACATCAGACAGTAAGATTTCAAGTGTTCATGTGTGCACTCTCTGTGTTTCTTGTAACAGAAGGTGTGCAACTCCTGGAGTTTCTTGGACAGAAAATGTGTCTGAGTAAAAGCTGAAGACTGCCATAGTCTGTGTAATGTATGCAGCAGTTTGCAATTGCAGCTGCTTCAGTGTTCGGCAGCACAGAGGCACTGCAAATCTGTTACATATGTTCTTTTCCAGGACAAAAAGGGGTTTGCTCTTCAAGGAAGAGCTGTGCTCTTTGCTTTATTTTAATGTACTTGGCCTGAAAAGCGAATAATTTGTACTTGCATTCTTTTCAGAATTCTTTTCACTGTTGGTGTTTTCCTGCTTTGGCAGGTCCAGTGTCCCTCAGCACACCAGCTCAGCTCGTGGCACCCTCCGTAGTAGTGAAAGGCACCCTTTCCATCACTCTTTCTGAGCTCTACTTTGAGGTGGATGAAGAAGATCCTAGTTTTAAGAAAATCGACCCAAAGGTAAGAGATCATTGACCCTGAGCTCTGAGAGATGATGACAAATTACCCAAGACCTTTAATTCTTCACTTGACTTCCTTTACCTCTATTGGGCTGCAGTGTTGCTGCTTTAATAACTTTGCCACTGACCATATATGTTGCTGAACTTCACGTAGGTGACACCTCCCTTCCTGCTCCTTTTTCTCCGCTTCCCACAATTCGACCCTACTAGAATGTTAATTAGCTTGCTGGGAATAAAGCTCCAGGGAGACATGTCTGAAATAAAGACATCTTGAATCGCAGGCCTGTGTGAATATGGGGACGTTCAGCGAGGCTTTTAGCCCAAATACTTTGTTTTACTTCCCCAATTTTGGCCAATGTCAGTGTAAAACAGCACTGAACTTCCCACACTCCTAAGTTTGTGGTGCTCCTGTCATATTATTCTATAACACATTTTACAGGGCCCATTATTATTTATTGTGCCTAAGCATAAAACATAATTGCCCTTCTAAAAGATGTTTCTGAGCTGACTTGCTAACTTCCACAAACTTCATTTGCTCTGAGTTGCTTGATTACTCGTCTTTTGGTTAAAATTGGTAACCTTTGGTAAAATTCCAATTCTGAAGGGAGCATATAATGCAATTAGCTTAATAACGTTGCACTTGAATGTTTTCTACAGTGTTACAACAACATTTTGAAAGTAGGACACAACTGGTAAATATTCTCACAACTTAAGCATAGTCATGGCTCTTGGTTTCTTAAATACCTGCCTAATGCTAAATTCGGTAATAATTTCTTTGGGAAGGGTGCTGCTGGAAGCAGTAGTGGTTTTCTGCTTGTCTGTAGAGAGAATACCTTGTATGTTAAGCACCGGTTCAATTCTTTGTTCTTATTGAGTAAATTGCTCTTGTCTGTATTAAAAAATGGCATCGCTGAATCTGAAAGCTGGGATTATCAAATCCTATCAGGGAAAAAATTTATTTTGAAAAGCAGCACTCTCAAATTGTTAGAGCCAGATTTTAATATAAGCGATTAACTAGAATTGTGATTTTATGCGATATCATAAATGAGATTTAACTTTTCTTTTGGTCCTGAAGAATTTTTGAAATATGTTGGAAATTTTAAGTATGAGATAGTGCTTAAAATTTCTATATGCTTACTCCTTCTATTATGTTTCACTAATCCGCCCCCCCATTTAACTAAAAAACCCCATTTAATGATGAAAAGAATATAAATGTGAAATTAAAGTTTGATATGTTACCGTATTGCATTTTCCATCTAAAATGTTCTGCTTTGTGTTGTATTAGCATGAGAAAAGTCTTACAGATCTGCATTATTCTGCATTTTTGGTTTTCATGTTCAGCCCATGGGGTCTTTGAGTACAGTTACTAGTTCTTACCATTCCTGTTAAGTGTTTTGGGGGAAAACTGACATATAACATGCAGTTAGCCTCCTTTTCTCCTGCTTCCCAGTATTTGGTGGAGTGTTTTCTTAACTGTGAGCAGGCATTCTGGTTTGGTTTGACTCTATCTTTTACTCTGTATCTGAGCAATTTTCTTATAACAGGAGAGGTTGGTTACTCTTACATTCTGCTTGCGGTGTTACTTTAGCTGAGGTCTTAAAATTAAGAAAAAAACCCTTTTATAATGTCTCGGGGGTAGGGGCTTGCTAAA
>JANRGV010000084.1:11868198-11881970 GCA_024734035.1 Alethe castanea
ACGCGCCCGCGCTCCCGCCCCCCCCCCGCCATTCCCCGCCCGGCCCCGCGCCCGCGCCCGCTCCGCGCCGGGGGCTCGGGGCCGGGATGGGCTGAGGGGAAAAAACCAAAAATCCCCGTAACTTCGCCGTGGCTGCCCCCTCCGCTCGCTGCCCCCTCCGCTCGCTGCCGGGGGACCCGGCGGCAGTGCCGGTGTGTGCCGGGGAAACGGGAGAGGCGGGCCGGGGCTTCGCCGCAGGCATAAATCTTATTCCGCTTAATGCCGGGCTGCAGCAGTGAAAGTGAGACCGTCACCGGAGTAGCCTGGCACACCTTGTTTTACTGCCCCCAGTCACCTTAATTTAGATAAATCTCGTGCCATAAAGTTCTTTTCATCCTCCTAAAGCGCGGGATTGAGTTATTCGAAAGGAAACGATATTTTACGCAAGTTTGTATTAATAAGAATGTGGAATGGTTTAGACATAAAGCCGTAGTGTCAGGTCGGAGGGAGCCCCGGGGCTGCCGCAGAGCAGCCGGGTGTGCTTCCCCGGCGGGCACTTAGGATGGAAGGCAGGGCAATTTCCGCACCTCCAGTGCTCGGGGCAGGGGTGCGTAGCTGCTTTGCCCTCCCCCGGGCCGTGCAGCCCCGGACCGGGACCGGGACCGGGACCGTGCGGAGCGCTGCTCCATGCAGAGCCTCCCGGTAACCCGCTCGCAGCGGCTGGGCTCGGCTCCTTGCGCTCTCCTGCTTTCGCTGCAGCTGGCTGATCTTAATAAAGAAAATACCGCCGTCTGTTTTCTGTGTGCCTCTAAATTAGAAACATGTCTGGTGCCGACCGTACCGCTGGAAGAAGTAAGTATGGACGTGCCCGGCGCCGGTGCGGCTCCGTCCTCCGCGAGGAGAGGATGGGCTCCCTGCTTCCCTGCCTGCTTCCCTGCCCGCCGCCGGGGCACTCCGCGCCCGGGGATGGGGGGTGGCCCGGCGGTGTCAGGTGTCCCCTTCGCGAGGGAGAGAGCCCAGGGAAGGCTCGGAGAGGGGGCAGAGTCGCTGTCTCGCCAGGGCGCTGGCGCCGCTGCTCTCCCGGTCTCTGTGCGTCCCGAGGATGCGCGGGCTGGAGCGGGGCTCTCCGCGCCGGGGCTCCGCGGGTGAGTGCCTGCGGAGCCGCCCCGTGCCCGCGGCCATGGGAGCGGGCATCGGGGCAGCCGGGGTCCCACGCCTCGCTTCCCGCTGCCCTCCGGCAAAGGGAAGAGTTTCTCAGGGCTGGGGCTCTCTTTTGCACGGGCTGGCACCGCTCTCTGCGCCGGAGAAGGTCCGAGGGGGCTCCGCCGGGTCTCGCTTCTCGCTCGCAGGGAGCTCCCAGCCCAGGGGTGCCGTGTCCTGGGCGCGGAGGAGATGCTGGAGCCTTCAGGCGGCCCTGGCAATGGCGGGGGCACACGCGTTCCTTTTTCCAGGGTAAAAGCAAGAGGAGGGGGCGATTCCCTTCCCATCTCCCCCCCTTCCCGAAACGGAGCCTAATGAGTTAGCGTTACCAGTGTTCAGATTTAAAACAATTCATTACCAATTTTCCTGCCTGAGGTTGAAGCCCTAGTAAATAATAAATCAGCTAAACAAAAGCTGACTTTAATTTATTGCCCCAGCGCTAATTAGAAACATCATTTGAGCAATAAACTTAAACACTTCCAGCAAATAATGCACGTGAAACCCTTCTCTCCCGTGTCTGGGCGTTTGTGGCCGCACTGCATTAGGACCAGCTTCATCTGTGGCGGAATTTGCTCTCGCCGGGATGAATAATTGAAGGGGGAACAGGATCCGAGGAGGCTATAATTGAAGAGCCCTTGTCACCTCTGCTTTTATGTATGTTAGTGTAGAAGTCCATCAGCAGCTCCTTGATGGTGTATAAAACGAAGTGGCATCCCCTCCAGCAGCAGGAGATACTGTATTCCATTAAAAAAGACCGTGTGCGTGTGTGTGCCGGAGAGAGGGAAACTCTCAGGGCTAAAAGCCACTTGAAGTCTTCAGACCGATTGATCTGTATTCTCTCGTTATAATCCGTCTCATCATACTTGAGTTAATGAGGCAGGGGCGGGGGTGATCTGATGGTCCTTGACAAATTCATTAGGGAGGCTGCGGGACATTTTATTTGACTGTTAAACATCGTGTTTGTTTGGTTTAAGCAGTGCCAACATCAGCATGCCGCTGCCTGGAGCTATAGTGTTTTGTTAGCCAGGGCTTCTGTAAAAAGATACTGGGAAGGGGACGCGGTGTGCAGTGTTTGCTCTTGCCTTGGCTCCTCCTGCCCCCTCCCGCTCGTACGGCAGGGAGCTCGGGCGGGTGTAAATCCAGCCCTGCAGGCAAAGGATGTGCCACGGTGTTTTCTTCGCACTCAGGATGGCAAAGTAGCAGCGAAGGGCTGCCATTAAGACTTTTTTATTTTTTGTTTATGTTTCTTTTCTTCAAGAGAACACTATTTGTGTTAACTGATACAACAATGAAGGAAAAAAGCTGGAAAGCAGCTCAGAGTTTTAGCAATAAGCATACAGATTCCTCGCTGTGTTATGATTTAGCATACTTTCATTTGATTGCTTAGCCAGCTTATCAACGTGGCATACATTAAATATTTCATAGTCTTTTAATCATGACTGGTGTATTTTAAAGTTTCTATAACATGCTACTGATATAGTGTAATTTTTAAGGTAAATCAAAGTTTAATCAAAGTGACTTAAGGCTATTAAAGGATTTCTGTCAAGCCTGTCCTTTTTCTCTCCCTTACTGGGAGGCAGAGGGAAAAGTGCATTCAGGAGCAGGTGCTCCCAAAAGGGCTGAGAAGTATTTTTAAGACTAGCATATGAAATATGTATGTGTTTGTATATGCTTTTTTATGGCAGCTTTGCAGATGAGACCCAGCTAGCGTTCCATTATTTTCTAGTAGTTGGTTTCTTTTTTGTCCTTTTATTTAATGGAAACAGTTTTGCAGAAAACGGAATAATTAATCTGCTTGTGGAACCTAGCATTGTGTTATTTTTTTCCTGGAGATCAGTCTTCAAACATTCTCAGCTTTAAGTGCTTTGTGGGACTCTGCTTCCATTTATAGAAGAACTGTATGGGAAAAGAGCTAGTGCCCTTTGCCTGTCATTTTCATACATTCCTGCACTGCTGATGAAGCTTGAACTGCTGCAGGGAATGTATGGATTTGAAAAGAAATGATTCAGTAATGCACGTTGTGTTTCTCCACAGCAGAACCGGGTTAATAGTTACAACCAATGCTGTGCTGGGTTTAAAATTCCTGGGATAAAATTCCTTTTGCATTCAATGGTCTACAGTGTGTACCTCTTTTTGGGAGTCATGGCTTGGCTTTAGTATCTGCTGATCTGTTCTGTGTGTATGAAGTTAGTTGATGGCACACATTGGAGGAGAAAGGATGATTTCATTTTTACAAATGTCATTAATGTATCTCATCAGCCTAAACCATTGTATAAATCTTGTACCTTTTTTTTCCTGTGAAGATCGAGTGGTGTGGCAATTAAAGAATTTGTGCTTGTTTCTAAGTCTCTCCTTGCTTTTGTTTCTTCAGTGGAAAAGGGGCTGGTTCCAGCTACTCCTTTAAGTAGCTTATTTCTGCTTTCCTGTTCAGTCTTAAAATGTGAATGTGTTTGTAATCTGGTGTTTAACCATAAGCAATCTGCTGCTGAGGGACTTTCTCTAGTGCTTTGAACTTTGTATTAAAGGTAGTATCTTCTCTTTTCTCATGGTGACTAATGGTGACTTCTTTTAGCTGTAGGTAGGTTTGAATGCTAAATACTGTTTTGTAAGTTTAGTAAGTATGCAGTCAGGGAAATCAGATGTACTAAAAAAGAACAATTCTAGTGCTTTTGTAAAGTCCTCTTCTTGTTAAAACTTCATGTGGGCCTTTTGTTTGGATGCAGTTTGGGGGGGTGCATGCTGTTTCATCAATTAGAAATAACCAAGTTCATGTGTGTTGGCTAGTCTTTATTTATAATAACTGATTAATTATATTAATAACATCACTTTTAAGAAGTGAGAGCGTGTAACATGCTAGGATGTTCTCAGCTTCACTTCCAACTGAATGCATTAAGACTTATTTGCTTGAGAAAAAATATTAGGTGGGCTACAGAGATAATGTCTGGTTCTTAAAAATGCTGTGAGGCTGAATCAGCTCTTCTTTTAAAAGTATGAAAAATACAAAGATGTTTTAAGTAAAAGCAGAGTTTTAGAAATGAAAAAAAAAGATTAATTTGCAGGCTTTTGGCATTTTTGTCAGTAGCTGCAGATGATTGCTCTGTTTATTGTCTTAGATGTTGATGTCTCTTGTGCATATGAATAATGATGCCAACAAACAATAACCTGTGTGGTTTTACTGGTCAGACAGCTATTTTAGAGATCAAAATCTTGATGCAGCCTTTGTCAAGACAAAGCATATGTATAAGTTAACCTAAAATTGTCTGAGTTCCACTCTTTTATAATGTCAGTTCCTCGGTTCAGAGGCAAAAGCTCCTTGTTTATAAGCTTATGCTTAAAAAAGTGCTTTCTCGAGTAAAACATTTAGCAGTGTGAAATCCTCTGCTCCTCACCAGCCACTGTACAGGTTATAACCTTTCACTGAGTTTCTATGAGGGCAATTTATAAAGGGAAAGGGTGTTGTGGGAGGAGGGAATGGAGGGGGCTCAATCTTCTCAATAGCACTGGTGACCAGCATGGAATATATCGAGTCCCTCTCTCGCGCTCCTCCCTATATTTTAAGATGATTTTGTTTTGACTTTGGGTCTGACAGAAAAAGCATACAATTTTTATTTAATTTAAAAGAAGTCATGTTTGAGCAGTCTTCTAACTGTTCCCTCATTCAAATTAAATGTACAGTTAGAACCACCTAATTTTCTGTGCATTGTTCTTCATAGTTTTGAATTTTTATCCTTTAAAAGTACTATGTTGACATAAAAGTAGTAAACTATGACTTCTCAAACAATTGCAGGGGTTTTGTTGCTACTTCTGATGAGAGAATCAAATCATAGCTAATCCTATTTAATATCTTGCTGTGCATATCTTATTTCAGAATAACTTCTCCATGTTAATATGCTGCTCTCTTTTTAATTTTCTTCTGAATTAGGAAAAACTTGTGTGCAAAATAGTTCAAGGTACCATCTCCTGTTGCTGGAAAGGGGAAACTGCATTGGCTCAAATAATGTCTAGAAGCCATCTGCATAGCTTAATTGGAATAATATTTGGTGATCTAAGAGATGGAAATTGTTCCTTTTCTTTAACCATCTGAAATAAAACTAGGATGTAAACCAGCTGTCTTGGCCTATGGAAATCAAGGTTCTGCCAGTCTGTTTCTTTTCTTCATTTTCTACTTCTATCTTCCTTTATTATCTTTGTATCCCAAGGAGTCTTTCTTATTTTCTAACTGGTTTTGCCTGCAACAAGGGGCTGGGTTGGTGTGTTTAAATAGACTCTGGATAGAGTGAAAAATCTTTGATCTATGGCTATGACTGCTTCCAAATGATTTGCTTGCTGGGACTGGACACTGTCCATGCCCTTTCACTTCACTATCAGATAGGCACACAAAAAGGACTTGACATGCTACCAGATGCATAGTTAATCATTGCATTAGGTCTGTAAAGGGGACCATCCAGACTCAATTAGGTCTACCATTTTTAACTAGTGTTTGCTCTGTAGTTTGTTTGGAGTACAATATTAATTCTAGCTGCCATTCTGTTTATCTGAAGGGCTTTAAGGCAGTTCTATGCTTTCATTTTCGAGGAGTCTTCTCTGCATTTGTGCTGTTTTGTGTTTGCTTAGAACATTGTGTGTTTGTTAAAATGTAAAAAGTATTGCAATGTAACTTATTATCTGAAGCTTTAATGAAAAGAGTTTTTGTCTTTTTGTAATTCAGCAGTTTTCCTTTCTCTTTTCCAATTTCAAAAAGTGCATTTGAAATAATCTAAATGCAGCAGCTGGCATATATTGAGGCAGCATTCAGAAGTAAAGCTTACAAGGCTATCTGGAGTTTTGGAACTGAGTCTTAAATGCTGAAAACCAAGCAGCAGCATTTTTCCTCTCACTTATTTACTGAGAGCTCATTCTTGTGTCTGGCACTGCACGGTTTTGTGCGAGAAGGATATTAAGGGTTCTTGAGTTAAAAGGGTCCAGCTGTAGAGTAAAAAGCATTACTTAAATTATTGTTCTTAATCTTGCCCAGAATTTCTAGGGGTAGCTTGTGTATTTACATTAATAGTTGTTAACTGTATGCACCGAATAAAGTCCAAGGAAAATTCCTAGCCTTCTCAGAGTTTCAAAAAAAATTGGTATTAACTACAGCTCATGGATGTAGCCAGTCCTTTCATGGTGTGTAGAAGCTTGGGTGTTCAAATTGTATGAATTCTTTGGATCACTCATGCTGTCTGCATGTTTCATTAATGCTTATATTGTGTATGGCAGGCCCATGGAAACAGGAACATAAAAGGACATAAAATAATTTTTGATTGAAAATTAATATGTAAGAAAGGAGCAGTAATCAGAGACTTTGAAAATATTTTTGTTCGGTTTTAATATTTATTTGTTTTGGAAAAAAGGAAAAGCAAGGCTTTCAGCTATTAACCGTTAAAAAAGTCTACATATGTTTACAAAACTGTTATATTAAGCTTCAGATTATAGTTCAGCCTTTACTTTAGATCTGAGATTTCTTGCTTCAGTTCTTTGATTTGTGGTTGTCAGTATCCTTTGGAGGAAGGCACATGCATTAAAAAGTAACATTTATCATTTAGTTGTAGTCACAGGGATATTTAGAAGTTGCTAATGGACTTCCAAGATGCAGGATGTACAAGTGGATACTACTCAGAAGTGCCAGTTAGGGCTCTCTGGGGATTTTTAAATAATATATGGCTACCTGCTGCTCTGAAATACAGGTGTGTGCCTGTGTATTTTCCATTAATGTTTCGTATTGGTGCATATAAATACTCAACAGAGAATAAACCTAGTACAGGAGTCCTTTAGAGGCACAGGCAGGTGGCTTTTTCCGATCCATCATCTGTCCTGGAGGTTCATTCTGACTGGCATCTGCATGCCAGCACGCCTCCAAAGGGGAATTGTTTGTGTACTTTGGGGGCTTCCAGTGTGCGAACTTGAAAGAAAGTGGAGCTTGAAATGTGCGGTCATTTGTGAATTTATGTTTTATCTCCCTTCACTTGAAAATTTATGAGGAGAGTGACTTAGGGTGCTTGCATTGTGTGTTCCAGGGCTTGCCCCCACTGATAACACCCTTGTTGGCGTGAAAGTGCAATGCAAATTATGACAGTTACAACCTTCTGTTTTGTTTAACCTGTCAGTGGATTTCCTGGCTCAGTGCTGAGGGCAATGGCGTGTTCAGCTAGTTCCATATTCACCTAAACTTAAAAGGTCAGGTTTCTACAGGCAAGCCTAGTCAAAGCCTAATTGATGAGGAGGGCAGGGGGACAGAATTTACTGTTCTGTTGGCTAGTTTCATATCGTTAGGTTGTCCTGAAAGCATCAGGCAGTCACAGCCCCTTTCATGTAAGTGCTGACCCTAGACAGGAGCTGACAATCAAAGGAGGCAGCCACAGGAACCGGTGCAAGTAGGCTATTGATTTTTCAGTTAGGTCTAAGTAGTTTGTAGTATGGGTAATGGGTGACAGAGGCAGGTATGTCATTATCAATGAGCTCCAGAAGAGTAGCGACAGCCCCCGCTCATATTTCCTTCAGCACTGACAGTAGGCGTCCTGCACTGGTCAATAAATCGCCCAACCTTTTACTGACAAGCGACTTGGAGGTGGGGAGGGGGGAGTCAAAGAGCTAAACTTCCCGTACTTGAACTTGACATGGATGCAGAGCAAGGATCTCGCCTGCGTTCCTGGCCCGTCGGGCGAGGAGCCGAGGAGAACACGGGGAACGGAACAATGGGAGCGGTGCGGCCACGGAAGGTTAACTTTATTTCGTGCCCTCTAGAAAGGCAAAGATTTGCTCCAGTTCGAGTGAAATAGCTTAAAGCACCAGCTTTCTGTATCAGCATGGTCTGGTTCAGTAGTTAATTTAGGTTACCATGGCAGGGCTTTGTTTTTACTTTAGTATTGCTCTGCATTTAATCAAGGTTATACTGCCATAGCAGTGCAACAATCACAGGCTGCCATTCAAAATCCGCTTTTAATTCCTAGTTTCCTCTTCTTAAATTTCATATATGGAGACTATTTAAAGATATTGGAGGTTTCTTATAAATCCAAAGTGTTAGCAATACAGTTTCTGTTCTGACTACCAATGCTGTTTTGGGTCAGTAGTGGAGGACCAATACCTTAGGAAGCCGAATAAAGTTTTTATGACTTGGATTTTACTGGCTGTGGTTTCTGAATTTAATAGAGGTAGATCCAGATTTTAGCTTTACACTTAATTAAATTCTGAAAGATATTGGGAGAACATAAAAATTGCAATAACTGGTAGTTTGGTTTTTTTTTTTTTTTTTAAGTATACCTGTATGGAAAATCAGTTAAATGAACTCATGCATCTTAATCTGAATTTCATGAAGTTTTCTGATATTGTTACTTTATTTGAGGGATGTAAGTTATCTGCATTTTTTCAGAAGTTGGAATTCAGTCAGGTTTTATGCTATGCACAGATGTTAACAAAATAGCATATGCTTATAATTAAGAAAATCTTTAGACAAATTGAAATAAAGCAGAAGAGTAAATGTTTTGAAAAACTTCCTTAAAATAACTCATTGCTATGGTATCTTGTTCAACAATGTTTGTAATGTTACACAGAGCAGGAATCTGAGACTGTGTGTGTTGAATGCTGCAAAGTATCATCTGTGACTGAAACTTTCATCTGCCAGCAGCAGCTAAAGCTGTTTTCTTCATGGCTGACTCTAGCTGCAAGGGCAATGTTGACACAGACTCAAGAAGTGAGGTTGAAATTTATCACTAGATTATGAAATCCTTTAATAAATATTTATATAAGCTAAAAACCTGAGTACCTGTATATTTGGAGCAGTTATGAAATCAATTAGTTGTAAAAATCTGTTTAGATATTACATTTACCTATTTGCCCCTTTTGAACAAAGCTTTGGAAGAGGGGCTGGCTAACTGTCTTCCAGAGGAAAAAAATTTCATTTAATTGGATCAAAAGTGTGCCAGGTTTGAGTCCTTCCCTTCCATATCTAATGGGAGCTTTTCTTCTGTCAGTTGTTTTCTTTATCCTGCAGGGCCTTTTTTTTTTTTTTTTTTTTGGTTAAATGAGGTAAAAAGTACAGCCATGCAGTCTGAATCTTACCTTTTCTTATAAACAGGTCCAGCCTCCTTTACTGTATTTTTAGTGTTGCTGGCATGCTGTGTTATTGCAGAAATGTAGAGAGGAGCTGTAGAAAGGCGACAAATTAAATTTTCATGAAAGAACCCCCTAATCAGCAGTGACAGGGTAAGAGAAAGATGATTGCCACTTGGTCATTGTGGAGAGGCACTTAGACTTGGTGTCAGGGCTTCTGTTAATGATGACTAATGTCTTTCTTGGAGAAAACGCATGCTCAAACATGCCACAGTCCAGAAAAAGAGTGGGGGAATAGGCACATTAAGGAAAAAGGCTGTGAATCCTAAACCAAAAGCTTAGGTCTTCAGATGAAAAGGGTACAGTGTTTTTGCAATGTCAGAAGGCACGGCTGTGGAACTGTTCTTGTTGCACTCTTTAAGCAAAAAAATTAATAGTAATAACAATACCAAAAAATCTATATAGATATACACTGTTGGGGTCTACATGGTGTCTGCTGCTTTAATTAGAAAGGATGATGACACAGATGTTTAAGCATACTGCTCAGAAATAAACAGTCACATTTGCTCCTCTTCTGTTAACAAAGCTTGCTTTTCTAAAAGAACAAAAGCTGCTGCAAATATTCTTACCTAAGCACAGCTCTCTGTTCTGAATAAACCTTCTATAGTCAAATGTAAAATGACACAAAAGACCTTTTTCAAATCTTCAAGCTTTTAGGTATATTGGCAAAAAAGAGGTGGCACATGTCATTCCTTCAGCTTTTCCCAAAGTGAGACCTTTCAGAAGGGCATTTGCAATGCTTGTCATATTTTTTCATATACATCTTATTGGCCTGACAAGTCTAGAGGACCATGAGAAAACAGATGTCATTGCATTCAGACAACACTAATTACTCTGGGATTTTTGCAGCCTCAGTGCCTGCGTGTAGCTGTCGATTATGGCTGTTTATGTGGCCCATCATGGCTACACCATGCACATTCAAATGGTGCCACCAGCCTTTGTGCTCCCTATTATCACACAATCAGATAGAAAAATCAGCAACAAGCATCCCAACAAGGAAATGCCTTAATGGGAGGCTTCTACATGCATTTTGCTACAGATTGCATTCACAGTCCTTATTAGATTTAAATGTTTTAGCATCTGTTTGCAGCACGGTGGCTGTCAGTGCTCGCCGTGGTTCTTTATGTTGCAGGCTTTCGTTTTCTGCAATTGCAGAAACACTACCTGAAAAATGCTGATTGACCCAGCAGTTGTCAGAGATTTCCTGCCTCTAACCTTTGTACCAAACAGAGATTTTTCTACGTCACACTTCACATTAGAAACCGACAGCCTTATTTCATTCTCTTACCAGCTGCGTTGTTGGTACTTCCTCGGTTAAATTTTCTTCGCGACTCTGTCGTTTCAGAGTCTTTTTTCCTCTGCAGCAAGAGCTGCTGCAGGATTTCTAACGCAAAGTTCAAACAGTGGTCACGCCGTGGCCTTACTTTGTGCGTTATCTTGAATTTTGGTGCGCGTTTTATAAGCAGAACAACCGATGTTAATCACAGATTGGAAAATGAAAGCTCCAATAATGTAACTTCACATGCTGATGAAGCAGAAATAGAAGCAGCTTTATCAAAGATGTATGATGAGATAAAACTGCAGTCTCTGCCGTACAGTTATAGTAATTATGACTAATGAACCGTCCAGTCTGGATGAAATGGCATGCCCACAGGGACTGTGGCCAATCAGTTGTGACTTATGCAAGCTGAACAAAACATTGATGGTGTTCCAGATTCCCTGTAAGAACAGGAAGTGTGGTCTTTGTTTGGAACATCAGCTTTGTCAAGTTATTTTCAAGCAGTTCAGGAATAAACGGCATTAGTAAATAAAGTCTTAGGGGTTAAGGTTTGTTGGGTTTTAAAGTGGGCATAAAGAATTAAAATTTGCCATGTCAAATATGTCTGAAAAAACCCCCTATGAGGATGGCACGTATACTGCAAATACACTTCAAAGTTTTTCTATCATCTTTCTAATGTAAGTCATTGAAAGCACATGTTACATTGTAATATACTGAGTACAACGAAAGCCAAAGATGCGAAACGTGAATACAGGCTTGTATCTATTCAGGTTTGCTGTGGTGATTTGGGGTTTTAACAAATTTGCTTGAGACCTGATACTTCATTTAATTTTGAAGCACACTGCATTTTAAGACAGCCATAATTTTTAAGTGGGAAGAAGACAAGCCTGAAAGACAATTTTTTGTAATAAGAAGGTTAATTTACAGAAGCAACGTACAATGGAGCTTCAGTAAGTTTTGACAAAGTATAGACTAGCAGAGTAGTAATTTTAAATCAGTTTATTTTTATGAAGACACTGTGTGTAACTGTAAAAAAAGAAAAAATACCCAAATTCTGAATACTGAAATACAGATTATGTGGAGACTTCTGATAAGAGCAGAGCACAAAAAGTACTTTTCTATATGTAATTTTGTGCTAAATTGTTTAGGCCCAGTCTGGAAGCAGTTGTGGATCAGCAAAGGATTTGGGAGTAAAGTGATCAGTATATTACATGTGTTAGTGATACATTACAATCAGTTTAGCCTTTTGACTGAATCCCTCCAGAAGGCTACAAAGAAAAAAGTAATTTCAAAAATTAGTTGCAAACGAATGAATGTAAAAGTAAGAAACCTCCCTCTACCCACTTATCCATCCCTTAAACCATTTAGAACTAAATTAAAGCATCATTTGACAAAAGGTGTACTTTAGACTGTTGTGCTGTTTAACAATGGTTTACCCATTCACACAAGAAATCTCAAATACTCTTAACACCTCTGTTATTTCTATTTTAAAAGTATACAGAGATACTTCAAGGGGCCTACAAAGAATCAGAATCCTTTTCTTTTATCTCTTGCAGCAAAGCATATTGCATCAAATATTGCAAAAGTGGAAATATTGTATACAGTTCAGAGTATAATGTTAAGATAAAGAATGCTGATAAGTAAATTCTGAAAATGACTGCATTTTGGCTCTGATAAATAATTAAGGGCAAGACCTTTTGGTGACTGTGGCACACTTAAGTATGAGTCTCTTCCACATTGTCATTTCAGAATCAATAGCATGCAATGCATTATGTACATTATCTAATTCTACTGCACAGAAAGTTGCATTATGATCACTTTAATGTTTGTATCAGGCTTGTGCCAGTGAAGTCAGGACTGAATTTGTGAGATGATGTACAGATGTACAAAATTAATTCTCATTCTTCCAAAGAGTTATTATTTTAGAGTAATGGATTTAAATACATAGTGATTATGTATGTGTGTGTGTGTGTGTATGTTGTAGCAATATTTGGAAGAAATTTTCATGTGTATGAAGATGAAATTACTACTTTCAGATTGTGATTTTTAGGAGTGGATAGCTCTGTCATTTTGTTATAAAATCACTGGTAAAATTCCTATAAAATTATGGTGGCATGGATCAGCTTTTTGTGTATTTGGGGCATCTGTTGCTATCCCTTTGTTATCTTTTATAGATCTGAACACATTATTGGTGCTTCTATGTAAAATACCACATGGAGTTGTAGCTGCTTGGAACTTGTATAAATTAGGCAAATAAAAATCAAGGAGCACAGGATCTCAAGGACTGAATTTTATGTTCCTGTTGCACAAATACATATGTATTTGTGTACATATGTAAGACATCTTGTATGTTGTTATATTTTGGGAGCCATCTCTTTATGTGAGAGGGACTGTGTTTGGGATTCCAGAATTAGAACTGTTGCTGATTTTTCCCTTAGGCTTGCATGATAGAGTTGGCTTGCTTATGACTGTAGGTATAAATCAGTGTTCTGATTTGGGAGACAGATTGAAATAGGAAATTACTCTTCAGTGTAAGTAACTTAGAATTCAGTGCAGGTGAGAGCAGCTGTGTGGCTGCTTTAACTTCTGCTGGCTTTTGTAATGGCTATTACAAAACAGAGTAGGTCTGACCAGCTTGCCGTGCTTACCTCATCCATCCCAAAAATATCCCTGATTAGTCTTATGCTTGAGGAAGGTGGAGGAAAAGTTGGTAAAAGTATGATTGTGTTGTCTTTGTCTAAGATTTTCCTTGTATCCAAGTGCCTTCAGCTGCTTATTTAGGGAACACTTGTCTTCTGAAGTTCTGGCAATCAGAGAGAGCCTTAGAAGTATCAAAGATCTGCCTCCTGTTACTCTTGGTCTGGCTTCTAATCTTACCTGTGCTGATCTAAATCCACAATACCTCACTTAACTGATTTGTATGACGCTGTTAGAAAAACAAAGAAGATCTCTGCTGGAAGAAACTATTTTCCTATTATGTCAATTTAGAGATTTTTTTGTTGTTGTTGCTAGCCCTGAAATCAAAGTCAAAATTTCAAAAAAATGTATGTGGACTGGTGATATTAAGGAAAAAAAGAAAAAAAAAGAAAGAAAGAAAGAAAGAGTAAAGTTAACAATTTCTCTCTTTTTTTTTTGTGTGTTTTTTTTTTTGTTTTTTTTTTTTTTTTTGGCG
>JANRGV010000084.1:11882104-11903699 GCA_024734035.1 Alethe castanea
CCACGGTGTTGGGTTTGATTTATAAAATAACCAGTAATATTTGTCATGAGTAATTTCTACTGGAGTTCATGTACAAAAAATTGCTAAAAAATTCCATCAGTGAATGGATATATATATGAAAATTAAATTTCAGATATTTTTTACTCTATCTACACTTTAGCATTTGTGTGTTGTGTCAAAAGTATTTGGATTTCAAGGGCACCTGCCAAGCTACCTACTTGCAGATACTTTTCTGTTGTTTGATGGAGTCTGGATTCTAGATATTTTAGTTGTTTTGCCTCCTAGCTATCATTATTTTAAAACATCATGTTGAACCTTAAATTTTTTTTATTTCTCTTTCATGTGAAACAGATGCTAAGATCCTGTGTTGTCTTTTGCTTGTAGGTGTTGCTTTGCTTTTTTCAAGAATCCTGAACTAATAAAGTAAATATCACACCTGGTGTACAGTGTTAATCTTTCAGAAGTTTATCCTGTGCTGGAGAAAATAAATAATTAGAGATGGGTAAGGAGTGAAAGATGTGTAGGTGTAAATACTCTGTAGATTTAAACATGCTGCATGGCAACTCTAGGTCTCTTTTGAGGTAGTCATGAAAACTTAAATTGTGTGCCTCATATATTTAAGGCCTGTGAGCCTATATGATTTTATTAATGTGCTATAAATCTTATATTCACGAGCAGTGTTTACTACTGTGCAGTATATTTAAAAGAAAATTTATGCCTCACTACAGAAGGAAGGTAGGCTAGTGAAAAAATGCAAGGGTGGATCTCAAACATTTATCCAGATCTGACAAGTATTTGCAAGGAATTTGTTCCTGTAAATTTTTGCTGGGAGCAAATGGTACTCATTCTAGCCTCAATTTTAATAAAATCCATAAATACTTATTTATGCATACACAGGTGGAGCCATGGACATGTCTTTTGTCATTGTCTACACACAGGAACTTTGTGTGTGTTCACATATGGCACATTCTGGATCATAGTCTGACCTTTTAACTCTGTTTTAAAGCAGTCCATTCTTCAGTTTAGAAAAGTATCTGAAACACCTTAGTGGAGACCCTGGACACTTTCCTGAAGGAATAGTGATTGTCTTTGTAAGGCATATCTTGGCAGTTTTTGGCCACATCATTCCATTTCTTCTGGACCCTAGCATTCCCTAGGCAAAAAGGCTGGATTATTACAGTAACTCAGTGTGTGGGTTAGGATGAGCCACAGAAACTTGAGACAGGTCATTTTCCACAGAGAAGACTGATTTTATCATTTTTCGGTAAAATAGTTGTGTTTTCCTTCATTATAATACCCAGGAAAAGTCTTTCTTGTCTCTAGGGAATGGCAGAAAGTTGCTGCAGCTGTGATTGACTCCAGCAGGGAAGCTGCCTCCATGGTAGTTACTTGCCTAGTGCTGTTGAAACGGCAGTGATTATGTCACCAAGGCAGCATTTTTTATTTGTGTGGGTGCATTGCAGGTTGCACAGAAAAATACAGTTAATGTACCATGTGTAACCTTCCATGCTCCTTAAGCTTGCACTTCCACCTTGTAGTGGTTAAAATATTAGTCAGCAGTACAAAACAGGTATTCTCAATGCCTTAAGAGCTGTTTAAAGATTTTTTTTAAATGCTCTTTATGCCTTTATACTCTTCAGAATGAAATATCAGGTTCTTATGCCATTTAAAAAGAAGGCATGTGTACTTTGCTATGCAGTTTTCAATTGCATGAGGAAATAAAAGCATTCCTCATGATGGAGAGGTGTACAGAACAACTCAAGAAATTATATTGGAATATGTGAAAATTCTACACTTTGACATACTTTGTTGTCACTGAACTTACTCTTGTAGATGTGTGGTTATATAATTAGTTTCTTAATGTGTAGCTTTAGCAGTTATTTCTCTAATTATTATTGTGAGTATTTAATCTAAATAACCTCAGTAATGGGAGATATTTTACAGCTTTTTTATAGAACATTGGGGTTTTTTGGTCCTTACTGCAACCTTCAGAAACTTAAAGAAAATGTATTTGTTTCGCCATGTTCCTGTTAGAATGGCAAGTTGCTATACCAGGTGAGGAAGAAATGATTGGGTTCTACCAAGTTGTTTGAAGTACCCTGTTTTGTGTGACTGATTATGTCTGGGGGTAGTAAAATTCAATGTACAGCTACATGCTCCCTCAGGTAGCATGGAACAAGTTTGGTGTGAGCTGCTGTGACCCTGCCCTCCCTGCTCTGACTGACATTGTTTGAGCTCTGCAGTGCACACAGAGTGGCTGTTCCACTTGAAAAAAAGAATCCCCTTACCCTAACAGAGCCAGTTTTCAGCTGCTTGAGCTCCCTGAAATAGTTTTCTGTCTATTATCCCTGGTGCTAGTGGAAGAAATGGTTGGGGTAGCAGGGAATGTGGAGCTGCAGTAGCCTGGATTTGTGTTTGCTTAAATAGCTGTGGAAGTGATGCTCCCAGCCTGCTTTTCCCAAGCTCTCCTGTGCATCCTCTGGATTGTAGGAAGTGGTACAGGTTTTTCACCTGAAATGGCAAAACCATCTTCCCCTCAGGCATTTCATAGACATGAGACTTTGGAGATATATATATATATATTTTTTTTTTTAATTGGCTCGTGTTACAAATGACAATGAAGATCTTTCACGTTTGGATGAAGGCAAAATGCTCTGCCGTTTTACTGCATTCCTCTTAGTCCTTCTGGGTTATTAAAAGATTGTTCTTCTTCCTTTGACCCCTCTGACACAAGCTTTCAACCCCTGCAGCTTTTTGGACACTTGTTCTGTCACCCTTTGGATACTCTGAGGAACATGGAGGAGAATTGAGGCATGCACTAATGTGCCCTAGTACCCTAGTTTACAGATTTATTATGCTCCTGGGAGAGCAATGCCTTGATGTATCCTATTATCTTGAAATCATCCTTAACTCAATCCAGGCCAGGATAAAGCAGAAATAAAAACGTTTCTTTACAATTTTCAGAATGGAAAATGCACTTAAGTGCATTTATAAAAAGGTAGAGGTGAAGAAATAAAATAGAAGATCCCTCTTGCGGAGAGATTAAGTCAGAAAGATTCTCTCTCATGGATGCAGTCTCTCAGTTGACTGTGGCTTGAGGCACAGGGAATGCAAAAAAGGAATCATTGCAACATATACATATGTCAGGAGATCATCTCCAGCAAGTCAGCTGGATCCACAGAAGGAAACCTGCAGATTGAAGAGATGCCTTCCAGTGACCTGGAGTAACCAAGACAAATGTTTGGCATGCAGTAAAGTGGTGGGAAGCACATTTGGAGCCCCAGGAGTCTTGAATCAGTTTCCTAGCTGGATTCGGTGGACACGAGTGTGAATCCTTTCAAGCTGGATTGCTGGTGCAGTGTGGATGTTATACAGCAGGGACCAAGTCAGTGTTTTCTGACAGCATATGTGGATGACAGTGTGGCTAAAGAGCATGTGAGCTGCTGGAACAACAGCTCAGTTTGCTATCAGATGGGTCCTTTGGTATAAATACACAGGTTGAAAGCAAAGATGATTTCCTACAGGATACTGTACTTCATTCTAGGAGGCAAACATTTGATTGTCCCCCAGGCATGTTTTGGTGTGAATTCTGGTGAGTAAGAGTGATACCCAGATTCATTGTATGAGCTTCAATGGCAAGAGACTTTGCTGTCTCAGCCCAGAGGCTGTCCTATGCCTTTGGTCCATATTTAGTCTTAGGAAATGTTGGTACTGTGTGAATGAGCATTTTCCTTGGGTATCCTCATTGTCTTCATTCACAGGTAATAAAGTGTGGGCTAGAGAGGCATGAAGAGGTTGGGTATCTATTTGCACTCCACTGCTCAGCACTGTGTATTTGCTTTGTGGATATTTAAAAACAGGTGTTCATTAATGTTGTCACCTCTATTTCACCTGTTCTAACTTTTCTGACTGACTTTTGGAGCTGACTTTTTTACAGAGGGATAGGTACCTTGCTGTTAAGCTTTAGGTACTTTATTTCCATCACAGGGCAAATAGAAATTCTGCAGGAATTAAAATGTACCTTTCCTATAACCTCTGTTGAAGAAGTTTTGCTATCCACTGCACCTTCCACAAAGGTTCTTTAGGCATCTGCCTCTTCCACATTTGTGTATTAAGGATTTGTCTCTTGCCAACCATCATAATGAGGATAAAGTTTTTCCATTTCTGAGTAAAGCCACTCGAGTGGCAGCACTTGCTTTGTTACTGACATCTCATTACATTACTCACATGTAAGGATGTAAGTTACACAGCAAAACTTGCTTTACATATACTTAATTTCTTTGTGTGGCTTTAAGAGGGGTAAAAACTTAAAAACTTAATTATTTCCTGGTGGTTGTAAATATTGACTAACTTGGAGAAGTTTCAGTATATACACATAGTGGAGGAATTAGCATGAAGGCTATTTTTACCCTTTAATATGTATTTCACAGTTCTACTCTATCCTGTGCATTTAGCTATCTCTGGGATAGGAAAAAGGGATGTTTATTAGAGGGAAAGTACTGGGCACAGGAACAGCTTCATGTGCTGCTTTTTTTTCTTCCTAAGCCAATTTTTCTTTTCTTTGCTTTCTGTTAGATAGACGAGTTATATCTCAAGGCAGTGTGTATTTATTTAGAAAGTTACCTGTTTAAGGAAACAATTCATTATGTGTCGTGGAGCTGATGAGTTCAGTAGAGCCACCTTTTAATCCTTGATTCCCTGTGGATTTTCTTTCACAATACCTTTCTCCTTTAAGTCCCTAAAACTACAGTCCTTTTGAGTGAATAGGGGCTATTTTATACACCACCCTGCTTCCAATCCAATTAAAGGCTCAATAATAGACGGATTAGGGAAAGTTTACTTCTTAGTAGAAGTGCAGCTTTGGAAAAATAGTGCGTTGATAGCAAGAGGGAATGTGAAGGAAAGCGGAGAAAATTAAGGAGATAATGGTCAGTAATCTTAACTTGTCTGATGTTTGCGCTGTTCACAATATAGCAGACTCACAAAATGCCTAGAACAATGATTCAGATTCTTTAACCATTTTGTTGCTGGAGTTTGCCTGTCTCTTCAATTTTCTTCACTCTTGCTTTTGTTATCTGCATCTTGCACAAATGCCACCTAATCCTTTACTTTAAGTCCCCAGAGTAGGAGACTTTTGTAGTGTTTTCTTTTGGGGGAGGATGAGGAGAAATGCAGGAAAGCAAGGAGTTGATGACAAAGTTAAGTGTTGTATTATGAAAGTAGTTAAGTATCAAAGTTTGTACAACACGTTTCAATTAGGTTTTTAGGAGAAGTGCCATTTAAGTATCCCTGTGACAAATAAAAAACTTCCTTGAGGAGTTTTATGAGTGAAATGGTCAAGGTTGAAAACAAACCTCAAAAATGTTATGTAAACCAGAAAATACAGTATTAAAATGTTGTTTGATGCGTAATAAACACATAAAGTCCTATTATAAAAGCAGTCTTGACATAAAAGTCATGTTTCCTATTCAGTGCCTTGCCTGTCACCTCACCTTACAGGTTAGCTCCCAAACAAATGGTTTTACTGTAGAGTTAAGGAGGTGCAAATGTCTCAAAATTACACTTTGAACTGTATCCTTTGCATGTCATCTAACCACATTAAGCAGTGCCAGTGGTCAGCAAACTGATGAGACCACGCTCTTTTTCCAGAAAACTCAGTTAGGTGCTTGAACAAGGAATGCCGCTTTGTGCCATCAAACCTTTCTCCCTTTTTTCCCCTCTTTTTTAGAAGGGGGGGGAGTGGATAAATTAAGCCTTCTCCATTTTGTAGAACAACGAGTAGTCATTATTTTCAGCTACTTTGCTACCTTATTATTGCCAAGGTCTCTACAGAGCCTTTTTCTTTGCCTACCATAGTGGATTGTAGTGGGCTAAATGTTTAATGAGTCAATGCGTTAAAGGCTTCACTTTTCTTCCAATTAACCCCAAGACCACTCTGGCATTTTTGTAAATCCACAGAAGTATTTTGTGAGGCCTAAAGGGTAAGCTGCAGGCAGGCTGTGAAGAATGTAAAAAGACTAACCTGCTAACAAACACTGTGCAATGGGACAAAGAGAGTTTAATCCGTATTATGGTAAATGCTGGCTTAGTGTCCCAAAAGGGCTTTGCAGAGTGGAACAAAACAAAGAGGGCAGCACCAATAAAAATCCAGTGCTTTTATTTTTATACACAAAATTGTTGCAAAAGAAAAACTGATAATAGCATTAAGAAAAGGTTTGAATGGTGGTTTTAAATATGATACTAAACATTGCGATTGTTCACCATTTGAATACTGTTTGTTGTACATAAAGAAGCTAAAAGCAACATAGAGGCTCCAGTTGATTGAATATTCATGAAAATTGGTCAGATGAGTACCTCAATTTAAATTTGAAATGTTTGTGAATTAGTATATAGTAAGATAATATATAACCTATATGTTCATTAGTGTGTGTTTCTACAGAGAGAAACATAGGAATATATTTTATGTGAATATGGGCAAAATGCAAGGAGATTTATAAAATATGTAATAAAATGCTAAGGACTCTTATTTATCCTCCTCTTAGAAGGCAAACAAAAACCCAAGGATAGTCACTTATCTTACTCAAAATGCATTAAAGATTAAGGAAGATTTGCAGAATCTGGTATTGCATTCAAATTCTTCATATTGAAAAAGAGGCTGGCTGTGCTTATACTTCAAAAATTAGAACAAATGAGAAAATCAAGTAATTAATTTTTAATGTTTTAATACTAACTGTAATTTTGTCTCTCTAAGTATTTTGGTAAAAGGAATGCATACACTCAAATGTAAAGTAAAAAAGTGTGTAAGTATGAAAAAAGAAAAATAAATAGTATTCCAGGTGTGGAAGGAAGAGGGAAAAGAGAAGATTATTCTTAATGCTTATTTAAATGCAAGGTCATAGCTCTAACAATAAAAACATAAAGTTCTGATGCGTGCATAGCTTAGCTTAGGAAGTGTTTTTCCATTACTTTGTTAGAAATATCTAATTACTTTAATTATATCCACTTCTTCTGGTGATATGAATAAATCCCTTACATGTTAGATATGCCCCCAGCCCTGAAGTGAACTTTGATAGCAGTGATCTCATTGTGTTATCTCATAATCATCCTTTCCATATTTATTTCAATTTTGCTCCGGTCACAGGAAGGAATGAGCTTTAGTGAGTTGGAGAGCAATTTTTGATAAATGTAATTAGCAACTCTGATTAAGATAGCCTTGGATAGCTAAAGCAGATCTGCAACTGAGTATTTTGCTAAGAACAACGTATTATTATCTTTAAATACAGGGAGAGATGAGAAAGACAGAGGTGTTTGCTCCCTTCTTTGTGGGGATGGTACGGCATGGAAGTTTGCTCTGGGATAAATTCCTGGGAAAGACAGACTGGCCTGGCCTTTGGCAGTGGGCACAAAATCTGCTCAGAGGCTGCATGGAATAAATGGTGTGGTGGAGCTCCATGTGCCTCTGACACAGAAGGGATGGCAAACCACCTTTGGGGGTGAGATTTTGTGCTGAGACACTGAACAAATTCATGGTGATATTCCCCAGATAGAGAGGGCTGCCTGCTGGCAACAGATACAGGAGTTCAATGTGTAAACTCTGATAAGGCTGACATGTAATTTGTGTTACAGTTTGATTGTTAATTGTATATAAAGCAGGAGCCTTCACAGATCTTTCACTGAGAGCCCTTAATTGGGAGAAGTAAACCCATGTCATTAAGAGTATATCCTTTAAGGAGAAGGAAGGTAACTTTTTTTAAATTAAGCATTTGTTTGATTTTTGTGCTTTTGATTTTAAATAATTCTTTTTAGTATTGTGGAATTAGGCCAACAGTCTCAATTGGTTTTGCCACGAGACAAAAGTTTTTTCCAAGCATCACATGTAAAACATCTCTCTTTTTTATTTTGTGCTTTTTCTCTAATAGTTATGTTGAAGATTAATTAGAGTTAACTGCATTCACAAAATCTGTCTACTGGGATGTGTAACCAAAATATTTTAATAACTAGGATTTTGGCAATATTTGTATCTTTTCAGCAAATTACAGTCATATCCATTTGCTGCAGGTAGAAAACTGACACGAAATTTGTTGTTAAAAAAGGTAGCTTTGGACCTAAGAATGGTCTTAGAATGAAATCATGGACGTTCTCTGCTTTTAGTATGAGAGAAGTTACTTCAGTAGATGTAAGCATTTTGTGAAAGACATTGCAGAGGCACTTGGATTTGCCATTTGTATTCTTTTTGTCACTGAAGAACACAGCTATATTGGAGTACACATTTTATTATATTAGAATTTGTCTTATTTGGGGTGTTTTTTATCCCACAGATGTATAATCTTTGCAGATTCTTGGAAATTATTATGAGGCAGGACTAACCAGCTGAGTTGTTTCTTGTGCAGTGCATTCCTATACAGTGCAGTGGCAATGACAAGATATTTTCAGAGGCACATAAGCACACAGTGGTTCCTGAAACTGAGAGGAGGGTTCCACCACCCCATTAATGCCAGCATGATCTGACACAGAAAGAATCAATTTGGGGCTCTTTCTTCCTTTTTTTACAACATCCTGGGCTGCATTAAAAAAAGTTGTGACCAGAAGGTTGAGGGAGTTGATTCTCCCTGTCTGCTCTGCCCTTGTGAGACCTCACCTGGAATCCTGTTCCAGGTCTGGAGTCCTCAGCACAGGAAGCATGTGAATCTTTGGGAGCAGGTCCAGAGGGGGGCTGTGACAGTGATCAGAGAGGAGGAGAAAAACAGGCTGAGATTTGGGGCTGTTCAGCCTGGAGAAGAGAGTGTTCCAGGGAGACTTTAGAGCAGCCTTCCTGCACCTAAAGGGGGCTTAAAGAAGGAGGGGGAATGAGAGAACAAGGACTGATTTTAAATGATAAGAGGAAAGCTATAGATCAGATGCTAGGAAAAAATTCTTTACTCAGAGGATAGTGAGACACTTGAACAGGTTGCCCAGGGAAGTTGTGGATGCCCATCCCTGGAGGTGTTCAAGGCTAGGCTGGATGGAGCTCTGAGCAAACTGATCTAGTGGGAGGCATCCCTGCCAACAGTGGGATTGGAAGCAGGTGATCTTAGTCACAGAATTACAGAATCTTTCAGGTTGGAAGGAACCTCCAAGATCACCAAATCCAACCTTTGACTGGTCACCACTTTGTCAGCTGGAGCATGGCACTGACTGCTATGTCCATAAAGGTTCCAACCCAAGGCATTCTGTGTGAACCTGAGGAGTCAAGTTAGGGAACTGACCTAACAGGAAATGACCTTTTCTTACAAGGATTTTTGCAAGAGTCATTCCCTGAGCCAGCTACCTCTGGGCCCATAGGAACATTAATGGCAGCAGAAAGAAGGCAGCAGGACCAAAAAGTTCAGAGCAGGCCAT
The DNA here is from genome assembly GCA_024734035.1 of Alethe castanea. Classification (NCBI taxonomy): domain Eukaryota; kingdom Metazoa; phylum Chordata; class Aves; order Passeriformes; family Muscicapidae; genus Alethe; species Alethe castanea. The sequence goes on from JANRGV010000084.1 coordinate 11,891,483, forward strand.
GCCATTCTCGTGGCTGCCACCTGCTGTGGAGCCAGAGCCACAAACTTCACCTGTAGTCAATTGTTAACTGCTGGATAAGGATTTTAACTGAGATCCTTTAAATCTGTTGGAAACTTCAATGGAGTGTGTTGTGACAAGAATCATGAAACTGGGGAGTTCAGCCCTTTCAGAGATAAATAACCTTGTTATCAAGAACAGTGTCCTTTGGGGAGAAAATGTCCAGTGTTAAAATAGAGCAAGATACATATATATATATATATAGTATTGTCAACTGCCACTGATTTCTACTGCTGTTTTAATGTAATGTTTTTGTGGGTTTTGTAAAAAAATACACATATGTATTTGTCATTTTGGGAATGATCCTAATTACTCTTTTGGCAGTTTGACATCCTTCTGTATATATTGGATGCAACATCATTTATACATTCTCTGTGGATTGCTTTTCAAACATAGATCTTAAAGGAAGGATTCTTACTCTAGAGAATACAGGCTCATTGATATCTCAAATTGTGTCCTTATGTAGAAGTCAGTTGTTTCTTCTAACTTAATGCTGAAATGTTAAAGCTGCTCCATCCCATGTTCCTGGGCAGAAGTTGTGTCTTCTACTGCTTCCCAACCTGCTCCTTGTAGTGCACACAGGATAATAATCAGATATTACCAGTATGACACTTGCCCCTGGAAAAAGGAAAGGCATTGGTATGTAAATACTGAATTTTTACTGTGTGTGTGATAGCATCCAGAACTTCATTCCTGTAATCTTAGTGAAGGGCTATATGATCTCTATGGCTGCAGGTGCACCAGTGCTATTTAAAAACTGCTTTAATTATGCCTATTACATGTAAAAATTTTTCTTTTATGTCTAATATCTCTTGCATTTAAGCAACATGGTGCATAGATGTTTTCTCTTCTCTAGAGGATGTGTTCTTAACAGATAATACTTAGAAAGTAAGAGTTAATTTTTACTTTTTTAAATTTATGGCTTTTTAAAAATTTTTTTTATTTTAACTTTCGGATTTTTCATTTTTAAGTATTTTCAGGTCTAGTGTTCCAGTCCTTGGCCCTGCACTTTGAAGCTAGACATAACTAGTTAGTACTGCTAGAAAAGTCTTACAGGAACCCTGATTAAAGGATTTTGATAAAGTAATTAAAATACTAGTTAGGTTAATTTCTTTCTTTGACCTGTGCTTGTTGCTTCTTAGCATTATGGAATTTGGAAATCATCATGCAAGCATTATCATTCATCTAAAAACTGGAGCCAGATTTTTTTCTATTTGCTTTTGAAGAGATTCTAGTGGTAATTTTCTGAACTGTTTGTGAAGCTGCATAGTATTTTGATTTACTTTGTTTTATTTTATATTTATAGCCAAATGTCATGTTCATAAAATGCAAAATCATGCAATGTAGTGTCTCTGGAAATTCTCTTGTTGTATTCCATCCAAATTACTTTAAGCAACTCTATCTGATTGTCGTTTTCAAAAAGAACTGAATAATTACTGTCTTGAATTCCAACAATATACACAGGTTTGCTGGAGAGAGGAGTACATAAAGCACATGTTTACATGACTTCCAGAATTAATGGTCTCCTTATACAGTTTGCAAATAGCGATTTTAATTTCATGTTAATAAGATGCAGGAAAATGTGCTGAAGGACCAGTGCTTTGCTGCTTTTGTCACAGTTTCATCAAACTGATTTTGTCAGCACTGGAGCATAACCCTTGCCACATCAGTTTGAGTGCTCATTAGGCAGCCGATTTGTCTGAATCCTCATTAAATTGATTAACCCATTTACTTATGGATGATGACATGTTATGTGGTACAGGAATGGTGGTTAGAGACTGGAATCAAGACTCTCGTTGACTTTGTTAGTATTCAGTTGTTCATTTGTTCCTGCAATAAACTGCTGCATTCGAGCACTACAGCAACAGCAAGTTACATTTTGCAGAAGTGTGGCATCAGCTGAAGGGTTGAACTTACATTGTGTAAACTTGCACCTCTGTCAGTCAACTACAGACAGAAGTTTAGGAGCTTTGTAGGTTTTTAGCCTGCTTCTATTCCCTGTTTGTTTCACTTGGGTACTAGACTTTCTCATAAGAACCTAAAAGGCTCTTTTGAACATCGGGTTTAATGTAAATTAAATTACAAAAGGGAAACAAGTAGAAAACATCCTCAGTTAACACATTCAGAAGAAGGAGGTGTTGTTAAGGGATACTTAAAGCACTTTTCTGAAAGATAGCTTTCAGAAAAATGATCAAAATGGAAAAAGAAATCACTCAATGATTTAGATCAAATTCTAAACTGTATTCACAGTTTAGAAACTTGCATTTTTACAGTTTGATATGTTGATATGCCTCTAATATTTTAAGGTGCTGACTGTGTGCAGGTTTTGGATGCCAGTCACTATTTTGGTGGTCATATGTGAAACTAGAAAAGAAAATTTAAGCATGCAGGGTTTAACAAATATTTTGTTTGAATTCAGTGACTCTGCTTTTGAGTGGATAACTCATCTGTGTAATTTTGAGTCGAGATTGAATTCAGTTTGGGATAGCTCAAGAAACAGTGGAGTATTTCAGACTTTGTGAAGATGAAGAAGCCTGGATTCTTGAGCAGCCAAATAATTTATTTTGGTGAGAATTGCATTTGCTGTTCCAGGGCTGAATGTGCCATGAACACAAAGTGGTGTGAAGATGCCCTATCCTTTGGTGAAGCAGAATGCTTGTTGTATTACAGGGGTGCAAAACAAGCCTCCTCCTAGGCTGTGGCAGTGCCACAGTTTGCAAACACTGGCCAGACATCTTCCTCTCTAAATGCAGGACCAGAAGCAACAGTTGGCTGCATGTTGGCCAAACTACAAGGAAATAAAACCCAATACACTTTTAAAGATGAAAGAAGAAATTTGCAACATGAAACTAGAAGCTATATATGGTAGTGAGTCAGGCTAAAACCATTCCATCTCCTTCACCCTTGCATTATTGTCCTTCTCCCTGTCCTAGGTGGCTTTCTATCTGAATACCTGCTGAACTCCAGATTTTCCCCATGGCCTCAAACAGTCCTTGGAGAAAGGAGGGATTGGGGTAGCAGTAGGAAGTGACTGGTGTTGGATAAAATGAGGTGTAACGTTTGCAGGGCAGCCACTTGCAAAAATCCTTGTGAAACTGCAGATTGAATGGAAGGTGGTAGAGCAGGAGAGGGGAATTGTGTTGGAATGGTTTGGGAAATAAGGCAAACTTTTAAGGACAAGAGAGTTGGGAAAAAAGGTAGGCCATTGAGGTAACTGTAGAAGTGATTTTACAACTTACTATGAGCTAACTAGAGCTGTGTTTGTTCTTTGCTTTAAAGTAAAGGGTAGTCATAACTTCATTTTAAAAATCATTAGTGTGCATTTATATATACCCTGTAACACTGTTGTAAGCTTTTTTGATAATAAAAGATACTGTTTCCCCTGTTCAATCTTCTTGGCCTCAAGTTAGGATTGATGGTCTTCTTAGGCTTCTTGTAAGGTTAAAACTAAGTTAATAATAAGTTTCTGTAGAATTGAAATGAGACTGTCGTAACAACTGCAGAGTATTTGTGATTGTATTTGTTTATTTGGATATGCAGTTTTACTGAGTCAGTCAGACCAGTCTTGTTTCATTGAGAAGGTGAACTAAGTGCAGGAGGTCTTGCATCCTTCTATGAAAGAGATTGCTGTCAGTGAATTAAACAGAGCTAGAATTTCACCCACCCTTTTATTATTTTTGAAGGAAAGCTCCAAACGCATCATATTTGGGAACTTTATACTAAATGGGCTCTTTTAGAAATGTCATTTATTTTAGTTTACTAATATGTGCCTGTATTTGGGGAGAGTTTACAGAAACAAGTACTTTGAATCTTATTTCAATTCTGAAGAATAATAGAATATTTTCTAATTACATATGGAACAGATAATGTTCAAACAGGAGGCTGGTGATCAGAGTTAAATTACTGGGCTCTAAATTTTTCTACATCCACCTCTTTTGCTTCTTCACTTGCTCTGACAGTTACAGACCGTTTCTCTAATAGGGCTTGCATTTGAAGATAAGCCTGCATGTAAACAAATTAACTTTTCTTAAATGGAGAGCCATTTCATCTGCAATAATATACCAATTCATAAACTATCAGAAGCATATTTTTAAAAAAAGAAAAAGATAAATGACCCATTGTATAACACTTACTATTAGGCAGACTAGATGTCCCTGTGTTCTGGGAGATAAGGCTCTTGTATTATTACACCCTAATAAAATGAGTTAATGTTTTAGTATCAGAGATAAAAGGACAGTTGGATATATTTAATAACCAAACTGAGAAACACTTAATTTTAGTTGTCTGTAGCAATATAACACAAATTCCCCTGTAAAACAAATTGCACTTTTGGAATATACTTTAATGTGCATTCGACAAAGGAGAAAATGAGGTGATTGAAGTTCAATTTGTAGCATGTTATTAACCATTTCCGCTTGACTAGATGCGTAAAAGGATAATGGATGAGGGTTTTATTATTGCCTTTCTGCTAAAATGAAGTGGTGTAAAAGATAAGGTGATGAGATTAATGAACATAAGGAAAAGGCGTAATCAATCAAACTCCAACAGGGTGATGAGATGACAGTACTTAAGATTTGCAAGGATACATTTTTTTAAAAGTGGATTTTATCAACACAGACATTTTGTTTGGGTGGAATGCTAAGAAGCAGGTACTTGCCAATTTTAGTTATTTTTTGGTGTGTTCAATTACTACTGTATGTTTGAAGCCTCAACAATTAATGTAATAAATTAAAGCTGTTGTCTGTTGTTAAAGTTAAAATTCACATTAAAACCCCCTATATGGTTATTAAAGGAGGATAAGCAAATGCAACTTCTATCAAGCAGGAAGAATGTTTTATTGATCAGTTTATCAGTTCTTCACTGGTGGAGGACTCCTAGATGTGTCTGGATGAGTTATTTTTAGTCTGTACTGCCTCAAGTTTTGCATTGTAGTCATTTCAGCATTTCAATCATTGCTTTTCATGTGCTTATGGAAGAGTGAGAAATGCTTTCTTTGCCCTGTAATATGTTTTCAAACATGAAACTCCACAAGATTTCAACTTCCAACTCCTCAAATAGAAAATTGATTATCTTGTAGCAATAAATCTACTGAAGTTTCTGGCTGTAAATGTGTTCTTCTTTGTAGGGTGAGATATATTATACTCCAGATCTCAAATCTTCTTTCCTCTAACACATATCTTAAAATTGATTATCTATAATGCTAACATGTTATGGGAAGAATTGATTACAGGTGTTTTACTTGTACTTCAGATAGACAAAACCCTAAAGGTAGATCTTCTGCCATAAAATATTTTTTTCTTTAAGAAAAGAATGAACATTGAGTTCCACACCAAAAATCACTTAAGAACTGCAAATGCCACTGGAAAACCATTTTTTCTAATCCCTCCAATTTTCTGCTCCTTTTAAAAGATTATTCATCTTTTTCAAAATGTGGAGCTGACTAGGAGGGGAGCTGCTATCCAGTTAGGGTCTTTTCCCTACTTGAAAAAGATTTAAGAATGGCTCCCACATCATTCTTTCAAATGTGGTGAATTTATTTGATAAGGGTTGCCTATTAAAAGGCTACCTTAAGTTAGTTTTGTAAAACATGCATGAGGAGGATAAGTTGCTGTATTTTTGCAAGAAACTTAGTTCTTGCCAGCACTTAGGCCAGGATGGATAGGATATTGCTATGGGGTTAGGATTTTCTAAAGAGAAGCAGTTGGAAATACTTTTCCCTCTTGACTTAGCATTTATGAAACACTGTTAGATACTGGCTGGAAACTGGGGCTTTGTCAATACTCCCACATTAGACTTGGCTCTTAGGAAAACTTCCAGTTGTACATAAGAACATTGTGGGTTTGAAAAATAAATGCATAACACAGACTAGATTAAAATTCTTCACAAGAGCTAATATTTTCACATAGACTTGCTGCCCTCTCTCCTCCTGTCATCTGCAGAATTCTTTGATAGACTTATTTTTTATTGGGCTCTCAGGAGTAGCAAGTTTTAGATTTAATACCCCAGGGGGAATGGCAAGGCAAATCATGTTGTTGGATCAATTGTTCAGCTATCCCCAGACTGCTGTCTGTGTATCTGTTACACTTGAATCACATTTTCAAGCCTTTCTTATCAATCATTTGGACTAGAAATGCAGTTTAATTTTCTGTTGCATTTTCAAGCTGAAGTAAGGGTTGTGTTCTTGTTCTGTTCCCCTAGAATCATAAATGTGGTTGCAGACTTCACATTAGCTGTGCCCCTGGTTTGCTTAATCTTGGAAAAGGGTCTTTGCTTGCAGGAATGCTTTAAAGCTGAATTTATATTTCTTTAGTTTAGCATGCACTATGATGAATATCAGCAGTTTTTGTATAAAACCTCCTCTTCACATGGCTTTTTTTTTTCTTTAAAAACATGGGGTAAATTTTAATTGGACACATTATTTCTGAGTGATCTTAAGGGGTTCTCCCTTACAGGCCATAATGAAACCTTGGTCAGTGACTGATTTCAGTCAATTCTTTCTTCTGAGAAATTAATCTACTTTTGCAGGAATATAAGACAAATGTAAGAATACAGATACAAAATATGAAGTATACTCACGTGGGACTTTGTTATAAAAAAGAGCACATAGGAGACATGTCCTTTGATAGCTAAGAACAATTCCTCTGTTTTGTTGTCATATCTGTATTTGGCTTTGGTTTACAGTAAATGAACTTGCAGTGAGTGGAGAAGGGCTTGAGCAGAGAAGGGTTTTATAGCAGTTCTGTGCTATCTTCTTTCCCAGCCTCTGAGGGCAAGAAGGAAGATTTGTTCAGTATTACATACAGTCCTGGGCATCCCAAATGAGGCAAATGTATGTCAGCCCCTGCAGCTGCCCCACTTTACTTGAAGGGGATTTGGTTCCTGCAGCACTTGAGAGTCTCTGCAGCACAAAGGTGGCATTAAGCCATTTTTGCATCCACAACCCTTTGCAAGGGGCACCTTCTGTGCCACATCTCTCATGGAACACAGCACAGAATCTTCTAATGTGAATGGCTGGCTTGGCAGCTCTGTTCTCTGACTTTTCTCCTTGCCTTTGAGAGGCACATCTGTTCTTCTATGTATGGGCTTGCTTCCCATTAATGAGCTGATCAGATGCAGTCTTTCTTGATGACTGGTATTCTAGCTTCCTGCCAGATGTGTGGGGGAGTTTTTGTTTTTGTTTTGTTTCTGATGAAGGGATATGAAGGTCAGCTTATAGGTCACTGATTAAAAAAAAAAAAATCCTTCTTTTTTGTGCATTGAAACTTATTTTTTCATTGCCCATTTGCTTTCTGCTCCTCCTTCTGCAAGATCAGATGGAAACAGCAGACACTGGACAGCTGCCAGTGTTGCAGGTGTAGTGGTTCCTTCTTGGTTGTAGTTGCTGCTTCCACTTGCACGTGTTCTGACTGGAGAGACCTTTGCTGATACACAGAGAAGCAGCCCATGGGAGAAGTCATATCCTGAAAGTGGTGAAATAGGCAGGTGCAGGGCACAGAGTGGAAATCTGACATGACTGTTCTCATTTGCTGTTCCAAATACAAATTTGGAGAGACATTTACAGCAAACATGAGTCTTATTTTTCTAAAACAGAGTCTCCCCAGGCCAGTGATCACAGCACCAGCCTGACAGAGCTCAGAAAGTGTTTGGACAACACTCTGAGGCACAGGGTGTGACTCTTGGGGAAATCTTGTGCAGGGCTGGGAATTGGACTTCAGTGGTTCTTGTGGGTCTCTTTCAACTCAAGATATTTTATGATTAAAAAATAAAAATTCAATGCCTAAATACCTTTAAGAGACAGCAAAACAAAGATGGCTTCTGTGTTGTTTTCTGTGCCCTGCCTTTGAGATTCTTGCTCCTGTTTCTTACATTTCACCATACATAGTAAGTCATACTGCTGTGGCTATGAACTGCTGTGAGTCTGGCAATTGTCCTAATTTTCAGACTCTGTACCTATTAGAGATCAGCCTCCTAGCCCTAAAGACTATCCTCCAAGACTTTTCTGCACTAGGGATTTTATAAAAGGAGAGACCAACCCGACTTTAAACCTAAAAACACTTTAAACTTAAGAGAAACCCAGATCTAGAACCTTTTTGTCATTATATATATATATAAAATCTCTGCTTGATTCCTTTTCACTATTTTTCTGGCACTTCCATCTTTTAACTCCTTTTTAGGAGTTGTTTTGAAATCCTTTTTTAAAATTGCAGTAGCGTTACAAATCATGGCATGATTTTGAGCCACTAGTCCTATATTGTCTTACTTCTACTGGGAAATTTTCTGTATGATTTATGATTTATATTTTCAAAATATTGGTCATGATCATACGTAACACCTCAAAAACATACTTTTTTTTTCCTTAATGGGACTACCAGATTCTAGGGAGTGTGCTAAAAACTTTTGAGTTTAAGATTTGAAAGTGTTTTTATTTTATAAAACCTCCTTTCCAATAATAAAACATTTACATAATGAATCCAATCTGAATTTGTGTTTCCTTTTTTTTTTTGTTAACTCACAAGTAGACAGGAAGAGAAATTAATTGATCACTTTTTGCAGAGTGAAAATTTGGAACATCTTAAGCTTCCTGTTCTTTGTCTTTTAGTTTTTTGCATTAATGAACTTGAATGTCAGCTAACTGTCAAGGTAGGAACAGTTGTGATAGAAAGTTATGCACCAAAATAAGAGAGTTGTGAAGGACTTTTTAAAGCCATCTAGACACCTGCTTCTCAGCTGGATAGATAAAATGATGGCAAAGGGAATTTTCCCACATAGTTTTCCAAAATTCTGTCTCACACAGGGTAATGATCATGTAATGCACCCCTGCACCATTCATTACTGGAGAGTATTAATATTGGTAATATTTTATTTCAGCATTTTTCATGCAAATTCCACTATTTAATATCAGCAGCTTCTTTTGACAGCTTCTACACAGTGAGAAATCATTTAATGGAATTCTGCTCACTGATGCTTAAGCTCTCTTCTTGAGCTTTTGCAGGTAATGTCATTTTTTCAATGTATACAAAATGAAATCAAAACAAGCTTTTTTAGTATTTGTACTGTGTCTGTTTAACTGGTGGAATTCACTGACATGTGAAATCATGAAGTTGTGTGATTTAATGCAGTCCACAAAGACTATGCTGAGTTATTCCTAAATGATTGAAAGATTCTTGGTTATGATTTGTTGTCTGCATTGTTTTACATACCAGGTGTGTGAAGTCTGTATATGTAGAAATGTTAGTGCATAAACAGGTAACCCTGGTAGGGGAAAAAATGTTGCCCTTCTCCAGGTGATGTAAACATCTATATGAACCATTTATATCTACCTCTTGAGGAACAGATCCAACTAGCTCTTAAATCAGAATGTAACTAAATCAAGATATCAGCCAACTCCTACAAGAATCTGTGAATTCCTGCAATTCTGGCTGCTTTTCATCGTAAATATGCCTGTTGTCATATTTTCCAAACACAGGTATGACTTTATGTCCTTAACCTTGCAGGGCTTGGACAGTCACCCAAACCTATATTAATTTTCTTCTTTTTGAACTTCCACTATCTGAGGCTGCATAATTTACCTTGCATAACTGTCTTTAGCAATCAGATGTTCCTGTTCTCTGGGTTAATTAAATGTTTTCTGATAGTGGTAATGAGCCCCTGCTCTCTAAAAGCCAGCAGGGTTAATCAAAAAGGAAAAAAAAATGTTTATGAGACAGTTGAAGGGAGTAAGAAAGTTGGCACTAAATTTGCTAACATTGTATGCAGATTTATTAGTCTATGTGAGATGTTTAGAACCAAAAAGTAGTCAAATCAGAAAAGTTCTGAAATACAGGCTCCCTCAGTAATTTTATTTCTAAGTTAGATTGGGATAATCAGGAAGAAGGTTACCTGTAGTTAGTAGAAGACCACTTTCAGAAAATTTACATTGCGTGCTTTTTTTTCACACTGAAATACAGCTTAAGTGACAGGATAAAGGGAGAATATATAGTTGTGCATTCCTCTATTTTAATAATCTGGGAAATATTTTTCACACCATCACAAATTTACTTATCTGTGATCTGGGACAGACTTTATTCTTATTATTCTTATTATTCTTATTATTCTTATTATTCTTATTATTTCCAAGCACATAATGTGTTTATTTGTTTATTGTGGAGAGAGAAATGATTTCAAAACTGAATGGATCTAGAAACAGAACTAAATCTCAACAAAAGATCAAACTATTTACAGGTCCAGAGGCCTTAAGGTATTTGAAGCTAATATAAACAGCATAATGTGAAATAGGAATTTCAGTTTTTAGTATATCTGTCTGTCCCCAGCAGCTTCAGATAAAATAATTCTATCCTTCTTGAGCACATCAATTTGCTAGTCTGTGGTTCATGTATCAAAGAGCATTCTGTGAAAATATCAATATCATTGGTTAATATAAATGAAATTAATTTTTAAAGCTGGGCTAAAGGTTGACATCTGAAAAATTGCATTACTTTGCAGAAGAGAAATTTCTGTCTTCCAGTGAAATTTCAGGTCATAAGGGCAAGTAATTTTCACAATCTTCAATGGGAACCAGTGAAATATGAACTTCATTGTCACCTAGCCCCAAAGCGATAAGATAAAATGAGCTGATACATCATTTGCTGTGGTTTTATCATCTCCTTCAGTAATTGGAAGAGAAAACATAAGAGTCCTTTACCACCCCCCTCCCCAGTCCCTTCACCACCCACACCCAGGCATAAGACATTTTGCTCTGATCAATACAAAGGTCACCGAGTATTTATTTATTTATTTAATTTTTTTTTATGCCGGGTGAAACTGTCTAGTGGAACATTAAAGTAATGAATATGTTTAATTGAGTTTGTCACCCATGAAAATGCTGAACAGGATTGTGTAACAGACTATGCATGCTCACAGGGGGACTGGTTGGGAGGCTGCTGCTCCTTGCCTGTGGATTTCAGTGGCTGATTTTTTAAATGTCTGAGATTTAAAGCCAGCATCTTATTTGTTGTTTCTTTGAGAAATGTAAAATAAACTGATAAACAACTGTTTATTGAAGAGCATGTTGATATTTAAGATTATTAGTAGTCTGATCTGATTCCCTGTTAATTCAGGTGTATTTAGATATATTTAAACAAAGAGCAGGGTAAGACCCTTTCACTGTGAATCTGCAGCCAGGAACTAACAATACCTGGACAGTAGAATCCAAGGATCCTCAGTTGCAAGGCTGAGGTTAAGGTAGAAATCCAGGTTTCTTGTGAGCTGAGTGTCAGATTTTGAAGCCTCTAAGTTCTAAAGCCTGTAACTTTGCCTTCCTGAGTAAAAATGACCCCAAATGACCTGCAATGCTGCTAGAATGTATTTATAAATTTTATCTCTCAACTGTAATCAAGTTAGAATGTAAATTAAATGCTCTATATTTTTATTCAGTGCTTTGTTGGATTTTTTCGTTTGTCTTGCATTATAACTTGTTTAAAATTAAACAAATGTGCATCAGTTTTAAAATAAGCTATTTAGCTTTTATTTTGCTCATGTTAGTTAAGTTGGCTGGCATATTAAAGTAATATAATTATTCAATTACTGTTTCAGTTCTATAATCCATTTGCAGACTTAATTACTTCTGGCCTATTCACATTTTCAAGATCAATAGTACTTTTCTCTAAAATAAAATAAAATATATGATAGCTGATTGGCTTGCTTAACAGGTAAAGTAAAATGTTCATTTAGTCTTCAGTAAAATATTGCTTTTCTAATTCAGGAGGCAGCTGTAGTGATGGGGGTGTGTTTTAAACTATTGCATAAAGTCTTTTACAATAGGCATAGTTTATAATCAACATTCAAGGAGGGTTTTGAAGAAAAGGTAGAATGGGGCATTTGCATTAAAAACTAAAATGACAGAATAGCTTCAAAGTAAATGAGCATTTTAGTGTTGGGAAATTATTTGATATATGACTGTAAATGTTGAGCTCTTTTTTATGTATGATCTTAATTTGTAGTCAGCACTGTGCTACCTGAGTTTTCATGCAACTCTGATTTTAGAATCTACTCTAAGCAGAATTTGAAGCTGGCTGTTCTTTACTCACTCATTTCTTGGGGAGTTTCCTGCAGCTGTGCAGTGTCAGGGCCATCAGCATGAGTACAGTGACTGAGTACAGGTTTAGACCTTCATTTTTAATAC
>JANRGV010000084.1:11914342-11946849 GCA_024734035.1 Alethe castanea
ACAGATAAGGTAAGAAGATGCTGTGTGAGGGACTGACTGGGTTAGGTGGCTGGGTAAGGGACAGCTTGGGGTTAGCCTGTCATGCAGAAAGGAGAGCAGGAGTCAGTGCTGTGTGGAGTTGCCTGAGAGAAGGCACAAGAAGTTTTTAATAAAGGACTGGTAATGGTGCCAGTTGTGTCTGTCTTGACACAATTACTACAGGGGGTGTTTTCAGAAATGCTTAGGTAACTTTTGGAAATTATACATGTGCAATCTGGTACTGCCTTTAGAGGCATCCCTACTGTAAAAGATGATCTCCTGGTGTTGATTACAACTTCCTGAGACTCTGAATTACATGATGCTGTTGTGAAACATCTGAGTGAGTATTAAGATTGACTACAGGAGTTTTAGTGAGATTGGATGAACAACCAGGAAGGGGGATGAAATTAAGATTTCCATAGGATGTGTTTAAAGAATTAGACAGGAAAATGTTTGAGTGTTTCTATCTTCACTGGAAATTCCTGTATTCCCCGTATTTCATTACAGCTGTGAAAGCCAAGTTTCATGCTACTTGGTGCTCTACCTTGCAAGTGTTTGTGAAATACATGGCTAAATGCAGAATACAATTTCTACATGCAGAAGTGCAACATTTTAGCCTCCTATTGCTTGAATGTGTTTGGTTGGCACTCTTTGTGCATGGAAGAGCCTGAATAAAGTGGAACACATAATTGTGCTCCTGTAGTTATTAGCTAGTAGGGGGCACAAAGGAAGCAGAAGGGTTTGTTCCTCTTACAGATGAAAAAATTGTGACACTTAGAACCATTGAGCTGATTACAAGAAATTACTTCTCCTTGCTTCTTGTGTGGAAAGAATGAATGCAGGTATTGATGCTGCTGTCCTAAGATTATTGTTAATCTTAGCTGGAAGGACTCTGTTGCAGAGAGAACTAACAGGAGCTGGCTTTGAAAAGAACTCTTGCTGGCTGGTATCACTTCAGCAGAGAAAGCTGAAGCATATGTGTGGTCACAACCAATCTGTGTCAATATCCTGGGAAAGCCTCGGATCAATGATCAAAGCACAAAACCAGTGCTCCTCTGTGGAATAACCTTTGCTTGAACTTCGCAGATTTTGATTTCAAGAGGTGATATGTTGCATAAAATTCAATTTCCTAGCTCTCCCTATCCATTTATTTCAGCAATGCAGATTAAAAATCATTTGGAGGTTTGCTAGTTTCTCTCTACCACTCTGGCATTATTTACTAATTATCTCAGGATGGGTACCTTTAGATGATTAACCGCATTAAATATTCTGCACTAAAGAAACTTGAGTGTATTTTAATTCTGTGAAAGTACCACTAGGTACTTTTAAAGTACTACATAGGCATGACCATTACCTCAGTTCTTAATTTACGTTATTGGTGCAAAAAATCCTGTTAGTTTTCTTAATACCACAGGAAAAGCAAACCTGGATAGCCTGGCAGTATTTGCCAGCACTTGTTCCTTCTGGTTTGAGAGCTAACCTGTTGCAATAAATTTATTTCTCATTATATTTATAATGGCATTATTTTAACCCATGTTACACTTTGCATGTTTTTTTCCTTTTTCTACTGTAGTTTACTGATCGTTTTCAGAATTTGGTTTTTTTGGTTAGTACCATATATGCAGATTTCAAGATCATCTGAAATCCTCTTGCTGTCCTACAAACAGCTGAGTAGCCTTCTCAGTGTCAGCTGGAATTTTACTTCTGCTCCTTCTATGCCAGGCCATTAATGAGATTATTGACTGGTATTAAGAGCAGGGTAGACTCCATTACCATGTCCTCCTAGTCTGACAGTGAACTATTGATAACTGCTCTTGGAATATGGATTTCCAGCTTGGCTACTCCCACATTATTGTAACCCAATCTCATCTCCATTCTCTAGTTTGCTTGTAGGAATGTCATGGGAGACTGGAGCAGTCTCAGAGGTCTTTCTCAAAAGTAAAGCAACACCTTGCCACTTTTTCTTTCACCATCCACTTCTGCAGCTTCTTTTTGTAAAGAAAATTAGATTGACTTAATGTAATTGATTTTTTTTCCACAATTTTTAACCAAGCTACAGTCACTAGTATAGAGCTATGTACTGTTCTTCATGCCATTTCCTCTGCTGCTTTTTCTTTTTTTGTGTGCTTTGGGTTGCTTTTGATGTTTTGTTCAAAAAGAGATGCTAGGAGACCATAATATTAAAGAAAACATTAGTAGACTCCAATTACACTGTTCTAGATTGTCCAGATTGACAGATGGATGCTAATTGGTGAAATTCTGTGATATGAGATACAGCTGTGGCATCTATTGTAAAACTGGGGGAATGGTACTGAATATCTGAATTTGTATCTCATATAGGTATGTTTGGCAAATTGTGATCCTCATAGTGTAAAACAGCTGAATTTTAGGTACAGAAATGCTGTTTCAGCAAGTTAACTTTTATTGTAAAACTCATTATCATCACATAATTTTAGACAGTTCTTCTTTAAATCAAGCTTCATGTTTAAAGTCTCAAAAGTTACTGGTATAAAGTTGCTGCCAAACTGTCAACATGGCCTTTGTGTAGGAGAAATTTCATGTCATAGTAGCCGCAAAGAGAGCAATGATGGGCAAAATTCAGAATCAAGTACCTAGAAATTCAGATTTTTAATAATCAACTCCATGTCTGATGTAGTAAAATGTTTAATGTATTTAGGATGCAGATATTTGGTTTTCATGAAAGATTTGGTTTTGTGTAAAATTGTGCTAAGACCCATAACAGGAAAATACTTCCCTGAGTTTTTTAAAAAAATAAAGAAAATATATTCTATATTGAGTCAGATCTGTGCATGGTAACCTGTGGGAATTGAATAGTTAAAAATTCAGTCATCTGGATGTGTGGATCAGAAAGGTCCATCTGTGATCTGCTTCTTTTATAGCCAGCCATGTTTGTATTGAAAGTGAAGCAAATAGTTTCAATGTCTGCTCTGAACTCCTTGTGTAGGTGTTTAAATAACAGATTTAGAGTACGTTATGCACCAAGTCCAAAAGAGAAAGAATGTAGTTGTACATGCAACTCCTTCCTTTTTTTCTGTTAAATTGACCATATATATATACCAGATAATTCAGGTTAATATATAACCATTGAATACTTTTACGTAGATTCTAAGTTAAAATTAAAATAATGTGTTTTATATATATACGTATGTAAATAGAGTAACAGGATTTAAAGTACTTTAAAGATGCGAGTTTTAATAAAATGAGGTATTGACTCCATAAAATCTATTTGTTGATCAATAATGAATCAGCTCTTAATTGTGGCTATCATATGTTTAATTAATCTACTAAATAAATATCTGTACTTTTTATAATTCTCTTTGCTGAATTGTGAATTACTGGGAAGTTTAATATTTTTCTCAAACTAGAAAATGTTTGAAGTAGAATCACTTAGACCCTTAACAGAGTGGTTAGACATTGACAAAATTAATTTCTTTGTTAATTACCTTCAGAATTCTAATGGAAACATGCCAAAGTATTTTTCTTAAAAGTTGGCAGAACTTTGGGCAGTGTCTTGAGACAATTTCTTAGTTGATAATTTCTTCATGAGAAATAATACACCTATAGCAAATGAAGGGAAACTCATGGGTAGTTAGAAATTACACTTCCCAACAGTCTTGAAAATAATCTCATTGAGGTTTGATGAAAAAATGAAATTTGAGTTAATTTAATAGATTAGTATATATTTCTTGAATGCCATTTAAGTCCCTAACAGAAGAAATGTGTGGCAATATGAGTAGAAGCCCAGACTTCTAATACGCATTTTTATTATTCTGTTTGACAGGTTATATATAGGCTTAATATTGCTTAATATAATTGTGAAGTAATTTAGTTTGAAAATTTGGTATCTTATAAATGTTTTAATAGGATTAGGGATCTGTCATTGTTTCTAGACACCTCATATCATATAACTCTGCTTTAAAGTGCACCACTTATTTTCTAAACAAAAGAAAAAATAGCATTTAATTGCATTAATGAAACAAAGTATCTGGTATTCATTTTTTTGTGCATGGTGACCTATATGAAAAGAAATTACCACTGTTAAACTGACATCTTGTTGATACTGCATTTTTGTAAAAAAGTATTTGCAGTGAATTTTCCTTAGGAATCATTGTTTTCGTGTGCTATAGTGAAATTTTAGTTAGTGAAAAATTGTACTTTAGTTATATGCAGAATTTAATACATATTTTAATAAGAATCTTGGTATGGCAATTTTTTTTTAAAGTAAATACTGTGTGTTAGATTTATGTTGCTATTGTCTGTGAGCTCCTTCATCAGTTGCAGTGAAAAGTATGGCAGAATGACTGAAGTATTGCTTCCCATAAGGATGTCTTGTTTCTACCTTGTAGAAATAGTGAATTCCTGCAGGAAAATTTCAGAAAGTAATTTCCAAACACAAGTTCTAAAACAAGAGTTTCAACAAATCCTAGAGATGTTTTGGCTTTTTCTGTGAAATTTAAGCAAAAGAAATGTGGGGCAGTTTTACCATTTCTGTACCTGTGTTGAGTGTGGAAAATTTCATAAGGTACTCACTCAGCAGAGTTAGAGAAAGAATGGAGGCAACCAAAATTTTTAGTTGGAAGGGAAAACCTCCACAGAGGATGTATCTAAAGTGACTAGAATCCTTTAGCTTGCAAAAAGTGAGGAAGAATGTGATGATCATGTAAGTCTATAGTACCTGGAAGGGTGCATAGAAGAGCAAATAAGGAACTAACATTTACTGGGTTTCACAAAATGAGCATTGGATCCACCCTCTGGAACTGCCAGGGAGCAGTTCTAGGACAGCCAAAGGAAAACCTGTGCAGACAAAACTACAGTGTGAAACCCACGCTTAATGATTTTACAAATCAGAAGCATGAATTAGCTCAATACCATTGAAGTATTGAAAGCTGACAGAATATCCATGCAAAGGCTGTATTTGCCCTGTGTTAGTCCAGTCCTTGTCACTGTTCCAGGTGAGATATTAAAGGATCCTTTATTCTGGCCTGTCATGTGTGATCCTGCATCTTCCTGTGATGTTTGTGTGAAAACATTAACTCCTTCCTCCTGCCATTCAAAACAAGCAGAAAGTGTATTTATTGATTTTTTTTTTTTAAAAAAAACAAAACATTTTTGTGTCCAGGAAGTTTTTATTTTTGGAGTTGCACACCTGGGTCAGCATCTGCTGTCTTGGTGTCAGTCTGTGCATGTGATTTGAAGATTTTAAGAAAAAAGAAGACCCCACAAATAGAGCTGGGAAGGACTCTTAAGGACTGCAGTTGCCAAATACATGAAGAATATTCATTAACTTTATAAAAATTAATACTTTGTGATCGGTTGCTTTTTGCTGGTTTTAGGAAAAACTGTTTTCCTTCAACTAATGTTATCATTTTCACCTGTATAAAGCCATTGAAAATGGGATCTAAATACAACTCATTTCCAATGGCCACATGCATCTGTTTGCGCTTCCTTTTTCTGTAGGTAAATGCTAGCACATGGCCAAGAGAAGAAAATCACATAGCAAGGAAGCTTCTTTTGTACAAATATATCATAATGGTGACAGTGAAAAACTTTCTGAAAACTCGTTTCTGGAGTAATGAGAAGCTTTATGAAAAAGTTTCTAATAATCATACTAGTAGAAATTACTGATAATTTTGAAGTTTCCAGCATATTGTTTCTGTGTAACCTAATGAAAACAATGTGTTCTAGAAAGCCAAATGCTTTCTGATCTTGAAAGAAACTAATGAATAGCTGTACAGATACATATTTAAAGAAGAAATAAAAGCATTGGTAATATATGTAATGAGCTTGTATTTTAAGTGTTCAGAACCAGGGTATGGTTTCATATTTGTGGTACGTGCTGCTGTCAAATTAATAGTCCTGTGTCTCTGCTTTTCCTTTGCTGGTGATGGTAAAAACTGTAGCAACCTCAGTGTTACTTTATTTATTTA
Source organism: Alethe castanea (assembly GCA_024734035.1). NCBI lineage: Eukaryota > Metazoa > Chordata > Aves > Passeriformes > Muscicapidae > Alethe > Alethe castanea. The sequence continues at coordinate 11,920,309 of JANRGV010000084.1, forward strand.
CAAACTTTATTTTTTACAGCGTTTATCCTTGCTACATTCTTGTTCTTTCACTTATGCGGTGATACAGTTTCAAATCTCTTTTTTATCAGCTACTTGTCGAGCATTTGGTACAGAAGCACTTTTTTACCCTAGTTAATTAGGGGGGCTGTAAACAAAAAGATGTACAATTCAAAGGCAAGCAGTGTTTCACACAAGGATGGAGGTGATAATAGCTTAATTCCTGCTTGATCTTTCCTGTCTTTGCCCTGGCTACTTCGGCTCGACCTTGCCCGCAATCTGATGACCTCCTGGCTGCACTCAGCCCCTTGGAAAGCTGCTCATGCCATAGCTGGCCCTGAGGGGCTATCTGGGAGACCACTGAGCCATTGACCCATGTCAGGGCTGCATTTCAGATCTGATCTGCTGAGCTTCTGGAGTGGCTGCATCCTCCACCCATGGTAGACAAAGCCACTGGAGCAGTCTGATTTTTTTTTTTTTTTTTTTTCCCTACTTCTCAAGTGGCCTGCAGCTTGCACTTGCTGTGTGGAAGACCAATTTTACACCACTCATTTGCTATGGAATACACTTCCTGAAGCAATTACGTGTATTGATCCTTTCTTTACAAAGGAAGTAAATTCTCCAATTTAGTGGCTCAATTTTTCTAAATCCGTCAAATTGCCAGGTTTATTGGGTGTATTTAAGTCTCAACATCAAGTTCCACAACAAAAAAAAAAACAAAACCCAATCAACCTATCTTTAAAATATAGGGCAGAAATATGTGTGTTACATCTTTATGGGTTTTTTCTATTAAGTGTTATACCTGGACATTGCAGAAATTTTTATAGAAGTGTGTAAATAAGGTTCTAATCGCATTAACTTAAATTTATGTATTACCTACTGTGTATTTTATAAAATTCATGACAACTTAGGAAGTTGCAGGTCTGTTTGCAAAACAAGGAAACAATCTACTTATCCAGGAGAGAATCCTTATGGGTTTGAGTGTAATTTTTCTTCTTAGCACATTATGTTCAGTTTTGCACTAAATGTATTATTTTCTGCTTAATAATATTTTTGTTAAGCCATTAATATTAATTTGTTTTTCTGAGAAGACTTAGAAATCCCAGTTCCTGTGCTGTTTCTCCTCAGCCATTGTATAGGTGCCAGAACAGGCCAGCCAGGGAGATGTTAATGCTGAGGTTCAGTCCTGTTCAGCACAGACTTGGAACATCAAAAACATCACTTATTTACAGCAGTGATGATCCTGACAGGAATTTAGGGCAGACCTTATAACCATGTGAAATCCCTGCCTTTTTTTTCCTCTTGTGTGTGAAATTTTGCATGGTTCTTCCCTGTAATTTATAGACTGGACACATAATTGAATAAATGAACTTTATGTGGGAAAAAAAAATCGACTCAATTCAGCTTTGTGGTGGTTTTTTTTTTTTTTGTTTTTTTTTTTTTGTTTGTTTGTTTGTTTGTTTTTTGTGGTGTTTGTTTTTTATGGAACATGTGGCATAACTCCAGGTATTTTAGAATTTACAAAAAAATTATTTCTGCACATTGAACAATCTTAGGTAATAGCATTAGGTTCTTAGACCCTTTACATTAGAGAGAATATGAATATAACTGAGTTTTGCACTTTTGTAATTAATATCTGTGGTGCTGGTTTCACCCAATGGACATTTGTGCATGGGCACTTTAAAATGCGTGTTGTACTAAAATGTGGAAGAATCAGTTTTCCACAACTTTTTTACCATCATTGATTGTCTGTACCTTTCCACTAAATGTTATCTGTACCATGTGATGTTTGTTATTTTATTTTTATAAGTTTCTCTGTGTATAATATGCAACCAAAACAAATGTTCTGACATTTTTGATTTATGGCCTGTTGTGTCTCCAGTTCTTTGTCATTTTAAAGCATGCTAAGGAGTCATCATATCTACAGGTTTAAATTTTAGAAAGTGCAGAAGGGGGATTTCTTTCTTCTAGGGAAGGAGGGGGATGTCGGTGGGAGAATTCTGTTTATTCTCTTAGCTTAATTCCATCCTAATAATTTCTTTTTTAGACGTGACACAGTGCATCCTCTTACAGGACTTATAACATGGCCTTGTTTGTTATTTATCTACAGGAATTGATTCCTGAATTTTATTACCTCCCAGAGATATTTGTCAACAGCAACAATTACAACCTGGGAGTGATGGATGATGGAACAGTGGTGTCTGATGTTGAACTTCCACCATGGGCCAAAACCCCAGAAGAATTTGTTCGGATAAACAGGCTGGTAAGAGTTCTGAATTCTATTGTCCAGTCACTTTTGTCTTGCAGGATTCTTCTGAAATAATTTGGATGTTTGCCTGCAGTATATATTTATGATTGACATAGGACTATGTCTGAAATTATCTGGAGATGCAGACTTACCAACGTAGGAAGCAAAAGGAATATAGTATTACTTATTTTTTAGAGATGTTCAAAAAGTTTGTGGTTGAATATGCAGATCTTACCCTATTTCTATGTCAGCTCTTGTGATTCTAAAGAACTAATAAAATCATCACTCAAGCCTTTACAGAAGGCTTGAAAAAGCTTTTTTAATCATAAACAGGTTTGTCACTCTAATGGCTTAAATGTGATTTTGAGGTTTCTTAATTTTAGTGTCTATATAACTCCCAAGAGAAATTTTCAAACTTCTGCCACCACTTCCACTTCTTCCATTAAACTGATATTTTTCAGAGCCTTTTCTACAAGAAAATGAAACTAAATTCTCCTTTGCCTGTTTCATTCCCAAACCTGTGTTACTTTTCTTTTCCCTGTTTTGGGAAATGCAGTTTTTAGCACTGTCTGTCTTCAAGGTGCCCTCTGATTAGTGCAATGAATTATAGAATAACTGTTACACAGTCACTGGTGGTGTTTCAGCTCATTCTCAAAAGCTATGTGAGGCTCTTCTCAAAATGAAGCCATTATGTGTGGATAGCATTCTGAAATAAATAATAGAAGCTTTTCCTAGTGAATCTTGAAATATGAGGCTGCAGTTTTCATGTGGTAGCCAGCTATCTGGGAAATACTGAATTAAGGTGTAGAAACTCTCAAAAACCTCTTAGGTACCAGATTTATCAACATCCTCATATTCCTGACTTAGGAAATGGAAGCAAAGAAGTTCTGTTGTTGGTGGCTTTATAACACTGGAGAACCTTCACATTGGAAGAAATCTGTGGTTCAGAAGTTAATTAGAATGTTTTGCACTGCATTTTTACTGGTGACATGGTACTATGGCTTTCAGAATTGCTGTGTAGCCTAGATTCCTGCAGGCAGTGATATATGCACCATAATAATCACAAAGAATGTTGGGTGGGTTTAGTGTTTTCCTTCATCCATGTGTATGTGCAAATTTTATTTAAATGAGATATGAAATACAGAGACATTTAGCAGGACTACTTGGCAAACCATATTGAAACTCAGCTTTTGATCTCACAGTTGTAGTGATAGGTAGGGGAGGTAGCCTGACACCTCTGTGGACTTGACATGTGCTGGTGCTTCAGAATAACCTGGGAAATGCAAAGCTGTGTTCTTGAGCACACTTGTCAAAGGCACATGGTGGCCTTGATCTCTCACAGCTCTGGTGCTTTAGCTTTTGCATTAAAATATACTTTTATTCTGTTAGTTACAGATCTGGCTTTCCCCACTGTGAACCTATTCTCAATTTCCCACTTCCTCCTTGTCTAAGATGTTAGCTCTTAATTTTTTTTTTTCCTCATTTCAAGCCTTGGGCCAGGTTTTTCTCACCCCCACCTCTCTGTATGCTCTGACCTACCATTCCCTCATTCTTCCTTCATTTCCCAATCTACTGCTCCTGTCTGCCATTCTTGCAGCTCTTTTTGATATCTCTCACTTGTACAATATTCTCAGCGTGAACTTTTACAGTTTTCAAATATTAATTGGACAGAAAAAAATTTTATTCTTTTTTTTAAGGCTTAAGCTAATTACAAAAGTAAGAAATAATTTATCAAGTGTTGGTATTAAAATGTGCCAGACATCATCAGTATTACCAAAAGGGTAGGACCTACAGCTGTAGGTCCCTGATACTGTTTCTGTAATTAAGATACCAAGTTTTGGTTGGTCTGGTAGCATTAAATTTAAACCTCTGTGCCAGCGAATTACATTAACTGCTTCTGTCTGACATAGTTAAACTTATTCTGGTGGTGATTGGCCTGGCAGGTGTGGATGATGCCCTCTGTGATCTGCCAGTTTTGCCATGGAATAACACTGAGAAAAACTACATGCAAATATATAATTGCTTTTCCTTGGTAATACTTGGTGGATTGAATACCATCAGCATCAAATCAGCATCATTTCTTTTTCAAGTAGAATAGGTGTGTTTAGGAAGAATGCTTAAAGCTCAAATCCACACTAACATGATCAAGAAAAGCTTGCTACAATGTGGCATGGGCTGATATATTCAGCTAATATTTCCTTGCTGCCTCCTGGTTCAGACAAAATAGGGATTACAGTATTCCAAATGCTCATTGTGAAAGCTACGACACACAGTTATTTTTTTGCCTTTGCATTTGAGTTTTCCTCTTTAAGTCCCCAGATCTTAAACAACGATTGGAGCTCATGAAATGCATACTACTTTGATCTGTGACCTTTTTGTGGTGCTAATCGGGTTCCTGATATCATTATACCTTGCTCATTAATCATATTTCCTGCAGCCCGTCAGGCAGCCAGACAGCCCAAGCCCCTGTTTGCAGCCTCGTGTTGGCAGCTTTCTGCTTTTCCAGATTATTACAGTGTGATACTTCAGCTTCTCATAACCAGACCCACATCAAGCTGTGTGCCACAATTAAAGTCAGATGGTCCTCAGGTTGAGCAGGGATATTCTGTTGCAGCTGTCTGTCTTTCTGGAACAGAGCAGCACAGGGAACAGATGATATGTAGGACAGTGCATAAAAACAGCTTGTACAGTACTGGGTCGATAGCAGGGGTTCAGAGCATTAATTGACAGACTGATAACTGATTTAAGTGATTTCCAACCTATTTTTAATTTCATAAAGTGTGTATTTTAATTGAAATAGGTGGTTGCATTTCCTCTGTGTTTGCTCTGAGAGAAAAAGCAGAATGGTGTATAATTAAAACTGGATTTTGATTGATGGAATGTCATCATGAGCTAAATGGTAGCATCAGGATATTATTCTAAGCAATACAAAGAGCTCCAAAGTGCATCTGTTGCTTCTGCATATAGTTGCTATTTGGTATTAGTCTGTGATAGTACAATGTTTTATAATGGCACAAATTGGTGGGGGGGTAGGGTATTTGTCTCTGAGACAGTCCAGATTTTGATGTAGAAGTGACTGTATTTTTACTATTCTGAAACCGCTAAAGCTCAGGCATGCTATGTTTAGTGCCATGAAATAACTCCTAAGACATTTGAAAATATTTTCCAGTTTACACAGGTGCAGTTAACAATAATTGTATTGCTGTCTAAATCCATCATTTTATAAATACACGTGTAATAAGAATGACAGTATTAGCTTAATAAGAGTAAAAAAACCCACAGTTTTAAACAAGATAAAATTATAATTCCTCCCCCCAACAAAGCAGAAAAATCTCAAATGCAACGTGATGTTGCATGCTTACTTTACTATTTCCAAATTGTGGTATCTTTAGGCCTTTAGTGTATGAGCAAAGAGGAGGATGCAAACTTCATCTGATACCTAATAAAAAGATACCAAGCTACTTTTGGTTCTCTCATGCTTCTGAGAGACCTATAGGAAATAGGAATGGGAAGTAAACTTGGGAGAATATCAAGAGATAGATGCTCAGATGTGGTTTGGATACAGAAGTCCCAAACAAAACCTTTAGCAGCAGTTGTCAGACATTGAAACAGATATAACCTTTAAAACTTAGATTTTTGTGGCATCTTTTCTGGGCTTCACAGTCTTAATTGTGTTTGGTGCTTTCTTTTAGAACAGTTTTCTGTTTTAGAAATTTAATTTCATGTGTTGGACCTAGGGATATTTACTCGGTTCAAGCTGATAGAACTTTTAAATTCCCTTTGCATGCATGAAAAAGTAGACATTCACAAAGACCAGGTGCAACCTGGGGAAAAACCCATGCTTCCCACTGATAGTTAGGAGCAGCTAAATATCCCAATAAGGAAGTTCTGTTTTGAATGGTGAAGCAATCTATTTTGTCCTGTCATTGAAAGTTTGATGTCTGAATTGGGAAGAATTAATTTAAAACTATTAATCAGCAGGTAATAACTAAATTTCACACAGCTTTGATGAGCCTCAGCTTTTTGAGAATTAGATTGCTTCACTGATAATGAAGTCATTGAGGTCTGTCAAGACAGCTTTCCACAATATATCTCAATTTAAGTATTTTAGTGTTTTATTGTAGAGTTACTCCTTTCATGATTAGGGGTTTATTAATTTCATTCAGTGCTGGGGAAAATGCAAAACAAATTAGAAAAGTGATGAGATTACTGTGCTGGACTGAAAGTTTTGAAATCCAATTTTCAAATAATTGAAAATGTAGTGTTTGGAATCTGGGATGCTTTCTGAAACAAATGAAATCCTTAAATACGTAAAGATGCTATATACAAAAGCAACCCTGGCAGAAAAGCAGAATGGAGAGGAAGGGTAGGGCAGCCATTTACCCTAATACAAATTGTTGTGGAACACAATGAGTCAGTGTTAAGAAAATCTAAAGTAAGAAGAAATCTATAGTGAGAATTAGAGGATCATTATCAGTCAATATGGGGCATTACTTTTTAGCAGGGCAACTCCACCTAACACCAAGCAACACTGGAAAAGAAACATCACCTGCCAACTGACACACAATGCTCAGAACTGCAGGTTTTGTGAGTTGGATGAAAAAACAAATCTTGGTTTTGAAAAGATAATGCTACTTTCAGTCTCTTAAAACTATTGCCATTAGTCAAATATAGATACTGAGTTAAAGCCTGTAACTTGGAATGTACTGTATTTTTTTGTTATCTTGGAAAAATCTCTCTGGTATTTTTTCTGGTTCCACAGCAGTGTATTTGAAAATGTGTTACAGAAAATCATATAATAATGTGATATGATCTATGTGAATAAAGGCTTAGAAGTGGAGATGACTTCTAATAGATTGCTGGATCATTAGTTGTGTGTTCTTGATAACAGTGGACTCGTTCAATATGTTAACAACATTAGAGAGCAGGAAAGTGTAAAATGTAAACCAGGCTTAACCAGCAACAGCACCTAATTTGAGATTCTGAGTATCAATTCATAGAATTGGATGTGGTCTTAAAAAACTGAAATGCTGATGGAGCTGTGTACACTGAGTGATGGAGATGCTTCCAGCAATCTGAGCTGACATGGGATTTTCACAGAATTTGAGAATTTTGATATCAGTTCTTTCAGACTCTGAACTGTTACTTCTGTTTCTGATATTTCACAAGTGATTTCTTGTGGCTTTTCTTTGATTATAATCTATTTACAAAAAAATATCTATACAATATTCTCTGAATGGAGGATGTATTTTAATTCTACAAGTATTATAATTTTTAGAAAACATTCACTTTCATAAATTATTATAGAAATGTATCTATAAAAGTAGTCTGTAACTTTGCTTTTCCTGGCAAATACTTTTATTTCTATGCTATGAATGTGCATAATGCAATTAAAATAGCTATATATTTAAATATAACTATTGCCAGTGAATCTTAAAGCACTATGCTACATTCATTTTGTTTTTTCAAGATGTAACTATGAAAAAAGTTTTGTGCAGGAAGTAAGAGTTCTTGTATCAGGCAAAATAAGCCTTTCCATCCACAGAAATCTCAGAAATGTAGCAGTCTAATTCCAGTCAGGAATAGTATTCTTTAGCAGAGTTGGGTGTGGAAGGTCCAGTCTGCTGGTATATTGGATTTCATCTGTATAAAAGGTAGATATTGTTTAATGCTTTTTTAATTGCTCCTCATCAGTGGAACCAAGGCAGCTCTGGGAAGCACAGGGGCTCCACTGTGTGTGCACTTAGCAGGCAGAGGGGCACAGGTGGTCCCTTAAACAGTTGAAGGGAACGTAGGCTGGTGTGTGAATGAAGCAGCAGGATTCCTCCTTTCCTGGACAAGCATTTCCATGACTGCAGTGTGCAGTTCTAGTGGTTGTCTGGTTTTCCCTTTCAATTTTTCCATGGGGAATACCAGCATTGGCTTAAAGCTGTGAGCTTTTGCATTTGAGCTAAGTGGTGCATTGGTAAATCTGTATTCCTGCACCACTTGGAGTCATCTCCTGCCAGCTCAGCACACACATAAAAATTGTATCATCTCTGTTTGTAGAGCACTTTTTGCACTTTTATAATTACTTCCTTAAAGTTAGAACCTTTGTTATCTTTGACACAGAAACATTTGTGTGCAGGCTAGAATTAAAAACCCTGGGTAATTGTAAGCAGTCTTTTGATTTAATTATATGATGGACAGATCTGATTATTAGAATAGAAATGGAGGGGAATGAGATTCTTTTTATCCACACTGAAGCAGTTTATTCAGATCTGATATGAAGATGAGTGTAGAATAACCTGAGCAATGCCAGCATAACCACACTAGGAGAAATTGGTCAGATGAAAGCTGAATCTGTGAGTATTCTGGAGGGAAAATTTAAAAAATCATTCAATACTAGATGGTTTTGATAAGTAAAGAGGAATTATTTCTAAAGGGATGTGATAGATGGCCTATTAGAGAAGATTCTGAAAATCTGTGAATAAAAAATGTGGACTAATTTTTCTGTGTGTACAACTCAGTCCCTGTGTATGAGAATAACTTATTTTTATTGAAGTGCCATCTAAGAAATATAGCCAGAAATTCATGTTTATTTAAATCCAGTTCTGTTGGAATAGTGGCTTTATTAATTTTTATGTATGAATTTTTATTGATTTAATTTGTAAAGAAGACTACTATACAGAGACAGTCAAATATATTTAAGAATATGAGGGAAGTAATTAAAAATGAACTCAAACAGCTTTTGAACAGAAGGTAAGAATTCAGTTTGGGTTTCATAGTACAGCAAAATAGGTTAATATTGGGAGGTGAGATTAGCATAATATATATGATGGAATACACTAGAGAGATGCATCTGTAGTTCAAAGTTAATACATAGTAAAATATATGTGATGATGGAAAGAGACTGGTTTTTTTGCCTTTTCAATGAAAACAGTAACCTAGGTAGTGGATCATCATTTGCTAGTCAAAAGCATTGGTCTTTTGGATTTTCTATCCAACTCAGCTTTGTAAATAGGAAGAGAAAGCAGAGTTTGTAAAATCTTTTTTTCTATAACATTTCCTTCTTTACATCTTCTTTACAATTCCTACCATCTCTTTAAACTGCAGGCAAGTTACTTCATAGAAATTACAACCCAACTCTGGACTTCAAGAATGTAAACAGTGTAAAATTATTTTTAAAAGTCCACACATACTTGCATTTCAATAATTTCTGGAAGTGGGATAGATGCCAGTCTTCCTGAATGAAGAAAACTTAATGAAATCATAGGCAGTGTGTTTGTCTTGACTATTGTGGAAAAATAGTTAAAGAAGCTGGTTTCAAAATTTGCCACACTTCGTAATTCTAAAAATGTAAGGCCTTTAATAAGGCTAGCCTAATTATCTTGTCTTTAAAAGCCTCATAGCCTATCACAATCTAAAAATAATTTAATTTCTGATTGGTAGGACATCACACATTTATTTTTAAATGTCTGTAATTTATAATTACAGATATGTAATACATCTGTTTTAGTGAAGTCTGAAACTAAATAAGGTGAGCAGGAATAAAACTAAAAGGTACAAATACTTTAAATTGAGAGAAAAATTAAACAAGGAGATTAAACAGTAAGAAAAGCATACATATAAGAGTCAAAAGAAAACAAAGCCTCAACTAAGAGTATGGACTTTAAAGAGCGTGATGGGGTATGCAGATTTTCTAATGAAGTAAGAGAATTTACCATAGCAAAGATAAATATTAAAACATGGAGGAGACTGTTATGCAGTTGGGAAAGATTATAAAATGTTGAATAATAACACAGTTTGAGTAGATACAGCAAAAAAAAACCTAAAGTTGGTATATTTGCTTTTATAAAAAAAAAATTGGTAGCAATCTAGACAATTAAATTTGCTTTCAGCTCTTTTGTTGTGTGGTGTTGTCAAACTGGTGTTTGAAAGCAAGTCCGTGGAGGACATTAAAGTTATTACTGTGTGAAATGAAGTGGGAAACAATTGTGCTGGAGCCACTGCCCCATTTAACAGGTGTTCACTAAATCTGTCTGTCTTCTCTTTGTCTGTTCTGCAAATGTGTGCCTGGACCGATACTGCTGAAAATGTATCAAGAATTTTGATGAATATGTAAAAATTGCTTCACAAGCTCAGTAGTACTAAGGGGGGGGAAAATTTGAAAGAGATGGCAGTTTCTTACTCCTTTTACTGAAACTTACAGTCTGTGATTGGAAGTTGCCTTGCAAAGAAATCCCCGAGTTGTTCCTCCTGTAAGGAGGTCAGGACTTGCGTACAATGAATGTACTGGTGAGAGTCCCGCTAGGATATGGTGTTGTTTGATTTGTTTTAGTGACTGATTATGGATCATATGGGAAAACATGCTGCTAAGCTTGAATTTGGTGGGTAGCTCAAAATAAAGTATTTGTAAGAGTCATCATAGAGAAGTTTCCATCCTAAGCGTCGGAAAAGGAAGTGAGATTTTTGGTAATAATTGCATACATGGAGTTGTGGTTTTCAGCTGAAGAAGGGGAGGGGCTGAGGAAACCTGACCATCTGTGCCCTACATGGAAGGATACAAAGAAAAGTCAGCTGAGGCTTTGCTTTCAGTGCTTTTCCCTGGCAAGACTCCACTCCTGAGATGAGGAACAGTAATGTTTCTAAAACCATCTGGGGTACAGAGAAAGCTTATGGCAATGATATGGATGTAGGAAGAACTTTTGTGTGAGGAGAGAGTTTCTTGTTCCTAGAAAAGAGGAGATAAGAAAGGGCAAAAGAAAACATTACAGTATAATGTACAGTAATGAGAAGATGCAGCAGGAAATGACATTCTTTATTTCATAACATGAGGACAAAACAGTTGTTCATGAAGTGATAAATTTAGCCTTGCTATGGGGTAGTACTTTTTAGAAAGTGTATATTAATCTCCGGAATTTAAAAACAACACTCAGAAATCAGAAAGGGACATCTATACAAGTAAAAAGGCACTTAGTTTATGTGCTACAAAGCATGTAATATGAAATACAAGGTCTTAACATTCAGTAATTAAGACAAATGCAGAGAAATATGACAGAAATAGTACCTCTTCTTGCTCTAATAAAGAGAAGTATATTTTTCTGAAGTATATTTTTCTTAACCTTATTAAATGAATGCTGTTTTAGTCATTAGAACACATATTTAGGCTTTATAGAAACAAAAATCTGAAGACATGGTTCCAAATCTTGGAGACTGTAGCTAAGGAGAGGTCTCCACCTCTTCCTATCCCTCATCAAATTTCCCCAACTGTCTTTGTTCAGGAACAGATGTTTGTGAAGCTGTGCTTTAACCTGAAATTACATTTAAAAAGCCTTATTTCCAACAAAAGTTATTATTTTAGTGACGTGATTTACAAGTTTTCCTGCCACTACTGCCACTTGCCCAGGAAATGGCATAGTCAGTTGCGCTGCAGTGGAAGCACAAACATTCTGGAGTGGAAACCTCTGAAACTACTTGCTCTGTTGAAGTTATCTCATTAAGCAGCAGTGAGCAGTGTGGGCTTGAGGAGCTAGCCAGGCTGTAGTTTGCCCTGTTCCTGGTCCCAGGTGGGTGATAGCAGCTCTGAGCTCTGCAGGGAGTATCGTGCTGCTGCCCGAGGAAGGGCAGTGGCAGGCTCCTGGTGATTATGTGCCTTTGCAAAAGCGGTGGGTGGAAACTGATGAAAAAGGTTACTGCACCCCAGCCCATCTGCTCAGCATCAGCCTCCTGCTAGATGGTCCCTCACATCTGCCAGTTGTTACCCTTTAATTGGAAGTTCAGGTGTAGCCTTTTTGGTTTAAGGAGAGGCCAAGTTGAAGCCCATCAGTCAAGAAAAGAGAATGTAGTTGGCAAAAAAAAATGCAGGTTTTTGACAATCCAGGTCATGCTCACACAAGTCATAAATGTACTGGGCACTTGGTTCCTTTAGTCAGATGATTGATCCACTCTTAAATGATAAAACTGAGAATTCTTTTTCCAGTTTCTCTTTGTAAAGGAATTTGAGCAACCCCAGATCTCTTGGGTCGTAATTTTTATTCTCAGTCGTTATTAGTTAAAAGGCTGTTTGTGCTAGCTACAAAGTCACCCTTTAAGTAAATACTTGCTGATCTATTGGTCTGTATTAATAACATTTGTAAGGTATAGAGTCAACTACAGAAGCAAATCCAATAAAGGGCCACTTTTAGTTTCCTTATTTCATTCTCAAATAGGCACAAATGCTCTATAGTCTGCAATTTAAACCAGTACAATTGCTCTACTTTTGAAGCATGAAGTGAAGGACCATTAGTAAAAAACATCAGAGCTAGAGTTTCTCATGTTTGTGCTCACCTGATCCTTTCCAGGTTAGTTTAAATGCTTAATGTTTTGACTGCTTATCTAGGATCAGTTTGGCTGAAATATGTTAGGGAGCCCTAATTTGCCAGTGTCTGTAGCAGATCTGAGGAACAGAATTTTGGAAGGGGGAAACTTAACTAAGCAACAGAAAGCAGGTGTATCTTCCATTAATGAAGCTGCTTTGTAGGAGGATAGTGGAGGAGATATCTATAGAAAGATAATATTTATGTAACTCAGAGAAGGCTCTAAAGCTGGGGCAGCCTGGCTTATTTCTCTTGGAGAGAAATTTTCTTTACCACTAAAGTTTCAAAATAAATCTCCAGTACAAAAATTACATGAAATCTCAACTTTCTTTTTTTTTTCATTCTGGAATCTTACTTCCTATTTGGATTTTATTTGGGTAGCCTAGTATTGTTAATAAAAAGCAACTGCTTGTAAAGCAACATGAAAGATATTAATAATAGCAAAAGTATAATGGCATTCAAATAGATTGCAAGCAGACAAAATTCTGCATTGATAAAGTGACATAATATATATCTTGTGAGGTCACTTGTGTTTGTCCTTATCCAAATGGAAAGGCTTTTCTAAACTGCAGTTAAATGTTGGACCTGATCCAAGTTAGTTGTTAGTGAGAGTTGAACTGAGCTCATAAAAACATGAAAGGTTCAGCAGCAAGCAAGTAGTTTAGAGAAAGTTGATTTAAAACTTTAGGAAACTGAAGTGGGTTTAGTTTTGCAATGTGTAGAATGAAAATAATGCTGGAAGCTTCTTTTATAATGTTTATTTTTAATTAATAAAACCCCCAACATTCCCCATTGTTTAAAGGAAAAAAAAAAACTCCACACGCCAAAGCAAAATGTGTGTAATTGTTTTGAGGATGTTCCCAACCACATGCTAGAATAAAAATAGCGCAAAGTATCTTGTTTCTAAAAATCTCTGAAAAAAAAAATTTACAAATGTATAGCAGGAGAGTCCTTAAGGGCAGTGAAGCCTCCTAATGGTTACTGACATTATCTCTTGCCATCTGCTTTCTGAGGCAGAATAAGAACTTTGTAATGAGGATTAGGAGTGGAGGATGGTGAAAGCATGCTCCAGGAGCTGCTGGAGTGTTCTCTGCTTTCATAATAAATCACAGGATAACTTTTTTAACAACAGGCTTTTCATAATATATTTTGCCTAAACTAACATAAACAACCTAAGAATTAAAATTTGCTGCATAATCTCAAAAATGTTTGACTTATAGTCAGTAACTTTCTCTAAGATATTAAAAGCATGTGAGGCAGCCTTTACTGCATGGACTTGGATGTCTGCACTGTCAATATCCTCCCTTCAGACTGATGCAAGCCCATCATGCAGGCACACCCTTGGGCTGTGTGTACACAAGAATTAAACTATGAGTAAAAGCTGCACACAAACTGAGCTCACATCAATTTTAAGCCCAGTTTTGCTGTCAGTGCGGACAGATCCGAGCTCTTTGCAGATTTTTGGCAGATTGTGTTCCTTTCTGCCTTCATTCTTGTTTGTTGAACTGTGCCCCAGTTGCAGTTTGCCCTGTGTGGATTAGTGCTCTAGAATAATTTTAGAAGAAAGCAACATTTAGGTTTATTCTTTTGGGTTTGGATGTTTCTTTCCCAAATATGGAGGGAAGTTCCTTTTGGATTGTTTTAACCAAAAGTAACCACTTAATTAGATATTTTGCTTTGTGCTGAGATTCCTCCCATGGGACATGTCACCTAAACTGATTGTGACCCATTTATAGGCCCTTGTACCCAAGGTACAAGGTGTAAGCAGTGTGCTGACTTGTGTTGTTTTTGCAACCATTTTGATATTTGACATTGTGGCTACTGACATGAGCTGGGCTGTGCACTTGAGGTGAATAAATCTTGTGTACCCAGCAATGGTTTTGTTTCTGGCTACATCAGCGCTGTCACATCAGCTCAGTTTTGTTTCCAGTGCTTTAAATCCTGCTGATTTGGATTTGTTTTATGCACCCTTGTCCTGCAGCATATATAAACATTATCCTCGGTGTGGTTGGGCTGGGGATGTGCTCGGGGATCAGATAAAACCGCCTGGCAAGCTGGGTCTTGCCAGATGGCCATCTCTGGTTTATGTCAGTTCTGTCACTTCCCTAACAAGAGCAAGTCCCAGTGCAGGAGGAAGGTAAGGGATGTATTCCATTGGTGTTCCCTGAAGTGAGCTTCGGGGTTTCCTAGAGATGGATGCTTCTTCTGTAATCACGCATCTCTGACTGAAACATTACTCTTTTTCCTGCTCCTTACATCATGAGGTTAGGATATAACAAGAAGTGAGAGAGTAAGGAAGGAGAAAAACCCAACTGAAGTAGTTCCTAAAATTTGTGTTTGTCAGGGCCAGTTATAGACTGCAATGAAATGCCATGTGTTGGGGTTTTCCAGCCCAAAGACCACTTTCTGCAAAAAGGCTAAAAAGGGTAGTGTCACTTGAATAGTGGCAGTGGAGCTTGCTGGCAGAAAGCTGTGGTACAGGCAGTGAAGCAGAGAATTTCACAAGAAATTAATGCAGAACTATACAGAGGAATCAGCAGATATGGCCAGATATGCTCAGTTTTTCTGAGGGGTTTTTTTGTGTTGTCTGTAAATACAAAAATGATAGGGATATGGGTGGATTGATAAATGGAGACAGCTTTACTGTTTCCAGTGGTTGCATGGAGATCCTAATTCAGGAACCTAAAATGAAATCTATTTGATATCTTCCTGAAATGTTAGGTTCATGTACTAGGTATGAAGTTTGTAGTGAGCTTTAATAACAGCTAGAAGATTAACACAACTTTGGTCTCCACAAAGGACTCAATCCTGAAGTATCTTCTTCTAAAAAAAAAAAAAAGGTGCAAATTTTTTGGTAACAATAATGTATGGGAAATGCAGGTGCTGGAATTAATTTTAATAAGTAAATTTTGGACATAAACATTCAGATGACATAAAAAGATGGAATTTTATTCTCAGTAAAAGTGTTTGTGTAACCTCACAAACAATGGCTTGCAGGCTTTTATGTGTTCTATATGATGTGAAAACACTAAGACTGATTAAAATAGTCTTTCCTAATTTAAAAACTAAAGCCACTGTGCTAAAGCGTAGACCTTAACTTCTGGGTGACATGTAGTGTGATTTTACTAGAAATACCTTCTGATTGCATTTGCTACTAAGATGAATTTTCCTTCTGTTTTCATTGTCTTTCAAAATTCTATTTGGGATTTAAAATGTTAGAATCTGTGAAATTAAAGTTCTTCTTTTCAGGAGATAGTTGTATTTCTCTATTACCTTAATGTAAAATCATAGTGGTCTTCATTAACAGAAAAAGTGACTGAAAGACATGGCATTTTTAATATGATACTTGAGAACAGAGCTACCTCTTTCACTTATCTGATCACTTCATGCATGTTAGCTTTCCATCTTTCAAGCAGTGGGCTGTAAGCAAATTTCAGGAATTTTTAATGTTCTTGGAGAAGCTGTACATTTGTGACCCAAGGATTAGTAGATAGAGGGTAATACCTCTTAATTTGGGGTCATGAATGCTTGGCGGTCATGTGCTGACCTTACAGTCATTACATGTCTGAATTCACATCCTTCAGTTGTTTGCTTTGCTAGCTGAAGGGCCTTCCCACAAAGGCAGCAATAGGAAAACATCAAGAAAGTGTATTTTGGTTGTGAATTCTCTCAGAACCGTGGTCCTACACCCACTGCTGCTTTGAGATTTTTAATGAGATTGGAAACTAACTGCAGATTGCATAGAGATGTGTTCACACACTAGGTCGTACAATAAATACATACAATTTCCCTTCTTTGGAGGAGAGGAAATTCCTATTTGTGGAGTAGGTTCTTGGACTTCTAGTACTTGAAAAACAAAATGGAACTATACATGTATCTGATGAATACATTTCCCTTCAGCTAATGCCTCAACACATAATGTCTGACTAAATGATCACATGCTTTTGTTTTATGCTGATTTTATTCAGTCTAGAAGATGGACAGGGCTCATTTAATGCATTGCTCTGTTCCTTCTCCATGCTGTTACTTTTTTATAGCTTCAAACCCTATTTATTGCATGCTATTTGAACTCTCTTCTAAAAAAAGCATCCTACATGGCCTTTTCTTTGATATTCACTCAGTAGTGTCTGAATCATCCACAGACCATTCCTAAGTTACCTTTAAGTGACCTTCATGTTATGAGGCAAATGTATTATTTCTATTTTATAAATGCAGAGGAGACAAAAGATGCTTGCCTATCATCCCTGCTTAACTATGTGTGTCTATTTTGAAAGTATTAAGAGGTGACATTTTTCAGAGTATTAAGCATTCTGCAGATTCTGAAAGAAAAGATAAAATGCTGGTTTTAGTTTGGGTCAGTTCTCATTTGCTTTGCCATTCAGCCCAGCAGACAGTTGTGTTTGTATAACTGGGTGTCAAGAAGGAGAGTCTGGAAATGATGTGACAGGGCAGAAACTGCTTAAGTCAATATTGCAGCTGAAACCTCAGCAAATCTTACCCGACCATGAAATCTGGCGAAAATAATTATGGAAATAATCACACTTTGAGAAACCTTGGTATCAAACTAGATACCCCCAAAAATATAGGTTGGCTAATGAGTAATTAGCCTTGAATTAGATGGCAGCCCCGTAGCAGGGGTGAAATCCATCTTTCCAGGACAAGTTGAGTATGATGCAAAAATCTCTTTTAAATACATTGAAAAATAACCACTCTCTTTGTAGAGAATGAGACATGAAATACTTTTTCATTGTTTAATGGGATGCCAACGGGTAAAGATGGAGGCTCTAATAAAGAGCTTACCTGTCTTTCCATGACACAAATAAATGGACTCTGGATTTTCAATATTATTTATTTTTTTTATTGTGAAGTTACAGTTTTTTTTATCTATGCCCAGTATGATTATTTAGCAATCCCTGTATGGATAGGAAGAGGGAACTTTGCTCTGAAGACCGATGTGGTAAGAAAGTGCATTACTAAAAAAATTGACACATATATATACACACATACATACATACATTATATTGCTGAAGATTTTAAAGTCATATTTGCTCTTAGGTATGACTTTCTTTTAAACTAAGGTGAAGTATTCAATATACTTTTTCCCTAATTTATATAAACATATATAAATATGGCTAGGTAGATTATTTTTTTCTCTTATAGAGTATGTGAGGCTGGTTTGTTTTGATGGACAAAGGTGGGAAAGAATTCATTATATGTTTTTAAAACCAGAAATTCCTTTTAGGTATTAGTGGATAGTTGTTTGGTGGTAACCTACATAAAGAATTTTTCCAAGAAAAACGTGGAATTTATCACTCAGAATAAGTAATATGCTACAGGGCAAAAGAGGGTACTCTGGGACTTATGCTGTCAGTGACGTGTTTTCCTGGGTGAAATCTGATTTTATTGACTAGAAGTAGTCAGCAGGCTTCTGTTAAAAGCTATAAGCTCTGCCAGAACAAGGAACTGAAAAAAGACAATGAATCTGCCAGACCCTGCCTACAGAGGTGAATGTTCCACCAGAAATCACATTACTCTGGAATTCCTGATTGTTTCAGACTTGCAGTTTTGTGGCGAAAACTCTTCACCTGCAGCAGTTAAGAGGTCAAAACTATTGCAAAAGTTCCAAGGTCTGCTTCTGTCACGTAAAAAAATATCTATGGCAGTGACTTGCCAGCAGTTTTTTTTTTCTGAGACCCCATAAAATCTTCCATTGAGGATACATTATCCTGGATAGCAAATTTCAGCTAAGTGACAGTAAGCCAAGGCTTGCCTTAATTACCTTTTGTGGTCTCTTAGAAATATTCCGTAGACCAAAGGCATCTGCAAACCACAGGTTGAGAACCCCTGATTTAAGGAGGTGGCAGTAGTTAATTGTTCATGTGTCATTGTTAAAATGAGCATCAATTCAGCCTGGGCATGAACTGTCTTTTTGCTGTGACTGGTGATTATGGTTTTGTAGTGGAATAATTGCTAGTCTAATAGGGGTAACTAAGGTTAACAACAGAGATAAGTAAATATCATCAAATTATTTCCTGCCTTTAATCCTGGTGAGATAAAGAATATATTAACAAATCCCAACAAACCTCCGAATTTATTATGCCCAGAAGGGAGGTGTTTGAGCTTTACTAATATGAGGCAGATCACATGCCAGATAAGCCCTAGTAAACATAATTTTTAGGTGATAGTTTGCTTTCGGAGGATTATCCCATTAAAACTTGTGCAGGATTTTGGAGCAGAGCTGTAGGAGCTTTTATTAACTGTCATAATTCTAAAGGTTTTACTTGTTGATACTGAATGTAGATGTGTATGACATAATTGCTTTGGCTGGTTGAAAAATAGTACCTGTTGTAAATTGTGAATGAGTCTGTGGTCTGCAAAAACGGCTGTAATAAATTGTAAGGTATGTGTTGTGCATGCTCATTTTCCAAAAAAAATTTGAGTTGTTTCAGCTCAGAAGCTGTTTTTGGGAAAGAAAAAGCCTTTGAAAAAACAGGCCTTTTCTGTTACTGAATAAAAATGAGTTTATGAAATTGGAGAAGAATATATGGTTATGTTTGATAGCTTTATTGCCTAGCAAATGTTGAGAGTGATTAAAAAATAAAAAGAAGAGCAGGTAGATACAAGTACCTAGGAGGTACATCCCTAACTTCAGGTTTCCTGCTCACATAGGTGACACACTAGCAGTGCCTCTGAGCACAGGCTAGATGCTGATTTGTTTGGGACATGTAGTCCTGGATCTTGGAAACCAGCAGAATGGAAGAGAATGTTGTGCTATGCCCCTTGGTTAGACTGTCACCATCCCAGGCACTATGTAAGAAGGAGATTCAGTTTGATTAGTACAGCATGAGAAAGAAATCATCTTGCAGGTGAATATTTCCAGCATTTGTGCCAATGCTTGATGCTGCAGCAAGAGGAAGTGGTTGTCATTTCTGTAGGCATGAGCCTCAGATCCCAGGAAAGCTGCAGAGCACCCAGTCCCTCAGCAGCAGTTACAGCCGTGCTTCTCCAGACATTGTGGAGGATAATCAAAACAATGGTGGCATGTAATTTACTCAGAAGCATTTCATTATTTAGATGGCTGTGGAATGACCAAATCCAACTGGTATGCAGGTGGTGATCTGGTAGTTTGGAAGCAGATGCAGTTTTATAATGCAGGTTTCAGTTCATATATGGGAATGACTTAAAACAGCTATATTTTTTTCCTAGCAAGCTATAAATGAGTCCTTGGTTTGCAGTTGTATTCAATTATTTTAAACCTATTTACAATGTATTCTATTGTAAAGCCATGACCTTTGATCTCCAGAATGGTTGCATGTCTTTTGTGGGAAGCAGGAAGTCTTGGGGCAAGTGACACTTGCAGTGCAGTTTATTTTACTTAGACTTTGATTCGCCCCCCTTCCCCCCTGTTTCTAGAACTGAAGACAAATTTCTGTTTCTATTGGATTATAAACAGGTTCTGGATAGCTTCAGCTGCTGCATAGTGCAGTGATATTTTAATTTGCTGGGTAGACATGTTTACTGTGTACTGTGTAGTTTATGAGTGTTACCATAAATGAGGTAATCTTGCATCTTGGTTTCCATGTGTGAAACATTACATGAGCTAATGCAGCTGTGCCACCACTTGCTGGGTATTAGTAGACTTTATTTGGATGTAAAGTTTATACTGAACTACTTTAAATATTTGTCCTAAAACTGGTAGTGCTGCTTTTTTGATGTGTTTTATATGACAGTCACAGATGCCAAGTTTCGCAAAGCAATGTAAGAATGTACATTCTGCTCCATGCCCCATTGTTCTCAATAATGGAGATTCCAGAGTGAAATAATAATAATGACAAAATTTTTAATTTATGTTCAGTTAGTGTTTCAGAGACTGGTTTATATTAAATATACAGAGGAACAGTAGCTTCCTAGTATACCGTAGCAATCCTAAAAACACACACATTCTCTCCAAAGTCTGGTTTTAGGATCTGAAGTGACACATGTGAATTGCGAGAAAAGAGAAAGTTGATTTCTGCTACGTGTTGGAAGGAATACGTAAAGATTTTTCCATAGTTTAGTTTTGCCTACCAACATCCTTGAATCATCATGTTTTATAAAAGTCTATGTTTTTAGCATCTAGGGCTGTAGTCTTCTTACTTAATTTAAAATATTGCACATTTTCAGTTTTTGTAGCTAGTTAGGAAGGTGTAATACACAGTAAGCTATAAAATATGTCAGTGTATTTTGTTAACTCTAGTATTAACACTTGCATGTAATTTCTTGGGCTGAACTTAATTTATGTTCTTCTTGATAAGGCAGAATAAGGGACATCTGTGAAGCGCATTTAAAAAGACACAAAATTATTTTGTATGATTAAGTACTTATTTTTTAGTACTAAAGAAACAGGTATGTATATTTTCATAAGCCACATTAAAAGGGCCTTGTCCTGCTGAGGATGTATTCTGAAGATACCTCATGCTTTTCTCGGAATAGAGTTGGAAATTACTGTGATATGGAAGTTCATCTTTAGAGCACTTAGCTGGAGACTGCAACTAGTTGCTGCTTTCCTCCCTGTGTGTGTCCTTTGCTTCTTACCCTTCATCCCTTCTCTGTAACTTCAGCTTCTCCCAGATATTCCTTGTGATGCTGCAGTAGCTCCAGCAGTGAACTGACTGGTGGGCATATGCTCATTTGGTCTAATGACATGGATATTATGGATATTTTTTAACTTGTGGATATTCTTGTTTGTGTGTAAATTATACTTGAGTTTCTTACAGTAACTTTGCTCCTTGTATGTCTTAGTCATTGTGAAGTGGTTAATCAGAGGAACAAGGAGTCATTTTGCATAGCCAGAAACAAAATTACTGTATGGCATGGTTTTGATTTAGTTTTGCCAAAACTAGGAATTGTCTAAAGGAGAAGTCTTTAGGATTTAGGTATTTTAAAAGTAGAAGCTTGCTATACATATGGAATTAATGAAGTCCTTTATAAAGAAGAAACAAGTTTTTGAAATCTTAATATTGTTAATATTTGCATTGAATACTCCTGTGTGTGTAGAGATTAACATAAGGCTCAATGTAAACCTGGTTGCTTGTTTTCGTATTTTTATTAATTATGTGCTTTTTACCAGCTGTTTTAAACAGTTTGTTTCCCTTGAGTGGAACAGCAGCTGTAAGGCCTTTGAAAATATTCGTTAGTGTACGTCTCACTTAATATAATGTGAACCCCCCACTGTTTTATGTAAAAGGATCTGTAGGTTATATACTGAATTTAGTCTACAATCCGTTTTTACTTATAGTTTCCAGTAAACGTTAAGATTTTTGCATTTTTAATCTCCAGGCTTTCTCACTTTAAATTTTTCCATAGTTTGTGTTTTTCCTTTAAGCTGTTGCCCTTGAAGTTGTTAGTTGGCTGAAGTTTAAGATCTTATAATTAATCAGTTTCCTAATTAAACAGTTTTCTAATTCTGTGGATAGACGGTTGAAAATGTGAACTCTCAAATCTCAAATTTACCTAGGCAATTGAAAAACCTAAAAATTACACTGTATTTTGAGGCTCAAAATTTTTTGGTAATGATTTTCATCTCTTAACTCTTGTGTAACTCGAAAGAATGAATCGTGGCTTTCAGGAGCTGGCAGTGTAGCCCCTCTCCTTCCTCTTCTTGGTTTTCTTGTGCAAACTTTCTGAAGGAAAGTTTTTCCCCATCCTGACATTGTAGGTGCTGTTTAGACAGGATTTGTGCCTGGCAGGCACTTCCACATTTTGTTGAATTTCCATGGTTAGGCAGCCACCAATGCTTTCTGTTCCTGGTAGTCTGGAATCTTCCAATAAGATAATTGTAATACCTAAATATTAACAACAGTTAACAAGTTGATTTTAAAAACATTTTGCATTCGAGTATTTTTAGTCATCCAATATCCAGAAAAATATTTTGCCAATATCTTCTGCAGAAACAGATATAATTATGTCAAATATGAAGCCATGCAATTTTAATTGTCATCATGTCATGATAATAACACTATTCCCACATACACACTTTCATTTTTTCAGCTAAAAGGTATTTGTCTTTTTCTACATCTGTTTGTGTGCACACACTAAGCTGGACATTTCTCTTGCGAGTTTTTAGTATTGCCAATAATCGTACACTAAGAATTTCATTTCGGCTCACAACAATAGGGCTTTTCATAGGTAATTTGAAGGATAAATCAGTAATTATGCATTTAATTGGCTAATAAATCATAGCACATTTCCCTTATTTTCTGTAGTGCTATGATAAATCTTTATAATGCAGCCTGGTGTATTTTTGTAAAGAAGAAAACTAAAGGGCTGGTTTAGTGTATGTACAGTGCAGGAGTGACATAAATATGTAAGGCCCTCTAAGATGTTTACTGTGTTATATGAGAAGTCCCTGTGATTACTTGCTTAGGGATTTTATGAATATACATTTCAAAGGAAGGATGTATTGAAGTTTTAGATTTTACCACTCTATCATGTATACATTTAGTATGTAAATAGCAGGAAGGAGCTTGCTCAAGTTAAAACAAATTTACACAAAATGCTGCAGTAGAACTTCTTGAAATTTTTGCACTTGCAATTCTGATTGTTACAGTATCAATTCTCAGACTTCTACAATTTTGTAATTTTCAGAGCTGTAATTTTTTAAAATGGTGAATGTGTATTTATTCAAACACTTTAAAGTTTGAGAAAGGTTTTAGGTAGCAGAATCTCTGCATGTCCTTTCCATCATCACTGCAGGTTATGATATCTCATTTCCTTATGGGAAAACATGTGGGATAGCTTTTTAGTTATTTGTTCTCATTTAGAGGATGACTTTTTCCAAAAATATTTAATGAAGGAAATAACATCAATATCGCCACATCTAAATGATGGATAAAGACCAGGTTAGGTACAAAATAATGAAATGTAGTTTTAAGTCACTTCTTGCCTGTGGAAGGCACTGCCCATTTTATTGTTTGTCTACATGAGAGGAAACTGGAGAGGATGGTTGTTACAATAAATATTGGGATTAACATAACTCATTTACAAAAATTTAAGGTATGAATGGCATTGAATTATATGCCTAGCAAATTCTGTCATCTCAGTGGCACGGCTAGTACATAAAGTCCCTAAAAGACTTTGTTCCAAAAGTTTTCTGAGTAAGCTGGAATTTTTATGTGTGTGAATTTCTACGTCAGCTGATCTCTGGAATAGACTCAGTATTGCTCTAATAGAAGTTTGTTCTGAGAGACAAAGAATAGTGGGGTTTTTTTAAGCTGAAACTTTACAATTAATTGTATCATAAAACAATTTACGAAATTTTCTAGGTGGAGTGATTATAGTAAGATTTTCATTAATACAGAACAATGTTTCCAGTATGATTTTAGTATGTGTGCGTGCAAGCTAAGTAATAGTAGGACATACCGTATTATTACGTTTCATAAAGACAAAAAAATCCACCTGCATGATGTGGCTGCATAAAAGCCTATTATTTTGATGTTTTATTCAATTATAAAATGTCCACTTGAATTTATTTACATCCTGAGAGGGGAAAAGGTGTTTAGAGAATTGAGAACACTGTAAGATGAAGGATTAAAAAGTGGCTTCTAACATTACATTAATAAACAATTGGAATATTCTACATTAAGGCTGATGAACTCAACCTACAGTGCTTAGCCATCTTCTGTACCACTCCCCAAATGAAATACAGCAAAAACTCAATGGGACCAGTCAGAGAAGTTCCTTTTACTCTGGTTTTGTAGCAAGCAAGCACACCCTGTCTAATATTTGTGTGGCAAGAATTCTCTTGCCAGCTTGTTACAGAACCAACATTTTCCAAATGTGACTATTTAGAATTATCCCAGGTATTTCATACTTTTTTTACCAAAAATGAAGTAGAGAATAGGTTCTTTCCAAGGAGTCTTAGCTATTTTTTCTTTGATTCTCAATTTTCTTCATTTATTTCAAACCCATGAACATAATGTGAAATCTAAACCCAAACATTTGATTAAACAAAATGGTGACTTCCTGAGCCGTCCTCCACAGAAGTGTAAGGGAAAAGCAATTTCCCCATTCACTTATGACATACATCATTATGGAAATATGCTACATGGTTTCAGTAATTTATGAATGTGGGGCAGAAAAAGAGGTTTCTATTCAGAAACACAGCCCACTGCAGCCATGCTTCTCCTAATGAACAGTTTGATGAATAACTCTTATCCATTTGCCCACTATACCAGTCCTGAAATTGTCCCATCGCCACCAATTTATTTTCTATGGACATAGTATTATAATATTGTGTTGTATTCTGTTATAGTGCAATGGAAGAGAAGTATGAAGAGGGTGGGAGTCAATCATTAAGACACACATTTAAAGCAAAGATTGTGTCTGTTCTTTGACTGACAAGACTACAGTAACATTTATACATCATGTACATTTGGATTGTATTTCTGGTTCCTTTTCTTCACTTGCGAGTTCGAAGTTCTTGGCAGAGCTGAATATACAAAATAAATATAAACCTCACTGCAAAGATGGGTCCCTCAGGGAGAGAGAGAGGAGAAAATGATTTAATGCAATAATGATTTTAGCTATACACAGGCATCCCTTTTTTGTCTCGATTTGTTAAATTACCTGACGTCTCCATGTGTAATTTAAACAAAATTTTGTTCTCTACTCTTTCTTCCTTTTGAGCTATCTTCTCAAGAAGAAGGATGATGAATGGAAACATAAACATAGCATGAGAATGTGAACTAGTTCCCAAACATTTCAGTGGCTTTTATAAACAACTGGTCATTGTTACCTTTTGCTGGATTACAGTTTCCTTTAGAACAACAGTGCTCTTCAGCTACATTACAAAGTTGATTCTAAATGTTTTTGCATAGTTGCTTAAAGGCTTTAATGTTTAAATAATGGTTATATAATTATACATTGTTTAAACAATGAGCTTTTAAGGCTAGCAATAAGCTCACATTTTATACACATACTACCAAAAAATGATAATGAAACTGCATTTAAAAGATACGAATTGACCTTAGAGTGAGCAATGGTAGCTCACAGACATTTGTTTCGATTTTAAAATTTGATTTTTAACATGCTTGTTTTCATTTGAAAAACATGGCTGGTCATTCCTGCCATTCTGCTGGGCTAGCCTTTGAACACAGGCATGGGCAGGAGTGAGTTTTCCACCTTCTGAATCCCATTTTCAGCATTCCTGGTGCGTTGTGTGCCCTCTTCTCTGCGATAGGAAATGCCAGCTTGAATCTTGCTGGTCTACACAGGCACAAGATGTTGTCTGAGGATTGAACTGAGTGCCTTGGAGGGGCAGGATTAACATTTCAGCATTCTTACCCTAATCTTAAGTGAGAACTGTGTGTAAGGTTTTCATTATGCAGATGGTCATAGAGTAAGGGGTGGATAATGTCTTAGGCTGGAATACAGGATGTGGCCGAAAGTGTGTATTCTATCACCATCTGTTGAAAGCAGGTGGGACAGTCACCTTTATCTTTTCCACAATCCATCCTCCCTCCAGGAAGATAGAATCTGCTGATTGCCCATTAAGTGCCACTGTATGACTGATAAAATTACATCATCCCATTGGGAGATGCTCCAGCCAGGGGGAGGAGCCAAGCCTCTCCTACCTGGATAAAAACTGAAATTTGGACCATCAGGACAGCCTTTTTCCACGGGATTCCACAGCACAACTGGACCTTTCCACATCATCACTGGACCTTCGGAGGAAAACTGCACCCTTCTACAGGACCAGTGCTTCAACTGAACCACGTCTGTCACTCCAGGAGGACTGCAGCCACCATTTAATCGGAGTGCTACCAACACTCTGAGTGACGAGGTGTCAGGTTGTATTCTGACTCTGTCAGCATTTTGGGTTTGTTCTTTTTAATACTCGATTTTAATTTTCCTAGTAATAACTGTTATTCCTAATTCCCATATCTTTGCCTAAGAGCCCCCTTAATTTTAAAATTATAA
>JANRGV010000084.1:11946949-11978132 GCA_024734035.1 Alethe castanea
AGGAGTGAGTTTTCCACCTTCTGAATCCCATTTTCAGCATTCCTCGTGCGTTGTGTGCCCTCTTGAAATGCCAGCTTGAATCTTGCTGGTCTACACAGGCACAAGATGTTGTCTGAGGGTTGAACTGAGTGCCTTGGAGGGGCAGGATTAACATTTCAGCATTCTTAGTTGGCCCCCAAGACATTGTGGCAGCTGTTGATTTATATTTTGAAAAAAACAAAAAAGTAACAAAATAACAGCAATTGATGCAAATTAAGGTAATGCTTAGTATTTTAACTTCTTAGAAGTGTCATATTTTGGGTCTACTACTTCTACTTAAGCTACGATTTGTATGCCTTTCTAAAATAACACAGAATTGCATTTGTAATCTTTTTGAATGGCATTCACGGAATGATTAAATTATGAATTTTTTATACATATAACAGTTTAATACAGTAGCAGAAAGTCTAAGGATAAAAAAGTTAAATACATTTTCTATTTTATAGAAGCATTTTAGAAATCATGTTTTACAGCTGCACTATGTTTTCATTTTAGATACTGTACAGCTTTAACGACTTTCTAATTTATACAATTTTTGTTTCATTGTCAAAACATTTAATTATATCATGTCTTGAAGGTGTAAAGCTGTCAAATAAATCAGAGGCTCAGTATAAACATTTGGTGAATTGCTTTTGCTACCATACTGTAGTTGTTACCGGGCAGTTAGTGGAACTTTTTTAAAGCATTTACTCAGCAGGTACAGGACAGCACTGGCACAATGAATTGCCGATTGCTTGTAAAACAGCAGGCACTAATGCCCTCACTCTTTGCAGCTCTGCTTTGTAAAATCAAGTGGCAAGATAGCATGGCACAGGGAGCCAGCGCGGAGCAAATGTCTTTCCTGCCTAAGGGCTGCTGGAGATTGCCAATTCTATTCCCCCACCAGAAAAAGAAAAAAAGAAAGGAGGAAAAAAAACAAGTAATTGCTGTTTTTCACAGTGCAAAAAATAAAGTTCCCACCACTAGAGGGAAGGGAACGTGTTCAGGCTTTATAAAATTTGGCAACGTGGGTATGGAAAAAGGAAAGGTTGCTTTTCTTGATGAAGGCCTTAGTAGCAGTGTTTAAATAAAATTAAATAAAAAACAACAACAAAAAAAGAGATAAAAACATCAGACCAACGGTTTGCAGGTGCTTTTAAAATGTTTAACCTCCCTCTGAAAAGAAGCTACCCTTCTCTTTTTCGACCAATATTTTGTCGCGGTGTCAGTACAAGCTGCAGGCTGCCCAGAGCCGGGTTTGGATGAAGTAAATTAGTTCTACTTTGAAGCTTTTCTTCTCTGCCCCTTTGAGAGTGAATGGGGAGGCCCTGGGCCGAGAGCTGCTTTTCATTAGTGCCCCCGCGTACCTACTTGAAAGGCAGAGCTCTCGTAGCGCACACAAACACGGCGCTGGAGCAAAGCCTCCCTTGCCGCACGGCTCCTCGACTCCCTTTCCAGTCAGGTGCTTCCCAATCAGAGTTAATTACCGCGGTCATTTATTCCAATCACCCTCGCTCCGTGCCGGGGTGGCCCCGTTTGAAGCGGGCCAGGTTTGAAAGAAAGCCACTGCGGGGTCCCCGGGAGCGCCTCATTAGCGCCGGGGCTCGGAGCCGCATCCCGCACCCCTTAACCCGTCCCTCACCGGGAACGGGGCTCGGAGCCGCATCCCGCACCCCTTAACCCGCCCCTGGCCGGGAACGGGGCTCGGAGCCGCATCCCGCACCCCTTAACCCGTCCCTAGCCGGGAGCGGGGCTCGGAGCCGCCGGGGGGAGGCTGCCCCAGCTGCCCCGCCCGGCTGCTCGCTGCGTTTCCAAACGCTGCACAAAAGGGGTTTTTGCTGTTTGGGCACACCTGGGGTAGCTGAAATGAAATAAAGGGTAGTATTGAAAATGCAGAGCTGGTTTCCTGTCTGCTCTGTAGGGCAAAGCTGAGATGCTGGAGGCTGGTACCTGTGGCTGTGGTGGGACAGTTCCTGTAGCAGTGGGGTGATGGAGGCTGGTGGAGGTGCCTGTGGTGCACTGATGTGAGAGAGGCTGGAGGATGTACCTGTGGTGGCACTGAGATGACAGAGGTTAGAGGAGATACCTGTGGTGGCACTGAGGTGACAGAGGCTGGAGGGTGTACCTGTGGTGGCACTGAAGTGACAGAGGCTGGAGGATGTCCCTGTGGTGGCACTGAGGTGACAGAGGTTAGAGGGACTACCTGTGGTGGCACTGATGTGACAGAGGCTGGAGGATGTCCCTGTGGTGGCACTGAGGTGACAGAGGTTAGAGGGACTGCCTGTGGTGGCACTGAGGTGACAGGGCTGGAGGATGTACTTGTGGTGGCACTGAGGTGACAGGGCTGGAGGAGGTAGCTACAGCAGTAAGTGCCCTGTAGTGTGGAGGTGGTGGTGCTGTATAGTTATGGGTTCCTGTCACTTCTCTGGGTAAAGTTGCAGTTTCACAGAATGTTCTGGGTTGGAAGGGACCCACAAGGATCACCAAGCCCATGCCTTGAGTACATGACACACAGGGTCCATTACAGCTCTGGTGGAACAAGGACCTGGTAGTGTCCTTGTGTTTAGCATCCTCTGGGTAAGAAACCTGCATGCCACTCCACAGGCTTATTAGAGTGTTATTTGACTAAAACCTTGTAATTTGATTGTTGCTGTTTTAAAACATAATGTGATATATTTTTTTTGGTTTGGTTTTTGTAAGCTTTTTTTTTTTCCATCCTAGGAGGTAACATCATAGATAGTTGCTTGTTTCCCCTCTAAAGAGCAATAGCTGCCCCTGGGAGTTCAGCTTCTGAATTGAATGGTTATTTGGAAGATGGGAGTTAAATATCATTTTACTACAGTATATTTTTATTTTATTTCTTAATGTTGGGATTTTTTTAGCACATCTGTGAAGAAAAAGTTATGTTTTTAATATAAGGAAAAACTCTAGGATTTTCTAGCATCTTACTTAGCTTATAACAGGAGACTATGTAGTTAATAAAAATGTTAATAACTGACCATATGCTTTTTCAGAATTCAACCTCTGAATGTTCATAGTATTCATCTCCTGTGCCCTTCCCACTAGCATGGTTCATGGCAGAGTAATATAGAGGTTAGGAAAAGTTTGCTCTCAACTGGCTGCAGACTGTCTGTTGCACTTGGAGGTGTTTATGCCTTGGTTTCCTGAGCATGCTCGATATACTCAATATATCACTTGTCTTTCTGTGTACAGCTGTCAGTGGAAATTTGAGGCGGGTTAGGTGAAAGAAGGGAATAAAATCTAGAAAAAAATAGTCTATTTACAAGAAAGTATTATGAATAAAGCTGTTTGAAACTTAACATACAATACATCACAAAATGAGAATAAAAAAATCAGGAATTTTGTGTTTTCTTTAGAAGTAATTTATAAATACAATTAATTTTCAGTTTGATTTCTTTCAAGCATTAGCCTTTACTCCTAAGAGCTCTTCATTCTGTTATGAATTCCAGTGCTAGCCAACCTTCTTCCAGGGACCATGAGACAACCCAGTGCATTCACTGGGAGAGGGAATCACATGGTCAGGATTGGGGCAGTGCCCTCGTTAATTAGGAAACTGGGAGCTCTTGCCCTAGGGTATTTGCTAGGTGAGCCACCCTGAGCACCAGTTTGTCTGGATCCAGACTTCCCAATAGCTTGTGCCAGAACAAGATGTCAAATGGGAACCTGCTGTGTTTGAGCAAATTTGCAATGAGCATTTTATTTTTCAAATAGTATATTCCACAAATCTGATTATTTTCCCTTAAATGCTGAATGTCCTTGCTGTGCAAATTTTTCCTTTCTCTGTCGTTCTCAAAGTCAAATGATTCTCCTTTGTCATTCCAATTAAATGTGAGCTTCAAGGAGTCTGATGTACTTGCCAAACTCACCTTGTAATGTCATCCTAAGCAACCCCTCAGAATGGCTTTATAAGAGATCAGGGTTTCACTGCTCACAGTCATCTCAAGCAAGCAAATCCTGTTCTTAGCTGGGCACCTCAGCCCCAAAAGTTACACATTTGTCCCACGTGATGATATCATGCTGTTTCCTAATTTTGTAGCTGCTTGATTTATTCAGATGTGGTACCCTAATTGCCTTTGTAAATCTTGTGTTCCGTTCCCCAAAAGCTTTAGAATAGTTCTATTCCGTGAATGAGCAGACAAGTCAAATGACAAGGTTGAAATTACTTTTCTGCTTGACTTGCATCTAAACTGTGTTTTAAATTTTAAATTCCTTGACCTTCTGTCATACCGTTTCCTAATCTTAACTTTCTCTGGAGCATTTTTTTGCCCCCCACCACTGCCTTCAAAGACAAATTAGATTAGTCTCTACAACCCCTCTGTTTGCTTGTGCTGTTTGCAGTGATTTGAAGACCATGTGTTTGCAACCATTTCTGTCTCCTCTTACATGCATACTAATACTTGTTGATCATTACAGCTCTTGTGAATTGGGTACACAACTGACACATCAAAGCACAGCATAAATGCTGCAAGCTGTTGAAACAGTGCAAAAATAAAGCAACAGTTCACTTTTAAGGCTTACAGAGTAAGTCTTAGGAAAGGAAGTAATGTACAAGCAGTTTTAACTATAAAATACACTAAAAATCATTAGTTTCTCAGTTTGAGAAACTGTCACTGTTGTGCTGTTGTTAGCAAAACGATATGCTTAGACTTAAACTTTGAGGACTCAATGGGGTGGCAGCCTAAATACTTAATTGAAAGCCATTTCAAGTGTGGCTTTGTGTTCACATATTTTTTTTTTTCATTTTAGTGATGCAAGCTCAGTTCATGTTTATGATGCTTTCTAAAACTTCATGACCTTCACTACAGTCACTGAGTTTGTATATTGCATTAGGATTATGCTACCTGTATGTTCAGTAAATGTAAGCAAGCTAAAATCCTACTGCTAAGAGTACTTTAGTACTTTCCTGAATTTCAGAAATTGGGCTGTTTCAGGCTTCAGTGCTTAAGAAGCTCATACAGCCTCAAAGGCAAGCAAATGTTGCACGGTTTGGAGTTTTGTGGTGTGTGTTTTGCACTTCTCTCTTAAAGGGAAAGAATCTGTGACATAAAAAAGCTGAATAACTGTTTACCATCCTTTCACAGAGGTGTGGAGTCCTTGGACCTTTCAGTTTGTCTTTGCTAACACTTGACATTCAGACCATGATCACAAGGCTCAAGGAGGTGCCACACACAAGTCCCTTGACTAGAAGTAATGCAAGTGAGCTGAAGCATTGGAATCTGTGTCCCTGCATTAGACTTCTGAGGGGAAAAATAGCTTATCTTGGCAGAGTGGGATGCTGAGACAACCAATGCACAGCACTGAGCTGTCTTATCTGTTGGATTTTGGTGGTTAGGGTTTGAGGTTTTGGTTTTTTTTAAGCACAGAACTTTATTTGAAATAATTTGACTTAGCCAACTGTCAGCTGTGTGGTTAACAGCCTGTGCTTCCATGGGTAATAGGTTCCAGATCCAGGCTGTCAGTCTTCATGCAAACAAGTGCGGTAGGAACTGGGAGAGGAATTGCTGAATTTCAGGGAGGAGGGAACTTCCTGCTTCCTTTTGGTGCCGTATGTGAGGATTTTCAGAAAGAGTTTTCATTCCCTGTCTTTGCCTCAGCATGTTGATGACTTCTGTGGGAGAGAATCCTCTTAGCAGCATAGCAGACGTTTTAAATGTGGACCATAAATTTGGGGATGTGGTGGGAGAAAGTGGAAATGGTCAATAACTCAGCAATACTTCCTGGTGTTATCAATAATTGCTTGTAGCCAACTTTGTAGCAAAAAATGGTTATGAACTAACCAGTCATTGTAACAACCATGCATTTATGAATAACTTGGGTAAGGGTAAGGCAACACCTAAGGTAGATGTCTAAACTTTGAAACTTAAGAATAAAAATGCTTCATTTGTTCTGTTCATAAACTGTTCATAGAAGATTGTAGCAGTTCTGCCTTAGAATATTTCTCTGGAATTTGCAGGTTATCAAGGATGTACTGAGAAATACTTTAAGGGTGATCACTGCCCTTAATGGAACGAGTAGCTACAAATGCTCCAATGCAAGTTTTCATATTCACTGAAATCTTTTATTTCTGGCACCTAAAAATAGACATTTCAGTTGAGAGAAAAGCCAAATTTCAAAGGAGATGCAGTTTTCATTTTATAAAATGTGTAGCAGCTGCCTGAGTTCTTCGTTTAAACTACAGAATTACTATTGTAGACTCAATATAGAAGTGACCAAAGGATAAAGTTTTTAAGATTTTTGGCTAAACATGTTACTCTTATTTTGGTAATTATGACATTAATTCAGATAGGAGTTTGAATCATTGCATCACAAAATATTTTTCTTTGTTTACGTGCTGCTCATGCAGAATACACCTTGTCACAAAATTTCAGTAAGTTACACTATTACACAAATTTTATTTTTTGTCAATACTTACTTGCTTAATGTTAAATACACAGAAGAGGGAACAGAGGAGGGAAAGTAAATCTTCCAGAGATCTCCTGTGTCTGAGCTTCTCAAATTGCTGATATCCTTTATTCTATGAGATCAATTGTGTTCAGTAATGCCTCTGAGTTAAATGTTTTTTTTGGAGTATATTTTCTAGAGTACTAGGTATTGCTAACCAAGTAGAGAAATAAATGTCCACTTCTGTTACAACAGTAATGAAGAATTGGCACTGTGTTTCTGGAACACACATGCACAAAGAAAAAATGAAATAGTTATTTTAATTTTTTCTGTAAGCAATGCTCAGTTTCTTAAGTATTTCATGCTTAAAACAAAATACAGTAAGTGAAACTAAATGCATTTGCTTGAAATAGTTACTTACCAAGTAAAAAACCACCAATCATGTAATGGTTTTGATGTTGTTTTCATCCATTTGAAATTTGTGTTACCTCATGCAGAACATGGAGTTTTCTACCTAGTACATTTGCTATCCTCTTCCTTCTGATATCCTCAAGGCAGGCCTGAATTCTGTATCTTTCTAATAACTTTATATACATCTTTATTCTCAGATGTCTACCCCTGTGATCAAACAGTGTCGCTGGTGAAAGCGTGTTTGGTAATTTACTTTTTAAATCCTGGAGGCTACTGAGAAACCTCTAAAGATAAAGCCAGCACTTGAAGAGTTAATATGTTATTAGGAGGACAGGAAATCTGGCAACTATTGCAGAAACTAGACCTAATGGTGCACACAAACAATTTGTCAGTCTTGGTGAATGTGAATAGCTTTCCGCAAAGTGGCTGCGTTTGCTTTGTTTGAACAGCCTAAACTTTTCCTTTTCGAACTTTAAATCTTAGAAGTGAAATGTGATCCCCATATTGAATCAAAATAATTTAATTCAAAACATATTTTGATTGGAACAAGGCTGACGTGAAAAGAAACTCTAGAATAATAAAAAAAAAAAAAAAGTTGAAAGGACTTTCTATCATATATTTAGCAGGAAAATTTGAAACAGTTCTAATTAGGCTGAAAAAACCAGCCTTCTTCATTGTAACTTACAAAGGTCATATATCAATGTTAAGGCAGCATTGCCAACTTGTGTCTGAAAGCCTGAACATGCAAACATCATTCCAGTTGTTTAGTTTTGGTGGGTTTGGGGTTTTGTTTTGAATGCATGCGCACACACGTATTTCCAAGCCAGAATACATATTTAGTTTATAGTACTTACCTGCTGCTGCAGTTATGTGGGTGTTTTGTCGTGTTCAAAAAGAGTATTTTTCACCTGAAAGTTGTAGTTGTGCTAAAAAATGTGCGAAATCCAAATTCATGCTTTTCTGTTTATACATAAATATTTTTCAAGTGGAATGTTAAATAGACTCCATTTTAAGTGTTTCAGGGGAAATTCTTCCAAAGGGGAATTAAAATGTTTAGTCCATTAAAGGTAACAGGCAATTATTTTTACTTGAGATTTATTTCTTATGTGCTGGTGAAGTGTATTTCTGAGTTTGTTGGTTTGGTTGTTTGGTTTTTTGGTTTTTTTGGTTTTTTAATTGAATAAATAGGAAAGATTATTCATGTACAAGCAATTTTGGTTTCTCATCAAAGTTTCATTTCAACATTTCATAAACCATATTTTGTATGGATTGGACTCTTTTTCGGTCGTTCAAATAAGAGTTGCGTGCATGCTTTATGCTGTGCTTCAAAATTGCTTTAATCAGCAGAGGAATAAGGCAAGTAAGTCTGTCATTTACTTCTGAATAGCTTGACTATGAATATATATCTGTGCTGATGAAAAAAAATGCAGTTAAAGCTTTCATCTAATTTCAGCGCTGGAACATCCCAAATTCAAGCACCATATATATTCATTTTTAATAGACATCACTTCATATGCTGTATGTCACTGCATAAAAATTAAAGCAGAAATAAAAGGAGAGGGCAAAAGCCAAGAGATACAAATCTTGATTCAAAAGGCTTAATATTATTTGGGAAAGTATATAATGATAAATCTTTAGAGAATCTATACTGGAAAAAGGAAAAATCATTCCCAGCCTGCTAGTTTTATGTTTTCTGTCGTTCTATCCTTGTTCTACCAAATCATTTGTATTAGTATTAGACTGATGTTAGTCTTTGGTTGCCAGCAGTAAATTATTCTCTGTTCAATCCTTATAGAGAACAGGACAGAAAAAGATGCTCATAACATATTGAATTTCAGAGTTGTTCGTGACGACATAGTTTTGATTGCACATATTTTGTGACATCAGATTGTGCATTAGAAAAATATTTATGAATAAACTAAAATTTCCTAGTTAGATCAAAGCTTCTATTTGTTGATGTGTCTGAAGTGTTTCTACCTTGGGAATAGAGATATGAAAGTTACTAATAGGTGTTTGTGTTTGACATCTGTATACTGTATTTTTTAGCATATCTCAAGTGTTTTAGTCTCTGCCTAATAGATCTCATTAAAGAAACAGATATCAGCCCCAAGACAGTTTGTCAAAGTTAATATGAGTCCCCTGTGGACAGAATTGACAATCTGTGTGTGGCTTCATGTGACTGCCTTTCCATGGGCTTGTTTGATCCATTAACAATTGGACTCTAGTCCCTGATTTGTTTTACAATAACTCAGTGGGATTGGATATTGCTGGACATACTGGACATTTTCCTCGTTGTGCACATTTCCCTCAGAGCACAGGGTGAGCAATGTGTTTGCTCTGCCCTGTGGGCTCTGGCAATTCCTTGGTTTGCTCCAGGAGCAGCATGGAAGGATGTTCATAGCCCATGGCTATGAGCTGGGTTTAACTCAAGCCTTAAGGAGCACTGCCTGCCCTAAATGAAGTTGAGGCTGAAGTAATTCTAAATGATGGACCATTGATAGGTTTGCCTTAGGTTTGCAAGAGGTAAATGCTAACAGCAGTGTTTCAAAACAACAAACAAGGCAAGCCCCCTTCTTTTTAATATCCAAACAGTTCTGCAAATTGCAACCTCTTTATTTCTCGGATGCTTTCTTAGGAGGACCCATATTTAAATATACCAATGTGGCTGTGAAGTGCATGGCACTGATCCAGCACATGGGGTTGTTTTCCTTGGAAGTCTGTTCTTTAGTCATTATACAAGCTGTTAATTATTGTTCCCCCATTGATTATGTCATAGCATAAGCACTTCCCTCTAACCAAGGGCTTAACTGTGAACCTGAAATGCCAGGCAAGCCTATTTGGCCTTTGAATTGTGTGCTGTTTGGTCTGTCCTTCAAGGTCTTGATGCTGACTGTAGCTGGTTTTCAGTTTTCCCTTTCACCTGGGATTTGGCAACTAAGAAGATTTTTAAATGGCTTAATAAGGAAAAAAATATATCTGCTTTTGAATCTGTACAAATTTAAAATGTAAAATAACTTCAAATTTGAAAAAGAGAAATAAGATTAGGGTGTCTCCCACCCATTCCTTGAGAAGGCAAAGTGGTTTAGTTTTGCTTTTTTAAGGAAAAAAAAACCGCATTTATACAGACGTTAATCTATGGAGCTTGCAGTAGTATTCTTTCAAATATTCAGGTGCAAATGCTTTGTGAAATCTAGCTTTTATAGAAAAAGAGAATATGAACAACTTCAACCTATGCTGAATATTTGCATATGTATCTATAAAAAAATCTCAAGTTCCTAACATTCTCATTTTCTTGGCATTGAATAGTTATAATGATAACAGTAAGTATGTTCCAGGGTTAATTTTATTTTTTAGAAGGATAGCATGAAAATTAATTCTTATCATTGTCATTTGCTGAGCCCTGTAGAATTTTATGGCTGCACATTGCAATATTATGGACACTCATGAGACTCCTGACTGGTTTTATCTTATTAAACAATTTTGAAATCATTAATTTTTAATTGGCCTGCTTGTGGTTTTTTATAGTTTTAATTGTGTGTCTGTGTCTAAATATTGGGGTTTTTTTAAATTAAAAAGAAGAAAAAGTCCTGTCTAAGCATATATATTATATGGTATTGCAATGTGATCATCCAAACAGATACTATACCATGTGGTGATTCATTTTAAAGAATGCTTTCAGCAATTCAGTATCCTAATAAAAGTAATAATAAAAAAAAAATGATATGATGTCTAAGATATGTACAGGTCTTTTCTTGATTGAAAGTTCTAATTAAGTGAATCGAGGAAAATTAACTGAAATTAGCTGTCAGAAAGTCACATTTAAATGAGTGATGATCTGGTGTGGCAGTAAACATTTAAATGATATAAATTGCCATTTAAGTGTATGGTTTAATGTTTGTCATGCATTAATATGACATGAGACTGCAGTGACAATCAAGCAGCTTGCTCTAATTTGAACATATTTAGGGCTTTTGTGTGGAGTGCACCACACAAATTAAGACAATTGCTGGTTTTATGTGTCAATTTAAATGTTGTTTTCAGGCATCGGTTAATGAAACAAACCCATCATTTTTGTGTGCAAATTGCAGAGTGATTTCCTCGGTTTGCAGATTAATTTCAACTTCCTCTGCTCAAAATTAGGAATTTCCTTTGCAAGGAAAATACCATTCATTTTGCTAGATGAAGAGAATATCTGTTTGTTATGCTTTTACATTTGGTAATTCAAATCAGAAATACATTGAATCCTCTGTATAAAATAGCAAAAACAAATCCTGATAGTGATTTAATCTACATGAATTAACTCTTTAGATGACAATGATTTTTAGGTTGCCTTTTAATATAGTGATTTTTGGTTGCTCTTGTCTTGGAGATTGGGTTGTAACTGGGTAACATCTTCAGAAAAGCAGCTTAATCATTCAGCATGGCACTTCTGTATAGGTTTCTGTAGAGGTTTGTACACAAGAAATGTGTGTATTTGGTGGCAGTTTGATCTTTCCAGCCTATTAAAAAAATTTTACTCTAGCAGCGCTGGTTATTTAGTCCTGTTCTCCAAATTATATCAATCTTCTCTCTGACTGTCAGAATCAGATAATCCTGTTGTTATTATTCAGCATGCAGATCGCACAGGAAAGCACAATTCCATCTTGAGAGTTCATAAGAACGTAGCCTGTCTGTGTAAATGCACAAATACTTTCCACTTACTGCTTATTTTTTTTCTTTTTTCCACTATTGCAGTTTAAAAAGTGAGATCTCCAGTCAATGGGAAGTAAGACTCTGGCATCTATCACAAGGCCCATTTTTTTTTTTTTTTTAATACAATGTCTAAAATACTCTTACCAATTCAGTATTTAGCCTTGTTAAGATAATTTTGCATGCTATAAAACAAAAATGCTCCTGCTGCTACGAAATGATGACTAGCTGGCAAACTCAAGTTTGTGTTTTGTGTGTGTGTTTTTTCACAGGCATTAGAAAGTGAGTTTGTTTCCTGCCAGCTTCACCAGTGGATTGATCTGATTTTTGGCTACAAACAGCAAGGGCCAGAGGCTGTTAGAGCCCTGAATGTATTCTACTATTTGACTTATGAAGGAGCTGTTAATTTAAGTTCAATAACGGATTCTGTACTGAGAGAGGTAAGTTTGTACTTTATAAATACAGAAAAGTCTTCGTTAACCACTGCAGTGTTGAAACTGTAAAGACTCCACATTGTTCAAGGCTTCTGGTGAATGTTCAATTTCTTTGTGTTTTCTTGTGGTTTGGCCACAGGCCAGTCAAATGCAAGGTGCCTGAACCAGTTGTCACAGGATGCAGAATTAATAGAACAAGGATGCAAGTTGTTCTTAAACTTTGTGCACCTGGATTTCAGCCCAAACTGGATGCCAGTATAAAAATAAAAGTTCAAGGATTGCTTCAGTTGCTGAGTTCAGTCATTTTATTCCCTGATACTGCGTCTTAGTGGCAGTGAGCAACCTTGATTTGGCTTGTGCTTCTGAATTTACTTCTGCTCTTTTTATCAGTTCTCTTTAAGTGCAGTCTTGCATATGTAGCAAACATCAAACATCAGGGTTTTGTACCCTCTGATACTTTAATTTGGTTTGCTATGTAATTAATTCGCAATTATGTAATTGCCCGTATTTATCAGATGCAAAAGAAAATATTTCAGCATTGCAAAGATCAGTAGCTTTATTTAGAGTCAAAATCATTCAGAAAATATATTTGCCAAAGTATCTCACAGAATATTGTGAGTTTAAAAGTTCCTCCTCCTCCTAAACAACTGTTTAAGAAAGGGCAGGGTGGGGTGATTAAAGCAGATTTTTGACTGATTTTATGTCCTCTGTTCAGACACTGTATTGATACCAAATATAGCTGCAAGTATATTAATTATAGAATAAGTGTAAGTGATATCTTATTATAAAATATTCTGAGTCCATGAAAACCAAGTAATATGAATGTTGTCAACTGTTTTATTTAGAGGGGACACAGGGACTTGCTTAATACTGAAGTGATGACTCAGTGTTGTCATTACATGGCTTGCCATCAGTCTGCAAACTGCATTTTAGTCTATTTGAGCCTAAACTACATATATTGTACATAAATATCGTTAATCAAGCTAAGAAAAGGGATGCTGGGACACTTGACTTTCAAGAAAAAAAATGACATGTGGGTTTGGGAAAGTTGTTGACCCAAGAGTCATTTAGTAGATGTTCATGTTTTCAATTCACTGATAGTGTTTGCTCACTCTACATTGGCAAGGAATTATTCTTACCTTTAGGAGTAATTATTAGACTCTTGAAGTGTTTGGTTAAAGTGTGAGCTGAAATGTAGGCTGGGTGTTGTGTGTAATTTGTTCTAAATTTTGTTATTAAATGAACCATCATTGAACCTTTATTTAAGAAACTAATAATTGAAGTAGCAGTCTCCACACACAATTTTTGGGTAGTTTTAGTTTATCTCAAACAGTTCTTTTATCACATTTATTATGAGTTGTTTTACTTGCGTTATAGCCTGAAAAAAAATTTTGGACTAGGGGAGTTACAAATGTTTGGAAGTGTGGACCATCTCAGAGTGGCATTCACTTTGTTACCAAATATTTTTAATTTGTAATTCAATTACAGATTTCAAATTTGTAATTCATTTCAATGCTTCTTATTTTTGAGTTGTTCTGTGCTGTCTGAACTGACTAAAGATGAAAACAGGAGAGGGAGAATTGTTGTTGAGTTCACAATAGTGGAGTAGCTTAGCAGCAGCAGAATTTTGAAATGCTGCTGATGGTGTCAAAAATACATGCTGATGAATGCAGGCTGCAGAATTAATAGTGTCTTTTAGCACTTTTGTTCTGAGTTGCTTGAAAGATTGGCCCAATGGAATATTTTTATTTAGGATTTTTAAGCAGGTCACTAAAACAGTGAAAGGTCTCATATTTAGTTAGATATCCCTTGCCATTTACATGTATTTTTAAAAGCATATTTGTTATTATGTAAATACATATGTGTCATTTTAAATGACACTTATGGTCAGCTTTGATGCAATACTGATACTGCAGAATTTAATGACTCTCATCACCAATGGTGACTTACTCTGGTTTTACTTATGAGTAGAGATGAAAGTAATGAAAAATCTGTTTGTGTGTATTTCTATGTGCATAATCATTCTATATCTATGTGCTAAATGAATTTATCATGCACCTTTGACAGCCTCACCTTCTTCCTGCTTGCTAATCTGTCTCCCTGAGGACCTGTGCTAACATTCTGCCCTGCCAAGCAGCTTCAATCAGCATTTATTTTTCTCCTTCAGTCAGCTTGCCAGAAAATATCTCCTCTTTTCTCCACCAAATTCCTGGTTAGAGCCCAAATGAATTTCTGATGTGGACAATTAACTGTATTTTTAGGCAGGCACAACACCTCAGACTTAGTATCTTTTTTTTTTAAGGTGAGTATTAAACTGGATTTCATGGTTTCAGAAACGATGGGTTTGGCTCTTTCCTCTTCATACGATTTAGATTTGGGTCTTTAAATCTTGATAGTTGTAGCAGAAAAAGTATTTTCATTTGCAAACCTAAACCAAGGAGAAGCTCCAGTATATTCTGAGAGCTACAAGTTACTGAGACTTTCAGGTATCATATGGAAATAATAGCAAGTGCTTAAACCTGACAATTTCTCCACATAGATAGTGCTGAGCCTGGCCCACATCAGCAATGAGAGGCTTATGATGCATGGGTTTGTGAGGTGTCTCCACTGATATGTGCATGAGTATTGGTGACCTAACTCATCAAAGAGGCCACACACGGAACAATGGTGGAAGGCACTGAGGAGTGGAGGGGTGTAGGTTAATGCAGAATTTCCTTAGGTCTCCTAAATGGCTCCAACTGGCACCTTTATTTTTATAGGCAGTCAGGTTATATATATTACAAGAAGGAAGTACTCGTCTAGGAAGGAAAACTACTTGATTAAAACCATATTCCACCTTTTTTTTTTTTTTCCTAACTGAAAATGTAGAACTTTTACATCCTCTTATACTGCTGTGAACAATTTTTTCCTGCCATTCTTTCTGCCTATGGGAATAAAGGAAGTAAAGTATTTTGAAAGGATCTGACTGCCATAATAGAAAATTTTAAACTAAAATGCAAACCACGGGCCACATGCTACCTTTTGGCAGATAAACCCTGGGGAGTGCAAAGCTTGCATAATTCAAAGGCAAATCTCAGGGGGAGGGGAGTAGATCAAGAGAGGAGGGTTTGAGTCACAGCCAGTGGGGGAAGGGAGCTGCAGCCAGAAGCAAGGGAAGGGATCCAGTATCCCTGCTGGCATATTGGTGCACTGCTCATCCTGCAGAGACCATTCCTTCCTCCTCCTCTTCCCCTGCAAGCATTCTGGTAGCACTGCCATTGATGCTGCTCCTGGTGTGTCCTGCTGAAGGAGGTGACAGCTGCAGAGGGAAGTTGCTGTGCAGTGGGCAAGCTGTAAATATCCTTCTGGTGGAAAACACTGCAATTGCCAGCAGAGCTCTGCTGTGTCACTGCCTTCTGTTGACTTGCTCTTGAGCACCACGTTTTGATCTGTGGAACTCCCAATCACAAGATCTGCTGTGGAAGGGCTCTTTTTTTGCCTGGATGGAAGGGGCAAGGAGTCATTTAGCACAGACAAATGTCATTCAGCTGTTCTGGAGAGAATTCACAGCACCTTCTTATCACAAATTCTGCTCTCTTTTTGCCATAGCTGTCCAAGAATGGAGAAGGGGGAAAAAAGAATTAGATCTAAGTCATTCAGACAAGTAACTGATTAGGAGCTGAAGCACAATCCATACAAAATAATTTGTATCTAGGACTGATTGGTGGGTATTTCATCAGTGTTGGTCAGAAGAATAGAAATTCCTCTTGTCTCTGGCTTAGTGTAACAAAGGATGATAGTGAATGTGGGCTGCCCTCAGCTGCTACTTAAAAGTCCATTTCTCCACTGATATCCCTATGTAGTTAGTGTAAACACTGGATAAAAGCAAAGAAAAGAAACAAAGTTAGTAGCAGGAAGATGAAATATTATTTGGAGAACGCATCCTTGGTTTGTACAGGAAGTACAAATTGTATTTGTGTATAGGATTTGTACTTCCCTACTCTTCAGGATGCACACTGTATTTTATACCATGCTTACCAAAAAGCCACATTAAAAAAAAAAAACACCAAAAAAAACCAAGCCAAAACCATTTGATATAATATTTGAAGTGAGCAATTAAAGAAGATTAATAAACTTTAAATCAGCAATAATAGCTCTAAAAACATAAGTCCTATTAAATTAATAATATCAAATGACTTACTTTTAGCCTTAGTTGGTTCTGTTTTTTTGTACTTCTTCTGAAGAGAAGGTGCCTTTTAGTTACATGAAGGTGGTCTGTTTAACATTAGGAAGCAGGCTTTCTCCATTCTTTTGGCATCTTTGTTTCTATTGATGATATTTCATTTCCATATGAACTGAGGGGTTTCAAAAATTATGAAGAATCAGCTTCAACATAGCATTTGGCTTGTTATTTGATGTGCCACTTCTGCTTATATATATTAAAAAGATAATTCTTTTATTTTCAGTTTTAAGGCATACGGGACAAATTATTTTGTGGATAATAGCTTTTAAATGTTGTTCAA
Source organism: Alethe castanea (assembly GCA_024734035.1). Classification (NCBI taxonomy): domain Eukaryota; kingdom Metazoa; phylum Chordata; class Aves; order Passeriformes; family Muscicapidae; genus Alethe; species Alethe castanea. The sequence continues at coordinate 11,963,406 of JANRGV010000084.1, forward strand.
GATTAATATATTTGAGTTTTATGCATCTTAGGTCTATCTCTTATGAGTCTTATTTCATTTTTAAATATTTACAGTTTGAAAGACTTCTGTGCCCAAAAGAAGTTACAAGGATGTTTACTTTACATGACCCCAGTTTCATGACAGCAGTAGCAGATCTGATATCTTATCCCAGAGAAAGCATTTTTGGCCTCTCCTTTAGCTCTGGTCATGGTGGGAGTTAATAGCTTATTTCAGCTCTAACTCAGCTGGAGAATCCTGACAACAGTGAATCTTTCATGGAGTATAAACGTGATTTGTATTTATAACATAGTTAACATTTACTAAATAGTTGGGAAACGATCAGTCTGGATTTAGCAGGTTGGGCAGCAGTTTTTGTTGTGGCTGTGATGAGTTTTAAAATGTAGGATAAAATGGTTATAAAATAACTGTCACAGAGCAGTAAATTTCCATGTGCTGTATTGGGTAAGTAACAAATTCATGCAGGCAACATTCGAAGTGCCATAGAAAACATCTTTGAATTGTCTCTGGCTAGAAGTGTGCTGCACAGATGGCATGTTTGGTGTTGTACAGCACGGGAACAGTGGGAAAAGCCAAATAAATGTTCAACATTGGTCACATTTTAATTGCAAGTCTGTATTAAGATACCCTTATATGGAACTGGAGTTAAGAAGGCTGTATTTAAAGGAAGCACAGTGATTTAAGGAGATGTGGACTTGGCAATGCATCCAAGCCCATGCCTTGATCTTTTCCTGGGGTGGTACCCACAGCAGGATTGTGTAACAGAGGCAGGGCCTCCTGTGAGGGCAGGTACCACTGCTCAATGGAATCAGCTTGTCTGGGCATCAGGACTCTCCCATGGAAGGATGCAGTATTTCCTTCTGGTGAAAGGAGCATAAAATAACAGGAGCACCACCTCTGCCACCAGTTTGTATCAGTTACCTATTATTTCTCCCATCTCTGCTCAAAATGTGACCTGATTGTGGTGTTGGAGTAGACAGGTAAAATGAGCATAAGTGCTTACTGTGATATCTGGGAGGTGTGGCGCTCCTTTGATTCCATTCAGCCTGGGGTTTGATGTGATGAATGGGGATTTATTGTCCTTTTTAAACTTACATATTTACTACAATGCTTACAAGCAGACATGAAAAATAGTCAGCTGGGTTCTGATCCAGAAAAATATTTTCCCTTGTTGTCTTTTATTCTTCTTCACAGGGTGGATTATAATTTTACCTGCTGCTTCTGCTTCTCTATCCAGCAGGAAAAGGAGAGATATTTTAGAGTTAATTAAATTAGGACTGAGATGCTCCTTGTGTAAGGATTTAAAAAACTGGCTGGAAGTAGTAAGGTTTTTTGGCAGGATGTAACTCATGAATTAGTCCTTCAGCTCTGAGTGCTTTTTCCCCTCAGCCTTTGATTGAAATTCAAGGGATAGAAATTTTCAGCGCAGTCAGTTCCCTCACCTCTTCTTGCTTGACCTGTCTTGAAGATCTATCAGAGCCAGAGAGGTCTTGAAGCTCCCTGGGCTCCTTACATTTTCATTTGTGCCTGGCTGGTCAGTCTTAGCTGACATATTTGTTGCCCAGCATTAAATAAGAAAGAGTCATAGAAAGGTAAATAAGGTATGGATAAAAGTGATGTTCATAATACTTCAAAAATAACTCCTTTTGATATAAATAGTTTCTATTTTTAAGCTACTTTTTCCTCTTCCATATGTGGAAAGGATGAGATATATTTGTATATAATAGCTACACTTAGACACTAAGTCATTTAGCCTTGAAAGAAACATGGAAGTGAACAGGCTGCAGGAATTTTTTATGTCATCAACATGCTTTGATTATTTGCAGGCTCTTTATGCTGTCCAAATGTTATCTGTATTGACTTTCACAGTAATTGGGAAACCAAACATTTTTGTTTGGAATGTTTTCATTCTATGTGCTTATTGCAGTCCAGGGTGTCTAACCTGGGCATCAGTGTTCCCACTGTGACCGTAGATGTGTGTGGTGTTTACTTACCAAAATTTGTTATTTTAGTTATTAGTTATACTTGGTAAATAGCTGCTGCTTGAGTGAGAAAGCTTGTGGTCATGCCAGAGGTGTTTTCCTCAAGCACTGTCTGAAAGTCAAATCTCAGTTAAATGCTATATTCTATTAAATAATAACAAAAAGTTCATTTGTTGCAGTAGAAAACTCTGGGATAGCATTGTTTGGAAACAGCAAGTTTGGTTGTACAAGTATGAGTTAGGAGAGTTTAATTAAATGTATTCCATAATTTAACAAAAGGAGTTGTTTATTTCTTTTTCACGATTGTTACATATTCTGAAAGGTGATCGCAGAAGGCAGTTTAAAGACCACTGTATTTTGGATTTTTACATCTGTGCATTAACCTCCTTCAGATTGAAATGTTTCATTTTAATGAACCTTTTTTATTTAATAAATAGAGATGACATCAATGTTTAGGAAATTCTGTGGAATGTTAACAGATTGGAGCTGATTGCTTTTTTCCAGAGGAAATAGTTTCATATGAGAAAATTTGGGATTGTTTAGCTATTTAGAGGAGCAAATGAATAATACCAGAAATTGAAGTTTGAGAGTATTGTGCATGGCAGTGCCACTACTTTCTCTGTGATAATTATTGATTTTAAATGAAAGCAGCTTGAAATCTTCAGCTGCCACAGAAGAGAGAGATGGGAAGCAATTTTGGTTGTGGTGCCCAAATAAAACAGAAACGTTGTGTTTTAAAAAACTAATCCCAGAGCTGCTTAGGCTTTTGCTTGTACTGAATCCAGTTTTATTTGCAGGTCCTTAAATTGATCTTAACTCCCTTTTTAGACTATTTTCCCTTTTTATTTTGTCAGTCTCTTTGAAGTACTACCAGATCTGTTTTTGTAGTTCTAGTGTTTTTTATCTGCTTCTTTCCAGTAGCCAAAGATTTAGGTGTTTTGAATGAGCACATCAGTGCTCCAGACAGAGATACTGTTTGAAATTATCCATGAACCCAGTGCCTCTGAACATTATTGAGTGACATTTGTTTCTGTTGGTTGTGTCTGCTCTGACTAACTGGTTTCTTTCAGATTGGCAGCTGGGATTACGCTGCAGTGGACAGACAGCTGTGTGAGCTGGAGATTGCAGCCAGGCTGGGCTGTGCCTCTTTAATATGCCTGGAATGTATATATTCAGATTGGAGCAACTTGCACGGCCCTGAGGGGCTTCTATTTGTATTCTCACAAACTGTGATTGCTTCCTGCTTTACTTTAATGAGTGCCATGTAATTGTCACACTGATTTGTCTGGACAAAAAGACTTCATTTTTTTTTTTTTCTTTTTTCTCACAGAAAATTCCTTAATGTGGTTTAAGAGCTGGGTTAGTATTTTTGTTTGTAAAGATGTTGTGGAAGGCACCCAATGCTGTTTTCCTTTCTCCACTTTTCTGATGTGAACAGAATAATGTATTATTCATATATTGACTTTCAAACAGCTTGAGGGGAAAAAAGGTAATCCTGCTTAGGGTAGCCCCCTCCCCTCATACATATACTCATATATATACAGATATACACATATATATCTGTAATAGTTTGGATTTTATAAACAACAAGTGATTAGACCAGTAACCAATCTCCAGACAACACTGCTGTTTTCAGCAGACAGAAGGAGGTGAAAATAGGGGATGGTAAGAAGAAAAAAAATATACTATGCAGCAGATACATTTCTTGCAAGGAAGGTACAAAGAAGGAAGAAAAAGAAAATTCTTAATTTCTATTTGGTGGCTTTAATTTCTCCGTGTATCTGTTGGTTTTTTGTGTAACAGGGCCACAGTTTTGTCACAGAGCTCGCTAAGTCACAGCAGCAGGCGAAGGTTGTGTGCTTTTTGCTCCATCCCAAGTTGCTCATGGGCTCTTATAAGGCCCCCCTCTGTGGGCTGCTGACAGTATTTCTGCCCACGTTTGGGGTCTGGAGCCATAACCCTGAGGTTATGCTGGGCTTGGAGCTGGGCTTAGAGCTGTACTTGCATTAGTGGGCAGCCACAGGCACCTTCTGCATTCTGCTTGGTTAGCAGAGGGTGCATTACAAACATTTTGCAGTCAGATTTAATGATACCTAGAGAACAATCGGTAACTCTTGGTCTTGTAGTGTCTTTTGCTTAGCCTTTCTTCTGCTCCATTCTCTTCCCTGCTATTTGTTAGATTTCAAAGCTAGCACAGACAATTTTCTTAAATCAGTATGTTAAGTGAATGGTGCAATGAGAAAACAAGATATGGAAGTGATTCAGTAGAAAATGTTTGATTTGTGAAGTCAAAACAAGAGAAACAATTTTCTGGTTTTACATGAAGAAACTAGACTGATCATTTTATTTTTAAAATAGCAAATAGGAGTGTGTGAATTTATGATGCTAACATTTGAGTGCTGTATTTTTTCCTTGGGTCAAGTGTTGTGCAATATCCCCAGGGCAGGTGTGCAGTCAGCCAGCATATACATTGCTTGTGTCAGAAAAGCATTTTGCCCATTTTTCACAATCTTGATCTAATGGGAGTTGTTAGGAAACAAGGGAGATGGTACTACAAAGAGCTTCTCTTTATAATCTTCTGCCTCTTTTCAGCAATTTTATCTATTGTTATGAATTGTGCTTGCTCTCTGGCTAGTGTTATCTGTGTTCCTATAGTCCTAGAGGAATTCAACTAAGAATATTCCTATAGAGGTGTAAGTGGCTCTCTCTGGTCAGAGGAGGTTTTCTGATCACTTGTTACTGGAGCTTGATTTTAATCACTGTCCCATGGGGAAAGGAGCTCCTTGGTTGGCCGCTGAGCCATTCAACTTCCCTGTCTGAGGGGAAACCTGTCAAACAGTCTGTGTTCTCTGATGCTCTGAAGCAACATCTGGGTGGAAGGAAGGGGAGAGCAAGTAATCATAATTGCATATCACTCAAGCCAATAGAAATCACTGAGGAACATGTGTGTAAACCTTTTTGAATATTGAAAAGTGAGGTAGGAGTGGCAGAGAGCCAAAATAATTACTTTTGCAAGGGCTGCTATTTTCTGGATATAAATACTGGAAGGCAAGATGGAGGATGAACCCAAAACGTTTTCTGTCCCTGACACGTGTGCTGAAAGAATATGTATTGCAAAGCATGTTGTTATTTCACCTGGGGTTTCAAATGTTTGGCAACTAAATCGTAGAGATTTGGGAAGTAACTGGGAATACTTTGGTGCAGATCTGCAAAAAGGAGCTGAGAGCAGCCTCTGAGAAGCAAATGCAGAGGTTGTAGCCTGTGTGCTCAGACCAAGGCATGCATTTTAACATGGGTGTGCTGTGCCCCTGGACTCCTCAGACAGTTTGGTCTTTTGTGTCTGAGGAGGCATGATGAAAGCAACTCTGAGCTAGTCTCCTTAAAGGTCTTTAAATCTGGAGTTAAATGGTGTATGTCCTGCCTTTTAACTGTTATGGGCCTTCATTTGAGGATTTGAGTTCAAAACTGGAGACTGTTTCATTCTTTCTCTGTGACACTCACTGCAGGTCCCCCTTCACCCGCCCTCCCTCATATTTAATTTTATAGTTCTTTCAGACATAAACATGAAAAAAAAGCAATTTTGACTTAGTTTCTGAGTGTTGCTGCAAAGAAAAGTAACAAACATCTGTTTTTACCTTAACTGCATCCATATGTTCAACCTCCCCATCACCCTCCTTCCCAAAAAATTTACAGCCGTACTTGGTGGGTACTGCATACTGTTGAATTAACTTTCTTCACAGTTAGATGAGAGGGTAAGTTCAGAGACTGAAAATAGCCATGCTAAACAGTGGCCAGGAACTACATTATAGCTAAGCCAAGTTTTCAAGTTCTTTACTTTCCTTCTTTAATTTGCTTCCCTTTTCCCCTTCTCACACCCCAAGAGAAGAGGAGATGACCTAGGAGGCTTTTTAGGAATGGGTAAAATCAGATAAATGTTAACTTAGGAAATTTGCCTATGGCTTTCATGCTTCTAAATTAATCAACATTCAAAATATAATGTTACATAAGTATGTGTTTGAAATGCATACTGTGTGAATTATTGTAAAGGGTTGCTTACCTTGTTTCATTTTATTGCTTCTTGTTGTAGCATCTGGAACAACTCTGGCCTTACCAAAACAGTGAAATAAAATGTGGAATGATACTATGTTTTACTTTGTGGCACACATCTTGCTTTCACCAATAAGAGTTTGTCAAGCTAAAGATGTCTTTCAAACAGAGGTTATGCCTTACCAGTTATATGGTGTCCTTAATAGATGTGAAACTGGTTGTGCAAATTTCCCAAGCATTTCTACCTACAGTCATCTAAATGGCTGTGTGTTCCAGAAGAATCCAGAGAACATGTGCCCCTTCCTTTACTGCTCGAGGGGCTATCTGTCCCTCAGCAACACTGACTGATGCTGGCAATACTCCTCTTCAAGAAAGCTCAGTTAGAGGCTGGGCTATGATTCATTAAAAACAAAGTGGATGATGACTTTCTGACTGATTGGCATTTTACTGTATTTTCTCAGGTGAGTGGTAGGTTCTTTTCTTTAAAGGAGATAATTATATCTCTGAGAAGAAGATTCCCTGGTCCTACTTTCTTTGACAGGTTGAGCAAAAGCTTGAGTGGCATTTGGTGGCTCTTTCTGTTACGTAAATTGAGAGAAAGGGGATTGATTCCAGCTCCACCATCACATTTCTGCTGACAGAGGGGAGGTCATCTTGCATCCTTCTGTATGTGATCATTCTGACTGAGACATCAGAATGTGGAGCTGACATCTGGATTGACTTTGAATACAATCTGGGAAAAGGAAGGAACCATTTGGGGTTGCTAGTACACTCTTGGTCATTATTACAAAATGTGGAAGCTAAAATAAGAAACCTTTCCTTTTTTTTTTTTTCTTGGTAACTAGAAGGAATGCAGAAGATTTTTTTTTTCTGAAGTCTAGCCACTATGTCTAGACATATTTGTCCAAGTGTTGTTGCCTTTACTCAACACTTCTTCAAATTTCTTTTGGATTTCTGAAGACACCAGTATAGACGATGTACACATACCAGTATCTGTGCTTTTATGTTCTATGTACAGATTTGATGGTTTATAAGACCTTGTTACCTGTGGTATGATATGATCTGAATATAGATTTTTCCCAGTTCTCTTGTCTAAAAGGGAAAGATTTTGTTGGGGGCTATAGCAGTCCTGGAACTGTAGGCTCTCATATTTTTTGCAACAACCAGCTAGAACCTAATGAGTCTAAAGGACTTGTTTGTGCTGGAGCTATATCATAAACAATGATGTAGAGACTGACTGCTAAGACTGAAAATGGGGAATTTGTGATCCTCTGAGGCAGGGTTTAGCAAAATCATTGTCCCTTTGGTCAGCAACTGCACCAGGTCTGACAGACACTATGTGGAAACAGACAGTGCCTCTTGACTGGTGGGTTGAGTAGAGTATTTTATACTTGTTCTACATCAGTTTGGGCTCTTGTAATGATGAATGTATTTGAAGTACTGTGCATCAATATATGATAACTTGTGTTTCGTTTTCCCTCACTATTGGCACTATGTAAGAGTGTATGGTTTCCAGAGGTAGCATTGGGAATTAAAAGACATACCTGATTTCAAGATTGAGATAAAAATTCTGGCTATATTTAAATGCTGAACATGAGCATTTGGGAATGAAAGTTTCTGTATTGATCACAAGTCAATATGCAAGGAAATTAATAAATCTAAAGCTCATTATTTCCTTGCTTTATCTATTCTCAGTTCTAAAAGAAATGCATGGGAGTTGTGTTTCAAGAATATTTTGTCCTGTATTCTTCTGGTTCTACCCTCAATGCAGGGCAAAATTTCCATTTGCAAGTAAAAATATGCTGCTTAATCTGCAAGTAAGTTTAGGCACATCTTTTTAAATCTAGATGTTTTGAAACAAGCAACATTTTATGGAGAGGGTAGGGCTGCTGACCAGTTTCTTTGTTAATGCCATGTGTCTTAAGAGACCTCAAAGCTTTTGCAGTTCCCTCGATATCTTGAGTCACAGAGCCCCAGATTTGAATTTTAATGTCTCATCCACAGGAAGGAGACTCATGTGGTCTTTCTGAGGTTTAGTGTTTCATGAGTCTGATACTGCTGTTCCTCAAAAAGTGCTCACTGCATCACACTTTGTGCATGTCAGATTTCAGCCAGCTTTTTGATAATTTACTTATTCACCAGTTCTTTGAAGATTATGGTGCTTCCCAGAGTGGGCAAGAGTGTTAGAATCTGTTCACAGACTAATTTCAACTCCTGCTCTGGTGAGTTCAGATGTTTCAAAAGCTCTGCCAAATATAATTAGGTCAAGTGTTTCAGATGGTATGTTTACTATCAAGAAGATTATTATTTTAAGGTCTCAGGTGCATTCTGAGACCAAAAACTTTTGGCTTTGTTATTTCTGTAACAGGATAACATCCTAGTAATCATCTTTATAATAATATAAAAATAGTTGTTTGTAAGAATAAGGTCAGCATAAGTGTTATTCCATTGTCTCAAAAATTTTAAGAAGTGGCTAAAACAGAAGAGGGAATGTAAGTGTAAGGAGCATTGAGGAAGGTTGAACCATGAAAAAGAAGAATTAAGGGAAAATACCTGAGGCATCACCCCATGTGAGGCCTGCTAGCCCACAGTAAAGCACTGTGATTAGTTTAGCTCTCAATGAAAGAGTTACAGACTAAGCTGAATGATTTGAGATTTTCTCTAGTATCGGTCTGTTTCTGTGAATGGTGCAGGGGGCCAACGTGACAAGAAGTAACTTGTTGAATTTTGGCTGCTTGATCTTATCTTTAAACTGGTGGGCCAAGAGGTGACAGAATGGAAAACTAGCTGGACATGCCTAGGGCAAGAAGTATAAGTTCACAGGTTTCAGCATAATTATTTTTAAGAAATCACTAAGCATAATATTTTAATGTATTTCATATGAAGAAAGTACTAAAGCATGTTGCTGAAGATACAGAGAAACTTTAAAAAAACCCCTTGTATTAATGCCTTCATGTTTTCTTATAGTTTTGCTGTTGGTAGTTTAATGCATTCTAACATTGTTTTCTCTTCTTTATTAATCCTGGAAGTAAGAATAAAAACTTGGTGTTGCTTTCCTTGTAGTTACTGCTGTGAAATGAAGCAATGGAGTTTAATGCAAAACACTTATTACCTACAGAAACTTTTAAAAAGCTAAAATTTGTTTTTGACTTATGATACAAACAGGATAAGCCAGTGTTAGAAAGGAAAAATGGAGCCAATAAAGAGGGTTTCTGATTATAATAGCTTGTTTCTGTTTAATATCATTGAGCAGGATGAGGTTTTGCAGAGTTTCTCATGGAAATAGCATCCACAGTACTAAAATGATTACCTCATTCTTAGTACCAGTGCCAAGCACTTAGCCTCACAGTGAACACACGGGGTTGATTTTCAACATGAAACAAGCCAGAAGTGTGGAATGACATTTTCAGGTGACAGTTATGGTTCTATTGCCTGTAATTAGCACCTCTTAACATGCAAACCTGCCTGTGCCTTTTCCAGGCTGTGGAAGCTCAAATACGAAGTTTTGGACAGACCCCTTCCCAACTGCTCATAGAACCACATCCTCCAAGAAGTTCTGCCATGCAGGTGGTAAGTGCCACGTTAACTCTTTGTGACCTGCCATGGTGCTCACTTCCTTTGCCATCTTACCTCTGCAGAACTGGACACTTTCACTTTGCTTTTATGTGGTTGTGGAATTATGTTATTAAAACCAGCAGATGAGTTACAATTTGGTAGGAGTTGTATGCAGTGCTTAACTATTTTTTAATTTATTGCTGAAAGGATTGTATTGATTTCTAGTGTAGGCTTTTTTTTTTTTTTTTTTTTTTTTTGTCAGTGTATTATAAGAACACTTCATCAGTTGATTTTGTTAATACCATACCTGTACAGGTGAGAACCAGTCGTTGTGGAGACAATTTAGTTAATCTTTGGCAGATTCCCCAAGAAGCATGGATTTAGGAGGTGGAACTTCCTTGTCTTTTCCCCCAGGCATAGGTTTTCCCCTAAAACCAGGATTACTAGGAATTCATGAGCTGAAACTTACATAGCAAAGAATGTGGCTAAATGTGTTTTGCAGTAAAGTTAGGGTGATAAAATCCAGGCAGTGAGCATTAACATGCTTTCCCTTTTGCCTCTACTTGTGTCTAATATAATTTTATTATACAAACTATTATTTTATTACTGATTACTTTTCATATCATGTTGTGTGCAGTCCTTGGGTTTAAAATATCATTTGTGTTGTCAAAGGTCCAGAACTAAGGATGTTAAGTGATATTCTGACAAATGGAGCAAATGATCTGCTAATTCCCAAGGTTTTCAAAAGGTTATGTTACCTTATTGTTAGGATGGACATTTTACACTGCAATATTAAAAAAAAAAGACATGTCATATAGGACATGTGAGAAGAAAATATGTCCTACTCAAGCAGACTAAAGTTATTAATTTTAAAACATATCTGAAGTGCAGAAGGCTTTAGAAGATTACACAGAAATGTGAAATGTTTCCAAAGTAGCTTACAAACCTTGTGCTGCAGGAGTCTCTGAAGTGTAAACTTCCTTGATAAACGGAGCTACTGGCCTTTCTCAAATGCATCATGTGTTGTACCTGAGAGCTGCTCCCAGATGCCAGGCCACAGACACTGCAGGGACTTGTGTGTGTGCTTCAGAACATGCTCACAGGGATGTTGGGGAGCCCAGGTAGTCCCCTCATGCAGCCCCTTGCCATATGTGTGTCTGTCTGTCATGGTGCCATGCGCTGGACACGCGCTCTAATTTAAAGGGATTTGTTTCAGGAAAAGGATCAGCTCGAGAAGTTGATTATTGATGTGCTAGCCAGAGCCATTGTTATATAAATAAATTCAATACCAGGAAGCAGTTTGTGTGATTTTATCATAATATTTTTCATGATGCTGGATTAGTAAAGATTTAGTATGTAATAGAAGAAGTTAAAATCTAAGAAGTTAGGTGTTTCTAACTCCTGTGGTTTTTTGGGCTGGGGTACACCTAGAAAAAGAAAGCCCATAGGTCTTCACTTGCTGGTTTTGTGGATATTAATACATGTTTTCATAATAGCACTATATTAAGTGGTTTTAAAAGTATTCCTGGAGCTGAAATACAGTAAGGATATTTTTGCTGTCATAATTTTGAATTATTTCCAGTTGCATTATTTACTGAGTTTTGTTTTTTTGTGCATGTGTGTGTGAATACAGCTGAATTGGAAGTTACCACGTGCTGTGTTAAGTGCACAAGCCATAATATACACCAGGTGTAGTAATTAGCAGTCACACGAAGGCTGCCTATTTGTCTGGTTTTGCTGCTGTTGCTGTATCCCCTTGTGTTTTCAACCATCAGATAGCTGGATTTAATTGAGGCCACATCAGATGAGGCATTACTGACACCTTTAATTGAATGAGCATCCAGGGAGGATTAACTCATAATATTGATTGGCTTTTAGCCACTTGCTCAGAAGGGTGTCTGGGTAGCTTATTAGTTGCTTTTATTTACACCTTTATGCAAAGACTGTAAATAGGAATTCATAGAGCAATATGTTTTTCTAAGTACTCTTAATAACTTTTTTAAAAGGAGTGATAATAAAAATGCAAATGTACTTAATTTTTTTATTAGTTCTGTATAAATATACATTAAATGTATGCACTTACATACACATATATGTATATGAAATATTGCAGGTGGAGAATAGCCAAGGCCACTTCATTAGTATTCTAATTTGGTTATTAGAAAATTACAAATACTTGAGCAATGTGGCTACTGGTGTCCATGATGATTGTACCTCTGCATTTCAATGGGGTTCTCTTTTTTTCAGATGTACCACACAGTCCTAAACCCATTAGGTGTTGCTTTTTCTCCTCACATTTGATATACAGATCTAAGGTCCTCAATATTTTGTTCTGACGTTTGCAGTACTCTTAGAGAACTTAGTTAAAAAGTTAATAAACTTTTCAACTTACAAAACTAAAGAAACTAAAACCTCAAAATTTTATGTTGAAAATGAGAGTCTGGATTCATCCCGTCCCTTTAGCATTTCTGGAAACAACACAGGATAGTATCTGTAATCTCGTCCACTTTGTATTCTTTACAACTGCATTTAATTATGTTTGTCCTTTGAAACACATTTGCAGTGAAGCCTTCTACTTTGCATTCATAAATCTTATTTTTGTACACCAGAAATATATACAGAACATATATCTAGTGTATGTGTGTATCTGCTTATTTTAATGTGCTTTCATGTTCTCATCTGGCTTGTAAAGAATTACAGTCTGCCAATTTAATGCAACTTGAGACAATCTCTGGGAGCAGGAATTTCTTTTGCTCACTTTTTTTTTGTGTTTCCCTCCTGGTTTGGCATTGCTGTCCTTGATATACTGTCTCTGCAGATATGAAGGAGAATTCTTTTGGCAGAGATAGGCAATTGAAAACTTTCCGTTTAACTGCTGTGATCTATAACAAAGTCTGTATACACACACCCTGTGTTCAACAAAGCCCTCAGATTAATAGGGTGCATGCAGGGTTTTCTGCCTAAAATGGTTATTTCCACAAGCCTGTCCACTATTGTTGTATTTGCTTTTCTGCTGCAGCTTCTATCGGATCTCACGGGTTTTAATTCAGTCTTCCTTCTCTTGTCCTGTCTCTTCTCCTCCCCGTGTTCTCTTTTCCCGTGTATTTGGGTTCTTGTCGTGTGCACTCAACAGTATCTCCTCCTGCAGAGCCCCTTGATGTTCACAGAGCAAGCCCAACAGGACGTTATCATGGTCCTGAAGTTCCCGTCCAACTCCCCGGTCACTCACGTGGCCGCCAACACCCAGCCTGGCCTGGCCACTCCCGCTGTGATCACGGTCACTGCAAACAGGCTCTTTGCTGTGAACAAGTGGCACAGCCTCCCTGGTAAGTACATTAAAGCAAGAAGCCTAAGCAGCCCCTGCCACCCAGCAGCGCTTCTCTTGCCACAGTTTGCTGCAGAGCTGTTGTGAGCTCAAAGTGGAAAAAGCAAATCCAGTTCATTGACACAGCAGGCTCTTTATATGTGGGCTTAGTTTCTCCTTGGAAAGGTAATCTGAGCTATTGCAGCAAGATATGTAGCACACCAAAGGTTTGTAAAAACAATATATGGCTTTCCAGGCCATCAGGCACCATGCAAGGAGACAAAAAGAGTCTGTCACTATTTGGTCACGATAAAGGGACACTCTTCCTCTTAACTTTGTTGGGAACTATGTCATGTCAGAGGCAGTTTTAAAGCATGTAGAACTTGGCTGAAGTCTTCTCTGCTGGTTTTTTCTTGATTATAAGCTCCATATTCTGCTGTTAAAGCCACCTCATGAGAATTAGAAAATAAAATATATGAGAAGTCTTACCTTAAACATCCCAAACTTCGTTATGTAGGTGATTATGTATTGTCAACATGAAAGGAAAACAAAATAGCCATTTGCACAGCAACTAATAAAATTAATTTTCCTTTAAAAGTGGGCTGCACTTGAGAATATAGTTCTGCTTTTAATTCTAATATTCTCCAATCTTAAAGGCATCCATCATCCTTTCCTTGACTGTAACAGCCTTAGGCCCAAGCCATCAAAGGAAGTTTATTTCGGTGCAGTGCAGTATATTTGGTCAAAGGCTTTTTAAGAAAGAGAGGGGAAAAAGACCTTCTACACAAATAACTTAAATAGAAGATACTTACACCAGAGAAACACTTACATGGTTGAAATTCCTACTAAGAAATCTTGACCCATGGTCCTTGATTACTTTTTGAAAAAAGCCAGATGACTCCCACACTTTTTCCTAATTCTTACAAATTACCTCTCAAATAGAAATATCTATGTATTATTTCATCCACCCAAGAAATGCTTCAAGAGAAAGATGGGAAGGAAGGGGGGAAGGGAGACTTCTCTAAGATAACAAGTTGTGAGCAAGAACTATTTACAGGGCTCCCGAGATTTCTTTGAAAGGAGGATGATAGTATCCTCTCATACCTTGGATGTGTGACCATGTATAACCATGGGGTAATAGTCAAGGCTTTTAAAAAATGGCCTTTGTGAACATACAACAGTCATGGGAAGAAGAAAATGTTCAAAAGTAGTAGGAGTTGATTTTGATTTCAGCACAATTCTGCTTGTTGATCTGATGATCTGTGAGCAAGCAACCAGTTTGATGAATGTAGTAATCAACTGGTTTGAGTTGAACAGAGCTTTCAGATTTTTCAGACTTTTCCCTCACCTCTGAAAGGGAGAACAGTCAGCTGTGCTTTTGAGTCACTATTTTTTCATTTAGAGGCATTTTACAGTTGCCTTGCCATTACAAAGAATTCAGGAATACCCACAGATCAAGACAAACAAAAGCCAACCATAAAAACCCTACAAAAAAAATCACCTCACCCCACTCCTGTGAGAGCACTCATCAGTTGCAGGCTGTTAATAGAGTACTGTGCTTAAGATATCTGAGTGTGGACTCCTGAGGCTTTGCTATTGTTGCCTTCCAATTTTATACCAAAATGGGATCTCCTAGGATGAGAGGGCAGGTATCATTACTGCTCCATATCCCCTGCTGTGGGCTTAGCATTGTCTTTGTTAATGAGGCATCATGATAAAAAAGTTAAGTTGCCAAGTGACCAGTTGTCACTAATGTGTAATTAAAAAGCCCATTCCTGCCTTTGAATATGAATTTGTTGGCTTTGCTGATTCTAATGCCCC
>JANRGV010000084.1:11984471-12024860 GCA_024734035.1 Alethe castanea
AATCTGATGCTGCACAGTAACAAAATAAAACTAACCAGGCAGAAATAACCCTGTAAAATTTTTGTTTTCTGGAACAGAACCTATAAAATAAGAAATAATTGAGAAGGAGATCTCTATAGCTCAATGATGTTTATAGCATAAACTTGCATTTCTAAATGTGTAAATTACCTCAGGTAATATCAATACAACTGAAAAATATATCATATAATGATTTGCTCCCTGAGTTACTCACCCTTGCACTACAAGGTGGGTATGCACAGCAAGAGTGCAGCTGGGGGTTTGCTCTGTCCACTCAGAAATGGCTCATGTCATAGCACTTATTCCCACAATTTCCCTTGTAAAGTTAGAGGAGGCCTAATAAGTTTTGTCAGTGTTTGATTTTTGAATCTGATGTACAGGTTTCCTTTAAATTGTGTCATTATTTTATTTTTTCTTCATGCACTAAAGGAATTTCCCCTCCTTTTTTTGTAGATATTCATATATACCTCTTGGTTTTTTTTCTGATTTTCTTCACTTTAATGCAATTACCTTTTCAATCTTGTCATAAATCAAGCTGTTAATGCTATTTTTGTTCTTTCTTCAGAACCACTCCCTTAAGTCTTTTGTTCCCGTTAATTGTTATTTAGTAGCTGGATACAAATATAGTGGTTTTGTATGTTTAAACAGAGGCTGTGAAATGTTCCCTGTTACCTGTATTAAGGGACCAATAGTTTTTATTTCATGCAGTAAAATATTTTATTAAAATGTGGTTGATTCCCAACACTGATCTGTTGTACTTCTTATTTTTAAATGCTTTTCAGAACATTTTATTTAATTTTATTTGTATTTATTTATATTCAGAAACGTAAGTCTGTATTTCATGTTCCTTTTTTTGGCCTGTCTTGTCAAAGCCATCACTGTTTTTTCCTTCTGTTCCTCCTTGTTCTTTATTCAGCCCAAAGCACAAATGGATGCAGGGTCATTTGGGCTGAGAAAGCCAGGATCACACATTGGAGGCATCACACATCACACTTCCTTGTGTCACTGGGTGCAGGATTTGTCCTGGCCCCCACTACCTGAAGGGGCTGAGTAGGTGCATGAGAAAAGTGTGTGTGTGTTCTTTATCCTGCTTCTTCAAGATCTGCAATTGCTGGGCTTCAGCAAATCCAGTTAGACTTTTGAGGAAAGTATAATATTGTGAGACTTCAAGTGTTTTTTTGTATGGATTGTATGGACTACTGCACTTTTAAATAAGTTCCCACCAAATAAGTGAAGAAAAAGTTGTACTTCCCACTGTAGTTCTAGTTTAAACCTTTTTTTATTTTTTGAATAAAGGAAATATTTCTAAAATATTTCTAAAATACTTTATAATGTATTTAGTTTGTCTTAGAATAAGAGGATAGTTTTTAAAAGAATCAAATTGCTGTGTTCCAGGTAAACTGATGCAAGTAGTGTTTGGCCACTGGGATGTTGTGACCTGTCTGGCTCGCTCTGAGTCCTACATTGGAGGGAATTGTTACATCCTCTCAGGATCCCGGGATGCAACCTTGCTGCTCTGGTACTGGAATGGCAAAACCAACATCATTGGTGATAACCCAAGAGGTAAGAAAAAACAAAAAACTCTATAAGGAGGTTGTCTCAAAATGCCATGAGCAAACACTTCATAGGATGGAATTTTAGGATAGAATTTTCATGCACAATCACATATGAGGCATGCTGATTAGTTCCAGTGCAAGTGACAGGGCTCACACCATGTAACCAAACTAATAAGGCAGGAACACTGCTCCAGCCTCCTTCAGTTTTAACCCCTCCCCACCCAAATTCACCTTGCACTTGCCAAAGTATTTATTCTATTCCATCTTGCACCATTTCCCAGGAATTCCTGAATCCTCTCTTTTATTAGTGAAGATTCTCTCTTTTGACTCCATAAAAAACAGTGAACCACTATGATTGTACAACCCTGTATTATGTAATAGAAAGGTAGAAAGTGATCTTGGTTTATACCTGTTTCACTCCACACAAAAAAAAAAATTAATTTCTGATTCCCAAAGCAAAGAAAATGTTGAGAAAAAGCCTGGAATAAGCCATTATACAGGAATGAGGAACTTTTAAGACAATTTATGAGAGCTTATATACGAAAATTTAGGGGAACATCATAGCAAAACAGAGGTCCTGTTCAGCAAAATATGAAATGCCCTGAAGGGAAAGGCTAGGAAGAGGATATTCTATCCTATGAAGAGTATTTCTTAGGTTTTCTTCCATTCATTTAGGGTCTTCTCTAACTCTGTTTAAATAGTAGTAAAAACTGCTCTGCAGAGGGCAAAATGGACATCTGGAAAGCAAGAAGTGGTATTAGATCTGTCATGTATTGCAGTTATAGCTGGCACACAGTTTTATATAATCAAAACAATACCTGACATCTTCCAAATTAATCAATTTGGTAAAGTTGTGTGTTCCATATTCAATCTGTTACTCATCTGGAGTTATTTGAATTTGACACACAGAGGTGGCTTGACTGAAATTGCATCCTGTGAGCGACTTTGAAGAAGCACAACTAATTAATATCAGAATGAATATTTGAATTTAGCTTGAAAATTATTTGATGTTGACTGTGAAAGCTATTCAAAAGTTGAACAAGATGCAGCTCAGTTCACACTGTTGCAGAATCTTAAGGCAGAGGGTGTGTGAAAACTATCCCTATTATCCTTCCAAGCAGCCCTGTTCAAGAGATGGTGGTTTTTCTGGGAAGTGGCTAGCAGAGTTTATGAGCATCTTTAAATAAAAGTGGCTTTGTTTGAGGGAAAAAAAAATCTGTGTGAATACTTCATACATATTTGGTAGTCTATAAATTTAAAGAAAATGCAAACTCTGTGTTATTTTTGCAGACCTTGTAAACTTGGAAACTCCAAAGAGTTTGCAGATTCCTAAGCATACCTTGAGAAGTTGTACTTGTCCCACAGGCTTGCCTGCTGTGTGAATGAGACTTTGAGGCTATAGGCTCCTTGATAACCCTAACAGATCACTTGCTGAGGTTCTCTACCTTCTGTTTGACTCATACATGCAGATTTTGTTACAATCTGTTGACTGTCTTCTCTAATGCAGATTTCTAAGGCATTAGAATTTGCAGTTTTCAGAGGTAATGCCAGGGAATTCTAGCTGCCCTTTAAAATCACACAGTAGCTACCTGGTAAGTCTCTGTGCTTTTAGTTCTCTTAGATGTGGACTTTTAGGGACTTGCAATGGCTCCTGTGTTTACCAACTGCCTTTATGTAAGGGTTTTTTGGGATACAGCGTGCCTGGAAACCTCTGTTATCAATTGAAATCTCGTGGCACTAAACGTCATCCTAGTCATGGGTATAGACAGTTCCTGCTTCAAAGAGATGGTAATCTGGGGTGTTTAATTTTCCCCAGAAATAGCTGTCTGTAGGCTTCTCTGTTCGATCAAAAATTTGTTTGAAAAGAGAAGAGCTGTTTCTGCTTAGCTCTGATTTGTCAGAAATGGAAAGCACCAGGAGACTTGTTGGGTTCTGAGCCCTGTTACTGTAGCTGTAACTTCCATCCATTTGCAGGATGTTGGTATTTAACTGGTCTAATGTCTTTCTGTATTTGAAGCTTATGATTCTTTTACCTCAAAATACACATGAGCATTATTCACTGGAATTTTAGATACTGAGTTGATATCTCTTTTCTATTTTTTCTCTATTTAATTATCTCTAATGTCCATCTAAAGATGACTTCACAGCAATGTGCATCTAACCAGGGAGTCTGTCTTTCCTCCTGTCATAGTACCTGTTGCTTCAGATGTACATCAGCCAGCAGGCTGATATGATCCATCCACTCTAAATAATATCCTATTAGGCAACCATTATTCCACCAGTTACATTTTATTTAGATTCACTTGTCTGATTTCTTTACTTTCAGAGAACTGAGCTCTGGATCTCTGGCTCTGTATATTAACGTTTTAGAATGATACTTAAGCTGAAAAGCCAGGTGAACAATGGCACATGTAATAAAAAAGTGGCTTGATATTCTTTATCAAGGACAATTTTCTGGCAAACTTGACTGTATTGAAGAATTCTCTGATTTTGGTTTAACAGAAGAAATATGTTACTGGTTTTCTGCTATTTCTTGCTCTTTGTTCATGGACTATGAAGATAAGGTTTCATTGCTTTCAATTATCTGTGAAATATTAATTATTTACATAATTTAGCTTTTGAGGCTGGCTTTTTAAAGCACTTACAGCTATGGAGTCTCACTATCTTAGTTTCTCCCCAATACCTCTCAAATGCATTGATCAATGTAAACCAAATCTGACGTATCTCAGAGATACGAAATTTCTACATGGGACACATCTGCTGGAAACTATTTTATTCTTCACAAAACAGCTTGATTACATTTAGGTTAAATCATTTTTTCCTTCTCAAACTGAAACCTGAAATGCAAAAAAAAAATTTCATTGTGTTCTTTGATCAAATGTAGAGTTTTTCTCTTTCTAAATTAATTGGTTTTGAAGATGTAAAAGCATGGCACTACTTCACTTTGGAGCACAGACATTTTTTGATGCAAAAATGTTTCTGGGGACAATTTCTGACCAAGCCTTGGAATAATTCAGAACAGAGCTAAGGTCCTGAAGTAGTTGTATCCTTTGAAATAGCCTTGAGCTGTTTTGCTTTCACATTAATTAGCATAATTTACTGTGGAGATGTAAAGTCACTTTGCATAGTTCAAGGGGCTTTTCCTTTTCTCTCGTTGGCATGTGGCTGCCTTGGGGGAGGTGGGAGGGAGAGGATGTGCCCTCCCCTCATACTCCTTGGAGCCCATGTGTGATCTGTTGGCTTCTGCATATTTAGAGGCTCCAAAGCACCACTTGGGGATGTGACATTATGCACCAGCACTTGTGTGGTAGAATGTGTGGAGATTCCTGGGAGAGGGCTATGGAAAGATGCTGTGTTTGGTCCTTGCCCAGCCGAAGGAGGTGGAGGGGAGGCGAGAAGTGGGGGGTGGGAGGAGGGATTGTGTGATGGCTGGAGCAAAGAGAGGAGAGAATTCATTTGCATACAAATGGTGAGCATCACTTTCAGATCCCACTTTCGCTTTGAAGCTCAAGTGGCAACTCCTGGTGTTTGGATATTTCCCAGGTTGGGGGATCCGTTTTCTTTTGTAATCACAGAACCATAGGAAACGGGGCGGGCAGGAGCTTTGGTCACCTGATCTATTCTCTTTTCCCAGTGAGGGCTTAACTATGCCAAAACCAATCTCCCCTGATGTTTGTCCAATCTTCCCTTAAAAACTTCAGCACCTACATTTTTGGGCCTTAGAATCCCCGTCCTTAGCTGTATTTTCCCAGTGTTCAGCCTACTATCCAATTCTTTTTGCAGCAGTTGCATTCTATCATTTTTATCTATTTTTCCTTTGTGTAGAGAACAGATTATTTCCTTCTTGCAGTTACTTCCAGTTATTTGGATTGCCATGACCTGCAATTCTTTGCCTCCAACTTTAATAACTCAATTCTTTGTTTTTTGCCATAAGTCATGTTTTTCCGGACCTCTGATTTTTTTTTTTTTTTTTTTTTTGTGTGTTCCTCTCTTCAGTAGACTGTCTTCCTCAAAGCAGACCCAGGAATGCAGCTGAAGCCTTTCCAGTATTAAGTAGAAAACAACCTGTTTTACAGACCAGTACTTTTCACATCCCCAGGGAATATCTGTTTCTTTCAAAACACCATGACACTGTCAATTCTTTTAAGGGCATGAGCCAGTATGAATTTCCATGTTTTCTAAAGAATCACTTGTGTCTCCTTTTCTGTGTAGTATAGCTGTGGAATTTCATTTTCAAACTTCCTGAAGTGTATTCTTTTTTTGACTGGTTATCCAATTTGTCAGACTGCCTTTGAATTCTCATCCTGTCCTCCAGCAGCCTTGCAGCAGCTCATATCTGCAAATAACTTTGCAGTCTTACTCTATTAAATTGGTCATTAAAGCAAATGTTAGTTCAGGAATGCCCATCAATACATTTACCATTTTGACAATGAATAGTTTTCTGAGTATAGCTTTCCAAGGTATAATAGTATCTTCTGAACATGTGCTTCCCTGTTTTCCTTAAGAAATTGCTCACATGGAACAGCACTGGAGTTCTTCCTGAAGTAAAAATATGTGATGTCTCCTGAACATGTCCTGTTACTTTGCCTTTGCAAGAAAAAAATAGCTTTGACATGATTTGTTCAGAGCAAATCCAAATCAGCTGTTACTCATCTCCTTGTTTTCTTGTAGGAAACTGTGTGTGTATATATAAAAATGTAAGTGTTCTGCCAGTATTTTTTCTGTTTGTTGGGATTAAGTAGACTACCCTCTAATTTTTCTTTTTCCTTCTTCTTAAACAACCCAAGACTTTTTTTGGTCTTGCAGAACCCCACCCAATATCCATGAAACAATTGTTATAACTCTGGGATTATGTAGCTACATTGTCACAGTATCTTCAGTTCACTATTATCAGGCTAATTGAGTGCCAAGCACGTACTTCATTCAGGTATTCTCTAATTGAGACAAGTATTTTCGCTGCTGGTTTTACTTGGGTTTGCTGACAGCAGCTGACCTTTTCTTGAAGTACTTTGTGTGGTATCATCTACTGGTATTGCTTGCTCTTAATAACAAATCAACTTCTTGAGAAAACTTGGCATATTTTCGTGTTTTTAGAATGTTTTTCCTGATGTCCTTGTTAGTTCCATCTCATCTATGTGTAGCTCTCTGGGATTTGTCTCTTTGCACATACCTCGTTGCTTGCACTGTTTCTGAAATATCTCATTTATTTTGATCTTTCTGCCTGACTTTGCTGTGTCAAAGTCACTGGAGAGCTCTGAGTTGTGCTGGCTGGGATCTTGTCTGTCTTATCCCTGTGCTGCATTCACTAGTATCCTTATTACCTTTTGTTTTCTGTAGGCTTAACTGCCCGTGAGATCTTACAGAAGAATATTCTGTGTTTATTGAAACCTGTTTTCTCAAAATGCTTCAGGAATTATCTTGTCTTTGATCTCTCTCTTATAAAGTGTATTGAACATTCTCATATCTGTGAATTCCTTTCAGCAAGGTGTTTGTTTGTTTTGCTATATTGGTTGTAATCATCTAGAGGATATTTTTTTTATATTAAAAATTGTCACCAAATCTCATTCTACACACATACTTGTGGTATTCCTTTACCAACATGATTTTGTAGTTGGAATATCCTATTTTCTCCAGCTTTCTTTAATAATCCCTCACCTATATGGACCAGGTAGAGGCCAATCATGAATGTTAGTGAATGTAAATCTATGTCTTCAAGGTTTTGGGTTTTTCACTGTAGCTATTTTGTTTGGATGTACTTTCTTGAAGGGGAGGTTTGTGATGGTGAATTTGTCTTAGTATTGTTTATCCTTCTAAAATGGTTTGTGCTTAAAAAATGATGGGCATTTCTGTAGTCCAGTGGAAGATAAAGTGTTTTTCTGCTATTTCTTGCTCTTTTTTCATGGAATATGAGGATATGGTTCCACTACTTTCAAGTATCTACGAATGTGTCCACAATTAGGTTTTAGTTTTCATATTTTGAAAAAAAAAAACAAAAACATTTTTAATTAGAAATTTGATTTGCTAAGGAAATGAAGGCTTGACTGATAAAAATCTTCAGTGCTATGAAATGTACAGTCTGTGAGTAACTGTATCACTACTGCTAATACTAATGGGCTCTCTTCTGAGTTATTGCATTGATCTTCCACACATATGTGAATAAAACAAATTATATTACCTCTTTTATGTTAGCCCATAAAACTAGAAAATGTTACTCTCTGTATGTATCACATTTGCATCACGAGGACTATGGGGGTGCTTTCATTACATAGCTTTATATTTTTTAGAGGGTACTATATTCAGGTATTCTGAAGTGTGGGAAATAAATGGGTTTAGTGGTGTAGCTGTGTAGCAGAACTCATGTGAATGTAAGTGCCTGATTTCATATTTAAAAATACAATTACTGTATTTAACTAGGATTTAATTGGGAAGATTCACTGAACAGTTTTGCTATTGAAAATGTGTAGACTAACTCCCTCAAATGCAAATTTTTAAAATGCATAATCTTTTCAATTTATAAAATACAAAATCTCCCAGAGGATTCAAAATTTGAACACATTTCTTGTCTTGCTGAAGAACAGTCTTGTTCCTATCCAAGCTACTTGTAAAAAACCCTGCATTTTTGTCTGATTTTTATTTAGCTAGAATTCCTAAATAAGTATTTGAATACCTGCAAGACTTTTTAAAATTAACATTATTATTATATATGTGTAATATGTATAGCATATGTATTATAAAATAATTATAAATTATTATTAACATTAAAACTATGATCTCGAGACTAGAGAAATCATTAGTTTTAATTGTATTGATAAGCACAGTAAAAAATAAAACATTGTATTTCATCAACTGCTGCAGACATTTTTAGTTGGAAAATTTAAACTTTTGTGAGTGCTTCATAATTAATTATTAAAGTGGACAATGCAAGCAATTATACCTGAGGAGCATCTTTGTATTGGTTGATTGAAGAATAATGTCATGGGTTATAATTTCTTTGTACTCAGACATGCTAATCCTGTGAAGTTGAATTCTGTGAGGATTTGCATAGATGCTTCTCTCTGCACACAGTGAATAGTCACACTGATTTCAAGCAGGTCGTATGTCTGCTGTTAACTCAGTAGCCAAAAATCCCCTCTTTGCCTTCTTCCCTCATCCTCATCTTGAATTAACCTATATCTTGGTTCCCAGGTCTGCATGAACTGGACTTATATTTTCAAAATTTATTTCAAAACCAATGGTAGTAGAAAAGATGAGGGTCCACATTGCCAAAGAATGTTTATAGCATAAATATTTATTTAGAACTCTGATTATTATTTTTAAAACATTGACAGTAATTTCCTTAACAGCAGTTTCTCTTAAAAGAAACTAATTTGGGAAGTAGTTGTAAAAAGCTTACCTGTTAGTGTTCCCTTTTTCATTTATTGTGCTAATTAGCAGGAGTATCAAAATGTCCATAAATCACTAATCGGGCTAGTTAGGAATGCAAATTCTCCTATTACTGTTACTTTCTATCTACCAGAGTAGCTAAAAATTTACAGAGCCTCAGAATACTCAAATATGTTTGAGATTGCTGCAGCTGTAAAGGCAATAGTCCACTGAAATCAGCCTGGTAGGATAAGTGTTGCTCCAGCACCGAGTTATAGGACAGTCTGCACATGCTCCTTTAGGTGCTCAATAGCACTTTTATTTTTTTACCACTGCACTCATTTTATACATTATTGTGTGACCCCTTCTTAAAAAAAATAGCCAGTAAATAATTCAGAATTATTGTAACGTTGTTTTACTGCAGATGTAACAAAATATTCTTTGTTTCTCAAAAATGGCTGGACAGCACAATGTTGTATGTAAAGCCAGAGTCCTTTAGCACCATCTGCTGGCATCCAGTTGACGCTGACCTCAGGACTGGATCCTAAGCACTAGCTACTAAAAAAATTAAAAAACCTATTCACATTTTGGAGGCAAAAAAAATAATTTGTAGTATAATTTTTATCCTTTTTATTGAAATTATAATGAGAAAATACAATGTAAATTTAAGTCCAACATATGAACTGAAACAGAAATAGGTCAGGAGTGTTTTGTTAAGTGGCACTGTAAAAAGAAATCGAGTTATTTTTTCTTGTTTTCTTTTTTACTTTAAGGGCTTTGACAAGCACAGTGTTACATTTTTCTATGTGTGTTGCAAGTCCAATTCAGTACAAAGAATCATAGAGAAGATCCTCAAAGCTTGGAAAAAGTATCTGTAACGTTTTTGAAAGGCGTAGCAACCACTAAATATTCTTTTACCTAATATTTATTGCATTATTCAGTGTTAGCCTTGAAAGCCTCATGGGAGCCTCATGGACAGAGCCCCTGATGCTGTAACTGGTCCCACAGTTCCCTGTAGCTTCACAGGTAACGAGACTGAGGCAATCTGCAGGAATCTGGAACAGAGCCTTAAATTCTGCAGCCACAAAAGGTCACTGTCCTTTCTTCTTTCAGCTGTAACACATTGATACCTCAAAGAGTTTGAGGCCTCATTGAACCTCATTGTATGGAGGCCTCCAAGTACTCTGTAAATCACATAGAAATGCAAGTTCTACCTTCCACATATCTAAACTACAAAAAAGATGAGGAATAACAGGTGGATGAATTCTGGTATAGCTGGAAATCTGCAATGATGGTGCACGAACCAGATAATTTTATATTTATAAAATGCCAAAAGTCATATCATAGATACCTATGGGGACAAGGTCTTCTTTGAAAATAGCTTACAGTAGCATTCACAGATAGTTTGTAAAGCAGCTAAATAGCAAGAGTGGCTTGGTAGTGATAAGCATGTAAATTTGTGTGCCATAAATATTTGTTTTGGCTAAAAGTATGTCCTGCAATGTTAAGTGTAACATCTCTATCATCCTTGCTTTCAACTGGCTAAGAGTTTGTGTTTCAGGACTTGTCAATCAGTAATTCAAAGCATTGTAGAACAAATTTTGAGGCAATCAAGGATGTATGTATTTTGAGACTGGAAGCACAGAAGAATTTTGGATGCTGCTTTTTTGGCAGGATCCAGCTTCAGGTGTTACTAAAACGGGATACATGAAATTTCCAGCAGGGTAAAGACACTCCATGATGCAGCACAGACCTTTGAGTTCCAGGAAAAACAATGCTCCATTTATGACTTATAACTAATAGTTGATGTGGTAAAAGGAATTACATTCAGATGGTAAATGAATACAACCTTAATGTACACCATATACAGAGTTGTGGGATGATGTGCTAATGCATCACATTTATTTTCCTTGGTTGGTTGCTGAGAAAAATCACCATCCAGTTTAAAGTCTATACCATGTAAGAGAGAACAGAGTAGTGCAGAAGATATAATAATTTATAGTCTAGAATAAGATGACAGCATAAATGTTATAAAAATTATTTGATCAATACGATAATCCTGACTTGGGTGAGAAATTATTTTTAAGTGTTTCTGGATCGAAATTCTAGCAGTAGCACTAGCACCATGGAGATTCTGGAGTTATGGCCTGCCTCATTGAAAAAGTATCTGGTTTAAAGAGCTACTTGTAAAAAGACAGCTAATTTATGTATTCTCTGAACTTGGTGTATACCATCAGCACTCCCAGTTGCACTGGTAAGTGAAGGTGGTAAGCATCTCTCTAGTACAGCATACTACTAGTGGTAGTATTGGTTTGAAATTACCTTTATGAAAGTAACTAAACAGCTCGAGCACAGACTTTAAAATAAATTATTTTGATGAATTTTAATAGGAGGAAATAAAAAGATCATAAATATGTGCCAAACTGAGTGGAATTATCATAAGAAACCTCTCATCTCAGATTATACTTTGCCCAAGTTATACTGTACAGGTTTTAACTAGATGTAGTAATCTTAGTTTATCTTACAATTCCTTATTAGTTGCTATTTCTGGCTGAAATAATGTCTTGATTTTTTTCCCTTTTCTGTTGAGGTTTGTTCTCTTTTTTCCTTGAGCTCACTAGGTAATGGTACTATAAACCAAAAGAGAGAAATATGAAGGAAATAGATTATTTTTTTAGTATAAACAAAAAAAAGCCCCTTCATAAACCATGACTGTGTTCTAAAACTTCAAAGCTGCCATATAAGTAACAGTTTATGAAGTCGAGATGGTGCAAATATTAAAATATTAGTGTACTCTGACCCTGAATATTCACTTGCAGATACTTTCCAGGGGCTTCAAAAAGGCCTGGGTTCAGTGGGAGGAGTCCTGCTGAATGACTTCCAGGACTTTCAGCAGATGAATCCCCACTAAGGGAGAACCTGTTCCAGAAAGTTGTGTTGCACATGGTGTAGGAATTAAGAGACTGGGGATTATTGACTTTTGAAGTCTGAATTGTAATACCCAGTTTATGAAGTCCTGTTAGATCATCTTCTTTATTCTATTTGTGTTGGAAATGTAGTTTTTGTGACACAGCATGTATGAAAAATCTCTCATGAATACTGAATAAACATTGGTCACTTGTTGCACTGAGTGACACTAAGGGAAGTACAGTAAGCCCTCCTGGGTTATATTTACTAAAACAAATCCTACAAGATAAATCTAATGTATTTTTTCCTTGCTGAACAAACTATAGCATCTCCTGTGCTTTGCATGTTTAGACCTTGCTTCAGGATAGAATGATGCATTGTTCAAAGATGTTTTTCCTTTTCCAGAAAACACAGGGTTGAAGCGTTTTTTTCCAAAACCAAAACTTGCATCTTGGCATAAGGTTGTACTTTTTGTGGTAAAATGAGTCTAAACAGATGGGAAATAGTTTGAAGGAATTAAGAGGAAATGCTGATGGAGTGTCACGTGAAGAACCAGACAACAATGAAGTTCCTGTATAATATGAAAATATTATATTGTTATATAAAAATTCTTATTTACAAAGAAAAGATTATTCAAACTGCAGCTTTAGGAATACTTCAATGATTTTGTGTGGTATCACTTGAGTAAGATCTCTTATCCATCAGATAACTTTCTGTGCCAGTGAAATGGGGTTCTAATCATTTGGCTGATTATGTGATCTATAAATAATGTTAATTCACAGACTTGATGTAATATTTGACAGTTATCATTTTGATGCAATTAAAGTCTGAAACCTGCTATATAGTCAACATAGGACCTTAGCAGCAAATTAGTTTTCTTGATTTACCTACATTTTGCTTAGAGCATTTTTGTCCAGATGTCCTATATTCTGTACGTACATCTGTACTTCCCATGTTTATTTCAAACCTTTTATTGTTTTCCTCATTTTTTTAATCATAAAAAGCAACTTCCAAATTGGGAAATTTTAAAGATTAATTTTAGAAGACCTTTCTTGCATGTATAGTTTGGTTTGGTTGATGTATCATTCTGAGAAAGCACTCAATCATTTTTGCAAGAAATAGGTAAAAAAGATAGATTAACTGATGCTTCATTTAATTTGGATTTTATATTGACATAAAATTGCATAATTAATTTGCCATTTAAAAGTGCCCCACAGCCTCTGTAATCAGAGAATAATCTAGAAATGGCTGTTTAGATCTCTGTGACTTTTAATAACTAACTGTCTTTTCAGTATAAAACATAAAAAGGGGCACAGTCAAATATTTTCTATTTTAATACATTGCATAACATTATCTCACTCGTAAATAGTAGAAAGAATATCTCATATTTAATTGTGAGGTAAGTTTTTTAGCTAATCTCTCCTTTGGTTTCTTTTTAGGAATATATTTTTCTTTAAATGAGTTCTTGTGTTTGGCTCAGCTTTTACAGCTTAGTGCTGAAAATAAAGAAAGCGGCCATTTCAGGAATTTGCCGATGGATTTAAAATGTCATGATCCTGCTTTGTATTGTAACATCACCAAAGCTGAAAAAAAATAACAGAGAGAGAGACCCAGTAATACAAACCAATTTCTTTTTCTCTCCAGTAAGACTTTTCTTCTTCTGGATGTCATTAAAGTGGAAGAAAGTTTTGACTTTGCCGTAATCCCACTGTTCCTTTTTAAATGTAGTCTCCAAAAGCCTAACATTTTTTCACTGATATATCACCACAGGCTGACATGATATCGTGTCCTCTTCTTTTATCTTCTGAAGCTTGAGTTTTATGATTTAAAATGTACTTTAGTCACTTAAGTAAGAGTGATATTTTATGTTATTTTCTATGGGAAAACAGCTTTGCAGAAATTATTTATTGGAATGTAGGTGAGTTCTTTTGAAATAATTTGAATGGTTGCTGCAAAAGTAAAGTATTCTGTCCATTACTGGAAAGTAACTTTATGTGTGCCTCCTGTGACTTGAATAAATCATTGATGGCATTTGTAGCAATGTGAATGTGGCATTAAGAATGTTACAGCATTCAGCTCCAAGCAGCAATCCAGTGAGGGGATAGTCTGAGGATATCACTATATCCTACACTGAGAAAAGCACATCTGTAAAACTATTGTGTCCTGGTTATTAGTGCTAGGATTTGAACTGTCTTTAATTTCATTTGACTTGTTCATCTTCCTTAAGGATCTCCATAAAGATTCTCTGAGTATTCTTTTCAGCCCTTCCTTAGGGTTTGCATCAGTGGTCGTAAACCTGCTTAGCGGACAAAGACTCTCTTCCCTTTGAAGTCACTTCCCTAGCTTTTCAAAAAGGTCTCCGAGTCTGTTCTCCTAAAACAATTTAGAAGTTTGAAGTGGTGCCCCTTAAACCAGCAACAAAATAAAATTTTCTCTTTGCATTATTGAAAACCATGACAATCTTTTGAAGCAATAACAGTTTAAAAGCTTTTAAAGAAATCTGTTCTGCTCTATGACCAGCTTTTAAGTTGACCCCATTATTTGGGAAATCAGAGGCTTGGAAACCCCTAAATACTTGACATTCTTATCAAAGGAGTCAGCCTGACTTTTCACAGGACTCTTCTTTTACAGTATCTATTCAAATCCTAAGTTCTTTAAAGATACTACTTAGTTTTCTTCTTCTTTTTTTTTTTTTGTTAGTTTGGGTTGGGTTTTTGTTTTGTTTTTTTCCTCCCTTGTTTTAGTGTTTCTCTATTTCGAATATAATTTAGGAAATATTTGATCTGTGAAACACTGATCCTTCCACCTGTAGATTTATACTCTGTTATGTTTGAAGTCAAGTCCTGATTCTGAAAAGACTGTGAATGTTACTTAGGCAATTTTATTTTCTGTGAACTGTGATAAATATACGTGCTCAGTTTCTACTTCTTGATTTAAGAGTCTTCTGCATTTAATGGATGTAGTTGCTGACAGTCTTATGCAGATAAAGCCCATAACAATGTAGTTGCTGTAACCAATAAGTTTCCTCTCATGATTTTGTTTATCTGCAAGTCCTAATAGTTCATTCAGGCATTGCTTCTCTCTCATAAGTGCTTCTAACTCCAACATCTTACATTCATTACCTCCTGCAATGTTGTATATTTAAAACTTCTCTGATTTCAAAAGTCTCATTAATGTGAAGTATATAATTAGATTAATTCCTTGCTGATCTATGTGAGTATGTGTTAATTCAATTTCTGAAAGCAGAAGAAAGCAATAAAACCAGAATTCTAAAATATGGTTAATATAGGCAGCTCATTTCAAAGAAAACAAACTAAAAAGACCTTTAAATGCACAAAGCTGCTGCATTTTAGGGCTTGGGAATGACAGGGAGAAAGAATTGGGTGGGCAATTTTAAATTGTTGCTGGATAGTATGACTGGTATGGTTGTTGTTACATTTTCCCCTAAAACTCCGGTTTTGTGGCTTGGCTACTCAGAGTTAATTTATGAATTTTCTGAGGTGCCCAGCCCATGTTTAAAGGAGCAATGTACAATAAACCAACTTTGCTCTGAGAGGTCTGTGAGCAAAATTCACAGGATCAGCCACCTGAGAAGTACCTAGAGGTCATTAAATCCACCCTTATGCTTCTAATTTGTTGGGAGGTTTTTTTTCCTTTGCTCCTGAACTGTCTGCCATACTTCCTGGGCTTAGTCTGTTTTTTCAAGCATTATATGAAACAAAGGCAATAGCTTCTAATGACTGTTTCTTAAGAGATTAGGGCAATTCAGCAAGT
This sequence comes from Alethe castanea, assembly GCA_024734035.1. Taxonomy (NCBI): domain Eukaryota; kingdom Metazoa; phylum Chordata; class Aves; order Passeriformes; family Muscicapidae; genus Alethe; species Alethe castanea. Next base: position 12,000,089 of record JANRGV010000084.1, read on the forward strand.
TGCTCCAAAGAAGTTCACATTTAAAATGCTGGCAACGTACATGCCTGAGTGTGTACATGTATGCACACACATATGTGTCTGTGGCTATACCTAAGAAGAAATAAATTTATTTACTTTTCAATATTTTGTATTGTTGATGCAAATTGTAATAGTAACTGCAGAATAATCGAAGTTTGAAAGGTAAAAATTCTTGATTTGAGACTTTGTCAGACATTATGATCTTTACTTAAAAGCCGTTGGAATGTGGCAGCTGCACAGGTGTTTTGGGAGGTGGTATAAATGGTATGAGTAAAAATATTTATGCAAGCCCAGATCTTACACCTCTTTTGCAGAGAAGTCTCTCAGTGTACACATGAGAATCTATCCCTTTAAATAGAGCTCCGTGATTTCTAATAACAGTCAGTACCAGTATTGCTGGTGCTGTTTTCCATGGACAGATTAATGACATTAAGCTGAGTTTATCTTTTAAAAAGTTACAACCCCAAATGTAATTTGGTTGATGCTAACTTAGTAACTAATGGAGTCAATTGGTCCCACTATTATTTTGTGTCTTTGTAAAACCATCTCCTCTTTTTCAGGTGAAAAAAAAAGCTTGATTTTACCACTACTTTACTGCCTTGTTGGTGTCTCACATATCATCATTCATTGTGAAGTGAAATTATTCCCTGCTGCTTAAAAATTCATCTAAACCTTTTGAAAACTACATGATAGCATTGCCCAAGAAACATTCTTTTGAGTTTAAATGCTTTGTAGAATGCTATGAATGAGCTAATTATATGGTAAAACAAACTGTCATTTTTGTGAAATGCTAGCACTCTTGAAGAGGGCAGTGAATAATCTGCGAGCAATGTTATAAAACTATTTAAAGAGCTTTATAGAATTTGCTTACCTTTTCTCTCCCTTGACCTGGAGAATAATGTTTTTTCCTTTAAATGTGCCAGTTGTAAAATTATTTTTTTATTATATCTATATATGGTTGCTTATAAAAAGAATTACAAAAAAAATACAGTTCCTGTAGCAGGGAATGCCTAATAGGAGCCTTAATGTTGGGTTTGAGTGGGACTTTTTTGCAAATTCATCAGAAATTCATACTGACTGTAGTCAAACTCCACATTTTGTAAAGAACTAGACTTCAAACTGAGGTTTCAGCACTGTTATTAGGTTAAAATAAAATCAGTCACTGGAAGTTTTCCTTCATCTTTGGGCACTTTAGGTGTCTTTTGATAGCTACTGTAGTAATACTTGCATTTATGAATGCCTGTTGTAAGAAAGGGTAGTAATTGACTTAAATCTCTCCCTCTACAAAATATAAATTGGAGGGGGAGATAGAGGGAGGGGAAACCAACTTTGATTGGTTTTACTGCACACCTGACTTTCATATTACTGCATGTTAGTAAGTATGCAGGCAGGGTGCTGCTGCTGTTCTACACAGGTAGGAGTACAACCCTCCCATATGCAAACAGGAGCATTGAAGTGATTTGTAAGCAGCATGAACCCAAAGAGCAGGGAAACAGAAGGTGCTTCAGTGATGGAAAGCAGTGATTTTGGGAATAGATTGTAACCAAGGATTGCTTTTATTGTTTTTTCACTGAAGGTGATTTTGCAACTCCTCGAGCTGTTCTGACAGGACATGACTATGAGATCACCTGTGCTGCCATTTGTGCTGAGCTTGGCCTGGTAATAAGTGGTTCAAAAGGTAAGGTAGTTCTTGTCATTTCTTTCTGTTTCTGAAGCTATAATCCTAATGCCAAGAAGAATATAGTCTCAGGTGGTAGAATTCATAAACTTTATGGTGGTTTTATTTCTAACCATTTTTCTTTTAGTTGCTGTGGAATTTGAAACCTCTTTTTAAGCACATTAAAACTGAGGATTGTTCAGACATTTATAAGAAGAGGCAACTACATCAGTTTCCCTCCTGATTGCTACTTCTGTTTGTTTATCCAGTATGTAATTGCATATAGCATAGTTGGATACAGCCTTTGAGGGCCAGGATGGTGAAGAGTGGCTGTAATGGATAACTTTTCAAAAAAGGGAAGCAAAAATTAGTTTTGAAAGAGAATGTGCTGGACTGTTTGATGAAGGGTGTATATAAACTACTGGTAATTCTGTTCAGGCTCTTTCAGCTTGGCTGCAAAGCCTCTAATATGCTCCATTTGTGTTCTTAAAGACCTGCTTTTAGCAGGCAAATTATAAAGATGTTGATGTTGTGAATATTCTAATTTTCTTATTTACTTGTCCAAAATTATTTTTAAACTGTAAGTTTCTTCAAATTAGTATTTTTCTACTTTAGTGTTTCTAAAGTAACTACTCAGAGACACTTCGTGTACTCATGGTCTGTACCTGTGTGCATTTCTGTGCATGTGAACTTGTGTGGCTTATGTGCAAAGCAGGTATTTGTCAAAATATGTTAAAAAAGCAAATAATTAGTGGGTAGTGTATAGCATAAAATCTTAAAAATGAGAACATACACTTGTAGAATACCTACATATGTAAATTCATTACTCTTAGCTCTGTGTCTCTTTGTGTTTTGAAAATCTCCTTTCGAGGTTTCAGTGCATTTAATTACTCAAAATTAAATAATCTCAAAATAACTCTCAAAATTAACACTACATGCTTTAAAAGAAAAATCCACAGAAGGCAATCTAGGTGGTCTAAAATACTTTAATCCAAAGCTTTTAAGAGATAAGCTGTTTCTTAGTGTCTGACGCCCTTAAAGTCATAGGCGATTCACCTAAACATGGTAATAATTATTGTAAAGTAGTATAATAATGATTATTTAAGTAGAAGTCATGACTTATTATTTGGAAAATGATGTCTTGAATGGAGTGTATAAATCACTAACCTGACATCCTACTCTGTCTCTCTAGAAGGACCATGTCTCATACATTCTATGAATGGAGATCTACTGAGGACATTGGAAGGTCCTGAAAGGTTGCAAGGTCCCGAAAACTGCCTGAGACCAAAACTTATTCAAGCTTCCAGAGAAGGCCACTGTGTCATATATTATGAAAATGGCCTCTTCTGTGTGTTCAGTGTGAATGGAAGACTGCAGGCCACTATGGAAACAGATGACAAGATAAGGGTGAGTGTCCTCACATATGTGCTGTCAGCTCCATGGGGAAAAGCTGTCAACGTTGGAGTTGTGTGGAGACTCTTTCTATAGCCAGTCCATAAATATGTGGTACCATAGCAGAGCAGCATTCTCAAAAAATTTAAGGGGTCCATGTACTCTTAATAACATTAGGAAGGATTTTTTTTTAAAGTTTTAACTGTAAAGTAACTCTGTTAATGAAGTACGGTATTCTGTATAGGCATTTCCTTGAGCTGGAGAATACAAATATTGCTAATTGCTGACAAGGAGAGGCTGTGCTGCCTCTTGACTTTTAAGTCTGAAGGCAGGAGGTCAGTGGATATACTATTTTGGATGTTAGTTTTCCCTTTCTTTAGGCATCTCTGACTGCATTCCTGCATCCTGGTTCAGCTACAATGTGTTGTGCTGAGCTCCAGGAAGTTATAGGGATATGTCTGTACTTCAACTCTTTTAGCCCTTTGGCATTTGCTAAGCAGGCAGCAGAGTTCCACATCTTTAGCTGCAAGAGACATGGAGAAAGTCCAAAACTATGCCGGAGGCATTTTAAGCTTATGGCTTTATAAAAATTATTTTATAATAGAAAATGAAGGTCTCCTGACAGTTGCTGTGTAATAGTACCTATGAAACAGAACAGAAGCTGCCAGCTGTACTGCAGTACCACACCTCCAAGCTGACTTTTTTCATCTGATGGAAGATCCCAGGAACTCAGCTGCTGGGATTTCCAACATTCTCTTGAGTTGAAAACTCTCAAAAGTTTTCCCTTTATTTGGATTACACGTGTCAAGAAGAAAATCCCTCTCTGCCATCATGTTTCTTTTACAGAATTACTGGCATTCTTTCGGCTCTTATGCAAAATTGTGAGCACTTCTTTCCATACTAAAGATGGAAGAATGTGTCAATGTATTTTAAAGAATTTTGATCTTCATTACTTGCACTTTATAATTTGTATGGAACTGCTTCATTAGCACTGAAGTTTCTGGTACAGTTCAGTATATTCTACTTAAAACCTTCTAAAACTCCTATAATGTACTATGCTCTGCTAATCCAATATCCCTATGTCATCCATTCAAAATGTCAGCTATGCTGGCAGTGGAATATGCAGAAATAACTCTCCGTGTAGGTCCCTTTTCCATAGCGAGAGTGCAGTCTGCAGGGGTTAGGGGGCATTTGACTTCTGTGTTCTGTGGCAGCCACAAGTGCAGGTTTGAGGCTGAGGAAGTGAAGTAGGAATGTGCATATTTCTGTCTCCAGACATTTTTCCAAATTAATGTAGATTTTTGCATCACTTCCCTGAAATTTTACCTTTGGCTGTCCTTGTACAAATACTTTTGGGATTTTCAGCCTACCCTTCATCCCAGAGTTCTTTCCATAAAGCAAGACCATATCACAGTATTTTCTATTTTTACATTAATAATGTTGATAATCTGTCACTTTCAGTTGTGATTATGTTGTCAGCTAGGCCAGCAAATCTGTAAAATATCTAGAAATCCCTTGCCGGCTAAAACAATTTCTGTAGTGTTTCAGTCAGTACCCACAGCTTTAGGAATGTTGCTGGAGGCAATGGAAGTTCTGCTCTCTGTGGGCCAGAATTATGTTTGTAGAGGGGTTTGGGGTTTATTTTGTTTTGTTTTGTTTTCTTTCTCTCCCAGTGGTCCCAGCTGAGCTTTATGCTTAAACAACCTACAGCGTCTCTGCCAGTGCTTCTGCACTACATCATCGCTGAAGGAGAGTGGCAACTGCATGATTAAAGTGGGGCATTTAAAATGAATAGCACCTACCCATGGGCTGTGCTGACAAACTCTCCTCATTGGCTTTTGCTTGGGGAGAATAGAAAAGGGAAGGAAAAAGGTCATAAGTGTGGAATTTGTAATGTAACAGCTTTGGTTTTCCTGTGTCATTATGGGCCGGTGTTTCAAGACGTTGTTGGCAAAACTAGCAGTGTTCAATAGTGAGGTTGGGATCAACATTCTGATTTTCTTTCTTGTATTCTTGTGCTAGAAAACTGCCAGAAAAAAATCAGACCCTCTGGGGAAATTCAGGGTCTAATCAATGCCTTCCACCTGTTTTTGTTTTAAATACTGTATTGCTCAGTGGAGCTTAGGCATATCGCAGTACATCTACCATGTCGTGTTTAGATATCTTAATGAATACCTTTAACTCTAAATAGTCTGCTTGTTCTGAGAGGTAAAGTTATTTTACCCTAAACAAAGACTGTATGCTGTTTCACCCAGAGGAACCAATTTATTTTCCTTTCCTGAGTCTGTTTTGAAATGTGGAAGTACCCACAAGACTCCTGCTGCTGTAAGCCAGGGCTGTCACAGTGTCAGCTCTGCCTTTTTACAAAGCACTGCCTTTCAAAAACCCGAAACGTTAAAAGGGATTTGTGCAGAGTTTTGAGACTTTCCAAGGAAATACAAGTCAGAAATGCAGCTTTTAGAACATTGCTGAAATTGTGTGCTTTGGGGATTATTTGAGAGTCTGAAGCTCATGTTGTGAGAAAGATTAGTTGCAGGGTTGTTTCAGTTTCATACCTAGCAGAATTGCAGACAAACTACACTGGGAAATGCAGAACAGTAAAATTGATTCATATCGTCCTCTATTCCAGCTGGAGTACTTGGGAGTAAAAGCATCCTTTTGTTTGTTAAATCTTGAAGGGCATATCATGAAACTGAAATGTTGACAGGGTCACCTTTTTTCTTCCATTCATTCCTTCATCCCTTCATATATATATATATAGGCAAGTGGCTGAGAAATTTATTTATAAACAATAAGAATTAAATAAATCAACATCTTGTCTTCATGACAAGCCAATGACTTAGTAAAATTGCATAGGTATTAGTAAGGATTCAAAGCCTGTACTTTATTTAATCAAAAGATCACAAAACCTACTGCATGTTGTAGGTAGTGGAAGAGTTAAAGATTAATGGCTTTAATTTGCCTTTTAATATAGCATTTCTTCAGTAAAAGCCTCAAGTATAAAATTCAAGTGAACCATGACCATAAGGTTAATGGATTTTCATCAGCTGAATTTTATAAGTGTAGCAAATAATTATTTGTCACGGTCTTCATTGCAATTTGGAAATACCCTTAGGAGGCTGCTATTGCTATAGAGAAGAAAACTACCCCATATTGATTTTTTGCTTCTGATGAATAATCTCTTTAATACTTGTGTGGTTAGTTAGATCTCATGATCATCCACTCAGTCCATGCTAGTTCTAGATAATTTTCAGTCTTATCAGTTTGTTTTCTGCCGCTTTCTTTCTCTACTCTTCTAAGACAGCCTCAAAATTAGAGTTTTCAAGATGCTTGTGTCTGTGCTATTGAGGTGCTTAGCATGTTTCTGATAGCAACAATCACAGAAGCAATTAATGGTTGGAACATTTATTTTTTGGGGGGAGAGGGAGAATCTTCAACTCAGAATACTCAATGCTAATCTTTGTTAGCATTCAATTTTCTATACTTAGATGTGGTTGGAAAAACTCTACAAGTTCTTTTTTATTGTGTCTAAATTTACATGTATGTCTTGTCATCTTAGTTCAAAACATGGCTGAAATACATTTATCTTTTTTTTTTTTTCCTCAGTGTTGCATTTTGGTTACAGTACATGTTTGTGTTTCAATTACACTCCTTTTAAAGTTACTGTATGAAATAAAATTCCAGCAATGTGATCCATTCTGACTCCTTGGGAGTTGTTGCAGTAAACACTCAAAATTTATAACATAATATAGAAGCTCCATCTTAATCTAAGTGTCGCACATCGTATAATTCTTACAGGATGTATTTGGCATCACAGTAATAGAGTGCAGCAATACAAAAATTACAGATGTGCAATATGTCTGACTTCAGTTACTGCTGCTCACAAAGCAGCATCTTACTCACACTGTATATTTTGGTTTCTAGGCTTGTCAGCAGTCTGTATAAACACTTCAGTGTTGCATGAACGTAACGTCTTTGTGTTTTAGTTCCTCTGATTTTTTTTGTGGTGCATGTGCTATAAATTCTCTGTGTTAAGAAAAGCCCCAAACTTCCTTTTCCTGAGGTATGTAAAAAGTTTTGCATATTTGTAAACCTGTATAAGCAGAGGCTGCAAGTGCCAAAGTAATTACAGACTTCAGCAAAAAGATGTCTGCAAAATCCTGTCTTCAGTTCTTTCTACTGTTTCTTAATTTTAAATCTCTGAACTGAAATTTTGCTTGTTGACTATCATCTTGAGGCCTTCTAGTGACAATGTTTTAGTCAGAAAGGATCAGTTTGTTTGTAGAGAGTGTGTTAATGGAATTTAAAAGCCACTGCTCTGAACATCTTCCATTCTTACATCCTTCTGTTGAGAAGCTGGCCCAGCTGAAATTTATCACAACTTAATCCTGATGTGAAGGGTGTGTGTTGCATTGAAAGGCTGTCCAAATTTAGCTGATTCACTAACCTTAGGTTAAATACATTTGTAGATAATGCTTAGTATCCATATTCTTTACTGAACACCTGTAGGCCATGGATGCAGTTTTTCCCTGCAACCAGTCATCCCTCACAAAGAGGTGCACAAGAGATCCATGGCAAGAAAATGGGATGGTTGTGACCCTGGACAAGGAAAGGGAAGAACTGATAAGGAAGTAGAAGAGAAAGAAGAGCACAACCAAGGACAGGCTGCTCCTGTGCTGAGTATTGTGGATAAATCTAAAAGCAGAGAAGGAAAAACAGAGGTCAAGTTGGGGAGCAAAAGTCAGAAAGAGAGTTGAGAAGGGGCAGCTGGAAACAGAAAAAGAAAACAGGAAAAGGTTTGGGCTTACTGGAATTATTAATCATGGTCCAAAATATAGTCTTAAGGGTCTTGATCTTGCTGTTGGCTCATGCTGATATCATTCCACATGACAGAATCCATTCAATTTTTTGGTTTTGTTTCTTTGGAAAATGCTACAGGCCTTTCAGTTTTCCTGGACGTTGGAGGATGAGGCTATAAAATCAGGGCCTGGTGTCCTCTACTGCTTACATTTCTTTTGTGCACAGCAGCAGGGCAGGAGCCTCCTTTCAGATGAAGTTTTATTCCTCCTCAGGGTTTCTGTAGTAGTAATTACTGAGACTCACATGGAAAAAATGCTCACATGCTGTGAGAAAAGTCAGTCATGGAGTCTTTCAAGGGTTGGTGTTGGGAACCAGCTTTATTCAATGCTTTTTGAGGTGGAGAGTGCTGAAAGTTTACAGAGTGATGAGGGCAATGCCTGAGTTGAATGGAAAGTTCTTATTCAGGAAACTCCACAATATGAGACCTATGGGGTATTCACTGAAACTGGTAGGATCATCTCAAAACAGGGAATAAACCTGTGGTAAACTTCTGCCAATTTCTTGCCCCCCTCAGAAGGCATCAGCTGGCTAAAAAAAAAAAAAATAGGAAAATTCATGGGCAGCATTTCCATAAATAGATACTAAAGGGAACAGGAACTTTCTGATCTTCCTAATCCAGTGATTTTGAGTGCTGTGGTGCACAGGGGGAGAGGGCTGTGTGCTGGCCAGGCTGGCAGCATCTCCTGCTGCCTTTGTTGGGGATAGACTCTGGGCTAGATGGATCATGGTCTCTCTCACCCGATAAATTAGCACTTGCTCTAATAAAATTTCAAGTTCAATTCTCTTAAGACCCATTTTGGCTTATGTACACTGGGAAAATCCCTCTTCTAAGAAAGATTTCTCTTGAATCTTGTCCATTTAATATCTGATAGTATCATCTGGTATAGTCATCAGGTCAAGAAGGAAAATTATTTTTCTCGGTATTTAATGTATGTATCTTGATTTCTATTTTCCAATAACAATGCTAAAATAGATTGAAGATTCCTGTTTGAAGAAGTCTTGACACTGTAAACCAATGGTATCTCATGTTTCTTCATGATCTGGTTCCCAAGTAAAGATTTCAAATACAGATTTGCCATCAGTCCCATTGATGATACAAAACAGAGTGTATGCTATTGAATTTTTCACAGGCAGTTTCAGGATGGATGATGAAAGGAAACACAGTCTGTTAAGAGAGGTGGACCATTATTTTATTAATCTAGTGCAGGAATCTAAAAGTACTGGTCTAAATTAATTTTAGTGATTTGTATAACATTCAACATTCAGCTTCTGCTAGGCTAGTATTAAAGACCCTTGGGGGAATGTCAGGTGCTATATTTTAATGCCAGTGCTGCTGCATCTTGTAAATCTAGCTAATTAGAAGAGTAAATTTCTTTAGCTGACCTCATATTGGATCTTTGGAACGTGGAATAAATCACAGGTCAGGTGAGACTTAACTAATGACATCTAATGTATTGGAGACTTGTTCATAACAGCATTAATTCTCTTGCTGGGTAAAACAACATAACAATAATGTCAGTTCCCAAAAGCTTGTGTTGATATCAAAGTCTCCCTGGACATTCAGCTATCAATATGAAGCCTTTAATGAAAGGAAAAGTGGAGGGGTAAGAGCTCCACACGTTGATGTGACAGATGTCCCTGTGCTGTGCCCCCAGGCCATTCAGCTGAGTCGGGATGGACAGTATCTGCTCACAGGCGGGGACCACGGCGTGCTCATGGTGTGGCAGGTGTGGGACCTCAAGCGGCTCTTCGCTTACCCGGGCTGCGACGCTGGAATCCGGTCCATGGCCCTGTCCTATGACCAAAGGTGAGACCACAGTCTGCTCTGGACAAGGCTGTTGGGGAATATGTATTTACAATTAAACGGCGTTTTTGCTGTTCTGATTGTGATTTTCTGCAGGTCACAGATCTAGGTGATTATCTTGAGAATTGTGGCTGGCAATTTTTTTTTTTTTTTTTTTTTAACGTGTGATATTTAGAGCAGGTAATATTTTTCAGTATTTCAGCCCTTTGGAGAATGAAGAGAGATCCAAGAAATCTTACTTTGGCAGACTTTCAAGATAGGCTGAGTTATTGTTCTGCAGCAAAGTACAGTGTGGGTCACATGGAGGTGGAAGGCTACATGTGTGCTTTCATCTCTCTTCTTTCACTTACAAGACAAATCACATTCTTAATTCAAGACTTTTGTGTTAAAAATAGAACAGTTGGAATAGTTGCACAAGAAGATTCTCTCCACACATCCATATATTTGCTAAAGCAAAAAATCATTCTCAGAATTCTAGAGAAGTTATTTTATCCACATACAGCATAACCCTTTTTGAACGCTCCTCCTGCTGAAGGTGACCAGTTAAAATTTTTACTGCAGTTTCACATCACACTTTCCAATGCAGCTGTACTTGACAATGCTTCAGTGCTTTTATCACAAAAATTATTGTTTGTTTATAAGATGGATGGTTTCCATTTTATCTGTGCACCTTTAGCTTTCAGCCTAGGATTTTATTTGCTGTGGTGTATTTACTAAATGGCATTTGTGTGTACTTTTCAAGCAGATTTGTCTCCTAAATCCCTTAGGGATGTCTACATTCTGCAGTAAAGCATGTTGCTGTGGCTCTTAGCTTCCCACTTACTGAAGTCTATACTGAATGTTTTAAAAAATTTTATCTATGTTTCTAAAACTTACACAGAATGAACTTTAAAAAAATCCAAACCAGTAAAACCTGCAGACTTCAATGAAACACTGAACAGCTTCTTGATAAGCATGATTAGAGAATATTAGCATTTTGGATGAAGCAGTTTTCCATTAAAAAAAGCCATTGCTGTTAAATTTTAGACCTTGGAAATTTTGCATTTAGGGAATCTTTAAATTGTAATTAATGATGTGTTAATGAGATGAAATTTAATATGGACATAGAGAAAGTTATCCCTGGCCTTGAGTTAAGAACCTATTCACTTTGGGTTGGAAGACAAGGAAGAGATTTACTCAGAGTATTTTACTGAGTAACTACAGGTAATTACTCAGAATTATTTAACGTGAGAGTGTGCAGAAAGACATTTTAACATCATAGAAAAACAATCAAAATGGTACTGTTGACTTGAAATAGGCAATCAAAATGCAATGTTGTGATGATCTCATACTTAATCTTTATTTTGAAGAAAAGACTTGCAGCCTTTTACTCTGAATTTTTTAATTCTAAAGCTTTTTTTTCCCCAAAATGTCAGGATTTTTTACATCCTTATAGTTCTGTTTTTTTGTAATGATTTAATGAGACTGTAGAGAAAATGATCCAGAAATGGTTGTGTACTGTGTCAGGGTCATGGCTTTTCAAACACTTCTAAATGATCTCCAGTAGCAGGCCAAGGGTAAGGAATTCAGAAAGAAAGAGTGTCTCAGTGGGAAAGCCCAGGGATTGCTTTCAGGAGCTTCCAGACCAATCAAAGCCTTCAGTTCTAGTATTTCCAACTGAAGGCTTGTGCCCACACCCAATTCCTTCATGCAGATGTGCTGAACTAGGGGAGTTGAAACTGAAATGGGCACTTCTCCTGGCCTTTCTTCCCTTTGCTGCTACACCAGGGCTTCATACCCACTCCAATACCCCCCAAAAACCAGCCAAAAAAACAATCCTGGGGAATCCCAAGTGGCTTTGCAGGACAGGATGCTGGTGAGCAGTTCTGTTGTGCACCTCTCAGGTGCAGCTTCAGGCTGAGCACACAAACTGTGGCAGGGTGCTCTGGGTGTTTTCTGATGGGTAACTCTGCTTCCCTCAGGTGTATAATGACTGGAATGGCGTCCGGGAGCATCGTGGTTTTTTACAACGATTTCAATCGCTGGCACCACGAGTACCAGACCAGGTACTGACCTTCCCAGAGGCCAGGACGAGCACTGACAGGAGCAGCTGTGGCCAGGAGGGAGCTGCGCACAGCGCTGCCTCCCTCGGGGTCGAGCCGCCACACGGCTCCTTAGAAACACTTCTATCACATCTGAATGTAACTTAAATTTGCTGGAAGAAGCAACCTATTTTTTAAAGTTAATTGCTATTTTTGTAGACCTCGCTTGACTTTTTTGGGGGAAGGGCAAAGAAGCAGAAAACCAGCTGCTGGGTTCTGTAGTTAAAAAAAAAAAAAAAAAATCTATATTTTTAGTCACAATGAGAAGTCTATTTTGATCCCTGTACTTAAACAAAACCTGAAGTAAAGATGGTTAAAACTCACATTCTAGCTATATTATGAAGAAACAGGTGTTCCATCTGAAGCTTTATCTATAACCTTGAGGAATATATGATTTTAAAATAACGGAAGTTAATTATGGTATTGGGGGAATTTTAATCTGTGCTATCTGTACCACACTTTGTCTTGTACTTTTCCAAATGATTGTACTACATCAGCACTGAAGTTTTTGGGAATCAAGGGGTAATATTTAAATTATGATTAATGTAATTTTAAACTTTGCAAATCATTTCCATCAATGTTACTCTTCAAGCATGTTTCTAGGCCTAGACAATTGGTTCTTTTTTAGTTGTATGTTTAGTGCAGTTACGAGAGAATCGGGAACGGAGTTTGTGTTACATCAAGTGTGAATCCTTTTTTAGTTTCTACCTGGCATCTCCTTCAAAGCACACCAAAATGTGGATTGTTCCTCCAAATCAGAAAGGCTCATTTTGAAGGCTTCAAAAAAGAAGCCCACAGAGGCAGGTGTTTTTTAGCAGGGGCAAGTTCCAAAGCACATTTCTGCTGGTTGACTGTGAAAGCAGGGAGGCAGCAGGTGCTTGCTGGTGCACAGCCCCTATCCAGCAGCAGAAGCACAAGATTTGCAGGCCACTTTTTCTTTCTTTTTCGTCAGAACATGCCCCTGCAATACTGTAGCACATGCCATATTTTTTTTTCTGCCTATAGCAACAATGTCTTTCGTATTTTGCTACCACCAAATCCAGTCAGATCCTGCCCAGTCATATTAAATTACCTCTTTCTTTTAGGAAATGAAAAATAATTTATACCAAGGAACAATAAGTTATTTTGGTGTTGCATAAATCTACTTTTCTACAAGATTGCTGTGCAGAACTCTGTGAAAATATTTGTGAAAAGAACTGTTATTGTTTTGTAAGTCTGTATTGCATAAAAATCTTCTTTGTATGTTGTGATCTGAGTTGAAATTTACATTCCATATCTGTATTGATACATACATTTCTCTAGCTGCCTATTAGAGCAGTTCCTGGTTTTTCTAAGCATTTAACTACTCTCTCTTTCAGTAAAGATTTGGAATGAGAAAATTCAGTTTGAGTGAATAAATTAAATAAAATTACATTTGTAATTGAGACCTTCAGTGAGTACTGGGTTCTTGTGATTCAGAGTATATTCCTAACAGAGGAAAGGGGTGCTGTGGCCGATGTGTTTCATGTACTTTTGGTGTGTATAAAATGGTATTTTCTGTCCTTTCTGCATTCTCATACTGAGGCTGTTGTGGTGTATCAGTAGTTACATTTTCCTGTTTTGTGTAGCACAAAGATGATGGGATGAAGCAAAAGCTGTAGTGGGTCATGTCTGTGGGAAGTGGCTGTTGTACTGAGCTCTGTGTACTGAACATTTGTTATGCAAAACTTGTATTTCACATTTCCTGGAGTTCAACAACATTCACAGCCTTGTATCAGCAGAGTTTGAGGGGAAATTGGAATGGTCTTGAACTTAAATCTGTGTTTGTCTCAAGCCAGGTCTGGGTTTCCTAGACTAGATGGAGGGAAAACAAAGAAAAAAGTGTATTTTGCCAAATGGAAATCTTGAAAGTCTTCTCTTTATGAGGAAACACTTCATTATTGATAGAAACAACAGCTCCTGATCTTGGAGCAAAAATGCTTCATGGAGAGTTGATTTGGTAGGTTGTTTGTTTTAGAAAGGGCTCTATTGGATCGGGAGTTATTTTCCCAAGCTGGAAGCACAGCTGTACCTGTGTGTGCTGTCCTGAGGTGCATCCAACCCTCCTTGGCAAGCAGCAGCTGCTGCAGTGTGGTGTTTTGCCTGTTGAGTGCTGCAGCTCTTCTGTGGAAAAGGACATCTTCACCTTCTCCTCCGTGAGCAGGCCTGTGAAGACACCCCATTCTGGATTTCTCTGGTGAGTAGGACATCCCCTCCTTCCACAGGTGAACCCAAATACCTTGGACACCACCCTGGGGCTCTTTGAAACCTGCACCTTGCACCATTCACACTCTTGGCTTCCTGTTTCCAAAGGAAACAAAGGCACTTCAAATTCTCTTTGAAAAAAAATAAAATCAAGAACAGAAGCAACAGCCTCCTAGTGGATGGTTGCATGGCTGCTTGCAGCTACCAATCGCCTGGTACAGTGTTTTTGTAAAGCTAATTTAGTTTAAAAAGAAAACAAAAATCCTGCTATAGTGAATTCCCCTGACAGAAAAGCTCAACTAAATACCTATTTCTGTGCTTTAGACATTGAAGCTGACTGCAAGTAGGAGGGTTTGATTTACTTGTCTTTTTTGTCATCTTAAAACAATCAGTTTTACTTAATGAGCATTTTGGGTAAGTTGCTAGTTTTGTGTATTTCTGCTGCTTTCCAATTGCTGTTTGGATGTAGCTTGAGAGAATGAGTAAATGCAAAATATAATTTCCTATTTATAAACTGATGATTGATTGATAAATATGTATAATTATGTAAAAGTGAAGGAATCAGTAGATCAATTCTCTCAAGCTATAATAATTAGACCAGTTACTACTGAGAGGAAGAAAGATGTGAAAACTAGGGTTAAATGGGATTTACTGACCTGTGTAAATATTCTTCACAATTAGCTGCTAAAAATGAGTCAATACTTGATGAAAGTAACACCATAAAGCAGCTTCTTCAGTAATGCACGTGGAGAATTATTTTAATAAATTTTGATTTAAATTTTTAAATAAAATTAAGGTTTTTTTACATTTAAATTTTGATTTTGATTTTTTTTTTGGTACTTTTTTTTTCCAGAATAGGAGTAATTGTCTATAAGGGTAAATATTGAAGGGAATCAATCAGTGGATGTAGTGTTGTGCTGATTTATGGCATGAGAGGATTCAGTCCTGGGACTTTAAATCTAGAACTGCAGGAATGGCTCACCAGCCTTTTGTGAACAGCTACTCACTTTCAAAGGACCTAGAAAATTTAGGATATTTTAAATATTTTTTTTATGAATTAGTTTTTTAAAATGTAGTCATGGTAGCAGTAGAGCGCTCACTGTGGAGTGTTTGTATCAGTCCTTTCTGAAATACTTGTTTTCAATTTCTATAATAGTTTCTTTCCCTTTATAACAGGAAAAAAATTGTGAACCAGAACTATTTTTGTCTTTTTGCAGCAGCAAGTGGTGGTTCTACAACAAGAGGACTAAATGAAAGTGCATCAAGTTAGAAACCAAATGTGATACATAGGGACATTCATTAAGTGTTTTAGTGTTATCCAACACATCTTTTTTTTTTTTTTTTTTTTTTAATGTTATAGTCTCTCTTGCACCTATGCACAGACTGCACTTATGTGGAACTGTTTTAAGGCATGGAGTAGTGCTATAATTTTGCTAAGGTCACACAAAGAATTGGGGACTTTCCCAGCTTTCCCAGCTGTGTTTTTATCTGATTGTTGGCCATATGATCATCTTTTCCAGCTGTCATCACTATTTTTAAATAGGCATTTTAGAACCTGCCTCTGCTCTGTCAATCAAAATATTGTCCAAGACTGTTTAGATGTTGATCAGTCGTGAATTTAGGGACATGAATTCAGAATATTTCTCTTTACTTTCTTCCATGAGACAAGGTAATAGTTTAGAACTGCCAGCTGTTGACCAGGCAAATGATGATCCTTTCTGTTATAGATGCATAATAATTTGTGCAACACAACTTGTTGGAAATCCTTGCCAATCCATGGCAGTTTTTTTTCTTCATAGCTCTTCACCCATTCACTGAGGAAAAACAGAACTTAACCCAGAATTCATTATTTGCTTGATGCTCCCTCTCTGCTTTCAGTTCAGCTCTTTTGGAGGGTCCCTGTCTTTGCTGTGGGGGCTGGTTAGCCTGCTCCACCTGAAATTCCACATCCTTTCTTTGGCTGAGTCTGAGACTTGTCACAGAAATCACCAACCACACAGGCAGCCAGGTTAAGGTTGGAGTGATAGCTTCATCTTTTTGCACTGTACCAAAAACCAAATTATTTTACAGAAAGGCTATTCCCATACTCTTTTAAGTATATTTAACTTAGTCCAGGAAACCCACAACAAAGTTATTTAGCAAGGATTGGTTGTAGCCCAACCTTTTTATCACAGTTTAAGACATGTGTTTTCCTACCTTTAATACAATCTTTTTTTTTGCCAAGATGTTGCACATCTTTCAGCCACCATGGCTTTAAGTTATCAGTTGGCACTTTCTGGCCTTTAAATGCTTTTCAAAAGGTAAAACAACCAAATTTAATCATGGCTTTCATCGGAAGCAATGAACTTTAAAACAATAAAGCTTATGGGAATCCCTCAAATTAATTATATTAAATTGTTTTGGTAGGCATCTAATTGTTCAGTCTGTCCAAGGGGAATAAGACAACAGTGTCACTGACAAAATAACTGAGCTCTCAAAGAAATTAATGACTTTTTGTGTTCTGGTTTTTTTTTTTTAATGAAGAAAGTTTATTGCAGGTCTTTCTTTTACAATTCTAGTAGAAAGTATAGCTAAGAGAAAAAATGAACTATGACCAATTCATAAGAACGAGCAAAGGAAAAAGATTAAGCTGAATACATACTCTATTGAACTAAGCATTATGGTAAAGAGAAAACCTCATCTATTTTGTGACTGCAGATTAAGGAGCGCTGCTTCCCAATCCTGGTTTCCAGTGCCTGCACCAGGTGCATGAGGGGATAGCACTGACAAACCTCTGATGGCTATTGATGGCAGCTCCTCTATCAGATTGTCCTAGAATTAGGAGCTCTTCAGTTCATCATAGCTTGGATAACATGCAGCAGGCTTTCCCTTCACAGGCCCAGAGTAATTTTATTTTATTTTATCTAACAGGTAGTCTGACTCTGGAGAAAGGCTTGGATGGGACACTTGTGGTTAGGAGAGAAAAGGGCTAAAGCAAAAAGGCTTCCTTACACTCCAGTCTTTGTAACAAATAAATGCCACTGCTCTTGTTTACATCCCAAGTTACTTTATTTAAATTCATATTATCTAAACACTACCCTGCCTGCAAGTCAGATAACAAACTTGATGGAAAACAACCATCCTTCCCTCTCTATCTCCAAATGTTTGTCTCATGATATTTTACAGTTAGTCCACTAAAAAATTCTTCGTGAAAATTTGCCTCTTCAAGTTCAGTAGAAACTGGGCTAAAAATAGAGGCATTGGAATAGAAGGCAAATAGAAGTTTTCTTCCCTTGTCTGCCTCTCCCACTTTTCTGAGAATTCCCATCAGAAGAAAGGACCTGGGCCTGCTGGTGGAAGTGAGGCCAGGTAACTGTTCCCCACCTCACTGCTCATATAAAAATATGGTTAGCTACACCGTAAGTTAGTCTATTTAGAGCCCAAGGTTGTGTGAAATGGAGTTAATTATTAACACAGAGAGCTTAAAAAACCACCTAACATTGCCAGAGTCTCTTCCCAAGAGGTGGTTCTTTCACCCACTGTGAGAGAGAGGAGCAGACCCGGCTGGGGCTCGCCACGAGAGGTGCACACAAACTGCAAACAGTCATGGGAAATGAAGAATGCTGTGGCCAGAGTGTGGGGAGCTTCAGGTGGGTTTGTTTTGCCCAGTCCTACGCAGCAGGCTGATCCCCAGGCAGCTGAGGAGAAGGCAGCGTGGGGGAGCGGAGTGGCTCAGGAGCAGCAGGGAGGAGGGGCTCGGCCCCAGCCGCACGAGGATCGGCAGCTGCAGCAGCAATTGCAGGAATTCTCTCCATCCCGGCTCTGCCAGAGTCCTGACAGCGCTTGCTGCAGAAAATCTGACTCTCTTTATCTAGAGCTGTGTTCTACAAACAAACAAACGAAACAAACCCAAGGCACGACATGAAACAGCACTTAAATACGGCCCTGTCTTAAAGGTTAAAACAATCTACAAGACATGAACTGCATGCAATACAGCCAGGATAAAAAAAGGAGAAATAACATTAGAAATCTTTTATATGGTATAATTTTTGTGATGCTGACTTTAGGAAATGTAAGGAAAACCTCTTCCAGATGTATGCTTGCCATGACATTACAGGTTTAAAATTTTAGTCTTGCAAGTCTGATGTGGAAATATCTGTGTGATAGAGAAGGAACTTGTCATAGTAACTATAGCAAAATTCACGTACCTGTGTTTTTGCAGATACAAGGAATCAGGTGATGCTCACTGAGAACTCAGTGCTACAATTCCACATGGTACAGAAGGGGAGCCCCTGACGAAGTTGACAGATAGAAACCTAAAAATCTTTTTTTTTTTTTCAAGAAAAGGGCGTGCTTTTCTGCTTAGTGGTGAGGTAGGCAAATGACCTCTCATGGTGGCAAAGATGCAGAAATTCTGAATTCTGTACTTAAAAATGTGTTTACAGGAGAAGGGAGCAACAGGCTGGAATGGAAACTGAGAATTCTGTAGTGGATAGGTGGATTATCTGGAGTATGGGGTACATCTGCTGAAGACAACAATTTCCATGCCCTCTTAAGGATATGTGCTAATTGTAAAGGTCAGGTGCTTTGCCTTTTCCTCAGCAATTTTTTTTTTTTTTAATTAGACTTGCTTTACTAATGTGAAAATTTCTGTGTGTTTGACTAATACACTATTCAGTGAATAATTTGCTGACACAAGTCAAATTTAGCATGGTTCATTTCTTTTTCCAAATGTGTTTATTGTATCAAAGTCATCAAGGACAGCAGATAAAAGGTACCCTCTTTTCTTCTTGTTTTGTATTTTGTTTTTGTGTTTTTTTGTTTTTTTTTAACTCAAGTTACATCACTAGCCTCCCTGCATAGAGGTACAAGGAGAAAATTCCGCAGTCCATAACTGAGTTTTCTGCTACTGACAATCAACACTGTAAAGGGAGCATGCAAGGAAAGGAGCAGCTGAACTGGGTCTGGGCTTTTGAGATTAGTGGTGCTCTAAAGGAGCATTGTCATTATCAAGACACCATTGCATTGCCTTTTTTCTTGCTGGAAAAAGTTGTAAATAGGGGTTTCTGCTATTTCAGTGTCAGGTAAAGTTATTTAAAAGGGGAAGGACATGCTTTCAGTTCATGCTGACAGTGATTTTCTCCTGTGCTGTCCTCATAGCAGCAAC
The DNA here is from genome assembly GCA_024734035.1 of Alethe castanea. Lineage (NCBI taxonomy): Eukaryota > Metazoa > Chordata > Aves > Passeriformes > Muscicapidae > Alethe > Alethe castanea. Next base: position 12,019,270 of record JANRGV010000084.1, read on the forward strand.
ACATTCCTATAAATTGCAGTTTAGGGTTTTGTTTTTTTAATTTTACTGTTGCTAAGCAAGAATGTTTTTTATATATTTAGGACTGATTATCTCCTGTCTGGCTTTAAAGGAAATGTCAATTGAAATTTTTATTTTAAATAGAAACAATGTTTAGTTCAGTGGTTTAGTTGTTTGCTTCTGTCTTCAAAGGGTTCTCATCTTTTTCTAGCTGTTTTTAGATACAGTGAGATACAGACATGCACAAAATGACTGCCAGGAGAATAAACCAAGACATGTCTGAGAAAGTAAAAAATTGTTGTATTGGTGTTTGCTTTAGCCTATTTCAGATATGCATCACTCAGAACACCTTTTTCCTAAGTGTCTAAAAGGTATTCCTTTGCTGGTTTGGTGTGGCTGTACAGCTTTTTCCACTTCAGACTGGCTTAGTTATTTCTCCTTTCTTCTTACAAATGGAGACCATGTACTTTTTGTGCAGCAGAACAAAGCATCGCCGTTAGTACGTACCATTGCCTTGGACCTACTCAGAGGAAAGCAATGCAGGCGTTGGGAAAGGAGGAAAAAAGGAAGGAAGCAAGGGACAGAAACTAGACTTACTTTAAGCAGAACTAACACAATTGCAACAAATTTAGATTTACAGAACATTTTTTAATTGACCAAAAAAAAAAAATCAGTAATGAATTAAGAGCAACATGCTTTTGGGGGCAGCAGGAGCCTCCTGTGCAAGGACACTGAACTGGGGATGTGCAGTTTTACTTATCTGCCACAGGATGGTATTATCTGCATGGGCCAGGGGACAGTGTTGGAATGAGGTGATGCTAAAGGGGCTCCAGTGAATGTGCAGGTGGACTGAGAGAGCAAATGCACTGCAATACACGAGAGTTACAAAGTGTGCTTGTCTGAAGCTGATTGTTGTAAGCAATGAGTGCTAGAGCAAGTGAAGAACTTCTGAACACAAAGGCAACTAAATTTCAATGCTCAGGGTAAAACAGGGCAAGAATAACAAATTGGGGGCTTAACCCTCTTTAGATCACAGTGTTTTGAACAAGGTTTTAGTTTTTCTTTCAGCATTAACTGGGAGCTGCATTCAGCAGTTAATAATTATGCATTTACATCCTTCCATACCTGTTAGAAGGAAATAAAGCAGGGAAAAGGTAAAAATGAGGTGAACTTTCCTAGCTGAAGGAGTGTCAGTAGCTAACAGAAAAAACCCACACCGATAAGAAGCCAGAAGCTATGCTGTGTCAGAGATCTGAGACAGGCTTAAGTGGCATGCAAGTTGGAGAGGGGCTGAGAGTTAGAATTAAAATTGCTCTTATTACATATAGTGCATTTTATACCAGTTTTCAGCTTCAGGCTTATCCATAGTCTCAACAGTATAAAGAATGAAGCTCTGAAGTCCCTCTCAAACTGTCAAGTCAAACTGTCAAATGAAATGTAGACAAGAGCATGAACCTGAAATCCATTTCCTGACTTATTTTTATGTTATTACTTTTCCTACATCGAAATTGTTTGCCTATTTAACTCACATAAATGTATTTGCAGAGACAGAGAGGTAGGCAGAAACATTTTATTTAAATTTACTGGCCCTCAGATGATTAAAACAATTCTTTTTTAACATAATTGGGCTGGGCTTTGAGAGTAATTAATACTAATGGGAGGGTGAGGGTGGAAGTCCCTGTTACGGTACCATGGATGGTTTTACTCTCTTTAAGTTACATTTTGTGTGCTGTGTCCATCCTTGCATCAGACAAAGATGGGCCCCAGTAAGATCAGAAAGAAAGGAAGTTTCTGGAATGGAGCCTGGTTTCCTGGCACAGGTAGTGTTGAACAACACTATGCTCAAGATATAGCAAATACTAGGTCTGGCACAGAGGAAGACCCTACTTAACTAACTAGGTGAGCAGTATGATAAAAAAACCCTCACAGTTTTTATAATGAAAGATTTCAAATTGTTAATAAGCTTCATTTTAACATACACTTACTTAGTGTTCACATGTTTCTGTTTGAAAGCTCATTTTTATCACACTGTGATAGACTTGGTTGCTCTCAAGCAATGATGAGACAATCCACATTATATATCAATAAAGACTAGAATTAGAGATTCTAGTTTTGGGTTTGCTATTCTTGCACCACACATGCTCATAGAGCACTGTTAGGAAAATAGGCAATATATTATCAATGTATAAAAATGTTAAATTTCTCTTACCATGATGACAGAAACCCCAGCAGATGTGCTATTTTGCTTGGGTAAGGTGTTATTAAAGTGCTGCTTCAGTTTACCTGTTACTTCAGCTTGCATATTATTCTCCTGGGAAGCATCATCCTGTATAAGAAGGAACAAAATATTCAATTTAGGATGAAAAAGTTTTTTATCATCAGGTACTTTCTGCTTTTTAACACATAGTAAATATTCAGACAGGCAGTCTAACACTCTGCTACATGAGATATAATTCCAGAGGAAAGGAACAGAGCAATCACTCACTGTTTTATGAATGAACTTCTGTTTCTTAAAATGACATGTGACACTTCCAGTGCATTGATTTCTCCCACAATTATAAGCTGCAGGTTTGAGTCAAGCAAGATAAAAATAACATGCTTGAAATAAAGTTAAAAATGAAAAGCATATTTTGTCACTTGGATTTCTTTCAAATCAGCACTTTAAATGGCCCATCATATCCTAAGTCTGGAAGTGTTATGAAGTACCATAAATATGTTTGAGATGAGGTGTTATCCATTGATACACTTGTTAATAGTTGTCTTCTAATGTGTCAGGGAACTCCACAAATCATATTCAGTCCCTCTTTTGGAACATGTCTGAAAATAAGCATTGACTCTGTCCATGTAAACCTAGTACTTATTAATAATTAATTGATTTTAAATCAATAAGCAATGCACTTTGGTGTTCTCCTTTGCTGCTGCCTGAGAAGATGAGGGACCTGGCAGGCATCAGCTTAGTGTCTGTGGTAAATTAGGTGTTATATTTGCTAATTGTACTGCTGCTTCTGAACACTACATGTTAATGGTTAGATTTACAGGTTTAATGTCAAATTAGAGACAAGTGAAATGTGATTTACTCACTGACACCCAGGGATGGCTTAGGATCTGTGCTGCTGTGTACCGGGCTTCAGCATTCACATGTAGCATCAGGCTGATTAACTCCTGCATTGAAAAAGAAAAAAAAGAGGAGTTTGAAGGGAGTGGGAAAGGATATTAAAACCGAAAACACTGTTGCACCAAGTTCTTCTCAATCTTCTTGATACCTGGATGGAAAGAAAACAACCCCAGCTGACACCAGAACCAGTGATACCAGTGTGTTTGAAGTGGAACTTAAATTTGTGCTTTAGGATTAAGAGTCTGCCAGGCAGCATGTTTGATATCAACTTCTTCACTGTACTCATGTTTCACTGATTCTATTGAAAACAAATGAAAAAGAAATGTTAAAAAAAATCAGCTCTAATGTTCCACTTTGCTCTCTAAATATTCATGTACATGACCAGAACAAAAACAGACATGGGAGAGATGAGATCCTCTCTGGGCAGTCCACATGCACTCAGTAGCATTACATAAAAAAACTCAAATCAGAGACAAGAATCTGCATCTGAAATTCAAAAAACTGTTGAAATTTTTTGAAAACCGTTCTCTTCTGTGCTGCTGCAGAAGAATAAAAGACATTGAGCCAAGTCCCCCCATCAAAAAAATTTAATAATCTCCAAATTATCAGTCTTCACACTCTTAAATTTCAAGGGGACTGTCCATTGCTTCAGTTTTGGGAAATGGTTTCTTCAAGCAGATGATAACAACACACCTGAGAGCTTTCCCAACCAGCCAAGTTATTTAGTCTGTGGAAGTCTGAAGTGAGATATCACCTTGAATACCAAGACTGAGGCCTTGTTTGTTCAGAATGCATGTCTGGAAATGTGTGAGATGAGTGGGACTTGGGAAGTGTTGGCAAATGGATAAACACCCACTGGGAAATGCAGAAAGAAGCAGAAAAAAATTCAATTTCTCCTTGGCTGGATTAAAAAACCATCTTTCCTTGCTAATGAGTCCTCAGATATTATTCAGAGCACTTCAGTGAATTAACCTGAGAAGTGGGGCTTATAACTTGGAACCTTTGTCCTACAGACATAACTAATTTAAACAAAACTGCAGTGATCACACAAGAACTGCTGGCAATGTCAATCAGCAACGGCTGCACCTCTTGTAAAGCTCTAATAAATGCCTCAAGTAAAATATAGGAAGAAATGCCAACTGCATCCAGTCCACAGAGCAATCATTTTTCTTTTTTAAAGAGTGACTGGAGGGAAGAATTCAGAGACACATTTATTTTGCAGCTGAAGCACTGAACCTGCTGTAAAGTGCATCATGAAGTGAACTGGGTATCATGTGATGTTCCCTGAATGCAGCTGGCATTTTGCTACCCTTGCTCAGGCAGAACCATGACAGCCTGAAACACCTGAGCTTTCATCAGGCACTGTGCAGCTAAACCAACTAAAAGTCACAGCAGCTGGGGCTCTGGGGAAGAGGCTGCTCAGGATCCTCCAGGCTGCCTTCCCAACTGAGCACAGGCTGCACAGGGGCTTGTCAGAAATGCTCTTTCAGGTGGGAAAAAACATCAGTACCTTTGCTGAATCAGTGATGTTATCCCAGTAGGGAGAGGGAAATTCCAGCTTCCCCACAAGTATCTGATCAAAGAGGTCTTCCTGAAGGTTGTTTTCACTGTAAAACAGCAGTAACAAAAAAACATTGTGAGAGATAAAAAGCCAATTTGTCACGGGGATTTTAACTTGATTTGGGGATGGACCAGTATTAGAATTGTATTAGTAACTACTACACATGCATAATTTGCCAGTTTATACAGTGATATCTCTTCTGAACCAACACATTGAGGTAACTCTTCCACTGGAATAGGAACTGCATTATTAACACACATTTATTAATCTCACTTATGATCTGGTTCTACTGGCATGATACAGACATTCTCTGTGCCCTCCCTCTAAACTCTAATCAAACATCATCATACATTTGTTTGCAAAATGTGTCTTTCAAAATACATTTGCATCTTTAAACATGAACAAACAACACGAAAAAACTCAAACACCTGAACTAATATTTTTCCATCAACAGTAACTGTATTGTTTGCAAAATATTTTCGTTCAGTGTGGTGATTTAGTTAAAACCCAAATATTTTGTTAAGCATTTTGCTGTGAAAAGGAATAAATGGGCCCTGCATTAATAACTTATATGGTAGGAACAGAATTTCTGTTTAAAATGTGCCAATTCCTTCTCATTCTCCGGCAAAAAAAAAAGGAAAAAAAAATAGCCTATTTGATTTTCAGTGAATTCAGAAATAGCGTGGCTCTGAATAACAAAAATGGTGTTTGTAAAGCCCACCTCTCATTTGGCACTTCCCAAAAGGACGAACAAGGTTTAAAAGGCAGGATAAGCACGTTTTCCCCCTCTCCTGGTTTATTCACTGCTCCAGCTTTCCGGGAGCTGCTCCATCCCAGCGCCAGCAGCAGAGGGCAGCGTGTGCCCGAGGATGGAGGAGCTGGAATCCGCATGGAGACAAAAGGAAAAGTGGCTCTTGG
>JANRGV010000084.1:12024960-12058997 GCA_024734035.1 Alethe castanea
CCCTTCCCTTCCCTTCCCTTCCCTTCCCTTCCCTTCCCTTCCCACCCCTAGCACTAAAACACCAGCCCCCATAAGAAAACAAATGAGTCAAATTGATCCTGAAACCTAAAATGAGGAACAAACGAAAACCACTTAAAAACGTAGGGAAAACACATCAATCTGAGCCACCTTTTTTTCCTCCCCCAAGGATGTCTCCTTCAGGGGGAAAGGTCAGACTTGCTCTGAAAGCACTTGATTGTTTTTGCTGGTTTTCCCTTGGACACTCACCTGCGAAAAGGTGGGAATCCACACAACAGGATGTACGTGATCACACCTGCAGCCCAAATATCCACCTTTAAGCCATACCTGAGAGAAAAAGGCTGGGTTACTTGTGCTGAATTAACAACAACAACAAAAGGTAATATAAAACATAAATAAAAAACAAATGACACTGACAGGATTATGTGAGAATCTGTGCTAAATTACTTGCTGCTGATGTGGTAATGTATTTTGTGCCTGAGCATCTTTTTCTTCGCACCTTTACAGTCTTTAAGAAACCGTGATTCCAGGATTTTTTAATTCTTTTTTTCCCTCTACCATAAGCCTCAAGGCTCTCCAGGGTCTTCTGAATATACTCAAATCCAAGCCAGTATCCAGGTTTCCCAATGCAGAGGCACTAATGATTAGAGACAAGGATGTGCCTTCTGAGTCCCTACAGTGAAGTGACTCTCTCTGAGGTTATCTGTGTTGCTATGCAACAAGACACACCAATTCTCCAGCCTTGCCAGTGAGTATCACAGGGAAGAGGAGATGCACTGCTCTTTTAAAGCACAGAAATTAAGACACTGGAGGTCAAAAAGAGGCCTTTTCCCCCCCATTCAGTAGATTCAGTTTGTCAAAACCTCAAGCATGCAGATGAGGTGCTCTCTGACACCGGGGCTCACTGCAGCTGTGAAATGTTTCTCAATGCAACAAATGCACTGAAGAAGGAGGGAAACAACACAACAAAACCTCCCTCCATCAGGAAATTCACAGTGGTCACAGCTATGGCAAGAGTGAGCCAGAGCATGGAATGGGGTTCTTGCAGGTCTTAAAGGAGAGAGGACTTGTGAAAATATGCCATTGGTGAAAATTTACCATTTTACAAAATTTTTTTTCTGTATTTATGCAATGACCTGTTAAATACAGAATAATGGGGTTGTTCAATTTTTACCAAACAGGATGTGTCACCCAAAAGGGTCACTTGAATCAACATGATCTAATTAGAACTGTCCTGAGATCAGGTTTAGACTCGGTGGCCTCTGGAGCCTCTTCCAATATAAATGATTCCATTTCTAATGCAAACACTGTGTTTTGCCTGTCTGTTCCTCCCCAAGCAGCTGCCATGGGTGGTACAATGGGCTCTGGATGCTGAGTTGAGGCAGGGAGCACAAACAAATGGGATCCACTGCAAGAGCTGGTCCTGGGGAGGTGGGAGAGCAGGCAAAGGCAAATTCTGGGAGCAGGCAGAGCAAGGATACTGGCCTCTTGGAAGAACTGGGAGTGGTGCCCATGGGTGGTTGGGTTACAGAACAATGGAGAGCCAGCCTGTTGGAGCATTTAGATCTCACAACCCTGCCAAAAATGAGTGGTTGTCAGGCCTGTGTTGTAGGCAGTCGTGCTCACCCTGTCTCTGCAATGATTTCTGGAGCCACGTAGGTGGGTGTCCCACAGACAGTGTACAAAGGGCCTTCCACCACTGTCGCCAGTCCAAAGTCTCCAAGCTTCAAAGACTTGGTTCCATCTGAATATTCACACACCTAGAAACAGAGAAATTAACACAGAATGAGGAGGAGAACATCTGCATTTTCATATCCTCTAATATATTTGGGAAATCATCATCACCACACCAAGAAGGTGGGAAAAAGAGGTAATTTCCACAGCCCTGTGGAGAAAGAAGAGAAAAAAAATTATATTCCCATTGATTGCAGCTGGAGCAAGTGTTCAATGGAGCTGTCTGCCAGCTATGTAGGTCAGACCATGACACAGCCTCCAGCAACTGGAGGGGGAAAAGAAAACCCAGTCCTTGAATATTGAGAAGTTTTAAATATATTCAGTAAAATATAATACTCTACTTTCATTTGACTGAGACTCAGTGTTTAAAATGGGACTGGCAGCTACAATCAGATTTGTTTAACATCTTGTTAACTTAGCATAAATCTAGTCAGCATACTGGGCAATTTCATCAGCAAATGTCTTCCCTGTGTTTGGTCTGGGCGAGTTCAGTTTAGGTTTCTGTGCAGACTCAGCTGCACCTTACCAAAAGGCCCATTAACAATCTAGCACTGAGTCATTTTATTGATGAAAGAAGCTGAATTTTGATAGAAAGAAAAGTGCTATACAGCAGTGATGGCAGGAATAAATCAAACAAGACCAACACAAAGGAGACATCACCCTAATAAATTCATCTCTGTTTCACTCTCAAAGTAAAATGTTCATATTAACATGATTTCAAAGGCATCTAGTTTCTAGAATGGAGGATCCCATAATCTCCAGAATGGCTGAATTTATTTGCTTTCCTCAAACAACTATGCATTGCAATACCTTTCTTCATTCCCCTGTGTAATTCATATCAGTAATGGAAACACTTGTTCTCCTTTATATAACACCTTCATATCAGCTATTACTCTTAGATTTTGCATTTCTTAAAAGCATGACTAGCAATGGGAATGTAATTCCCATCAGACAGGCTGGATGACCCTGTGCAAAATAACCTAACTATGTGCAATTACAGGCAGCAGTTGATGGGAATTATTTGCATTTACATTCAATACTAGGATGTAATCTCAACATTCTGCCACTGTCAATCACAGTGAGTAAGATTTGCATCTGTTGAGTAATCTCTTTAGGCTTTCTAGGCAGAAAGGGCATTTGTGCCTATTTATAACTGATTCAATCACTAATGAGAGCTTAAAATTTCTTTGGACTGTCTGTGTTAGGAGATGCACTAATAGTACGTGAGATTTTCACCTTCATTTTCTCTCTCCAGTGCCATGTTGCTGTGACTGCATTTTCCGGGAGAAGCCTCCTCCTCCCCTCCCTGCTTCTTTTTGCTAAACAATCTAATTTATTTGAGGGTTCATTTAAATTGCTAAACACTGTCAGTGGAATTACTGGGGAAAGAATTGACTATTAATTAGGAAATATTTTCAGCTTGTAGCCCTGTCCTTGTAATAGTTTGAAATCCAGTCTGGGATAAGCCATGACTCCTACTCTCAGTGCAAACTCATTAAACAGGACTGACAAACACCACAAAAGACTTCAAGAAATGCCTCAAGCAGGGGAGATTATGGCCCTGTTCGTGCAGTGTGAGACAATATTCAATATGTAATGCACAAGTGTAACCTGTGCATATAGGCAGGACAGCTGATCCCATTCTGTGGACAGAATGGGAATGATGCCCTCTGTGGACTGGGCCATAAGTAGTTCCCAAAGCAGACTTCATGATAATTCAACAACACAGTTGTTTTATGTCTCTGCTGAAAACAAAAGTAGCCAGTTGCCTAGGAAAAGAATAAACCTATGTGAAGGGTTAATTCCCAGCCAGAATATAGATAAACCATCAGAAAGATGATCCTACTGTGACAGTGAAAGGAAAAAACCACTGGCTTCAGATGGTAACCATAGGATTGTTCAAAGAAATGGAGGAAATGGCTCTCAGCCCACCTTTCTTCCACTTGCAAACTGATAAATAATTCATTGACATAGCTTTAAAACTCATTGTTTTGTGAGACAATACTCCTGCTTATCCAAAAGGCAGCCAATCAAAATGTAAATAAAGATAGGTCTGAGGACAGGTTTGAGCACAGCTCACCTGCATTACGGTGATTGCTATCTCATGGCAAAGGATTTACTTCATACACACTTATTCCAAATTAATATGCCTGCTGTTCTCTGCTGTGCTCCTTGACATTTATAAACAAGCATTTGCATTAATGAGAACAAAGTAAGAGAAAATACTGGAAAATAAATGGGACATACCAGAAGATTTTCTGGTTTGATGTCTCTGTGCACAATGTTGAGACCATGCAGGTATTTGAGAGCACTGGCTAAATTGTAGACCATGGCACTCCCATCTCTCTCTGTGTATTTTGTAGATGAGGTGATGGCATCAAATAGGTCTCCTCCCTACGTAATGGAAAGAATAATGATCACTGTTCAACAAATAATTAAGATGATATTTCATTAAAAAAGAAACCCGAAACAAACATGTAAAATCTACCTGCACAAAAGACATGCTCAAATTCCTGTTAAACAGGGAAAAAAAATTACAGAAAGATGATCTTGTCACCAAGATACTAGACTGGGACTTGGGTCATCTACATTAAATTCTTCTGGTGTTTGAGCTTGGGCAAATCACAGATTATTTTTCTATTGATCTTCCTACCTTTGATCACTCATTTATCTGTTACCTACAGGTATACAGCATCCCTTTTCTTCATCTTATCAGTATAATACCTTCAGCATATTGGAAAATAGCTCTGATTTTGAATAAAGCCTAAAATAAATTAGCCCAATTAAAAAAAACAATGAAACTGTAACTAACAAATATTCAGCAAATTCAAATTTCTGCAGATATTGCAAGAATTCCAAATAAATATAGCTGAAGAGGACAAAAAAGAAAAACACATTCCAACATAAATGAATCCAGTGATTGAGATACATCAAGTGCAGAACCTCCAGGTGACTTCTGAATGTGTCAAACTCTGTTTATGGATTCCCTATTCCTCTGGGAATACCTAACAACCTGTGAGTGATTTACTGATGCAGCGTTTTCAGTCATTGTAACAAATTTCATGTGGGTGTCTCCATGATGGTTTCCCTGGATACATCCGTAGGAGTGATCTGTCTGAGCTGTGGGTGGCATTCCAAACATTTCAATGCACACCAAAGAGAAGCAGCAATCCAGGAAATACAGGCCAAGATGGTGGCGAATTAAAACATTTTAAAAATACCATCTTGAAACCCCAAAAAGCCTATAGGGTATAAAAATAACTTCTAGAAAGAAGGGAAGATGAGTGGGCTACAGAAATTATATATTCAACAACTACAAGCTTTCTTTAGAGGTTTTCCAGTCTGGCAACCATTCTAGAGGGGACTCCTGAATGGAACAGTGCTTCAGCCAGAAATAAAAAGTGCTGCTCCAAAAATGAGCAGTGCTGCTTTTGCTGTATGTTATTTATTTGTATCTGACATGCCAATCAAGCTGATGCGCAGTGTTGCTGTGCATTTACAGAACTCAGACAACTCTGGAACCTGATGCTACTCATGTATTGTCACAAGGTGACAGCAAAATGAATATTTGTGTTTTCTCTGTACATGTATGAGAGCAGCACCAGTTCTCTGGTGAACAGTTTGACATCAGCAAAATGGATGAGATCTTTTGAGTTTTGGTTTTCCAGGGTGAAAATCGCCTGAGTTTAATCTATTTGTCTTATCAATTAAGATAAATTCATTACACAGAGTTCATTTCCTTAAATCAAATTATCAAATAATGAGAACAGTGAAATAAATGCTGGTGTTCTGTTAGTAAATGAATATCACTATCACCCCTGCATATTGTAGGCATGATACAAAACCCACTATCCCCTTCCCTCTAGACTGTGCACATGTAAAATTACCTCAAATCTGTGTTAATAGTCAAATTACAACTGAAGAGAGAGAAATCCCATTAATAGAATTGCTTGACAGGTGTATTTTTATGATTTAAAAATGCAGGTTGCCACTGAAGCCTTATTTGATTATGTCTCCCAAGATCTTAGTGTTCCTAGATCCTGCTCCGATTTCACACCAACACAGAGAATTCAACCAGAACAAATGAAGCCCCCTGAGGCTCACCTTGACCAGCTCCATCACCAGGTAGAGCTCTGTGGGGGTGTCCATCTCCTCTATGAGCATGATGATGTTCGGGTGCTTCACTCGGCGCAGAATAGACACTTCATTTTCAATCAGGTGTTCCTGTTCAGGACAGGATGGAGATTTGTCTGAAACATGAATTTGCCAATCCACTTTTCCTTTGATCAGTGAGCACCCTTTTTGCTGATTAATTTATATAGCTGAAGGTAATTTTCTGTTGCTGGATCTTAACTTGTATTTCATCACTGGCCACATTTAATTTAAAATACACTTCACACACACAATGAATGGGGCGTCTCTGAAAAAGGCCCCAGAACATGACAGCAATTCAGGAAGTGCAGGTTATATTCTTATGTGGGTATTACGAGGTGAAATTAAGTTCAGAACCTTCCTGGCCCCAAGCTGGATCACTGGAACCTGTCACCCCTCATCAATAGTTAACATGTTCTTGATCCTCTCCAGCCTTCACCTCTCATTTAGTGTAGGTTACTCAAGGACAGATTACCTAGGATTTATATCCAAGGACTTTATTTTTTACAAAAGTTGTGGAATATATTAAAGAAAAAATGTTCTGAGTGCTTTGGTTATGGATTTTGATTAATTTTATATGTCTGTTCAGATTTACAATCTGCAAAATGTGTAACAGCTCAGTTAAACTGTTGTGACTCCAACAGCTTAACAGCACACAGACTGAGTTCAATTTCCCCTTCTCTGTGCTTCTGAGGAAGTAATGACTTTGGAGAACAAATTAGTTTCAAATGCCTTGTTTTCTAGAACATTTTAACACTGGAGAGCAAAAAAAAATTACGTGTCCCTTCCACGTGAAGTATGATTGTAGTTTTCCTTTATAAATGTTGGAATATGGATATTGTATTTAGGTTCTCTGCAAAATAAGAAACACTGCTTGCATCACACACGGGTATCCTTCCACCCTGGCAGGGAACAAATCATGTCACTGGGCTGGGGACTGATCCACGTCGAATGCACTGATGGGGAGCATGCACTTCATGCATTTGTGAGCAGAGCATTGGGAGGAGATGTGACCCACTGTGCACAGGCAGTGCTGGAGAGCTTGCACCACTTCACCTTCTTTCTCCAGGCTTATTTATGGATGCATTGTGCTTTTGCCTAAGCTTTCTGTGGCTGCACAGCTCAGAAACCACATGCCACGTGTGCATCTCATTTAGTGAGAGTACAGTGCTGTGGCACACACGGGTTAAACATCACACCTTTGAAATTCACTTTGAAAGAGCAGCAATTGTCACTCTGAACAAACATATGCCTGCTCCAAGCAAAGTGCTCTGGAGAGAAAACAAAACAGACAAACAGGAAGCAATTCTGTTAAACACAATGCTGAATCTCATCACCAGACAGATGTGAACAGCCACAGCGTACTAAGCCTTAGGGATGGAAGCCTGGAAATTCAAAACTAACATTAAGAGTCCAAACAAAAACTAGAATAATATTACAGCTTTCTCAACCTAAAGAATAGGAGACATATTAAATTTATTACACTCATTAATTACAACTAAGGCACAATGGTTTTTCTGTGCTTTCTTGACTAAACAGCTCAGGCATAATTAATGCTTAAAATAAACAGTATTTTTAAAAAAAATGTTGTTGAGCTACTGTTTAAAAATCTGTCCTCAAAAAATGCTGACTAATATGTAGCTAGTTATTTCCAACCACCCCACTGTATTACTATGTTTTGCCCTATAAAAAAATAATAATTCTAAAACTCATTATTGTGTTCTCCTAGATAGTGCAATATATGTTTCAGTCTACATTAATATGATTTATTTACAGAGACATTATTGTGTAATGAGCACTTAAGCCACTTGTGGAAAGCAATTGGATTCAAATTTTTAAGCATCCAAGATCAAAGAGCAGTGAGAAACACTTAAATCATCCAAATTTGGGCTGGATGGGTGTTTTTAAGGCAAGGCTATGGAACTGAGTGAGGAAGGAATAAGCTGTAGCAAAATTTAATTATTTCCTTTGTTGGAATTCTTCCAGGATGATTCTGCCTCTGCCCTAAGAGGTATAAACCTCTTCCAACAGTCTCTAGCTTTACAGGTACTGGTCCTTTCAAAATGGGCAACTATGCATCCATGGGGTTGATTTTTTTTTTTTAATATATGTTCTAAATCAAGGAGAATGATAGAAAATTCCTCTAAACTCTACTGTGTAAAATAGATTATCTGTCTCCAGACCATTCCAATTTATGATAGCTAAGCAGCTGACTCAGACAAGGAATAAAAATCATCTAAAGTTGCAAGCTGTACACATCATCCAAAAATTTTGTTTGCAGTGGAAAATGCTGGGTCACCCTTTCCACAGCTGAAGAAATTGCAACATTTTAATCTCAGAAAGGCAATCCTAGCACTTTTTCTTGTGGTTGCACATTTTTATGATTCCTTTCTAAATTTTCTATATAAACCCAGAGAATATGAGGTAAAATGAAACCCTCATCTCCTAGCACCTTATACATGGTTTAAAATCTGCACCGATAAAATGTTTCTGTTTGAGGACGTCTTCTAATAGGAAGTCATGAGAGCATCACACAGCTCCTTACCACACTAAGAGGGGAGGCAGTTTGTCTTCCTTTTTAAAAATATCTATACTCAAGAACTGTAAAGGGAAAGAAGAGGTCTGACACTCTCAGATATTTGCTTGGATTTTATGAGATACCCTTCTCCTGAAGAGACAATTTTGGATTTTTCTGTTTAAAGTTTGATCTAAAAGAAAGTTTTCAGAACACAACAGATGTTTGTTAATGCAGCAACGTGACACTACATAAACAGAAAGAAATGGTTGTGAAAATTTCTTTTCAAATCCATGTTCTGCATATAAAAGGAGCATGTTGAGCCACACTGAGAGAAAAGTAAGAGGCAGAGTGGGATGGGAATTACATAAATAAACATATAGCTGCAAATTTCCTCTCTCATATTTTACACATCAAAATCATCCAATAAATTTTGGGTGCATATTAGCATTTTTTTTTGTCAGCCCAATAGAATAGGCAACAATTTACTTTTTCTCTATTATTTAGTAGACTAACATCCACTGCTTTTATTATTTGCTTCTTGGATACATTATCACCTTGTTAAAAAGATACTCTGAAAATAGTCAGAAAACCCAAACACACCCACCATTTATGACTAATGAGCAGCTGCTAGTGCTGCTTCTGTACACATGCAAATGCTTGTACACTACCTTCCCACAGCACTTGGCCTTGTCTATGATCTTCAGGGCAAACTCCTTTCCTGTGGATCTAAGCAAGAAAAACACAAGAGCCATTAATTAGAAAAATTGTGGCATTTTCTGTAAATACCATCATAACAACGTCCTGTGGTCCGTGGAGGTTGCTGGCAGAAAATTCACAGAGCAGACCCGGGATTGGTTTTTGTTTCCTCAGCAGCATTTGTGCCTGCTGTTTCCCTGACTACCACAACCCAGCTCCCCTGGTGTATTAATCCCAGGATCCATCTGCAATTTCTTTTTTGTGACCTGGCACAACTCTGGCACTCATTTAAGGCAACGTGCAAAATTTGACTTCAGCCTTCCACTTAGCTTTGTTCAACTGGTGGGCTTTGAAGATAAAATCATACATGTATGTGTGTACAGATTGATACCCTAGTAAAAAATGCAATAGGATTCAATAGAGCTAAAATCCCATAGCCCATTGCAGATAGTCTAAAATCCTAGAATTTATGAGGCACTGATTTTGAGCTTTTGTATTACTTTTTTTTTTTTTTAAAGAATATTTTGTTCAATCTACAGCAGTCCCATGACATTTAACAGGGTGGGTCATATACAAAGTAAAAAAGGATTACTGTTTTCAGCAAATACTCTCACAGAAAGGAGCTCTTGTTTGTCTTTCATCCCTTTAAGCAATAAAAATCTCCATTTCTCTGGAAGCGGGGAAAATTAGCGGAAAAAAAAGCAACACAATTTAATCTTTTTTTTTTTTTAAGCAAAGAAGAAATTATGACTTATATTATTGATGAATTAAAGATCATATGAAATTGCCATAAGACCAAGTTGCTGCTGTTTTGTAGTGTGCCAGTGCCTACAGACTCCAGTGTGCATCAGAACACTGCTAGGAAACAGGAGGTAGGTGCAAAAGGCAAAGTCAGGCTTGTTTTCAAACTTCCAGGGTGATTTTCACTGTGCTTTTGGCATTAGATTCATCTGGTCAAAATAAGCACCTTACAGAAAAAGGGGCTGAATTAGCACCTAACATTCCATGTGTGCATTATTGAAAAACTGCAGGCGAGAATCCCTGCCCTGGAAGTGCAGCTGCATCTGCGAGGTTGTCATAGTTACAGCCTGAGCTGCTCTGTAGATAGAAGCCCTTATCTGAATGGTTTCTGTGAAATGCCACCCTCTCGTGTTACAGACCCCATGTAAGACCTGCTAGGGGTACAGGGTGGAAATCAAAATAGCAATTTGTACTTTACACCATCCTACCACAAAGCCTGCCAACAACTGATCAGCAACATCCACTCAGCAAACCTTCAGCACTTATAATGTGAGCAAGAGGAGTAACAGCCACACAGCAAATCCATCCAAATCCCCCTTGCAGATGTCCTCTAAGGAAAAAAGGTGGGTATAACCCAGACAATTTGTGTGCTCATTTCAGTGCACATCCTACACCAGCATTGTCTGACAGGTTTCTGGGATCCTTCTCGAGCTGTCAGTGCCCATCTGTTGGCTCATGTCTTTATATACAGACACAGAGGCACAAAAGAGACCACCTCATTCTTTTCTTGTTCTTTTTGTAGAACATCCCAGCTGGTAGCTGTGTAATAGGATCCTGGCTCCCCAGCTAAGGCTTCTTAGCAGAACACTATTAGAAATTAAGTATAATTAATAGGGATTAAAAGAGAAGAATTTATGGTTGGCATTTCCTCTTTCATCATTGTTATTAGCAATTATTGTATGCTTTTTTACATGAAATTAATTTATTAATGTTGCACTAAAGATTTGATCACATACAAAACTATATATTGAATTGTAGCTGTTACAATTTTTAAATTTTTATAATTTTAAATTTTTTTATAATTGGAGGGTTGTTTTTCTTGTCCAGTTTCCTCATTCCAAAAAGCACAGATGACGTTCAGTGACTTAGCAGCCCTTGTCCCATTTCCAGAGGGATTTAAGTGATTTCCAAAATGCGCAGCTTATATTTCTGACAATAAATATGTTATCTTGTGCTTGTAATCTGCTATCTTTCATGAAAGCCTCTGGGTGAGGATAAGGGCAGTGGAAAACAAAGGAGATGGTGTAGGGGGTGTCTGGGATCACTTGGCTGGGATGTAAGCACTGATGAGTTACTCTGTGGGTAATGATGAGAAATTACTGGATCAGTAGCCCTGGCTCTTGTGGGAGATTTCAATTTTCCCAAAAATAAAGTGGCACAGAACTCTCTTGGCTGAGCAGGGAACTCCTTGTGGTGCCTCAAGAGGGGCTTTGAAGGGAGAGGGACAGGACAAGAGAGGCCCCATTAGAGCTGGAACTGGCCAGTGTTGGGTCAGACAACAAGGCTTTTCCAAGTGTTTCAATAGCAAAGGGAGCTCAAAAGAAAACACTGGAACTTGCTGAAGACTGTCACCTGACTAACAGACATTAAGATAAAACAAAGGCATGGAATGCTTGTTTTGTTTGCCTCAGTCTTTAGTGCCACTGATAGAAGTTGGGCTGCTCAGTCTCCTGAGCCAGAGGATCACAAGGGTGGGACAGTGGCCTTCCATTTGCTGACTCTGAATTTCCAAGGGCATGACGGAAGACCCAGGGAACTACAGACCTGTTAGTCCAGCCTCAGTTCTGGAATGAGATGCTTCCATTCAGAATTCTTTTCCTCTCAATTTAACTAATACCAGCAGATGAGGATCAAAGAATAGAATGTTTCGCTAACATTTATGTTTTTCACAGTTATTTGCTGAGTTTTCCCAATATTTATGTACAAGTTGGAGATTCCACATAATATTTAAGAAACTGATATAAGTTTAAGGTTGATGAAGATAGCAGAAGGTGGTTCTAAAAAAAAAAATACACTGAGAAAGTGACAGCCAAATCATCTGTTATGTTTGCACTGGCAGCAAAGTGTGACACAAAGCTTGCAGAGGAAGAGCAGCAGCACTGCACAGGTCTGCAAAGGTATCCTGCCTACCCCACAGGGAATCAGGCACAAGGATATTTCAGAAATAATGGAGGGTTCATTTGAAGTGTCTGGATCCTCTGCACCACAAAGCAAGTAGCAAGCCCAAGGGAGCCACCAGCACAGGCTGATAGCCAACAACTGCATGTCTTTAAGAGCACCCTACCCACAGAATGCTGAAAGCTGTGAAAAATCCCGTCAGCAGCAGGCAGTGGGGACACCACAGCAGCAGAATTGCTGAGGCAGAAGGGAGGGTCTCTCCAACTCTGTTTAGGTGCCACACAGAATTTCCTGTCATCCCCAACCATCTGTAGTGAGAGACTCCTTGAGGAGCTGTGGGGTTTCCTGAGGAGGCACCATGGGAAGGCGCTGCCTCCTTTAGTCTGTGGAATAAAAAGTCATGGTCCTCTGCTGCTCTCATATCCCTTTGCTAGAAGAAAACACAGGAAGCTCTGCTATGCCTGTTTCTCCTGAAGTGTGTGCATGTTTTTGCAACAGCTCTTTGCTTTCACCCCATTACATTTTTCTGGGAAATTATGTGAATCACAGGGCTTTATCCAGTACAATAAGCAGCAGGACTGAGGAATTTACTGGCTCACCGTTCCACGCACTCCTTCACGACAGCAAAGTTGCCATCACCAATCACCTTCCCCACTTTATACTTCTCAAGAATGGTAGATGACCCTGAGAACTTGTTTCCATTCAAGCCTGTAAAAAAATATAGAAGTCAATAATGCAAGCTGAAGTGTCAGCAGGATGCAATATATCCCCAACGGGCTCCACAGATACAAAAACACTCACAAATGCAAAGCAAAACTTGAAAGCAAGCTGTTTTCTCCTCTGCAATTCCCTTGGTTTTATCTCAAGTGTAAAGAAGAACAAGATAAACCCAGAGTTATTTGACCTTTGAACACACAAATAAGTCTCTTGCTATGTTTTTGTATAGGTATGTTCTAAAAGTAATGAATGCAGTTAGAAGTTCTCCATGTAAAATTTTCTGACCTCAAATTACTCTTCTGACTTTTTTTTTTTTGCAAACTCAAAGCACAAATGAAAGCAAGATTCAGCTACAATGCATATAAAAGACCCAAAAAGCTTTCTTTGCTGAATTCCTTCTTATAGGTGCTCCTAAAGCATCCAAAATGCAAGTAATTGTGATAGATGCTTATTTCAGAGTTTTTAAAACAAAAACATTACTTCAACATGAAATTTAAAAATATTTTTAAATAATTGACATCATTTAAAGAGATGAGGAATGAAAGTTTAAGTTTAGCTAAGGCCAGTTGATTGGCCAGTGGCTCTACCTGAAGCACAATGAGCCCTTTTGAGGAGGGTTCCTCTTTCAATCCAGCCACAAACACATTTCTGGTGATAATTCAGGCCATGTTCAAAATCAGTCAAATTCCTAACAGTGACTATTGAAGAGCAAGATGCAGTAATTTGCTACCACTGGACAAAAAAAAAAAATTAACAAAATATGTTTCCTAACTTTACTGCCTTGATATATAAATCATGCTAAATTTTTTTCCGAGGTGAATCCATAAGGTAAAAAACATCTCCAAACAGAAATGATTTGGAGTCATCAGAAACCATCCAGAAGTGTCACCCACAGCAAAACTCTGGCAAGGATTGCCTGCAATTAATTATTGGTGTCCTACCTTCAGGACTCTGGCAACGGAGCGGTTCAGGTACACCATTCACATTGGAAGAAGATCCACCATGTGGGGAGATCTGTGGAAGTGCACAAGAACTGCTAATTTCTGATGGTAATCACAAGAAAGAGCCACACAAAAAAAAGGCAACAAAGTTGAAAAAAAATACCAAACCAACCACTTAAAACACTTATAAAGAGTCAGTTTACTTTTCTACTCCCATCTTATTTTCATTCTTGCTTTCTCAAAGTTCGTCATCATTGTCACCTGTACCAATCTAAGATTCAGCCACAGTATTTCTATTTAGATAAGCAGCTGAACAGATTTCAGTAAACAGCAAAGAAAAGTCCTTTCAGCTGCATCTACAATTTTGGCCTAGGTGGCCAGGTATATCTATGATAACCAGATTTATTTTATCTATTAGGCTATATTTTAGGTTATTATAAATGTGAAGATTTATGACACCTACAAGCATTTCAAGTTAGATGTCTGATATGTATCCAGATGTAGATCCAGTTTTAGTAACTGTGACATTGCAAAGAAACAAATATCTAAATGATTTTCAAGCATGACACTGAAGAAAACTTGATTTTCCTGCACTAACAACTTAACTGGTACTGGATCTGAATCTTCATGATTCTACTTTAAGTCATCCTGTCATACTGCCCAGGGATGGTAAGTTTTTATTTTGAAAAGGGGTGGGGGCATAGGAATGAATGCCATAAATAGTAAAATGTACTGGATATGTTATGTGCACAACTTTTATGAGCTCTCCTATTACAGTTGCGTATAGGGATGCTGCATGAAATTAAAATAAAGTTTAGATCGTTCCCTCTCCTCTACGTAAAATTTCTTGCTGTTCTGTGAAGTTCCAGATCTTGTTTTCTTCATGGCCTACTATGGCAGTTTTCAGCACTCACCACAGGAAGGATTAAAATGCTTCTCTGCCTTAAGCTCAGTGTCTGTTGAAATGGCTTTTCGAGACACCGGGAATGCAAATGCAGCATTTTGCCTTTTAGCTGACATTGTCTGGTTACACTGCTGAATATTTTAAATCATTAACACTATTGTCAGGGAAAGAACTGAACTGACAGATAGGGATATTGTCTAAAGGCTCATGAAATGCTAATGAATGCTTAAGTTTCTAGTGGCAGCTGAGCTGCCAAATCAGCTAAAAGTACAGTAACTAGAAGCTGTACAACTTAATTTTGCAGAGCCCCTGCAACAGTGGAGTTTACCAGCATTTGGCACAGAAGTAGCATCAAACAGCAAGCAGGCAGCTTCTGCTCTGCTCCTTGCTAATAACTTAAGCCCAGGCTATGTTAATGCTGCTGTCCTTCTGCGTTATCTGGCTATTTAACAGGGATTAGGAGCAAGGACACTTGGGTTAAATGACATTTGTACAAAATCATGAGTCAGTCTCTTAACCAGTCAGCCACATTTTCTTCAAGCATGAAGCAGAGATAACAGAACAGACCATGGCCAAGTATTACTCATCAGCCTAAAATATTAGTAATCTGTTTTGGGTTTTCAGTGAGTGACAATACATGGGAACATCTAGCCCACATTTCCAACTTCCTTCAGTCTTGCAATCAGGGCAAAGCATGACTGGGCACATTCCTTCTTACCACAAGAAGGAAGCAAACATTAACAGGAAGAAAGGCTAAAATGACTACAAAAATAAAATAAAATTAATGCTGTCATTGTAGCTGAGGTGTTAGATCAGAATCTGAAACAGCAGGTTTAACTCTAGCTCTGTCACAACTCCATAGCTGGTGGGATTTTATTTTTTATGTCATTAGAGTGTGAGGAAGGATCCATAGATACAAACCCATATCCTTTTGCAGTAGAATGGCACCTTGGCTGGCAAACCTCTGCACTCAGGATTAGACTGCTCATGACATGAATGTTTGTGGAAACATTTGGGGATTATAATCATATTGAAAGAAATACCTAGCTCCTTGGCAGCTACATGGGATGGTGGTGAATCTAATTGTGGAGTATGAATATTCTATTGAAAACGTTAACTAACTTTGCAGAAGTATTCTCTGAAATGTGGGGACACTTTGCTTATGTCATTGTAATTCATCCTGAATGGCTGTAGTAAGAAGGGACTAAAAGACATTCTGAACATAAATAAAACGTTACTTATCTAATCAATGTTTCATTGTGATATTGTGAGTATTTATTATTAAATTCTTAATAGTAACATAATGTGTAAGACAGAAACTTAGTATTTTTTTAAGTGATCCTCAAACATGAATTGTTAATTCACCAAATGCATCACTTAAAGAATCCCTCTATGAACTGCTGTGGCCCCTGTGTCACTGGGCTGGATAATCACATGTAAAGAATCTTTACATATAACTACACACAAAGGACATGGGTACAACACTGAAGAGATTAAAACCCCAGATGAAGATAGGCACTAATCCTTCAAATCACTTAAGCACATGTTTAACTTTAAGTACATCAACATCCTCATTGAAGTAAAAGGGACTACTCAGTAGCTGAAAGTTAAGCAAGTACTTAAGTTATTTGTTGGATCAGGTTCTAATGCCCTTTCACTTTGGTCATGTGGTCCCTCAATTGCAAAAGTAACACCCAAACAAAATCAAAGACAAGGCTATTTAGCATAATTCTGAGTCTATGAAAGGCTTCAACTGTAAAGCCTCTTGATTGGAATGATTTTATTTTCTTTTTAAAAAGATTGCAAGACTTAGCAGTTGTTAATTTCTAGAGGGTACAACAAAGCAATCCAAGTAAGCGTAAGGAGGTTATGACACCACTTTCCAAAGTTACACCAATTTCCAAATTTAATTTAGTCTCTGGATGATTTTTACGGTACAGTGTGTCCAGGTGTACTGGAAGAGCTGAGAGTCAAATCACCCCTAACAGCATTGCATAGAAATGCACACTTAGAACCAAAGCAAAATGTGAAACCTTTCCACTGCCCACAGAACAGTAAAAGGACTCCTCTGCTCAGCTGTCCTGTGACACCAAATGCACCATTACCATTATTATTAACCCATGCAGCAGATTTTATCTCCATGGGAATTCAACAAAAAGACAAGAAACTCAGCACATTTGATCGAAAGAGAGCACTGTACAGAGCAGTCATTTACTGCAAGCCCATGCTTGTTAACTTTTGTATCTAAATCTTCACCTTGAAACAAAACCTCTGCTATGTGAAATGCTTAGAATAATCCCAGAATAATACTGGGATGTTAAAAATAAACAGCCTGAATAAGAATATATAGGGTATTGGGTGCATAGTATCCACATTTGTCACTTACTGGAATAAAGGCTTTTGTTTGGCTTTGTGGGGAAATTCCATCGTGTTTACTATTAATAAGACATAGCTTTAATTCCTGGCTTCAGCATAACCTCAGAGTCCACTATTTAAAACACTTCTGCAAGCCTGGGATGCTGGGCTTACTGAACAATTAATAGCACAAGGGCACCCTGGTTGGAAGAGCTAGAAAGGACAGAAGGAAACCCTTCCCTTTAAAGATAAACTGTTCACAAGAAGTCTTTCCTGGGAGGAATGTTCTGTGCCAAAATATACCACTCCTAACAAAGAGTTGTTGAGGCAGAAGGAATCCTTGGGGATTGAAGAGACTTCTCTTTAAAGGAACAGTGGTATTCAGAGAATATAAGATTCAGTGTCTGACACTGAGAAGAAATTGCTGCTGCAATCAGAATTTTTCAAGTTGGCTGCCTTGATGACTAGCACTATCACTTATGCTCTACATTGATTGTCAAACTACAAAAAGCTTTGCAAGGTTCTAATCTACAGTAAAATATTTTACTTTGCTCTGGCTTTTCAAATAAAACAGTTTTTAAAGTGCAGTTCAAGTGCAGCTGCTCTGATGCTCTGCTCTTTACTGAAAACAGAAGCATCAACCCTAATTTTTTTTTCCTTTTTTATGCTGCCTCAAGCTTATACAAAACGATTATTCAGTCCTGCTGTTTCATCCTCTACAAAAACAAACATATATGATTTGTACAGAAAAAAATCACTCAAAATATTGAACTCCCACAGACAGAAAACTCTAAAATACATCTTATTCTGTCACTGACATGGTATTTATATCTAAATTTTCATTCAGCTCTATTCATGATACCTTATTTATACAAAGTGCAGGAAGCCAGACTGCTTGTCTGTGCAGTAATTCAGTCTTAGCAACAAGGAACTATGAAACAACTGGGAAAAGCAATAATCTTCAAATAACAATATTGTTCCCTGCTTCCCCCTTTTTTCTCATCAGAGTAACCAAAACACCCCAATTTCACAAAGAGGGGTATGAATTTCGTAAAATCATCTGGTTTTGCATAGAACTATGCCTCCCAGTTACTGGTTTTACACTTCCCCAAAGCAGTCCTTACTACTACAACATAACTGGGAAAGAAGTGTGACTGAGCAGCACACTTGATCCTTTTGGAATTCCCCTTTGGATTCACCAGATGACTTTCCCTATCTTTAGTCTCAGGAGCACAGCTGGGACACTCCTGCTAAACAGATGCATCCTAAAGGATAAAAAAAGAGGTACTCACTACCTCAGTAGCACATCAGGTGCTTAATTTGGTTTTGCTGTTTTCTTTGGTCATATGGGGCTGAATTATTTGGCACAAAAACCCATTTGTACCCAGCACCAATTAAATTCCAAATTGAAAAAGTACAGCAGCCTACTTGAGTGAAAGTGAATGGGAGAAGGGTCATGTCCACTTTGGTGAGAATTGCTTGTTGCTACCAGAATTATCTCTGCCTTAATGGAGCTTTAATCAGCTAAAAGCAGACAGGGCAGTGGTGGAAAAAAACAAGGCAAATGATCTCGTTTCTAAACTTGTAATTTCATTAAAGAAAGACCAAAGAACATTTGTTAAATATAATGCAGACCAGCTGAGAGCTTCAAGCCCAGTGATTCTGATGTCCTGTACTGTGAGCTCCACAGAGGGGCTGTCCAGACAGATTTTAAGACACACAGTTCTAATTTTCCATGTCAGAACTATTACCACGCTTGAAAATTATTTAACCAAACAGCTACAGATATAATTAAAAATCAATTTTAAAAATTGAACAATTAAACAAATAAATCAAAAGAATCAAAACCCTTTGTCAGAATTATCACAGCAGTCTAGCAGAAACCAGTGCCATACTCTTTGCAAAACAAGACTTGATAACAATTAGCATGTCAAAACCCAAATGTGAGCACTATTCAAATCACGTCCTTCAGCCAGTCTCCTAATGGAGAAACAGTTTTCCACAGAATTATGCAGCCTCTTCACAAATGCTGTGTTCACCAATAGAAGCTATTACTTGATCAGAATAATCAGTGCAAACCACCCAGTCTGCTTCTAGAACGGCTGCAACTGATGATTCCATAAGAAAATTCCCCTTGAAAGGACAGCTGCACAAATGCAGCAATGAGATGCTCCACTGTACTCCAGACTGTTCCTTTGATTTCCCTGAGCCAAAGGCACAGAGCAGCCTCCAAAAACTGCAAATGCAGCCAGTTCTGAAGTGGGAGAGGAAGAGAAATCTCTTGGTGCAACACAGAAAAATCTGCCAGACATCAGGCTGCTCCCAGAGGAAGCCCTCAAAGGCTTTCAGGCAGGAGACTGGATTGAGGGGTGAAATTGGTGCCAGGGAGAAATAAGTCTGCTCTAGATGAAACTCTGGCAATGCTACAGACTATAAGGTATTGAAAAGACAATACTACATTTGTATAGGCTGAAGGGATACAAATTGCTTGGAGGATTTCTGCAGTCCACAGAACAATGGAAAATTTGGAGGACAAAGTGGCATATTCAAGCCAGCATCACACTCTGCCTTTCCTAAGCTGAGTGTTCAACCCAGACAAAACACAGAAATCTTACTCCAGATCTATTCTCCATATAAGCAAACATCATACTTGCAAGGCTACCCTCCAAAATGACAGCTTTTTATTTTTCCTTCAGCACCAGTGTCATACAGTCAGTGAATAATGAAATTTAGAGGGTTTAATAATTCTCGCACTTACCTTGAGCCCACGAAAGCTGCCTGGGCTTGTTGGTGAAGAACTGGAGGACTTTGTAGATTTTGGGGTGGACAACTGACTGCTTGGGGTTCCATTAACTGGCCAAAGCAATGAGAGTGAACAAATGAAAGAAAAGACGAATAAAAATCAAAAGTGATCACTGAAGTCTGCAAACAAAGACCAAAACAGACTCCTCAGCATTTAGGAAGAAATTACACATTTCCATGTCACAAAACTGCACCCTGAAAATTCATGTGGCTGGATATGGGATCAAGAAGACACACAAATATTGCATTGTCATTCCAGAGATTAAAAAGGCCCATCCTGTCCTTTACCAGAGCAAGAGTTTTGGGCACAGAAACAAAGGAAAAAAACCAAAAACGCCACAGCCTTTAAAAATTGCATAATACGTTGTGATATCACACTATAAAATTTATAGAAAGAAAATGTTTCTAAGGCTATTTGTCCCTCCTCTCCAGTTTGGATCAAGGCCTTACTTTCTAGGTAGAATGTTTCACAGGACATGAATTTGTTTGTTTTTCCCTAAAAAAACAAACAAACAAACAAGAAGAATTAACTGTTTTCATGACAGTAAACTTTAGCAGTAGTTCAGAAAATATTGATTTAGGGGAAAGAACCTCAACAAGAGAAAAGCTAGTAGCTTGTTTTTGAGCTGACAGTAAGTACAAGTGTCTTTGAAAATATTCAGTACCCTCCCTCTTGACTTAAAGAGTTTATTGATTTTAAGTCCAGATTTTTAGACAGGCCTCATAAAACATCTGTTATCTTTCTGGTGTGTTTGAAGATAACTTAGGTCAGTTTGTATTTTTCTGAAAAGAACAAACTGATGAATTTCATTATGCAGAGAGAATAGCACACTGTCCATCAGACACAAATATGATGCAATGTAATATGATGAGACATCATTTCTTTCTAGCTGATCCTCATTTTTTTGAGGGAGAGAAAAATGCTAGGCAGAAATGTAAGAGCTAAAAATGTTTCATAGCATGGTGATGAATTATTTTTCCAGAAAGAAAAGACAACCCTAGGGAACAGAAACTGAGCTTCAAATTAAATAACAGAGTTGCACAATTCCTTTACATATTTAGGTGTGTCATGCATCACTTCTTATATTATTGGATTTATTTTATAAGTGCACATTGGCCAGCACACTAGCATTATCTGAGTATGGGAGATGCCTTTTAAGGACTTTTTTTCCAAGCTGGGGAGCCCATCTGCCACTAGGCCAGGCTGACTGCACTGTAGCTTCCACAAATTCCTGTTTTTCACAAAAATCTCCTTCTCTGGTTATGATGCAAAGATATGACTAACTGGTGTTTAGCTGCAGAGCAAGTCTATCTTGAAGTCTGATAATTTGGATTTATATTCCCAGTTCTATTACAGGACCAAGACCTCAGTATTTTCTTTTAAAAGTATTCAGTGTATTTATGATATTTTCATCTTCATTTTAATGATGCTTGCCTGTAAGAAAAATAGGAGATTTCAAGGGGATTTTTTTTTGAGAAGCTAAAAGCATCTAAAAGTACACTACTCTCCTCCAGACTTTGACACTTTGCTGAATAACCTGGCATACCAATGCATCCTTGTTTTAGAAAGAATTTGCAAGTATGACAATGGCAAGGGCCAGAGACTGCTATCTTACTGCTTTCTGCTTCTTGCACGACCAAAAATGAGATACTTCTGTACAAGAGTTTGCTTCCAAATGATAAACTATTACCAAAGGAGGAAAATTTATTGTTTGTTTGTTCAAAGATTCTTTTATACAGCTCACAGAAAAGTCACTTCTTCCTGGACATGACCGCTGTAAGGCATCCTTATCAAAGTCACTACCATCCTCTTTAAGCATTGACAGAACCACTAAATTGTTCCAGTGAAACTAGAATGTTAACATAACATTCTTCCCTCCCAAAACTCTCTAAGGAAGAAGAGCCCAGCTTACATTGACAGAACTGTAGCTCTTTGCTAATTTCTCAGCCATTCTTAGTGGAGAAGGGTGGTGCTCTGAGCCAGGGGTCTGACTAGATGACACCCAGAAATCCCTTCCAAATGTTGTCCTTCTGTAATTCTAGAGCACACAGTTTATTCAGCTGAGGAAAGAGCAGATTCCTCTGCAGTGCCTTCAGAGATCCACTGCACATGAGCTCCTAAGCAACTCCAACAACAGCAAAAGCTGGAACTGGCCCTGTCCAGATGTAAAATTTTGCACCTACAGTGAGTCAGCCAACTGTGCTGGTTCTGGCTGGGGTGCCTCTAATTTTCTTCACAGCAGCTAGCACGTTTGGGATGTGTGCTGGGGAGTGCTGCCAATACAGGGATGTTTCTGTGATTGCTGAGCAGGGCTTGCACAGCATCGAGGCCTTTTCTGCCCCTGGTGAGCTGGGAGGAGGAGCAGCTGATCCAAGGAACATTGCAGACCATGCAGCACCATCCTCAGAAAGAAAATGAGAGGGAATGTTGGCAGAGGGGACAAGGTGGCATCACTCAGCTGCTCACTCACATCACTTGTCTTGGGTTTTATTTCTCTCTGTTATTTTCATTGCAGCATTGGTGCTATTGCTATTGTTGCTTCAGTTATTAAACCACTCATATCTCAACCCATAAATTTTCTCACTTTCACCCTTACCATTCACTTCCTTCATCCTGTTGCAGCAGAGAAGTCAGAAGTGCCTGTGTGATGCTTAGCTGCTGGCTGAGGCTGAGCCATGACACTGCTATTTCAGACAGCAGCTTTTTTTTTTTTTAATTCACTCAATAACCCAGCAAGTTGTATGGTATTGACACAAATCTGTCTGCTGCTATTGACTTGCTGCTTATTCCCTGTGCATGCCAAACGTAGCTTTTTAATCTATTTTCTAAGCATAAATTCTTTTGAGGTTTCTTTCCACATGCACATCACTCTGAATACACAGAAAAAAAACCCCAAAACTTTTCTGTCATTCTGAGGCACTACATATTAGGCTACATGTTTGGCACACTGGAATGTTTAAAACTTAAAAATCTTCTAAACTTTTAACTTCTAGTATGATCCAAAGACTCAATTTATTTGCTAATCACTTTGTATGTTCCTTGTTTCACAAATGCTTTGATTTTGAACTGAAAGTTCAGCGATTCCTTTTTTTTAGAATTTAGGCTGAAACAATACAAGAAAACAAAAATAAGAAATTTTACATAAAATTGAAACATGAGAGATGGTTTTGCACTGCTTTTTTTCTGTAATTCTCATGCCTATCTTTTTGCTAGCTGAAATTTTCTATTATAATATGCTTTAGAATAAGCATACAAATGTATTGCCCCTCAGAATGCTCCTCTACTTGCAGTCAAATTACACCTTTAAAAATTTAACTTTGACACCATTAGCAGATGTCCAACAACTGAAAAGCATTATTTCACTGAAATTATCTGAACAACAACAACAAAAAAAACAACAAAAACCCATAATGTCTCCGTTTCATCCAATGCAAAATGTGTTTCAAGCTTGAAAATATTCACAAATACAGCACCAAAAACACGGGTAAATGGAGAGGGAGGAGACACACTAGTGATATAAAGCCATAATAGTAATGGCTCACCTGGGGACTTTGCTGAAGAATGAGCACTGGAGTGGCCACCCCTCTTTACTGTACTCATATATTTGACACAAAGGAAAAAGACATTAAGGAAAGAAGTTATTAAACAGCTCTGAACATGCACAGAAGGAAGAAGGGTAAATAAAAGATAAGTAAAGACTACATGTTAAAAAAAAAAAAAAGGGCAAGTAAATAGAAGGATAAATGCCAGACACCTTGCATACATTTTTCAAATTAACCAAACCAAAGAGGATCTAAGTAGAAATAAGTATGGAAATGACAGCACTGATATCTAAATACTTTGCATAAAATTCACTGCTGATAGATATTCTACATGGGCTCATTGGAGGTAACACAATTGCATGAAATGTAGATCAGTTGCAAAACTTGCCCTTCATGATACATTTTTCTGCAATTCTTCATTGAAGCTTTCCAGTTAAGCATTCAACCTTTATAAACAGATTATTAATATTCCACTTTTAAAGAATCCAGAGATAAAATGACTTTACCCAGCATCAATTAAGCAAAACAAACATGGAGATGAGAATATGAAACATGTTACAGTTTTGAATACGCATAGCAGCTTACATTTATAGTTACATTCAAAAAAGAGCATAGATTTTTACATATTCAATAGTTTGATTTCAGGGGGAAAAGAAGTATTTAGAAATTAAATGCAGAAGATAGAAAATTTTTAAAAAAACAAGTTTCTCCCTTTATTTACATAAAAGACTTAATGGTTGGAACATATGGTGTTCAGCCAAACTGGTGGCAAAATCACAGTGTGAATACCTTTCTTTGAAATTACGAAAAGCACAAGAGGAAAAATTCTCTATTAATGGGCAATCAGTACAGTACATCTAAAATTACAGCAGCAAAGGCCTGCATTTCTGACAATATTTGGCTGATACAGGAGAAACCTTTCTAATTCAAAATGTAAGGGTATACACTAGTTCAATGAACATGAATTTAACCACATATATAACCCTGCAGTTAATAGTTTTCAGGTAAATCAGGTGCCATGCTGAAAACCTATCCCAAGTGCACAAATAACTCTAATGTTCATAAACTGAAACTACTTGAACCTGTAATTAGAAAATGGGAAACCATGTTTCTTCCTAGGATTTAAAAAAAAGTACAAGTTTCTTTTAAATTAGTATTTAATCTCGGAGACAAAGTGAAAAAAGGGATTTTTTCCCCCTTGTATTATGGACAGAACCATCACGTTTTTTCACCCCATTAAAAAGAAATGAGTTTTGGTGTATTTGGTGTGCTCAGGCCTTTCCCAGCAGCAGTACCTGAGGCAGGGGATTTGCTCCGGCGGGAAGGTCCTGGGCTTTTGGATGCAGCGTGCCTCATGGCAGAGGAGCGGGAGTAAGACTTCATCACACGGCATTCTACAAAGCAAGCAGACTCTCTATCAGGGCTTTGGACAACAGCTCAGTGCCCAGGCTCCCTCCACACACCACTGCTTGCTATCCAGAAAATGACCAGCACCTCCTAAACATCTTTGCCCAGCTGAGTCAAACAGATTTGTAAGAGCATCGCACAACTCTGCCCTACTCACCACAAAAACTTGTTTGGGCTACTCAATCCTGCATGTGACATTCAGCAGACAGTATTTCCTCATGTCTTGAGGCTGGGTTATTACTACAATTCCAGTTTGTACATATGCAGATGCCAAGGTTCTTGCTGTAATGGCAACTCCATACAGGGCAACTGCACTACCAGCACTATTTCCCTTCTTTTTCAAGAAACTGATGCTGTGACCAATTTTTGAACTGGTGAAAAATGCCTACTGTTTCCAGAAGGCTGAAACAATAGATTACTGTCATTTACCATCAGCTACATATCATTAAATAACAACCTTAGTGGGAAAGGAATCAATGAGCACACATGCATTGACATTTTGGAAACATTTTAATTCCTACAGTTAGCATCGTTAGCAAATCACTCCAAACGGGATCATAAATTTCTCTCCTTATTTTGTCCCTGATGCCAGTGTCATCATAAAAAAGTAAGTTGAGCTGCATGTCCTGCCAGCCATGTACATAACCTGATGTTATCCATAAAGACCCACAGAGCTACTAGAGGAAGCAGGGACGACCAAAGCTGAATAAAGGAAAGAAAGAGATAAAGGCAAGGAAATGAGCTCAACTACTCTGTGCCTTGTGTAATGGGAAAAGCAAATTTACAGCCTTAAAACCTGCTAGGGAAATTAGGATTATGCCCAGACTGGGATTTGCATTGTGAGTCAATACAACTATGCTCTTCCACTCCTTCATAAGAATAAAGTAATTTTTTTAGCTGTTAACTATGTTTAAAAACACCCTTTTGGTCACCTCCACACTAACTGACTCAACATAATGGAGCAGTTCTGAAAAAGCAGCACCCTAGCAAGAACAGCAGAATGGGAGGCAGCTGAATCCTCCATCCATCCAAATGTTCAGGTCAGTGGGTAGATACACATCTGTACTCTTTGCAGCAACTGAGAATTTTGTAATGAAATAATGATGTGTGTAAAAATTACAGGAACAGCAGAGGCTGTTGTTTTTACTAAAGAAAAAAAAATAAAATCCTTCATTCACAACCTGAAGCTCCTCTGGAATAATCTGATTATTCTTGCCAGGGCAAGGTTTATTTACCAGAGAATAATATTTTTTCATAAAAGAAAAAACAGAGTTTTTATACAGCTTGAACAATAAAGACAGAAAAAACCCCCATCTACAGGTCTGGTAGGACCTGGAATGATAGAACAAGAAGAATGGTTTTAAGCTAAAAAAACACAAAAGTGTAGATTCAGACTAAATATAAGGAATCCATTTTTTTATTGTGCAAGTGGCAAAACACTACAATAGGGTGTCTAGATGTCTCACCCCAGGAAACATTCAACATTCAAACACTCTGAGCAACCTGAACTTTTTTTTTTTTATGGTGTCCTTGGTCTTGCCTTGGACTAAATGGTCCCTTTAAAGGTCTTTTCCAACCCAACCTATTCTACAGTTCCATGAACATGGACGAAAAATCCCCAACGTATTTATGATCTGATATTCCAAGACAATTCAAAAACTCTCTGGTAGAGGATTGCTTTTTCCTTGAATTTACATTACAAAGTTTTCCTTTACAGAAACACCACTTTCATAAACAAGTTCATGTCATGATCTGCCCAAGGCAGACAGCAGGGGCACAGAGTCCCAGTTTGTCTCTCCTCCTTCCCTACCCAACATCCCCTATAACCTCAAGATATGTACAGCTCCAACACTTGGTCTATAGCAGACAAGACTGGAGTGTGTGAATTGTCTTGCAGGGCAATTCAAGACTGGAAATGAGCGTGGCTTATCTGGTGAAGAGAATAACGTGGGAATTTTCTTATAGTCACAGATGCCAAAAGTGAACATCTTTAACAGATTTTAGATTCATTAGATTCATGACTGAATGTTTCATAACTCATTTCTGCTTTCCATGTAGCTTCAGGGACAGTGTGTTTTGCAGGAAATTGGATCAGGTTTGTTGGTGCATTTTAACAGACTTACGGAATCCAGACGATGGTTTAAAAAAATGTGTTCATCCATAGGAATACATCCTCCCATGTATATTTTCCTGAAGCACACCATTCTTGGGGGCTGGACAGGGGAATGGGATGGAGAATTTCCTACTGCAGGGGGTTCAGGGTGTGCATTCTTACCACTGTGATCCAGCACGAAGTCGTCCTGAGCATAGCGGAACTTCTCCGGTCCGCACGCGATGAAGACGTCGTCATCTCCAAAGAAGTCCTGCAGGCACGTTACCTGGGCAGCAAAACAAACACATGCACTGCTCTCAAAACTAAATCTTGAGTTAGACAGCAACAATTAGTGAGTTTGCCTTCATCTTCTCGCAGTGATACCGTAATGCTCATTTGCAATGACACCAACACTCCAGCTCCTCAGTACTTCAGCGCTCTAGC
This sequence comes from Alethe castanea, assembly GCA_024734035.1. Taxonomy (NCBI): domain Eukaryota; kingdom Metazoa; phylum Chordata; class Aves; order Passeriformes; family Muscicapidae; genus Alethe; species Alethe castanea. The sequence goes on from JANRGV010000084.1 coordinate 12,052,203, forward strand.
AGTGCAGCAAACACCAGGGCCTAGATTGTAAAATATGACTGCCCCTTACCTCCAAAAACTCCTACATTTAGCACCTGCATTTTTGCTCATAGTTACATGAGGACACTCATGACTTTTGCCTATAACTACCCACAAATTGCTTTGACAGGAACATCTGCAAACATTATTGAAATATCAAAGCTTCTTGTATTAAGAATACATTAATTGCTTGTGGGAAGATCTGTAGAGTTAAAGTGATTGCATCTGCAAATTGTTTTTTTATGTTCTGAGACATTTAATTTCCATCTTTTGAGGTCCTGCTAAAAAAAATATACTTCCTCTTTATTAAAAGGTATTTCATATTCAAGAAAATAAAGAAATAGAGTTCCTTCCATGCTCTTTGCAGTTGTCTGTACTTAATTATCTGAGTAATGATGCTACTTGGATAATGTATGTCAAGAAGGATCAGGATATCAGAAAGAAAAGATGGTTTAGACATTCTTTAAAAACTACAAAACCTTAAAGGAATCTCCATCCTCAAAAGTCAACAAAAAATCACCTTGTGAAGGAGCAAGTATCTGCTTCAAAAACAGTTCAAACCAAAAAATCCACAAGAAGAAAATCCACTGAGGTCATTCTAATTCCCTTATGAGGGTAACAAGAGCTTGCAGGTAGAAAGTCATCTTCTTAGACGCAAATGGATTAAAATTTTAATGTATAGTTGTTTAACATTTTTTAAACATTGCATACCCACATGAAATTTAGAAGTAAAAGTTAGAATCATTCAGTAAAGGCATGAAATCAAAGAAGTAATACAAAAATCTCTGAATTTAGAGAAGCCAGCTTTTTTCCTTCCCAGACACCTGTAAAGACCATTTGCATATTTCACCCACTGTGATAATGGTAAACATTGGCAGAGGTGCAGGAAGGGGTGCCTGCAGTATCCCAGGAATGCCAATGATCCCAGCTTTCCCAGGAACTCCAGCACAGGGCATTCCCCACCAGCAGTGCATTGTCAGGGCAGCTCCCCCAGGGGAGCAGCACATCTCAGCTCACAGCATCCAGCATTTGTGTCACTGTGTTACGCAGCCAAAGGGCCACAGCCAGCACCCAAATCCTTCCATTGTCACCTTACTGATGCAACAACAGCTTGCTCTCACTGATGAGAGACATTTACAGCTCTGCCTGCAGAAACTGCTGCTTTTAGTTAGCCAAAGAGGCGCCAAAAATTGAATTCAAGAGGCTGCACAAATTTAAGAGAAGTTTTGCTAACTCGGGATTTATTCCTCTCTGCTTAATAACCAAAAGGAGTCATCCTCATTTCCACAGATTTCCGGAATCCAGCAACCAAGCCAAGAGGCAAAGCTGTGAGAAAGCTTCCAGAACACCTGACACACACATCCAGAGCACAGCAGCACTGGCAGAACGTGGGCAGAGATGTTCTGTGAGGTGCAGGCTCACACCTGAAGCCCCTAAACCTGGGAGCCACTTCCACAAGCTCTGCCTGCCCACTGCTCCTCATGCCCCTGCAGGGCTGTTTCAAGCAGCTTGGAGTTAGATGCTGTGTTTCAGCACTGCCTAAAATTAATCCTTCTGTTCTGATTGAAAGCCTCACCTCACCTTAACCCATCCAGCCTAACATCTGAACTGAGAGTAATGGAGGAAGGAATGACAGATTTGATGTCAGTCTGGGATAACTGCAAGCTGCAGCATCCCTTTGTTGTCTGCTGAGCAATTCTACAAAGTAAGGCTCAGATCTGTGCACAAAAGATGACAGGATCACCCTTAGAAAAGCTCTGGAAAATCTGCTGAAAAACGGCTGCTAGGAATGGGAACGAATAAAGAATTTTAAGAAACCCGTAATTCCCACATACCCTTCCTCAGGTGTTCATGTCACAGAGCTTCCCCAGGCAAAAATACACAGGAGTAGGGCTGAGTGCCAGTGATCAGATGAGCTGCTGGAGGTGGAGACACAGCACTTTTATCCCAGGGCTCAGGCTATGCCAGCCCCTGCCTGCTCACACACCGTGTGCCTGACCTCTGTGACTCCAGGCTGTCAGCCACACACCACGGCAGATCACTGAAAAAAGCATTCACCTGACTGAAAAATACAATTATGACTGAAAGACAGATAAACACAGCTATGAGAAAGCTTTACTGGGATCCCTGCTGAGAAGTTTCCCTTCTCCCCACAAATAATCCAGACTGGCTACACATAAAATACACAAGAATGAAAAAAAATATTGAACAAGTGTATGCAATGAAGAATAAAGACCTGCTAGAATTTACCAATCCCAAATCATCCTACATTATGAGGTGAGGAAAGCATTTTTAAAACTAAATTAATGTAAATGAGTTTTTTCTAAAAGTACAACCTAATAGTTATTTCTCTAGGCTTTTAGTGTAATAAAGTCAAGGGACCATCTCTCAAGGTGCAAACTGGTGTCTGTAAAATGAAGTCTTCATCTCCTACAGATTTAAAATTAATGTATACAAAGCTATTAATGATAAAAACTTTTTGCTTGGTGTTCAAAAAATTAAGTTGAAATTATTAACTTGTTTGCATGTGATTTTGAACGCTGCAAATCCACCATGGTCTAACTCACAAACCACAAAATGCCACTCCAAAGAATATCTAAACTTAGGCCATAGGAGGGGGGAGTGTTATTACTTTAATCAGGATGCAATCAGTTCAGAAACTTATAAACAAAAGATTTTGAAAACTTTCTTTNNNNAAAAGCTTCATTAGAGGTGGAATTTGTGCATATGAATAGGATGTCAGGTATTCCAGAAAGTTAGGGACCAAATTTTAGTTTATCAAACTAGTGAACAACAACACTGCTTCTCTTTCCACTACCCACCCATAGTCTTACCCACTCTTTATTCTGTCACACTTAGTGCTAAAAGAACTTTTCTGTTGACTTTGCAAGTTTCAATTTACATGTCTAAAATGTGTTAAATCCTATTTATTTCTAAATACAACACCCCTTCCCAGACAAACATTGCCTGTGACCTGGTAACTCCACTGCTACCCCTTTCTTTAAAACAAGAAATGACTCATTGGTGCTCCTCTGACAGCTCAAGGCTGCTCAGGTTGTCTTGCTGCACTGATTTTCTTCAGAATATGTCTCTCCACAAAGCAGAGTGAAGAATGTGTGAATAACACTGGATTGGATTTGTACTCAGAATCCTTTCAACTGCATCCTCTCCACAGCTTTTCTGAGACCATGTGCAAACCACTCAGAAGCATCCCTGCTTCCTGATGGGCTCAAAAAAGACCCCAACTGGAGGAATGAAATCTTAAGACACTGGATGAAGTTTCTGACAAACACAGAGACCTCTCTTAACGAGGTACATGTGACTAAATACACACTATGTGACAGGAGTGTCATGAGCAACAGCAGCTTGCAAGACAATTACGGGTCAAAGTGCTGCAAAATCACACAGCTAAAAGCACAAAAATGTGGTTTAAATACAGAAAAAGCCCCATAAACATGGGGCGTTGATAAAGAAGGGAGAAAAACACATCTGTCTGAAAAATCAAATTTCTCATCCACTGCTGTCTACTAGCGCAGTGCTTTAATGTTACATACACCAATCATATTTACCTTCCAAAATAGGCTTATGTTTCTGACAATGCTTAAAATCAAAGAAGTTTGCTCTTTTCAAAGAAATACTTCTTCAGTCAGATCAAGCCACTGGATTAGAATATACAAATTGTCATCCATATGGAAATCCCTTTCCCCTTACCACCACACATGCCTTGAAATGTGATTTGCATCAATCCCTACTCCGACCTCATCTAACAAACAGAAGATACATTCCCTTCCAGAAAAAAACGTTAATAAGGATCATTTATAAATAGAGTTCATCATGTATTTATTGCTTGTCCTTTGTGATGAAGATACAATGGACAAAAATTGAAATAAATAGATGAAAGTTGATCCTGAAAATATTTTTCCTCTAATCTCCAGGAGAAAAACACTCTAAAAAAAACAAAGAGAGGCAGAGAGAGAGAGAGAGAAAGAGAGAGAGAGAGCCTGGAGCCAAGAAGGTTTTAAAAACACTTGAAAAATTCCTGGAAATTCAAGTTCCCTGAAATCTTTAGCACTAAACAGAGTTCTCTGATTATATATCAACAGCTCCCAGCCAGGAGCTTGCTGGGTAAACTGTATTTATTCCAGCTCTACAAATGTGCCTCGTTCTAAACACAGAAGGAAGGGCTATAAAGACAAATAGTTTGGCTTAATTTAGTATGTCTGTTTCCATTTAAGTAATCAGCTACAGGACCGCACAGTTTAAGCCTGAAGAGCCACACCCTGTGTCTGAGGAAAGCTTCTCCGGATGACAAATTCTCATCAGCAGCTGAAAATGGATCTAAAACATCAAAATTGGAAAAGCTACAAGAGATTATTTGTATTTGTTTTAACAATGGAAGAAATATTTGTATCTACTGACTTCAAGAAAACAGGATATGGTGTAAATGTTTTAAAAAGGAAGCACAGAACATACGAGGCAAAACGAAAAATAGGAAAACTGGCATGCACAGTAACAGCTGGATTTGTGAATGCATTTTCAGCTCAGCAGCTGAGACAGGCATTTGAAGCTCTTCAAGGACTACAGTGGGTTTCTTTGCCCATGAATTGCTGAAAAAAATGTGAGCAATTTTTAAAATGTCAGCATGACAAATCTAGACACAGCCTCCCTGCTACTGCCTTAAGTGTGAGGGGTCTCCACAATTTTTGTGGGAAATGCTGTTGCTCTGACTGGGACAGATTATAACCGTGCTGCCCTGGCAGTTCTGCCCTTTGCCCCTTGCACCAACTTTTTTTTCTGAGTAAGCAAAAGTCAAATATATATTTGTCTATTTTACCATTTGCAATCACCATTTTTGTTTCCCCTTTTGAAATACTTTTAGCACTGCCACTTCCTCTACACTGCCATGCAGCCTTATTAAAATTCTTGAGGGGTTTCTTGAAGCTGCCAGCCTTACATTTCCAGGGTTTATGTGTGTTCTGAGGTGCAAAATACAAGGAAAGCAATCCTGCAGAAAGCAGGTCAGTTGTCTGTCTGCCATTTCAGCTCCATCACCAGCAGGAGCAGGCTTGACTTTCAAAAGGAAGTTTCCTCTGGGCAACCTCAGGAACTCGAAAAGGAAGGTGAAAAGGGCAATCCCACCCTGAGTACTGTGATTTTCACACAGCATATTTTACCTTGGAAATTCCCCCTGCTTGTGCTCTTTCTCAGAATAACTGGTCCAAGGGAAAGGGGGTGTGTTTGATCAATATTCTCAACTACTTACTCAGCCATCAGTGACCCTCATGACTAACCAAGGGGCACACAAGAATTTCAGCACTAAATTATGGCAGCTGTTTGCCTGGGTATCCTGAGTCATGTTTCCTGACATGTTTCAGAGAAGGAATAGCCAGATGAGTAGCTAGAATACTCCCAGGAAGGAGAAATACTGGGAAAAGTCAAACCAATGAGACCATGACATGCCCTTTAAAAAAGTACTGTGATTGCCAGTATTCTTCTTTTAATGAACAACATATTCACTTCACAGCAATGACAAAGTATTAAAGACAATTAAGCTAAGCAATTTGGAAGCAGAGAAAAAAAACCCCAAAACCTGTTCAAGGGCCAGAAGCCCACATTGTACACAAGAGCAGCAACAAACCCACTGCTACATCAGGTCTGTAGTAAACCTGGAAAATCAGGTCAAACTGGTGAGATTCCTGCTGGTGTAATGAAGAAGCATTTGACACTTGCAAAAGTTTCTGTTTCTCACCAGCTTCTGTGTGTCCTCTGTGACAGCTCTGCTACAGAATCCCTCTGGGAATTCCCAAAGCACACAAAGCTTCACAACAACAAGAGAAGGGCAAGCAAGATGCTAAACTCTGACTCAAGGCTTGACAGAGCTCAAATGCCACAGAGACTGGGCAAATCTGCCCTAAAGAGCTTTAGGGTAGGCTGGAGGGCCCCGAGGACATAAAACTGAGCTTGGTAAGGCTCGAGACACCCACACCTTTCCTACTGGCTGTAGCCATGAGGAGTGTGCAAGGCATCACAGTAACTTCCCCAACAGCCAATTTCCATGAGGTTGAGCAGACAAAAAGGGACAAAAATCCCTCCTTTGTTCTCTGGAAATAATTGGAATTAGGTCAAATGCCCCTTAATTTCTGAGACTCAAATGCACAATTGTTTAGTCTGCAAGGGAAACATGAAATTCGGTAACAGATCAGATCATGCAGAAAGAATGCAAAAGTATCAACTCTGCTACAAAATTTAAAATTCATTACTTGATCTTCTGTTATATGACTGTGCATCCTGACCACTGAAATTACCTCAGATATTAAAGAGTATTTTGAAGGTCTCTTTTTCTCTATAGTTAAGTAATTCAACAGTTTTTTTGTCTACTCTTACTCTAAAAGTCCCTTTTAAACCTGTGCTGTTGGTTAATTTTAAACTTCACAGCAGTTCCACTGCAGTCAATGAAATTATTCACATTCATGAAGCTATGCACAACCACAGCTTGGGAAAGGTCTGAGGGCCTCCTCAGCTCTGCTGGAAACTGCAATAAACTATGAAATAAATCCAATTTCTAGGTCAGAGCTTCCTCAAGACATTGTCCAATTTACCATTTGAGGTTTGGCATCTTGCATCCTTTTGTCTTGTCCTGCAAGTTTAATAAATTTGGTAAGCGGTTAGAGAAAAATAAAGTTTTCTGTTTCTAATAATTTGTAAATGTTAAATTTGCCTGCCTCGAATAAAGGGAGCTCATTAACCTATTTAGCAAAACAGAAAAATGAAGGGAAA
>JANRGV010000084.1:12059006-12089349 GCA_024734035.1 Alethe castanea
CAAAGACCATAATGAGAGCAATATTTCTAGACCAGCTTCTTAAATGACTATTTAATCAGTGGTTGTGTCACATAATTACAGGCACCATTAGAAAATGAACCTCTTTCCACTGATACTCCATGACAAGGAACAGCAGTGAAAAAAAGGAGAAGACAAGCCCTTCCATGCCACAGGGAATCTAAGGAGTAAGAAAGGAAACAGAAATGTTAAATCTTTGCCTGCTGCCTGGTAAACAGAAAAGGTCTGGCAGAAAGCCCAGGAAACGCCTATTACAGTATGACAATGCAGAAATACTGAATAAGCAGACTAGTCAGGTCACCACAACCCCCACAGCCCCACAGCTGCTGGGAGCAGATGACAGAATAGAGCACATCTCACATTTAAGTTTTTAATCTCAATTTCAAAACGATTTTTGCATGTATTTTTTTGACATATCAAAAATTTGATTCTGAAAATGAACACATGTGGAAATGGGAGATTGCATTTGGGTGTGATGCAAACACATCATCCCCACTGCAATGGAAATGACAGGAAGAAAAATAAGCTGTAGGAATATGCATAAGTTAAAGTGAGTTCCTACATGCATTTATTTTTTAAAGACTTACAGTGCAGTAGGACTTTCTGGCAAGGTCTGTTCAGCAGTTTATCCAAAGGGCAAAACTGATCTGTCTGCAAAATGGCATTTCAAATATTGCACTGATTATATGCAGCTATTTAGATATCAGAAAACAACAGTTGAAAAGGACTAAAATTCTGGAAATCTTGAATCATTTTGAATTACTCTGTACAACTCCTCTGTCTCTATGACACAAAAAGATCCTGAGTAACCCTTCCCTCAGCCTTATCCACTACTTCAACAAGAGTTGATAATTTCAGTATATTAAACAGTGAAACGTAATGCCATGCTTCTCAATTTCATGAGTTACACAAAGAAACAACAGCCTCACTAAACATGCAGTAAGTGGAAATTGGAAACAGAAAATTAGCAAGTGCAGCTGGTGGCTGTGAGCACAATCCAGTTTGTCTGAAGAGAAAAACAAACAAGGGGATTTCCAGTTACAAGGCAGGAGTATCTTTGCCCATAGGTGCATTAATCACACAAGCCAGCATAACAGATTCTCTCCTTAAGTGGCATAACTGGGAAGCCTCAAACAGAGCCAGAAATAGCACCTGACTTCACACAGCTAACCTTCCCTCTCACCACCGAGCAGCTGGGCTAAAAATACAAGCTACTTGTATTGTGAAAGAACATTAAAAGGAAAAGGGCACATATAAGGACAGGTATCTGGTTCATCCAATTCAATCAGATCTTACTGATTTAATGACACCCTGTTCCACAATACAAATGCAGTTAAAATTTAAGTTATACCTTTTTTTTTTTCCCATAAAATCACCTATTCTGCACTATTATAGAAATCATGCCTTTGGCTAATCACCCTACTTGAAAAACATGGCATCCACACACTATGGAAAACTTGAAAACCTAAAAAATATTCCATGCACTTTCAGGTTTTTTTTTGGTTCTTTAGAGTTTCTGTAGCATTAATCAATACCTATTGCAATCCCAAGTTTCCATTGTTTATGGGCAGACAGTTTCCTGGAGACATTACAAAAGCTGCAGCACTTTAAATGGGAAGTATTTCTCCACAGATAAATAAGAAATTTAAACTCAGTTTGGGGGCAGTGCAGGAAGAATAAAAGAAAAGGTATAAATCTGGAAATGTCCTTTGATAACAGGTACAAATAATTGCTCATGAATCATTAAGCTTTAAATGAGATTTATAGTTTTACACTGGAACAGGTTGTCCAGCAAGATTGTGGGTGTCCTACCCTGGAAAAAATTCCAGGTCAAATTGGATGAGGCTTTGAGAAATCTTATCTAGTTGAAGATGTCCCTGCTTAATGCAGAGGGGTTGGATTAGATGACCTTTAAATTGATAATTCCGTGATTCTGTGTTTTTCCTATGCCTTGAATTGTTCATGCATGAGCAGTTAAATTCAGTTTTCTGCTCAGATTCTATTAAAAAATCAAATTAAGGAATTCTAAGCCACAAAATATTAGTTGAAATGAATGACTCACTGAAATTTAATATAGTTATATGGAGGTATAAAACTCTATTGTTCTCTGAGTTCCTGTGTCAAGGGTTTCAGTCTTGCAGTCATTTAAAACTGCTTTTCATACCATTGCAATGGGAGGGGAAAAAATTTTAGATACCCTATAAAGTCAAGTCTCTCTGCCAGTTCTGTTCCCTTCGTAGATACTACTTCACATAAGCCTTGGTAAAATTCATAGACCTCCTCACAGATCAAAATTATGTTTTCACATGTATTTTAAGTTTTGGTCATTCAACATTTTTGTAGCCCTTAAGACGCTTCATTTAGTTAGTGTTCTATTTGTTTCAGCCTAACAACCACTGTACCTCTAACTAAATTTACAGTTCTATTTTTATCATATTACCTTGCAATCCTAACAGTTTGCCATACAGCTAAACAGCACACACAGCTTTTAATAACACTTGATTCTTGAAGTATCCTCCTCACTTAACTGCAAACTGGAAGTGCAGGAAAAAAATTCAGCTTATGGATGTTCTCTCTATGCACCATTCCAAACAATGACATCTCACAGATGAAACAGCAGAAATTCTGTGTAAAAATACATCCATATAAAGTGTGAGGGTATTTTGTGCTCAGCAAATTAGCTTCCATGCTTACTCTGCTTTGCCTGTCATGAATTATTGAGGTCTGTTGTACTTGTAAGCAAAAACTGGAACAGCTATGCTGGGCTAGGGGCATCAAGTAAGAAAAATGAGGATATAACTGATTAATAGGAGGATGAGAAGCTCATAACTGTGAAAAAAGTTAATGTACCACAGGAAATAGAAACTATTATCTGGTTTTCAAAGATCCAATTGAATTTCATTAGCTCCCAACTTTGACCAATATTACTTCCCAGTCTGCTGCTGCTGCTTCTGAATTGCTTTAATAAGCTGATAAACAGATGTAAAACACATTTGAAGACATGGAAACATTTTTGATTTCATGTTCAGATAGCAAATGTATTACAAATACACTTTAGGCACTGACAAAAGGACAGCTGCATCAATACTGCCAGACCAGAGGAAAAGGTGTCCCCATGAGGTTCTCCTTAAAACCCAACAAAATGCCACACAGACTTCTTCTTAACATCTGGAAATCTCAGTTCTTCCTTTGAACAAACATCCATAATTTCAGGAAGAAAAGCAAAATGGAATTTCCCCCCCCGCCATTCCAGAAACACAGAACTAACCCCCTGACCAACTCCCCAGACCATTCAAGAGCACCAGAAAAGAGGTGTTAAACCAAATTTATCAGCCAGTGACTCTTGTGGCATCTGCTGAGCCTTGTTTTAAAATCACAACACAATAATTTAATTGCTATACTGCTATGAGCAGACTGGAACTCAGCTTTGGTGAGTTAGGCAGAGGGTTTAGGTGACTCAGTATTTTTCTTTTCTGAGTTAAATGCTGACTTGGTGTGGGTTTTTCTTTAGTTGAAGAGTGAGTAGATCAGAAGGTAAAGATGCTTAGAGGGCCATAATTCAGCAATAGGCTGATAAATATTAAAAGCCTCTAAAGCAGTCTGGATAACTGCTTCTTCTGAGCCAGGACATGAGAAATGCTGCTGAACACTGTAAGCATCTGGGTAGCATCACCACATTTTATGGACCCCTGTGTCAATCATATCAGAGGTGCTTTTGAAATGCATGAGGAAGTTCACCCCATTTTGAAATGATCACCTCAGAAATCATGCATTCTATCTGGAAATAAACTATCAGAGATCAGGAACAAGACATCATAGATTGTTACTGAAGATCCATTTCAAAACCTTTTTTTTTTCTTTTTTATGTAAGAAACTTTAAAAAGATATTCCAGGCTTCCTCCTTCTGATAGACACTGAACTATGAAGCACAGATTGGAGCAAACACAATCATAAAACCATAGCATCAGTAACAGTGAAACTCAACACTGAAGGCTCTGCTCAGAAAGCAATGCTGGCATCCTCAAAGAATTTTTCACTTTCTTCCACTTACATCTGGCAGTACTTGAATCCACACACTCTTCCAAACTCCGACCGCACATCAAAGAGCAAATATTCCTTGTATTTACACAGAATTATACATTTTATTCCTTGTAATACAAACCTCTTTTGACTCAGAAAGCCAATTTACATAATGGGAGGCCCAAAGCAAAATTTGGATATGTACAATATTGAGATTCTGGCTGACCAAGCCTTTCTAGTGGTTTGGCAAAAGCTATTTTTTTCCAAAATTCTATTCAAGATAACTACTGCTAAACAGGCAGTCTCCCAAGATGCTGCTTTTTCAATAATAAATTCAGAGTTCACTAAATGTATTTTTTTTATTTGAAGGCTGCTTTTTCGATTAACCCTTTTTCTTCTATTTAAAATATACTTTAGATGCATTAATACATTACTGAAAGGCATTTAAATGCAGTAAGAAATGTGAATTGGGGTACTTTGGTTAATTTCAGGGTTTTTTTCTTGTTAAATCACCAGTTCATGAAGCATTTCATTCTACTTTTTCTGCAGGATGCTAAACACCCCATATATCAGACCTCATTATTTTCACTGCATTGATTATATTTTTTTTTCACAGACAGAAAAACCAGCAAATGTAGCGGTGGGATCTCTTCACATTCCAAGTCATATCATGTACAAAGCTAGCCAGTCTAGAAATCAGTGATCACCTACTTCTGGTTAAATAAACAAACACAAACAACAAGGAAAACCTCATCTGCTTCAAGCTAAAAACTAAGACCAGGCTATGGAAATCGAAGCAAAAGTTATTCATGTGATTAATGAGAAAAAAAAATATATTGCCGTATCAGCAAGAGCAGTTATGAAATAGTTTTGTGCCACTGCTTCACCATTCTGTGGAGTTTTATTCTGTTTAACTAGTTCTCTTTAGCATCTGTATGTAGCTATCAAATCTGTTTTCAAATTTCATGAGAGAAGATTTTCACAAACATTACTTAAGCTGCAAATATGGATAAAAAATGCAAACTATGTTTCAGTTTACAGCAAAACTGGGAACAGATGAGGGCTGTAATGCTACACAGCTAGGGACAGGAGATCATCTCCAATGACACAGAGGGTGTTCCTTGTGCTCCTCATCCTAAGCTGGTCTGTGGCACTCAAGAACAGCAAATGCACCCTCAGCAAGTGAACTGCATTATTTGGCACAGAATTAGAAGCTACTGTAGCTGCCATGTCTCTCTGGTAGCTTTAATTCTGTGTCCCTCACAGCTCCCAACAAGTGGAATTAATCAAGGTGCAGCTCAGTGTGGCCAAACCCAAGCTGCAGCACTGATGCTTTTGCTGCAAACTGCAGTTTAAAGAGAATGGTACCAGGATGCTCAATCTGGATCAAAATGCACTTATGGTTGCAGCTGATGGAAATACCTATGCAAGTAACTCGTAAATGTTTGGATTACAGGTTTTTTTCATTACCATCATCAGGATTAATTTGCAAAACACACACAAAATAAATTCCAAATTCCCTCCTCATTTTCCTACAGAGCAATGTCCTCGTCAAGTCTAAGCACACATAAGATCATGACATAAATACCCTAAAGGGGTGTTTAAATAGTTTTTAAATGTATTCTGTGATAAGAATACTCCATGCAGGAGGGAGTTCTGCAGCACAGCCTGCACCTGGGCTTGCAATGGCAGAGAAAGGCACATTGTGCACCAGGGTCTGCTTGCACCACAGCAGAATAAGAGGAATATGGGCGGCCTCTCGTTATCTCAAGAACACAACTCCATGCAGCCAGCAGAGCACCAGCTCCTGTTGAGCAGCAGGAACTGGATCTGCTCACAGCTACACAGGCTTTGAAGCAAACACTACACAGGCTGTCCTTGTCACACACTCCTGACCACAAATACAACAACACAGCACCATGGCTCCAAACAAAACTCCTGATTTTGCAGCCAGGTCAAGATTTCATTGGTTTCAGCTGCATAAAGTACACAATGTCTGGAGAAGCATTGTAATTTAAGCACATAGGGGGATTTGTTTCCTTTCTTTTCTTCCTGCTAACTCCCATTACATATACAACTTAATACAAGGTTAGTTTTCTGATCCTGAAGAAGCTGATTTCAAAAAGTTAAAAATCAATTTTACCAAGGTTTCGTAGGTAGCTTGTGTCAGAAACACCTGAATTCTTGTCACTCTATTTCTCCTTAAACCACAAGAGTCATACTCTCCAAGAGTAGAAAATGTTTCCTTAGGTGTGTTTTCTGACATTCTCTTCCAATGCTGGAATACCACCAGCCTTGAGATAATACAGACCATAAAAGACTAAAGCAGGTTGTTAAAGGTGTCAGAATATCACCTTTGAACCAGTTATCCTAAAAGAATCCCTTTATACTGCCTGCTGTTACAAATTCTTGCAATCAGGAGAATTTCTGTCCACACCAGAATCCCAGTTAGAATTTAACCACTCCTACACTTGTTTACAGCAGGATTAGCCTTAATCCATTTAGCCACTATTGCTAAAGCAGGAGCAATAGTTGTGGTGACTACTCCTTGATTACTGAGGTTATTGGTGTCCTTATTTCTACTCTCAAGGTCTAAGGCTTTTGTAGATATTCCCCAGTGCTTAAAGAGCTTCCTAAGCAGCTTCTGGGAACATATGTTGTTTTTACTAGCTCTGGGTAGAGTTTCACTGTGTGTGCCAAGCAAACCTCCTTGGGGCCCTGTCAGTGATCAACTGATGCAGTGCTCAAAATTAGAACCCAAGCCCAGCTCCTTTCAGGGATTCACTCTGTGAGAGAATCTTGGTTTTTGGTCTGTGCTCAGCACATCCAACCATAGTTACTTGATTTTATCTTCCTGTGACATTTTCTTCGGTGGTTTATTAAAAGGACTGGCATCACAGAGCACTCTGTGCATACATTGAGGTGTCCTGGCTGACACCTGCCTGACTGACAAAACCTTCCCCAAACAGCAACCTGCCTTAAAAAAAAAAAAAAAAAAAAAAAAAAAAGCTTAAAGAAATATTTTCTATTGCTACAAATCATCCATTTGACATTAACAAGAATCTTTTTCAATCCAGTTGCAAGTGGAAAATCTGAAGCATAATAAGCAACATGGCTCATTTATTCCAAAATAAATAAGGGCATAAAGCTAAAAGGTTTTCTAGAAAGCATATACTGAATCAATGGAATATTTTTCCTCCTATTCCTGAGTCTCCCTAAAAAATTATTTCTAGTGGAGATACAGACCCCCAAGAAGGGAATTTTAAATTATCAGCGACTACATTTCTATTCCTAATTAGTTTTTGGAAACCATCTGTTTTTTGTGAACACCATGTTGAAACTGCTGCTTAGAACACCATATGGAAAAGTTAACTGCAGCTCCAGGAACCTATGGCTCATCCTGCTTCCAAGTATTCCATAGATGTTTCCCCAACAGGCTTTTCTTTTGCGGAAAGAAGGCTGTAACAGTATTTTTTGTTACAAAACTCTTTGCTTACTAGTAAAAAAAACCACAAAAAACATTTTTTGAAATTTTTACACAAATGTTTGCATTCAATAGATGGCGGTCGGATAATGGTGCTTTAAAAAGAGGATGGACTATTAATAAACACAGAGGAAGTCAAGCATCATGGAAGGACTGAAGGCAGCTTTCTGCAGAGCTGCATGAAAGCCTAAAATTCATTTTTATAATTCCTTTGTTGCATTTAAGACCTAGATCAAACAAAACACAACAGCTCAGAACTGTAAGTAAATAGATTCTCTGGACTCATGCTGAGTTTTCTTGACTCAGTATGGATATTCCTGAGAGCACCTGGAGAACGCCGTGAGAGATAGAGCATTAAGTGCCTGCAGTACAAAAATCAAGTTCATTCAAAGTTCTTAGTCCTCCTGGGAAGATTCTTTCCTCTGATTTGGTTGGCTTGTTTGTAATACTTAGGATAACTCTAAAACCAGCAGGCTTAAAAAATGAAAACCACTTCCAAAACAGCAGACAACAGAAGTGCAATCTCCCCCTACACACAGTTACTCATCATAGGCTTCATGTTTAATTAAGTCCTGTCAACTCAAATTTAAGTTTACACACAGCCCCCAGGAATGTTCAAGTGCCACCCTCTGCCTCAGCAAGTTACTACTGTGATAAGTCTATGGGGGGAAGCAAAAAGCAGTAAGACTCAACAAGAACAGAAAAGCAGCAAAATTTAAGGGTATAACAGCTATGAAAATAGCACTATTTCAAACATACATGTTTCATCTCCCTCCAAACTCATATTAAAGAAGGCAGGAGCACAAGTTTAAAACATTTTTATAATGAGAATGTGTTCTGTGCTTTCTAACAAGTATAGAAGTTAAAAAAGTAAACCATATTAATTTTGATATGCCTCATAGGCTATATGCAAATGTATCTACCCTCAGTCTGTAACTGTGCCACCTTCTTGGTCATCCACTTTAGAAGCTATTGCCATCCTCTGCCAGCCCAGATTCCACAGTAAATAGTGACTTGTTTTGTCAAAATTGGCAAATTTTATTGATATTTTAAGAATAGAATATTATAAAATAATATTTTAAAATTAAGACTTTTACTTCATCCTACTTCAGTTAAGTAGACAGAAGTAAAGGCTGTATTTATTGTGTGTCATTGTAAACTCCTTATATCCAGATGAGTGCAGAAATCCTCTGTGGGGATTTATTGTCTGCCACCATGAAGTGGCAGATGCTGCATCAGCTTTTTCTGAAACTGTCTGGTGGCATTCTTTAAAAGAAACACTGCAAAAGTGCATTTCATTTACTCCCACCTTTCCTGGGTAGCACAATTGCTCATCCCTTACAAGCATCAAGCTTGGGACAAATTGAGCCAAAGGAAAACAAAACTTTTTTTTTAACCCACTGAACCGAGTTCAATCTAAAAAAGTATTCATTTGACAGAATTACCTTTCTGCATAGTGAGATTATAATTACCAAATGTGAGTGGTCTGAAGCAACAAGATTTCATCAAATAAAACTCAAGAAATATTTTTCACCAAGTTGCAAGATTACTTATTTTTCCAACACAATGTTTTAAAGAACTTTTATTACAGCCATAGCCAAAAGTTCCCAGTAGCTTTCCAACAGATTTGCCATTGCAAGATTTTATAATGACTCTATACTTTGCTGCAACAACAAAAGAAAGCCCCGAAAATGTATTGATACCACTAGCTTACAAAATACACTTTCTACTACAATTCATTCCACACTGGAGGAAAGATTACAAGAGAGAGGGGAAAAGGCAAACGAAAAGTGTTATGAAAATTATTTATAAAAAGCTGATACTACCACTCTAATAAAGTCACAACATACTATACTAAAGAGAACATGCAGTTATGGGTAGAGTGATGCAATTTTAGAATTTGTGAAGTGTTACACTTACCTTTCAGTAGAAAGTGCATATTATCAGCTGGAAAACAAAAAAGCATCTACACCAAATACAAAAACAATAAACCAACCTAACCCCTACCAAAAAGAAAAAAAAAAGAAAAAAAAAATAAAAAGAAAAAAAGCTTTGGACACTCAATCCTTTTAAGTTGGCATGAATGAGTGTTGAAGCAGGTAAGTTTATCCCTCAACTCATATGCACAACTAAGACCTTGCCCAGGGATACATCCATCTAAATACATTACTAGGCACACACCAGCAGTACAGATAGCAGGGGAAAAAGGGAGAAAGAAGCTATTAAAAAGTCTGTCATATTCATACTGAAAACACTTGGGGGATTTCCAAAACTGTCTTAATACTATAATACTGAAATAATAATGCTTTAATAATGGAAGCAAAGCAGGCAAGACCAATGTAAATCAAATCACATCAGAGAGGTGATGGAGAAGGGTGACTACAAATTAGAGGAAAGCAGATATCAAGTTTCTGCAAAAGAGGTGATGCACAGTAAGTGATTTGCAACCAGCAATTTTATTATTAGTGTTTTGCAAATGAAGAGCTTGTCAAGTGCTACAAGTATATCCATGCACTAGCGAAAACATACAGGTATTTTTTGAAAATTAATTTCTCAGAACCCTAATTCTGACCTGAGAATTTAATTTTTAAAATAGTTGTAAATGTTCATAAGGTCACAAATCTGAAGTATAACATAATACATCAAATTCAGGCAGATTTAACCAAATAATCTAGTCTAGCAGAATATTAGAAGTGAGCAATCTGTTTCATATATACTTTTTATTTTTAAAAAATCTGTTGTTTTGAGGATACAATTTCTGAAAACAATTTTATTTATGTATTTAACACAACAAAGGCATATATATATAGGTACATATATATATGTATATATGGTAAAGAATGCTACTTTTCTCATTGAAACCTGAGGATACACTATTAGAATAAGAGTTCCTTTGCTAATATTCCATTTCACAGAAAGCCTGCACTCTCTATCATAGCAAATGATGATTTAAGAAAGTAACTCTATAGAATAAGACAAAGTTTAACCTGCTCCCTGTCACCTGGGGACAGTTTACACAAACATTCTACACAATATTACAAAGTTATATAAAATATCTAACCCTTAGCTAAAAATAAAATTTTTTGAGTGTGTTTGTTAGACTGAAAATGACTCATGGTATGAAGGAACATGAATCACCTAAAACATTTTGAGACTAATTATATATGAATATATAAAGCACTGAGAAATTCATGAGTTCAAAAAGAGCCTTTAACTTCAGACTCATCCCTAACAAAGTCAATTTACAGAGGAGGTATTAATATTCATTCCTCATGTCACACCTGAAAAAGTTTTTTTACTTCACTCCCCTGTCAGTTTTGAACTTCATTTAATCCTTTTTTTTCTATCATACAAATGAGAAGGTTTTGTAATTCTTATCAGTCTGTTAACATGGATTCACAGTGGGGTCTGCATGTGAAATCCCAGCTTTTCCCTCAATCCTTCCCCAACATTTACAGCAGCAAAGAATTTTAGTTCAGAGCAATAATTTTCACAATACATTGCCAGGAAATCAGTATAAATTTTCATTGGCTTTGTAGGGAAGGAAGAAACACAGGGACTACAATTTTGGAAAAATTTTGGAAAAAGGAAAAGATTCCATGTAAAATATAGCTCCATTTCTAACTACCAGCCAAACAAGCCAGAGGACAGGAGTATTTTGCCTCTAATGCACGTGTGATTCCAAGGGAATTTCACCAATAAACTCAGCTACAGATGAAGAAGAAAAACCAAACCAAAAACCACATGGAAAGATTTGGGAGTAATTCCAGGTAAAAGCTGCAAACTTGAGAAGGGTGAAACACTGGGAATTCATGTTCAGAAGAAATACTCAGAGACCTTTTCTCACAGCTCTTCCATTGTCCAGAAGAACAAACCTCAGCGTGCATGGAGCATTTGTGTCCAAGTACTGGAGAACAGCCACAGCAGGAACACATCTTGTTTTTCTTTGTTTACCAGCTGACTTTTTATAACTTATCTTGTGTAACCACAAGAGTATGTACAGACTATTTTCTACCCCACAGCAGCATTCTCCATAGCATAGTACCATGAATATTCCATTTCCTCTCCTTAGGGAGGCTCTTGGTAAAGAAACAATGCCCTCCACTGCCAGCCACCAAGTGAAGACCCTGCTGACAGGGCTAATGCAATGAAAGCTGCTTTTATTGCTTAGTTAAGAATCCTTATTCAAGCAAAGTGGATAAACTGAAGTTTTCAATTTCAGACAGTTGTTTAGAAACTTCTAGGCTTGCATCTGCCTCCCAAGAGATGAAGAAAGGAGGTTTAAGTGTTGTGATCTTGCCTTATAAACTCCATGTGACTAATCATATTTTAATAGCTTTAAAACTAAATGTGTTTTTTGATTAAACATCAATCAGGCTGAGTTTTCAGGCAAGCCCTTCCCCCATACTCAAGGACTTTTGCTAGGTGTTTAAATCCAAAAGCTCCATGTAAATCTTATCTCTCACAAAGGACTGTGTCAGAGGCTTCAGAAAGCCTCAGATAAGAATTATAAAAGGTGCTAAACTCACAGTCATTTTTAGATACTACTTCTGATAATTTCCTGTTCATGTGGTTTGATTTGTACTGAAACAAACAAAATATCTGGCAAGTCCTTTTTGCATTTCCATCATGGTAGGTGTGATGTCATTCCTGCTTTGTTATGTAGGCCTTAAATGAAGATGAAAAAATGAAGTTCCAGAATAGAAGCTCAAGGAATAGAAACTTTCATCTCCAACTAATTATTGCCAAAATATGAGAGCAAGCCATGAGAATTGCTTTGGAAATTGCAGACAAATGTTCATCCATAAGAAGTAATATCAAACATCTTCATTCCCCCATTAACTTTAGTACTGCTCTAAAATTTCAATATTCAGTGACATACAGATCAAAAGAAAAAGAAGTTATTGAGATAAGTATCACAAATGCATTTTTTAAATTCAAGTGTTTGTGAAGTAGAAGATGGGAAAAAATAATGTGTAAAGGGTAAATTGTGCTGTAAGAAATCCAAATGTATTCATGTGCCAAACCCAAGAATATCTACAAAATAATTACTAGTTCCAAGAGTATTAAAAGGCCTCTCAGACCCTAAAAACTTCTCAGAAAACACCTTTGCACCTTGGGCTGAACCTTCTGTGACAGAAGACAGTGATGAGGTTTTCACACATCCAATTACCTACGTCAGTCCAAAAGCAGCAGCAAATCCCTGCCAGGTAAAGGAAGATTAGTGCTTGAACTAGGAGTGTGCTTTTAAGGAGGTGGCAGACTTCAAGGACAGCAGGTAATAACACCACTCTGATACTAAAACTCCAGGAAACTGTATTGTTTGTGTATGAAAGTGAAGGACAAAAGACAGAGCTTTGTGAGGTTTCATCATTTCATTGTTCTCTTCAATTTTACAAGCTTAGAATATCCATTTTACTGCTATTTTTTTTTGCTTTAAGTAAAAATATAAAGTAATATGTTCTAAAATTTGCAAGTATATATTAAGCAAATATTAAGAACATGCTCTAAAACACCAGCTTAGTGTGAAAAAATTATGTGTCAGATCTTCCATGGGTATCTTCAAAAGGCAGATTTCCTTGCTTAAACCCTCCAGTTCCAGGGGAGTGCAAAGAATAATTTTCCCTTCGAGGCAAAAATATCAGAGACAAAGAGAACTGGCCAGAACCGTTGTTTGCAGAGACTTTTTTTTTTTTAAAGTCAGATGTTGAGCACACCAGCATGTTCTCTTTGCAAATTAAATGACAACACTTTCCAAGACTTCTCCAGATGTCTGCCTGTACAGCCACATGGGCATATTCTGAGTGTCTGCACTATTGGATTCCTTGCAAAATACAGGGAGAATAAGGAGTGCTTAAGTCTCATGTTTGATTTTCTCTTAATTGATTTTATCTTGGTCAAATCAACCAGACTCTTGATTTCTTCAAAAGAGGAACAGCAGGTTTCTACATGCAAGGAAATGGCACTTTCAGAAATCACTTACAAAGAGGATTCTGGCTCTTTTGGTACACTTTGTGGTATAACCATCTTTATTGTTCTTTACTTAACTGGCCTATGTTCCAATAATTTTATCCATAACTCCCTAATTACTAGTTGAGTTGAAAGTTAGTGATAAGATGGGGAAAGTCAATGAAAGCCAAATCTACCTGCCAAAAATCCAACTTCCCATTCAGCTTACAAGTTATATTCCATCCTTTTTTGCTTTCTTCTGAAATGTTTTGGTTTCTTCAAGAAGCCTTTCATAAATACAGAGACATCCTGCACCATGTATGAGTAAATAAAGCACCAAATAAATATGAACAAAATAAATATTTAAGAACATGGCATAGATTGAATATTTGCACAACAGAAAAAAAAAATTGTTGGCTCAGTGAACAAGTGCTAGAGGAACACTGACTTTTACTGCCTACACTGTAAACACTGAGTTATCACTCCCTCCTATGCAAAGCTTTCAACCTGTAAGCCATAAACAGGGTCACTGTTCCTTTTAAGTGCTGGAAGCTCTTTGCTTTTGAGAGCTGGCTTGTGTTGTTATTACTTCAATATTGCTTTTTCTTCTGAGTCTTCAGGTTTTTCTGTTTAAAGGTTCACTGCAAATTAATCAGCTAGCAATATTTTAAACATTAAAGACAAATATTCCTTCCCTTTCTCCAACAAGCTGTTTCATGTTTCCTGCCATTAATTTAGCATGGAACAGAATGTCATTTTTCTTAGCAACTGGTACAAATATAAGAGTTCATATTTTAAGATTTCAGTTGTGCTTCAGTAAACTTAAGAAACTCTAGCTGATTACAGCCAACCAAGAAGCAGCTACAGAGCCATCAACCTGACAGCCTGAAGGCCAAATCCTAACTAGAAAGTCTGCTTACAGACTCCATTATGGACAGAAATGGAGAAAATTCAAACTTGAAACCCTTTCATACGTAGTTGGTAAACAGCTTTACACTGTAAGATGCAGCAAGATTCTTAAAGAAAATTTGCATGTTAAACTGTTACAATGTAAGAACTCTTTGCTGAAGGAACTGTTTCCTGAGGGTAATTTAATTACAGGAAAAAAATTTCCAACATCTCAAAGTAATGAGGAACCTGTGACACAAACCCTAATCTGGCATATGACAGCTGCAGAATAAATTCAAAAGATTTTTACCAGACTAATTATCTGTTAATGGGGAGGCTCAGCGGGACATAACAAATTCCCAAGGTTTAGTTTCCAAGTCATGTGACCCAATCTTTAGCATGGCAGATGGCAGACAATGACTGCATCCCACTCTTTTATTCCAAGAGCTACACACACCATTTCTGAAACCCATCACTGAAATTATTGTAATCATACATCAACAAAGATGCAACGCTGCCACTGGTGACACCACGACTTCTGCACTGATTGTTTCCCACACTGTGCAGCGTGTCATTTTTATTAAGTGCTGTCAGCTCTCGGTGTGAGAAGACAAGAACTGAAATCCCAGTAGGATTTATCTTCTCTATACATCCACAAAGACTTCAGCAAGTTGGATGTCACGTTTAACAGGACACACATGCTTGCTGTTAGCTAAAATACCTGCAAGTTTTTTCAGTTGCCACGCTGTAATTTGAAAGTGCTGACTTCACACCAGGTTCTGATTTAATGTTCATTTTTAGAAATAATCTATTATTTTAGCATCACCATTCTGCTAGTCCAAAGGCAGTGGGTATTACTGATCACATCTCTAAACTGTACCTCACTGAAAAAGATTAAATTCACACCCAGTGGACACCAGCCATCACGTTCCCAGTAACATTACACCACAGCCCACAGCCAGAATTGTGCATCCCTGTGGGAAGGAAAGAGATACGTTCTCTTTTCCATCTGTACTGTATTCTGGCTTATTGATCTCCAGAAAGCAAGAATAGGACACAGGGGTTCCCCTGCTGTGACAAATTCTAAAGATCTTTGTTCCAGACAGCTAAGTTTTCCAGAGCTAGACTGTGGCTGTTTCACATGGCATGACCTTTATTTTTTGCATATGCAACAAAGCTGAAGAGCTTCCTCAGCATTATTGTTCACTTCAAGTTTAACACACTCTTCTGAGATGACTCCCTAGACCTTCAAGGCTCTGTTTCTTCTTTAATCCTTTTTCTGCAGCACCTTCAGAATCACAATTTTGCTGCTTTGAAACAAAATCCTTATAATTTTCCTTTTTTTTTTCCCTTGAAATTATAATTGGACTGGTAATGTCATCCTCTAGCAACTGTGATAAAATTGTAAATACTCTCCAGCTTAAATCATAAACCCCACATTATCTGCCTGTGTACTTTGCATCACTGCATGTAATGAAAATGCTTTGGAAAGTATTCCATGACAAATATGTACAGAAAAGAGTTCCTTATTTTCATATTTAGAGTATTTTTCAGATCGTTGCAACTATGACAGGGCAGGGTTAATTTCAGGTTGGTTTCAGACAAACACTTCCTTCCATATATAACTATAGATGGGAATATTTCTATGTCCATGAGCAGAGGCCAAAATTTTCTCCTGTGCTCTAGTGTGCTATTTCCTCCTTCCTTCTGGCAATAAATAACCCTGGCTCCCAGCTCTGAGCACACCAATTGGAAGCCTGACCAAAAATACCACGTAGCCGTGTCCATGGATGAATTCATTTCCTGCCATACAGACTTCCTCAAGATTAAAGCCACTTTTATTCTTCTGTTTTCAGTAAGACTTGCAAGGTTTATATCCCACACTGACTAGACATAGGCATCTGTCCAGAGCTGTTCTCTGATAAAATTCCAGCCTCCAGCACAAGCCCAACTTCCCTTAAATCACGTTTCACATCAAACATTAGAAGAGGTTTGCTACCACTAGGATAAAACTTACTTACTTACTTTTTTAACCCCTGCTGTTGAATTCTGTGGGTTCCAAGTGCGTACATATGCACACTTTAATATTAACAGGCATTCTAATTCTCATTTTATCTCCAGCTTAACAGCTCTTCTAAAGTGGTAGACCACCTATAGCTACCAAAAACACTCAAACCCAATCAGTTTTCAGAAATCTTAGAGACTCCTGGGCTCCAGTTATCTTCTGAAAAGAGTAAAAAAAAAATCATCTCTAATAGTCTTATTTTTACAGTGACTATCCATTGAGTTCCACAGGATCTGATCTTGACTGTAAGCTTATTATTTCTTTTTCTATACATAAGGATGACACAGAAGGAATTTTCTTTTGCTGCTAGGTTTTTTTTTGTTCATCCTCTAAAAAACTTGATTATCTTTCTGTAGTCTCAGCTACCCCATTTCCATCAATCTTTCTTCATAGAACATGTTTCCTTACATATTTTTATTTCTTTCTGGATTTCCATAATAAAGCTGTCTCTAGCTGGCATCATTGCATTGAACAGGACAGAGCAAAATGGGCACCTGACACATACATCAGAAACAAGATGATTGGCTGTAACTTCCACATGGATGTTGGCTTTCCCCTGCTGTGCACAACCAGTGGCACCATGAATTCATCTTCCCATCTTCAGCTGTGATCTTTCACCACTCCAGCCAGAACTCCTTGTCATTTCCTATCTGCATCCTTAATAACCAGTGTGTGTAAGATTATTCAACCTACTTTGTCCTAGGCTGTTTCTGCAGTTTGTCAAGATTCTAATTTCTGTTGCCCAGGTTTCCTGTAGCTCATCTGGATTTATTAAGCATATCCTCCATTCCATCTTGCAGGTCATTTCCAGAGACTCGTACAGACACACATTCATTGACCCCTACTCAATATGAAATTCCGGTTTGGCACTGAGTCATCAATAACCACTCAGAACAATATTCCAACTGTGCATTCAGTAAGTAGTGCATTTTTTCTGGACCATGCTTCCCTAGCTGACTGATGAGAAAAGACAGCATGAAAAAAAAAAAAAAATCTTATTTCAGATACTAAGTAACCACTATTGTTTTCTTCCCCTTGTCTCTCTCCCTAGTCAAGTCATTGATTCATAACTATGTATGGGTAAAAAAAACCAAAAAAACAACAAACACAAAAGCCCTCAAACCTTCCCAAAATCCCACCTCATGCACTCAGCTGAAGCATCCTGTGTTCAGAGCTCCACCCAAACCAGCAGGCTCCCTGAACAGACAGGCAGGTGCTGTGTCAGTGCCCTTCTGGTCTGTAACACACAAAAGTGACTGTACCAAATGTGAAAACTTTCAACTTCCAGGTGGAACAGGTATTCCACAGCCACATACTTACTCAAACAAAGGAAAATAATCCAGCCAACCACCAGAAAGTGATTTACACTACTGCTTTATCAATTTCTTGCCCTGTAAGTTGGAAAGTTAAGTTCATTTAGCTTAACCTTAGGGACCCACATCTCATCTAATGAACGTCAGCTGTAAGATCATCTGACTCATGCAGGACTCCTCTATACTGTTTTTCAGAGCTTCCCTATGCCCTGGAAAGTAATCATTAGCTCTTCCACATTGGTTTTGCCTCAAGTTGATCTGGTGAATGAGAATAATGTCTCTTGACATCTAGTATGAGTTTTCCTCCTCTGTACCGGGTGTATATTTTCTGATTTAATTTGCCAGGCCACTAAGTTCCTACTCTCTTGGAAGATTTCTCTTTTGGAAGTTCCATTCTCTTTCTTTAAAGACAATCTAAAGATACCTTCTGGTATTTAGATTACATCTCCACAAAATGTTTTACTGTTTCTCACACATTAATAATTAGTGGACTCAGGTCAGCTACAAAAACTTCAAGCAAACAAACAAAAGACAAAACTCCAAACCAACAATATAAATGCCTTTTTTCAGCTGATATTTCATACTTACATTGCAATGCTATCCCAGTCCTGCATCAAGAGCTCTCTGCTGGTCCTGTTCCCATTCTCTCATATGATGCTGCACACACCCCACTAAACTTTCATAAGCCAATGTAAAAACTGTATGTCCCCCTCTGTCCCACAATATATGTAACCACACTTGTGCAATTTCCCACCAAATAGGCAGACTCATATGCTTTCTCATGAATTCTGAAAAGCCTTTCTATCCAACATACCTACTCTTTCCATAGTTCTGTTGGCAATCATATCCACACTGTCAAATCCCCAAACACTCTGCTGCAGCTTGGCAAATTGTAAATTGCTTTTTAAAAGTTTACCTCTTGTGACCCTCAGCCTTTAGGATAAATTCAGGGACTATCAATACTAATCAAAATCTTCAAGTTAGCTGAGGAAAGACTCTTTGCCCACAAATTCCTTCTGTGGGATCTGCAATGCAGAGAATCACTCTCCTTGCAGCTGCCACTGATATTCCTCTGTAACATATATAAGCTTTTTAGAGTTGTGAGCTGTGTGAGGGCTTAAGGATTTCTTCCCCTCTTACTTGCAGACTAATGTGACATATCATCTTGAAATGGTATTTTAAATTTCAGCAGAACCAGGGGAAAAAGAAAAAGAAGAAGCAAAAAAAAAAGCAAGCTAGAGATCGTAGCAGAAATTCAAACCTGTGCCATTTCCACTACATTTTTACAGTGCCTGTATTAGGTTAAAGTCTGAGATGCAAGATAAAAACTTGCTTTACTTTGATAGCTTTCAACTAGAAATCATGCCTGCTAACACTGAAGCAAGTTTCTATCACAGTTGTTTCTTAGCCTGCACTGAGATATCGGTGATGTAACAGCACAATTAAATCACACACACACACAAAAAGGACACATCTAGAGCCTGGTTCCTTACGGAACATCCTCCTTTAGTAGAAGAGAATTAAACTAAAGGGAAATATTTGCTTTAAAGTACTTAACTGCAATAAAATTATTTTTTTAAAAGTCATCTCATGCAAGTAGGACTTTGCCAACAAAACAAAAACTGAGAAAAAAGAAATTCCTATGTTCCAAATCTTCTCTCAGTACTAAACAGTAAGATCTCTACTGAGGTTAAGATTATAGCAAAAATACTGTATCAATGGAAAATTTTGAGATCTGAATCACAAAAGCCTATCAAGTATAAGGGGAAAATCTGTTACATTAATAAAGAAAATTTCTCCTGCTCATCCCTTATTTTGGTTTCTGCCCTCTGTGATGGGTATGTTAACAGCAAAACAAATACAAAACTCAGTTTTCAAAACTATCTTCTCTACTAAGAGTTTTTGAATCTTTCACTAGAGAATAAAAAAAATCATGGGGAGGAGAGCACAGTGAGTGATAAAAATATCCACATTTAGTAACTGTTTTTTTTCAGTTACCAATTCACTTTTAATGAGCACTTTATAAAAAATCTTTATTAACAGAAAACTGGAGAACTTTTGGTTCCAGAGCTAGCCTCAATATACCTATGGCTCATCAGAAAGGACCTTCAAAATAAGGCTAATTTTTGGTGCATTCTCACCATTTTGGCAACAGAGGTGTCTCATCCACCTTTTCAATCCTGTTATGGACATTAATCCATGAAACTGCAACACACTGCAGGCTTAAAAAGTGTGAAGATTTAATTTTCTTTTGTGCGTCAAATAACACAAGCGTCAGAGTTCTGTATGCTTTTTTGTGAGCTTCTCACAGGAAATCTCTCCCCCCAGCTTACCACACACCCCGCAATTACTGAAGCTTGATCTTGTTTAGCAAGAAAGAAAGAAAGAAACCCTCCATTCTCTTCAGAGGCAACCAAGGGTTAACTTCCCAACTGGAGAAGTTTCAGCCTGACTGTCCTTGCTTCACAGTAGGATAGTGACAGATTCCAGGAAAATGCAGCCAAGTAAGGAAAACACTTTGGTCAAGCAAACACATTAGGCAAACCTCAATGTCAGAAGCACAAAGACTGGAACAGCAGAAGCCGGGACTACAAAGTTAAAACCTAGTAACTTTCACAGAAATATTTCTCTCACTTAAAAATAATCTCAACAGTCTTAGGAGGTAAAAGAAAGTTGGTTGCTCAGTAGTTTAAAAGTTAGAATTAGGCCCAACAACATAGCTCAGAAATAAATCTGTACTTCAGGCTAAAAAGCATTAATATGTTAAATTGCAGCATTCATATGGAAACTGAAGATGAAAGAAAAACCTTGCAAAAATAAAAAAAAATCTTACTATTATAAACCAGATACTTGTCTGTTTTCACATGGAATAATCAAGGAAATATCCAACTCAGGTGTTGTTCTCTATATTACTATTATCATCAATATGCTGTGACAGCCAAGATTAATAAAGTGAGGAGAGTAAATAAAAACTCTTTTCAGGACATCCTTTCTGTTCTACTGGTCAAAAAGATCACTGGTTTTATCACCATTTCTTCCTACAGGCAAAATAGTTCTACTGGAATAAAGAAATCACACCACAAGTTAACAGAACAATGCATTCCCTAATCAAAGGATACAAATTTTATACATGCATGTTTTAATCATCTGAATTTCAGCCCATTTTCATATTAAACAGAAAATACAACCTATTCACTCAGGAAAAAAAAATCTAAACTATGTATTTCCACAGAGATAAAAATAGGAAGAAATAAGGAAAAAAAAAACTAGAACCATGAGAAACACAAGAGCTACATTTATAGGAACATAGCCATTTACAAAATGCCTTTTTTTTAATGGTTGCCTTTCAAGCTGTGCCAACACTACAACGAACATAAAAGATCTGCCTCCCTAGCAAATTTAGAAGAATAAGTAATTACTACATTAGAGAAAATAGGCTCAGAAATTTCCACCAATTGGTAGTTGGCAGCAAAGCAACTCTTTATGTGCCAAACCCCAAAAAGCCCTTCAGCACCAACCTTTACATATACTGGCAGTGAACAAACAAATTAAAAAAAAAAACCTACTGCTTCAAACTGGGGTCAGCTCTTCACTTCAGGGAAAGAGAAATAAACAAAAAAATAAAACAAAACAAGAACCCTCCATCCTCCTAGGTAAGTAGTAGAAGGCTTTTATTTTTGTCAGGGTGTTTGAAGTGATAGGTCTTCTCTTCAGAACACTCCATCCCACAAGCTCTTAAAACACAGTTGTGCAACAAAGGCTCCTTCCCAAAGTCAGTGGAAAAGCACAATGGAAGGGAGTTCTCCACATTTACACACTGCTACTGCTCAAACAGTTTACACAGAGAGGCAGCAGCTCTCTGCAGACCATTCACAGTCAGAATTTGGATTTCTCAATCCTGCCTGAGAACACTCCTACAGCTGCAGTCCAAGTTTGATGACTGCCTTTACCACAGAAGGGGAGGAGGAGTTACTGCAGCAAATAAAAAACGTATTTTGGAGCATTACCAATGATTACATCCTCACCAAGGGCTGAAGAGAGTCCTCTTCCACCATGGGTGATGGCAACATGCAAGCAAAGTATGTGATATTTAAATTTAACTATTTTTTTTTATCCCCGATGCACTACTGCATCCTCCATACCAATGCAGATCAGTGGGTTTCTGCTGTTTTAACAATGGAAGAAGAGGTGAATTGAACTGACAATCACAGCTTTGACTTGAGAAAACTGAAATCTGAGCAGTGACAGAGCACTTCATGGGCAGAAGAGACTAATTACTGCATAATAAATATCCTCAAAGCCATTTTATTATGAATTAAATTAAACATGACAAGCACTTTTCAGATGTTCCTAGGAAGGATTCTCTGTTGAGAAGTAGCATTAACAAATCCCATTTAAAAATCAAACCTCTTAGAAGAACTAAAGAGCACATCATCATGCTGCCACCAAACACTGAAAGTCGAGAGTTTCAATGATGATTTTGCCTTGCTATATTTTCATCAAAACACAGAAATTGTTCATGTATTTCCCTACAAGAAGTGTATCCAAGCACACACAACATAACCAGAGACAGAGCTCATATTGAGGCAATCTAAATATACTTGTTCTGCCATACATTTGCTAGAAGCTTGCACCACAAAAGGCATTAAAAGGCATTTTAGGCATTAAACACTGTAAAAATCTTAAAAATAGAAATGCCCACATCTCTGAACACAACTGCAACTTCTACAGTTACTCCATGCAGATGTATAGGTATGCAGGTATATATAAATATCTGTTGAATGAGCAAGGATATTAATGTTTAGTCAACAGTACAAGAGTCTGGGTACCTGATACCGAAGTGATCTACTCTGCAGCATATGTTGCTCTATTACTAAAGTCACAATGCTCTCAGAGCTCCAAAGCAGTGTCAAATGATAGTATCAGGTATCAAATTCGTGTTGTATGAAGGGCTTAATCATTAATGTGACTGATCAACACCAAGTGTGTTCCTGACACTTTAAACTGCTGCAGCAGAACATCCTGTGGGGCACTGCTTTGTATTTCTGTGGAAGAACACACACCCCCCACATCTGTGTTCTCATAGAGGTAAAACTAAAAGCAGAAAGAAAGCAAGTTGCAAAGATGTGAACACCCTCCCAAATGACTAACGTCAGATACAATTCTTGATCTCAGCTCATGCCAGTTATTACCTCTGGAAACAGCAATCTGTGGAAGTGCAATGGAAGGAGACATCAATATTTTTCTTAAACCACTCAGCCACTATGTGGTAGTCTGAAAACAGGACCTGCTTCTGAAAACACATAGCTATCTGAACCAGTTCAAGTGTTTCAAATAAACTGTATTACTTAATCAACAGTTATTTTTTTGGGCAAAGCAAAAAGGTTGCCATAAAAATTAATCTGTTTCACACGAATGTAAAGATCCACTTATTTTACACTACATACAATTCTAATTTTGTTGCGTGCATTAAAATTTCACGAAAGCTTTTAAAAGTTGATTTTTTTAAAACTGTCATTATTCAGAAGTAGATTAAAGCATACACAGTAAGGAGAAAATTAGCATTTCAGATTATGAGATGGCCACAGCAGTTTATTCTCCTACCTGCTTCCCATCCAGTGTACAAAGTCTCTTGACTACACCCGAGTCTAACTTAATGGCTTCGGTGATGTCATTCAAGACCTGCTCGAAGGAGTGAGCGGTCTTCTTGTTCAGCAGAATTCTCACAGCTTTCCGTGGCTTTACCCCACTCCTAATAACAGTCACCAGCTTGGGTTTAATGAAGTCCTTGCTCTCCTTCACCTCGCTCCTGGTGGACGTCAGAGAGGTCAGGGAGCGGCTGGAGCCAGTCCTTATGTTCACGCACCAGTTGGGGTTGACGTTCTTGGTGTAATCGACCTTGCGGTACGGCTCGTTGGAGGCGCACACGTAGCTCTCTCCTGCAAAGAACGGGACACATGCACTGCTTGAGGGGCTTTGCAGCTGCTTTGTCAATTTAGAAACCAAATAAAACAAAAGAGGCAAGTATTTCGGGAGTGATTCTCCTCTGGAGGACCGTAAATTATCAGAGCTTTCCACCCTCTCTCATAGAGTGCTTTCAAAAGACCTCTGATATAAAAAATAGGGGTAAATTAGGAGGTTCAGGATATTTCACATATCTTTTGGATTTTAAGTAATTTTGCACGTGCTTAAACTACTTGAGCTCACAACACATGACATTAAGAGCATTCTCCGACAACAAATATCCCTCAAACAAATACTTCAAGATACGTACACCTACGTCCATGTTTAATTATTTTACAACAGTAACTTTTAACAGAATAAATCTAAGCACCTCAAAACCCTTACCCTGAAAGGCACATTAGTCTCCCAGGAGTTACTGCCTTACTACCAAGGACACACATTTGAAATGCATTCACTTTAATATTTTTTAGAGTAATGAACACCTGTTGAGGCCACAAATGAGTCTTTGAGAGTATGGGAGTACAATAGGACATTAAAAACTCCCCCATTTTTCTTTCCCACTTCAAAACTGGTTTGTGGGTTTTTTGGTGTTTTTTGTTTTTTTCTTTTTATTTTTTTTAAGAAAAACTACTTGCTGCTTATCACTACTCTTTTGACACCTGACAGCAATATTCAAGATGTAAACCATGACAAAGGACATCTTTAACTGTGAGTTATTTGTGCAACCCACGTCCTTGGGGTGTCACAAAATGACATCCCAAGACATCCTTGAAAGGGCAGAGTGTTGCAGAAGGATGACCTGCAAAGCATTCAAAACTGACAGAATGCATCATTGCTCCAGACAGACGAGCTACCTATATCTTAAAAAGCTTAACCTGTTCTAAAATTAAAGGTAAGCAGTCAAAGTCACTGGTGGAAGAAACCAAACTCACTTCTAACATGCATAGCATGTATTTAGATTCAAATCTAAATTTAGATACATACTGACATTTAGATACATACTAGAAAACTTTTAAACCTTTTTAAAACTTTTTTACCTTCTGAACGCTAGTTTGGAGAGCTGATTTATCTTAGAAGTTGCAGAGCTTATTCTAAAAGCGAGATACTAAACTACTTTCAAAGCCCTGAAGAATTACCGTGAGCTGAAAGACCTTCTTGTTCCTTTTCCAATACCAATTACACTGCTTTGTAATTTATTTTGTATTTAGACCTTCTTGAAAGTCTACTTGCCGTATTTGAAAGAACACAGACTATAATTAAGTCAAGTTAACAGTGATTTTGTTGGGAAATTCTGGCAGCCAGCTCTACCTCCACAAACACCACTGGGACTGTATTCCAATCAGGTACCAGGAAACTGGAGTGAAGTCCTGTGGATGCCACTGCCTTGCCTGTACTCTTCCTCTTCACTCATCCCCATCATTCCTCCTCATATTCATAGATCAAGTGGTGCACAAAACAAACTGATACACACAAAAATAGACTCCTCCTCTTTCCCCCCAAAAGAATTAGCTAAGAGAAAGGAGGTGTTTTCAGCACACAAACTCCTTGACAAAGAGCTGCACACTAGCACCAATTTGCAGGTAGGAAAAAAAAGAACCCCAAACTCCCCACAGATTTGTAAGGATTGTAGAGTCTAGAAGCTTATGCTGCCCCAGAACTACACACTAAATTGTAAGAAATCTCCAAGCAATCTGATTTTATCAAACCTGAGCAAGATAATGGATGAGGTGTCAAAAGTCAGGGACTTCAGAAAGTCCCTTTCAAAGAGATCTTTCAAAGAGATACGATTTTAAAAATGTGCACCATTCTCTTTCAACAGCTGCTTCCATCATCTATCTTGTTATCCCAAAACAGCATGAGATATTCAAGTTTTGTGGCAGCAGCTCAGCTACAACAGAAAGCAAAGGTTTCCCCCTGTACATCCTTTAACACCAGATCCACAGGACTATGCTTGTTGTCTGTATAATTACCAGAAAGTCTGTCTTCAAACTCAGCACTGCCAAATGAGAGGAACCTCAAGAAGCTGGTAGTTCTAATTCAAACCAACCAGTTCAAACCTGCTGATCATTTTGTTACTCTCCCCTCTCCAACCACCTTCCTGCATGACACAGCACCCCAGCAGAGTGCAACTCCAGACTAAGCACCACACCTGCTTGCTCCACTCAGTGGGACAGAAGAGTAAAAGAAAACTCATGGATTGAGATAGAGACACTTTAATAGGGAAAGCAAAAGCCACAGGGGCAAGCAAAGCCAAACAAGGAATTTGTTACCACTTCCCAAGGATGGGAAGGAGCTCAGCCACCTCCAGGAAAGCCAGGCTCCATCAGGGTAATGGTGGTTTGGGAAGCCACATGCTCTAACTCTGAACATTCCCCCTCTTCCTTCCTTTCCCCTCAGATTTATAAGCTGAGCATGATGTCATATGGTTTGGAATATCACTTGGGCCAGTTGGGGTCAGCTGTCCCAAGGCTGTGTCACCTCCCAGTTTCATTTTCCCCCAGCCCACTCACTGGTGGGATGGTGTGAGAAGCCAAAAACGCCTTAGCTCTGTGTGAGCCCTGCTCAGCAATAACAAAAACATGCCTCCCCTTATCAACACTGTTTCAAAAACAAATACAAACCATAGCCCAAAGCAGCTACCATGAAGAAAATTAACTCTCTCTCAGCCCAAACCAGCATAGTTAGGATAGTCTGTCCAGCTGTGTGCAACAGAGTTTCAAATAAATGCTGTGAACTACCTCAAAATCCACCATCATTGAGCATGCTCAGAATTATCCTTTCCAACTCAAAACCAATGCACTTCCTAGGCCATTAAAAACACCTCAACAAGGCATACAAGGTAATTCATAGTTAAATCTCAGGGCTCAAATTTAAACTAACAAATTAAACAACAAAAAAAAAATTAAAGATACTCAGAGTGTCAAACTTGAAGTGAATTAATTTCTTTACATAAAGTAAAGCTAGAGGACAAAAGGTCCCTTGGCTCAAGGATTTATTATAGAAGAGCTTCAACAGACACGCTGGCTTTGTCTTTTACAGACTCATAATCATAAATAGAGCATCTTTGTGCTATCATGGAATGTGGTCTATTATCTGTCACAGCTGTACTATAGCACCCTATAGGACATCAGAACTTGTCCTTTTGTAAAATTTTCAGTCAATAATTATCCAAAAGGTTCTATATTTCTTTAAGAGACCAGTGCAAAACTTTCTGTCTACTACTGGTTCCCTTGCTTGATGCATGAATAAAGTAATTTCTTGATTATCTCTAAGGGTTGCAACATAGATTGCTTCTTGTTACTTCTTTTCCTTTAAGCAAAGTCCATAGTAACAAAACCCAGGGAGAGCTTTCAATTTAAAACAA
The DNA here is from genome assembly GCA_024734035.1 of Alethe castanea. NCBI lineage: Eukaryota > Metazoa > Chordata > Aves > Passeriformes > Muscicapidae > Alethe > Alethe castanea. Next base: position 12,086,072 of record JANRGV010000084.1, read on the forward strand.
TGTAATAACTTAAAAGAGAGAATTTCAAATTATTTGTTTCAGCTGCATTTAGCCAAGCCTGAAGATGAAGCACGAACTATTTTAGCTTAAAAACAAAAAGATAAAGTCTGCCAAAATGAATTGAAAATTTCCTATAATTGGCAGAAACAGGAAAGTCTAATTACTTGAGAATATAGTATATTACAGATTGTTTAGTAAGTGCTTTAAAGTCCATGCCTGCTTTCATATACCAGATATATAAATAAAGTTAAGTAATACAAGTTTCACATGGAAAACAGAATTTACTACTACACCTGCAAGGCAGGCCCATATGGCACGACTAGAGCAAGGGCTGTAAGTGAGAAAACACATTCACTGAGTGATTTGCTTGTTTCATGACTTTAAGACAAAGGATGAAGTTTAGAAATAATTGCTTAAATTTCTAATTATTTTACCACAGCCAGGACTTCACCCACAGTTTCTAAGTTCTATTTAAAAACTTGGAAAATATAAAAAAAACCAAAAAACAACAGGAATAAGAAATAGTTAGGAAGCCAGTTGCTGTTCTCTGGATAAAGAATGGTTTTCTAGTAATGAGTTAAACATTTATTTGTTTGACAGGGGTATACAATTCACTACTTATCAGATGAAAATAAATAAGTAAAAAAATGGCAGGGGTAACTTAAATCATACCTATAAAGTTAACTCCAGGAAATTTTCCTACAGAATGGTGTATTTAAAAGCATGCCTGAGAAAACATCATCCCTTGATAAGCAACATTAATAAAGGTGTGCTGTTGTTCAAATTATTTTAGCCATCCTTCAAAGGAGAAAATGCACTTATGTATGTCTATTTGGAAGAATCATCATGTCATTTTTAGAAGTATTATCTCCTTTTCACATTAATTTTTTGTAGGTTAGAACATGAAAATGTAATATTATATACCATATTTGCTCACAGCTTTCATGTATGACCTGATTTTAAATCTGCTTGGGATTAATTAATGTATAAGTACACACTTCTGATCATCTCCACAATCTCCCAGAAAATGAATATGTATAAAATATAACACTCAATACTTGATTTTTGAGGGGGTCTAAAGGGGTTGAACTAATCAAATTAATTTCAAACACTGTTCATAAAGTAACAGATACCTTTATAGTTAAAAATCACAAACATAAATAAATTTGACTGTTTCACTGACTGCCTTGAATGTGATTTTTCATGTGAATAACCTAAATACATATTATCCCAAATACAAACGAAATCTCTTTTGAGACTTTAGTGGTATTTTGATCAGGATGTAGCTTTTTTTTTTTTTTCTTTTTGCATTTGTAGATCGACTAGCCCTAGAAAGCTGACACAACTCCAAAAAGAGGCATAAACAATACTTAAAATACTACACTGCTGACTTCAATATGGTCAATTTTATGGTTTGAAGGACCAGTTTCTATTTATAATTTTGAAAGATTTTAAAGCTAATGCATTATAGCTTTACTTTGCAGAGAGTTATAGCAGTTACATTATGGAAAGTAAATACCATGTCTTCAGCTTACAACATGGGCATTAGCATGAATCAGCTCCCCAGGTTTCAGACCAGACCATGAATTAGTCACCAATATTAATTACACTGAGGTCTGCAGGTAAAGAAGCACAATATAAGATAATAAAGTAGGAAGATCTATTAAACAATGCTTTCTTCTTTTTATTTAGATGCAGAAAAAAATGCAGCAATTCCAGGCGTAGGTGATATCTGGGGCTCTCCAGCCCAGCCAAACTATTCTACAGCAGAAAGATCAACCAGGCTGCAGAGCAGTTTTGGCAGGAGTCTGAAACCTCCTTATAAGTTCACAGCACAATTTCAACAGACTGTATGTGCCATCCATCTCATGATTCATGACAGCATCCAGAGCAAGCTAAAAGTGCCAGCTCTTCCATGAAGAAATCCTGCTACCACCAAAAACTCCTCAAACTGGGCATATGCCTGATTAAAAGGAGAAACATCTGCTGATATTTTGGGTCACAATATAATCAGCAAATGGTGTGAGCCTACTTCTCATCTTCAAAGTCTTATTAACATCAGAAAATCAGCTGGAAGACATGGAACATTGCGTATTGACAAGGAAACTTTACCCACCTCTCAATAATTTAGCTGCACTGAATTAATAACCAGATGCACTATCCATGAACAAGCTGCTGTGTAAATGGTTTAAGAACAATTAAAAGGATTCCAGTTTCAGACAGCCAACAATCTAAACACAACACTTGCCATTCCCTCAGAGGAGGAAAATACAGGTGATGAACACAGAGAATGAAGAAAGAGAAGACACAACTACACTGCCCCATCTGACTGACAAGGTGATGACCTAGACATAGGTCATCAGCTGCCTAAATACTGGTTTGCTTTCTTAGAAACTCATCCACAGTTTTTCATTTGCCATCTATTTCTCCAACACCAATCCTCAGGAAATGTGCCTTTCTCACCTTTCAAGATAAAAATGCATGGATTACGAAGAATAGGACGTACTCTTAGTAGATGAGGGGAAGGCTGTGGATGTGTCTATCCAGGGTATCTATCTATATTGTAATAAATCAGCCAAAACTCCATTTTCTCCATGCAGAAAAGCCCATTATTTATTCACACAACTTATTTTATACAGATTTTACAGGCCTCGGGTGCAACTGTAATTGGTTAATAATTTTCTTGCCAATTACCCCATTGGTTAGTAAAAGGTATTTTACTTGTCTATCCAAGTTCTCTATTCTTGGTTAGTTTATATATTTTGTTCACTGATTCTCATGAGACAGATTTCTTGTTTATTGCAGGTGCAAACAGTTCTCTTACCAGAATAGCTTGTTGTGTTAATTGTTTTCATGCTTAAGATTGTTTTCACATGGGAACTTGCAAGCTACTTAGCTGCACATAGAAGAAGTGACAAGCTAGCTATTAATTCAACAGAGAGCAAAGACTGATTTTATGAAGCCTTTCTTTTGTAATTTATCTACCTGACTGCAATATATCTATACTTCAGTAAAGTGTTTGATGCCATCTGCCACAGCATCCTCCTAGAAAAACTGGCTGCTTGCAGCTTGGGTAGGTAGGCTCTCCCTCCATGGGAGGAAATGGCCTTAGGCTGAGACAGGGGAAATTCAGATGAGATATTAGAAAATCTTTTCACTGTAAGGGTGATCAGACACTGGAATAGGTTCCTCAGAGAAGTGGGGCAGTCAGCATCCTGCAGGTGTTTCAGAGGCATTTGGATCTGGCACTGGATGATGTGGTTTAGGGGTTACACTGG
>JANRGV010000084.1:12096721-12107510 GCA_024734035.1 Alethe castanea
TCAGCCGCTTGGAGATGGGTAACAGGGTTACAGACACAGATTTTGAGACTGGAAACTTCTGGATTGGTGAGAGACAGGAAAGCATCCCTCCCCGAAAGCATCCCTCCCTCGCGCGGGGCCGAGCGCGGCGCTCCCCGGCTACGGGCGATGCCGGGGGAGGCTGGCAGGAGCCCCGCGGCCGCGCCCCCGCTCCGTGCCCATGCGGGCTCGCACAATGCGCGGCGCCCCGCTCAGCCCTCCCCTCCGGGCGAGCAGCTATCGCGGCTGTGCTCCCGCGGCGGCGGCAGCAGCTCCGCAGCCTCCCGGCGGGAAGCGGCCGCAGCGGATCCGGCGGGAGCGGCGCTGGCGGCCGGGCCGTGCAGCGGCAGCGGGAGCGGGCGGGGCCGGGCCGGGCAGCGGGGCGGTGCCGGCTCGGATCGCGTCCGGAGCGGGGGCGGGAGCGGCGTGGGAAGGGTGGGAGCGCCGGGGAGCGGGCTGCGGGTTCTTGTAGGAAAGGACAATTTGGAGGCGCATTTTCCCGTGAGAGTAGCGCTGCCCTTTTGGTGGTCGTCCAAGGGCTGCCTGCCAGCCTTCTCCCGGCTTTACGTGGCTCGGTCATTGCGTTAGAACGCTAAAAATGCTCCTTCTGTACGACCCTCAGCCTAAAACACATCCCGCGGGGCAGAAAATCGCTCATCCCTGTAATTTGTTGGCGGAATTGCCTTAAAGGCATGCAGCCATAGGACGGGCAGCAATGGGTTCCAGTGAGAGTACGTGTAGATTGCGTATTGGGACGAAATTCTTCCCTGTGAGGGTGGTGAGGCACTGGCACAGGTTGCCTGGAGAAGCTGTGGCTGCCCCATCCCTGGAAGTGTTCCAGGCCTGGTTGAACGGGGCTTTGAGCAAGCTGGTCCAGTGAAAGACATCCCTCCCCATGGCACAGTGGTTTGAAACTAGAATCATCTTTGAGGTCCCTTCCAACCCAAATTCTATGATTTTCCTTTTGCATTTGCCACCAGCTGTCCCTGAGGGTTCAAATAAACCCATTAACACAGCCTAAACCTCCTAAATGTGCTGCAGCCCATGTTCCACGGTTTCCCCGAGGTTCCCCCGAGCTTCTCAATGCTCCTGAGGTTGCTCAAGTCAAATTCACTTTACATAGAAATGCGCTGAAATGGATGCAATTTCAACCTTTTCCCAACTTATTTTCAACCATCACAGGACATATTTTCTTTTCTTGGCACAATGAGAATGTAAAAAAAATGTAAAAGCTTTTACATGTTTTTGTTTTTTTAGGTCTCTTGCATTGGGTAGTTGCAGTTGTGTTGTGTCATTGCAGGTGACCACAGTTGGTGCTTTTCTGTCCAATATTCTTTGCTACACTTTCAATAGATTTGTTATTTTTTCTCTTTTTTTTTCTTTTTAAAATACCAATAAAATCGAGAACTTTTCCACAATTATTACAGTGTTTCTTGCAAAGTAGATTACCTCTAGCTACAATATTCTAAAGATGATACATAGAAAACATCAGTGAAACTGACTCTTTTTTGAAGTGCCAACTTCTGTCATGCCTGAAAACCTCCACAAGCAAAAAGAAATGCTAAACCATGGAGCTGGATTATCTCCTCTGGTGGTAAAATCAACAAAAGGACCTGAATGAGAGGGAATTTTGTTACAGTCAGGGCATGAATACACTTGCTAAGATTAGACATGCAGGTCTTGCCTAGAAACCAAGACCTAAATGACACAAAACAGCATGGATCAACTTTTTAGACAGGCTTTGATACGTAGTTTCTGGACCTGATTACAGGCAAAGTTACACAGACAAAATTCAAGCTCACGTGTGTAACTTTGCTCCAAAATGTCTCAGCTGCAAAGTTACAATTTTATCCAAATGGTACCATGCTGCATGGGCATGTCTGGCTTTTGCAGAACAAGTCGCATTTCTTAGTTCAAACCTCAGCTGAAGGTTATTTGGACTAGCTTTTTTTTCCATTTGCTCAGAAGCAGGTCACAAAAGCCCAGGGAAGTTTTACCCCCTCCTCATACACACTTTTTGTCTCTCTGAGCTGCTAACTATTGCCACAGGACAGTGCTCAAGTGTGTGCAGAGGACTCATGCAAACTAATATGTAAATATATAGATATATCTAAATTTAATGTATTGGCTGTGTCTGTGACTGAATAGAGGTTGGAGAATCCAGTGCCAGTTTCAAGTTGTTTTCCTGGGTGGTGGGATATGTTATGTGCAGGACTTGCTTTGACTTCTGGAATCTCTAGCTAGAGATGGGATGGAGGGAAAGGAATTTTATACAACCTCTGGTAAAGTAAAGCTAAAAGGGAATTCTCCAGCTTTGACAAAGGAAATTGTCTCTCCTCCTCAAAGGGTATTCCTGCTACAGAGAATTTTCAAAGTCTGTAGAGTAACTGTGTTTTATAGAGTATATAAACATGAAATTGACTTCTGGTGTGTAAAACTAAATTACTTCTATATTAAGAGGCTATTTACAGAGAGGTTGGGATTAGATCTGCATGTGTAACTGCATGGTCCTACTTGTGGCCTTTTTTTTTTTTTTTTTTTTTTGTTCTCCTCAGGTGTTATGTGTATTTTTAACAAGCTCGGTAAGCCCCTGTCGAGAATGGGTCACAGTGTGTACCATTGATTTCATTGGTGCGTATGCTTTGCCTTTTCCTTGCCACTTTGTTTCCCCTACAGAGTTACTTGTAGTCAAACAGATGTTTTAAGAGACTTGCCAAGATGAGGAATATAAAACAACCCCATATGCAACCTAAGGACATTTGGTGTTACACTTTAGGAAATTAATGTGATTAATATGCAGTCCTGTATGGAACTGACCTATACATTTCCACTGTCTTCTTCCAAAACAGAGTTGACAAATAACCAGCTCACTTTACAACAAGGAAGGTTACATGTATAAATGATACCTTGCTTATTCACCTAAATCTCCAGACACTGTTAAAATGTGATTATTATTCATTCTTGTAATATTCTTATTCTGTAAATACACATTTTTTGTTTGAATAGAAAAGAACTTGTAGTTTCGTGTCTACTTTCCTAAGAGGAGGTTATAGCCAAGTGAGGGTCAGCCCTTCTTCCCATTTAACCAGGGATAGGACAACAGGAAAGGACCTCAAGTTGCACCAGGAAAGGTTTAGATTGGCTATTAGGAAAAAATTCTTCATTGCAAGAGTAGTCAAGTATTGGAAGAGGCTGCCCAGGGAAATTATGGAATCACCATCCTTGGAGTAACTTAAAAGATATACAAATGTGGCTCTTGGGGACTCGGCAGTGCTAGATTAACACTAGGATCATTTTAAGGGTCATTTCCAAACTAAACAATTCTATAATTTCATAATCTCATTATGAAGCTGTTCTTACATTAGCACTTCTTAATGAATGTGAATGTGAGTCTGAGTGTTGTTGAATATTGAATTATCTCTATACAACTTAATGTATCATAGGGATGTGTCTGAGTTCAGGATCTCTGATAAGCCTGTGTGTGTTTTGAAGGCCTCAGAATCACTTACTGGTTTTGATAGATTAGATAAAAATGCCATACAGAAGTTCAGCTACTTTTTAAATCACTTTATACACTTCCCAAGAGATACCTTTATCTTTAAGAATATTTCTGAACATCTATTCAAGATAAAACCTGTAAAAACGGGTAAAACCCCATATAAATAAAAGCCATATAAAACCAATGTTGAACCTGAAACACAAAAACGTAGAGAAGAAGATATCCTCAAGTTATGTTCTGTTTCAATTTGCTGTACCAAAGAAGACTCAAATGTATCAAAACCCTTCTCAATAAGGTCCTGGGAAAGGACCCATTAAGCCTCCTCATGGCTGCACAGATGAGTGGTTTTGCCTTCATATCCATTAAATTTTTTTTTTCCAGATTAGCATCTTTCTGCAGAATGTCTCTAGCACTTTGCTAATATTCAACAGAGACATTCTGTCCCATTTTTCTGTCCCTCATGTAGGAATTAATGAGAGGAGTGGGATGCTATCCACCCAGAGCAACATGAACAAAGTTGTAAAATATTCTCAAAATAAGTAAATACATTATGCAAACCTAGTATTTTTGCTGTTGTAAAAATCTTGGAAGAGCTAGGATACCCTCCCAAAAGATTCCTTCTGAAGTCAACTGAGATCTCAATCCTTTTGCACTCCAGTAAAATTCAGCTCCTGGTTATAGCTGGTTGTTCAGAGACATGAGGTAATGATCCTCACCCACTCAAGCTGGGTCAGAGATGGCCACATTAAATGAATTGAGTGAGGTTTTTTTATGATATAAATAAATGCCTAACTCCATGTGTCCATAAGGGTGGATTACGTGAAGGTCTCCTGGTTCCTTCCTCATTAAATTCTCCAGGTGTGATTCACCATTACTTTGAAAAGGAAAGTTTCCAAATCAAAGCTCAAAGGATACACAGCTGAAAGCCTAAAAATGAGGAGGCATTATAACACCTACAAATTGTCTTTGCTAATGAATCTACATTGCAAGATATCTGTGAACTTTCTTTTTTTTTTCCAACAGTTCAAGGCTGTCATATTGACTTCTATGACTCATTAGGCTTTGCATATGGCAAATTTCATCTATCCAGTACGTCTGTAGCTAAATAAAAATAGCTTAAAATTTAGATAATTTGAAGAGAAAAAAGACATGATTTACAGACAAAGAAATCTTTTACTCATCTCTTTTTTTCTAGCACATTTAGAAAGAAGACATTAGGGTTTTTAAAACATATCTATTACCTTTTTTGCTGCTAACCCCATCATCATTTTTATATAATCCTTAATAATTCTAATTCAATTTATTGCTGTTTCCTTACAAGTCATCAACATTCTATATTTTCAATAGAGATGGTTGTCTGGATATTTGCTATAACTCTGGTTGAACAATCCATGATTCAGAATTGAATGGATCATTTAATCTGTAGTCTTACTAAAAGTATGATTATTCATATGCTATTAAAAACAGGAAAAATGTAGGATCTTGAAAAAACCCCTAAGAATTATGTTATTTCAGATGTTAAATAACTTATAAGGACCAGATTCCAATAAATCTTTCAAATATCACTGCCAACAGTTATTTGTTACAGTGAATTTCCAATATAATTAAAAATGAAAAATTTATGTGTTTTCTGAGACAGCTACTTCAGCAAAGATGTCTAAAGTAAACTGATGCCCCAAACCTGATGGAAACTGGAGACGAAAACAAAGGTGAAGCAGTACCTATTCTGAAACAAATGAGCTGCTGAAAGAAATTCTAGAAATATGTAATTTTATAATATGATGGTTACTGAAGCAAAACCAACTACATAGAATTCTCTAATCTACACTTTTATTTCTTGATGTGTTTTTTTCTCACCCACATGGGGCTGCTGCACTTATTTGAATCTGATATTTGCAAATTTGAATCTGGGCAATGTTCTTGGTAGAATAATAACCCTCACCTCCCAAAATGCCATGTAGCAGGAAGTTAAGATAGCATATTTAAATTGCTTTGAGAACAAACCCATTATATAGTGTAGCTATATACCAGGAGCATCAGCAGGCAATATAAAAACAACAGAGAAGGAAATGAATAATAATTTTCCCCCTTGATTTCTTCCATGTCACAGTTGAGTTCACTGGCTTCAGGGGTCTTTTCATCCAAGGAATGATTTTTTTGTAAAACAGGAGAAGAATGTGCAAATGGCATCTATAGATAATATAGATGCAAGATGCAAGAAAAGGTGGGGTACCACATGCATCAGAGCAGTTAGCAAAGCTCTCAAAAAAAGGATACATTTTCAAGCCCACAAACCTCTCACATCCAAAAAGGCAGCAATGTATTTAACCATTTAATAAAACCATTTAAAAGCAATGTTGCTCTAAGAAAAATTCCTTGAGCAATTAATTATGTTAATCAAAATTAAGATCAGAGTGGCATTAGCAAGAGGAGAGCAGCAGATTTAGAAGCCTTGTGATACAAAGAGTAAAATTGGTGATTGTTGCTTGTGGGAGCTAGAGACAGAGCAAGGAACTGCCTTGAAGAAAAACACTGGGTGTAAAAACTGACTTTACATTGGATCTGTGAATTCCAATACCTGGAAGAAATAGGAATTTTATTCCTTAAATTTACTTTCTGGCTGGACCTTGTAACTCACTTGAAGATTTTGAAAATCAAAATTAATGCAGTATAGAAGGTGATGTTTTATAGAAATACTTTGAAGACTGGAGAAGTGGATGACTTGCAGTAGTAAAGGTGTAAAGTAATCTATCTATCTATCTATATATATATATATATAAAATTAGGCTAAGCTACAGGAACAGCAAATGCAGCCTTTCTCCTTCATTGGAACATGATCAGGTGCAGTATTTAATTAAAAAATAATGCAGGGAGACTTTCGGAATAAGCAATTGCTGAATGCAACTTATATTCTTTTAAAGAATAATCAAATTTTATTTGTTTATTTTATTTGTTTATTACTTCTGGTCTGTTGATATGTTTAGGGTGAGCATGGCATTATCTATGGATGCATATCTTGCTCTTAAAGCCTGTAGATGGGCCTTATCCTTGTTGCTACTTGGCTGTGGAAGTCCTCAGTCGTGGTGACATTCCCAGTGATAGACTCTGTAAAGTGTCAGAGCCTTGTTTTGCACTGTGCAAGTACACTGATGGTGATGATCAGGAAGGATTGCAGAAATTGCTGATGAGAAATTTATAACATTATTTAAAGTTCTGTCACCTAGCCAGCAACTGAGGGAGACTGAGCTGTATCCCCTTACAGTGTTTTCACTCTTTTTGTGCTAATATATGCTCTATGCACATCGCTAGAGACTGATTTCAGCTTAGTGCTCTAGTAACTTGTCTTAGAGAATTCTTGCACATAAAGAAAGGTGTTGTTCTGGAGGTGAGAGATCAAGCCCAATCCTGGCCTTCCGGACTTGTGTGAATTCTTTCGTAATTATGGTGTGAATATTTGCATGTGTCTTGTCAGATTTACTGGAGAATGGCATGTTGCTGTTTTGTTCCTAATTACCAGGAAAAGTTTTAGTTAACTTTAGCAAGATTTTTCTGTCTATTCACTGGTACCAAATGAAGTTGAGTCAATAAAGTCAGCTCCTGTACAAGAAAGAGAAGCAACCCCTTGGCTTTCATTTGATGAGAGTATTGCTTTAGTTTTTAAAAGTAAGTCAGATGCAGTGTTGTGGAAACCCTTAATCTTCTCCTGTTCTTTGTCTTTCAGTCATACTTTAGTTGGCATGTTTTTGTACTCTGTGTCTCTGACAAGAAATCTATACATTTGACTTCTTGCTGCCAGCAAAGCCATTTGCATTAGGAGCAGAATGATGTCTCTCAACTATTACAGCCAGCATGGTCGAAGTCATGTGGGAACTTTGCCAGATTGAACTTTTGGCCTTAATAAAATAATGAAATGCTGCTTTGGGGCTTAATTTTTGGCATTAGCGTTGTGAATATCACATTTGTTTTCTCCAGATGACTTAGATTGAGAATATTGCTGCCTTATGACTTCTTATTTTAATGTTTCCTTTAAAACTGCTGATCCTGATAGGTCTGGAAAGAGGAAAAGAATCTGATTTGCCAATAAATAAGGAAACCATGAGAAGTGAGTGGAAGAAATCTGGTGAGCTTCTCAGATCCTGATACTGTGTATGGGCTTGAAAGTGAACAGTTTGCTGCAAAACCAGTCCTGTTTCTTCCAGATGGGGTAGTAGTCTGTACTGCTTTGTAAAGAGCTGGAAATAATATAGAATTAAAGCATTTGCATAGAGATTGTCAAGTGCAGACAACTCTTATTCTTGAGAAGGCAGAACCTTAAGCAAAATAATTTCAAGGTCAGTTGTGACTCAATTAGGAATAATTCTTATTTAGATTTCTAGCTGAGAGGCAGAGGAGATGAGGGGGGCACACAGATGAAGGGGCACAGAAGCTGACTGCTGGCAAAAGAACAGCTATGGCTACAGGCACACAGTAACCCTGGGCTATTCCAGAGTCCTCAATATATTTGCTGAGCCTGAATTTGGAACAAAAGTAATAATTTTGAAACTTTTTTTTCCCTTGAAGGAAAGTCAGATACTAGGGTTTAATTGGAAGTTAAGCCTTCTCAGAGAACTTAAGGTATTTTCATTTAATACTTCCTCAAACCTCAGAGATGGGAGATTTAAAATGGAATACAACCCTTTGGCTCTGTGGAAGTAAGGAGAAGCAAACCATTCCCAGAGTACTCAGTTTTAGCTCTTCCTTATTTCTTTCCATAATGATAATGGATTAAGTGCCATAAGTACACTGAAAGGACTTAGTGCTAAACCCAGAGAGGTTACAATCCCAAGAATTTGTCTGGAAGGGGTGTGCCTACAAAAGGTAATTCATCAACTGAAAAACCTGGCCCATGTGTTTGCAGAACAGGAACATAAATACTGCTGACAAACACATGAGTTGCAATAAAGTGTCCCGGGAAAGGTTTTCCCCTTACCATTAAATATTTGGGAGTTTATTTTAATTTTTCTCCCAGAATTAGAAAGTTCATTAGCCATTCCTATATTGTTCTCCTGCCGTATACAGAAAAAAAACCTGAATGGCTGAAGTACAGGGAAAACAAAACCATTCACAGCTACTCAGTTACAAACACAGAGGTGTTCTATGTCTTTTCCCTTCAGTGATGTAAGTCACTAGATCTAGGCTGTTGTGTAGGAGCCAGTGGTGAATTCTAATGGTGAGAAAATCTGTGAAAAAAAACCTTTCCTGGAACTTCGACTCTTTTCTAGTAGAGATCTCTTAGGAAATGTGATAGCTCTTACAGGATAAATTAAAAAAAAGCAAGTTTTATCTCTATATGTTTTTATATCTACACAGGCACATATGGTGTCAGTGTGTGTTCTACTTTATAGAACAGCAAATGTAACACCTGGAAAGGAGTAGTTAGCCAGAGCAGATAACAGGGAATTAGGCTATTAATCTGCTTAACGAGGACATATGCCAAAGTAGTTTAAATTGTGCTAGTTTGCAGTTCTATTCTTATATAAGAGGGATTCAAATTTAGCAAGATGTGCAGGGGTAAAAAAGAGTATAAGACTACAGTTCATGCAAAGTCCAAGTGTGAGTGCAGTAACTGTCCTATTTTAGTGTTTCAGCCAGTAATAGACAGGCTTGTGGTCCAATATGAGCTGGGTTTACACCAGCTGGGATAGTATAGGCTTGATTGATGTGCAAAGCTACATTTTTCAGCAGCTATTCCATCTGTTCTCTTGTCTGATCCTCTACTGGCAAATTAGTCATGAGAGTCTGCTGTTATCCTACTATGGAAATATTACTAGTTTGATTTTTTAAATTTTAATTGTATTTCAATTGAGTGGTTGTGCGTCCCACTGACACTTCTGTTTTGAATGGCCAGAAAACAACTTTGCTGTGAGAATGGTGGAATTTTTGCCACCCTGCTGCTCATTTTCTCTAGGGCAGGTAATTCTCAGAGACTTAGTGACCTCTGACATTGTAGGTCAGTATTCTTTGTCCTGGGAACGTCTATTACATGGAAATGTTGTGGGTTAAACAAGGAGAATAGAGGGAGGATTAATATTTAGTCTGTGAAATATTTCTTATGTGAAAACCTTAGCACATAGAAGATCATAATTTCGTTCCTTTTTTTTATCTTACTTGGTTTGATATTGCTTTTATTTTATCCTTCCTCCTCTCTGGAAGATTTTTAAGTGTGGGGAAAAAAGGTGACACTGATTGTCTCTTTGTAGATTATACATGGATTAAATACTGCTCAGCCAGTGGCTGAATGGTGGTGGTTTTGTCAGGATCTGAGGAAAAAACATCTTTTTGTGTTTTTAGAGCTGTGTTTGTAATCAGGGGAAGACTGGTTGTACCTATATCGAGTTTGATCAGATTATTCTGCCATCTTGTGGGTAATTTGAGGATGTGGAGGTTTTTTTCTTATTTAGTTTAGAAATACAAGTTTTATATCTTTGTAGGTTAATATTTGCAGGAAAAGAAATTGATATTGTTATAAGAGATGATTAAAGCTGAAAAGAACACAGTTTCCAAACACATCAGAGATATTTTTAGCTAATTGTGTGTTTGTATCCTATTATGCAGGTTAGTTATTTCTCCCTTTTCCATCTCTTTTCTTAAATTAAGGAATGCATTTGCTACATTTAGCAGCAATAAAAAGGCAAATTTTAATCAAATTTTCTGGAGTGCAGTTCTTTGTCTAGTAGAAGAAACCAACAAAAAGAATTTTGTAGCTTACAAATTTGGTCTAGCTAGCCATATCCCAGTCCATTGGCTGTTATATACTGAAAATAAATAGGTGAGTTGTGTTGTGTACATTTCTGATGGTAAAAAAAATAAAGGCATGGGGAAGGGCTACTTGGTGATGTAGACATCAGCATAACACATTAAACTTCATGAATCTAGACCCATCTCTTTGTGCAATTCAGAAAAATAATATTTGGAAGGCACTGGGTGAATTCTTGTTGCCTTATTACTATTGCACAAGTGTTCAGGCTCTGGCTGAGAATAATGGGTTGTAAGAAGTGATATCCAAACATACAATAAAATCATAGAGCAGTTTGGGTTGGAAGGGGCCTTTAAAGGACATCCAGTCACCAAATCCAACCCCCTCTGCAATGAGCAGGGACATCTTCAACAAGATTAAATATGTATGTGTATCTATCTATCTATCTATCTATCTACACATCTATATATCTATATCTATATCTATATCTATATCTATATCTATATCTATATCTATATCTATATCTATATCTATAT
>JANRGV010000084.1:12117241-12140295 GCA_024734035.1 Alethe castanea
AGTGAACAGCTACATGTTCTCTTCCAGGAGAAATATAATTTTGAAATGGTCTGAAAAAAATCAACATTTATTTCATATGTGCTGACTATAAAATATTTGCATGCAACTTGTTTCTTGGCAACAATATGTCCTGGCAAGCAATGAAGCAATGATGAATTCTTTTCTTTTCAAGATTTAATACAAGTTTTTAGAACCTCAAATGAAGCCACTCATTCTTCATAATAAAATACAGACAGGAGTAATAATAAAATAGAGAAAGATTTTAAAGAAAGAAAGGATAATTAATTTTGCCCACTTTACAAATAAACCCACCATAGGGTTTGTTAAAATTTGATGTGAATATGATTTCTCCTTAAAATTTATGATTCCACACTTCCTATTGATCCCAACACGACACATTTGAACATAAGAATATTAGCTATAAAACTGTCTGATGAAATCATGTTTTAAATTGCTTATCTGGCCACCTAAAGCTTAGGCTTCAGTATAAGCTGGCTCTAGGCACAGCGTACAGCTTTGGAAATGTGCTTAAACCTATGCCTGTGAATATGCAAAGACCTTCCCCCCAGTCACTTCAAACTCCACTTCCAAGCAAACAGTTCCAAGTCTGATTCCTGGCAGATTCCTTCTCAAAAGAATCCTTTACTGTCCAGGGCTGCTTATACATCCAAGTAAGTACTGCAGAATAGTAGTCCTGTAGTGCAATCTTTGGCTTTTGAGGATCTGATGCATGCATTGTATGGGTTTCCTGATACTTGACTTTCAACATGCTGCTATTTTTGGCCACTGCCAAATCAAAATGGAAATTTTGTGTAGTGGATAAAAGACTACACGTATTTGTATAGCTGAAGCAGAAAAGGGGGGTTTATCTAGGGTTCTGGATTTAAGGTAGGGGACATGAAAGTCTTCCAGGTTACCACTGCTCGCAAAAATGTACTGACAGTAGCATTGAATTATTTCAACTTTTATTAAATCACTTCACAACAAATAGTAATTCATCAAGTGCTCTCTTGCCTCATAGCAGCCTTACTCTTAGACGGAAATTACTAGCTAAAAAAGGTATTTAAGATATCAATTTAGTTAACATCTAAAATATAAATTTCTTTGGGGTTTTCCAAGAAGTTCCCTTTGTACAAACATCAGAAAACAATACATCTGCTTATACAAATATCTAAAGTCATAAAGATTAATTTTTGTTTGTTAAATTTCATAAGACAAGCTGTGTGCAGATCCTCTAGTCTGTTGGATACTCAGAAAAAAAACAAAAGACAGTAGTGATGTGTTCTGTTAAATTCATGGAGGCAAATGCCTCCACCTCAGCATTTCAAGTAACTCAAGCTGCTTCCTTTTCTTGCTTGCTCTCCTGCCAAAACCAGAAAGCCTTTATTAAGGGCTTCCCCATCAATCATCCCAAAAACCCCTTTGGAGATGTGATTAGTGTTTGCAGACTACATTCAGGAGCAGGCTGAATCTGCCTGGTGCAATTCATACAACGGGACACGGAGGAAGGGAGTGATTTAACTAAAGTATGAAGCCTTGTTTCTGTGCTGCAAGATATGTTATCATCTCTGTGAACAGTGAGATATTTTCAGGCCCTATGGAGTTCTGCATGCAGGGATTTAGGATCTGCCATGTTATTTGGGATTGTTAGGGTTTGACTTTACTTCAGAGCCCGAGAAACTGGGTAAATTAGGCTGTGCTGGAGCTTGGGACTGCTGTGCTCAAACTGCTGCTGTGGTGTTGGTAGCTTGCAGTTGGCTTAGATGTACTTATATCCTGTGCCATCATATCAGAACAGACATTCTCTTCATGTTGCTAAGCCCATAGGGACAGGAAAAAGCATTTTAAAGGAAGCTAGACGTCTTCTGTTAGTGGTGCTCTGTATCCTATGTCTTATGATTTCACTTAAAAAATTAAACATTAAATTCTATCCACCTAGAAAAATGGAAAATAGGCTGAATTTTGCTTTTTCAGGCAGCGCTGGAAGAAGTTTTGGGGCTGGGCTGGCTGTTCATGGGGAGACCCACCAAGAACTCCCCATCAGCAGAGGCTGCAGGTTCCAGCCTTCTCTGCTGTGCTCTGTTCAACAAGAAGTGAACAAAGCACTTGATTTAAAAAGAAAAAAAAAAAGTGAAAGGAACAAGTGATTTATTTGTGATGCCAAAAGCAATCACCTTGCACATTGAAGGATGAGATTTTATTTAGATAAATTACTTTACTCGTGCAGTCCTGGTTAATCTAATAACCTTACTAAAACTGCACTTAAGTTCTTTTGCTGGCCTTTTGCTGCTGTGAATTTTGCATAGAAATCAAGCTGCAGAAAGTTGATTTTGCATGTTTTAATTATAAAGCAGCTCTCAGAGCAAAGTAAAGAGACTAGCTGCTGCCTGCCAGCTCCAGGTGCTGTGGAGTGAAGTCCATGGAGCCAGAGCAGCAGGGCTGTACCTCGTCACAACCCCACAGGAAAGAAAGGGGATGTTGCCTGGTAACAGGAACTGTTCCTTTTCTTCTTCCAGAGGTTTAGCAAACAGCTGAAGCAACCAATTTAGGGAGCAGCATAAGGTTTGAAAAGAACAAATAGCTGTTGAGGAAAAAACAGTCAAAGAGTGAGATCAGAGATTGTTACTTGGATACAGCAAAAGCCAACACAACAGAAGGGCTGAGAGGAGAGGCAAAGGCGAAATAACAGGAGACTTATTTGAGCTCTGGGAGTATTTTTTTAATTTTTTTTTTTTCTGTGCTTGTACATGTAGTGTCAATGCAGCTCTTCTACACTCGGTGATCCAAAAATGTTTTTAGAAAACTTTTTGGTGCAAGTCTTTTCTTCTTCACCTTCCAATCACTCCTCCTCAGTCAGATTTTCATGTTTATCTCCCATTATATTTTTTATTCTTTATTTGTTCTTCAGAAGCAGTTTCTTTTGTTGTATGAATTAAGGGTGGTACTGGTTTCAAAAATGGCAATTTAATTGAGGCATCAGGGCCACTTGACACACCTGGGTTACTGATTCTGTGTTCCTAGTGCCTTGCTACCTGCAGTTTCAGATAGAAGACACTGTATCATTAACATTAAATAAGAATTTTTCTTCATAATGAAAAATATTGCAGAAATAGATGGAAAATTTTGCTCATGTGAGCACAAGGAAGATTGGAGGTCCATTCTTGATCAGAGAACACAGAAATAGTGGTGCTGTCTTGGAGACTTCTTCCTTTAGGGGTGCTGGTTTGAGCTCTGTTTTACAGGTGAGGGAGATGCATTGAGCTGCTCAGCTCAGATTTTCCCTGTGGTTGCTTTCCATTCATGTGGCAAACGTACATTGCTGAAGTCTGCCTGTAGATCAGGGCACAGAGACAAATTATCAATGAATGTAGAGCAAAAAGGTTTATTTTTGATGGCTTTTCCATAAATAATGCAGGTGAATACACAAGTTTACAGGTGTGAGTTATGCTAGGGAAGACAGCCTCGCCCTTGGTTGCTGGTGGTACCTATATAGATTAATGTATAGATGATATTATAAAGATTAGAATTACTTCAAACATTTTTACCTTTGTTATATTTGCATTTTCACTAACATGTTGCAGCTTTGTCTTACAACTCAACAACAGGTTGTGTAACTTCCTCTTTGGTTCCATACAGCATTTCTAATGGAGATCTCCCAAAATATCTTGCTGGAAGGGAAATGCAGCATAAGGAGCTAGGTATGAATACATTTACAGTACAGCAGGCTTTTTGAGGTAACTTCTTTTTGGTGCTGCCTTGTGCTTACCATGCCATAATGAGCAGATATTTACAAAGATACTCTGCTGAGTTTCCTTTCTGTGAGATGCCACTGACCATCACAGGGAGAGCTCATAAGCTGCACTCAAGATCTGATATCACCATTGCTGCGATACAATATGGATTTTCACTCCTTGCCATCTCTGTTTAGGTTAGTTTCCTCCTCTTTCAGTTTTTCAGATTGCACACCATTTTTTTTTCCCCCTCACGTAGAAAATCCCATTTCTGTACAATAATTTTTCTCTTTCCATATTGTTAGGTATAAAAAGATAAATCAAATGTGCAAGGCTTGGAAAACTCTAACCCCTTTTCTAAAGAAACAATATTTAGGTTCACTGCCTAGCTTTCAGATTTATTCATCCCTCTCCTAAAGCTATTTCAATCTGCTGTAATTCTTTTGGAAATTGCTATCTGATATTTAAAGCAAAAAAAACTGAAGAAATGTGTCCTCCAAGAAAAAAAAAAGTAAATTCTTAGAGGATACTAAATAATAATATCATAATTTAAATATTATTAAAGAAGTGAATACACATATTTTCCACTGGGTTGTGTAACCATATATAGTATTACAGCTCATTGTTTTTGTGTACTACTATACAATTCAATTGTAGTTATGGTATTTGATAATTAACAACATCTACCTTCAAAGAATAATGCAAGTTAAAGTGTCAAAAATACTGACATAACATTAAAAATCTTTTGTTAAGAAAATGTAAGGAGTTTGTTCTCAAGAATGAAAGTTGCAGCTTTTGGCTTTCCTTCACTTGACATATTTTAGACTTAATTCAGTAGTCATTGACATCTGTGGATCAGGCTTTTTTTTGCTTTCCACAGCACTCAATGAGCATACTGTACATGCCTTGCTTTTTTTTAACACACTACTGGCCCCATAAGATGAGAGATTTGTTTTTCTTCTTTCTTTGCTCTGGAACTGTTCTATTCTATTCTATTCTATTCTATTCTATTCTAGTCTAGTCTAGTCTATTCTATTCCATTCCATTCCATTCCATTCCATTCCATTCCATTCCATTCCATTCCATTCCATTCCATTTCTGTGATTGAAGTGGCTGAATACCTTTATTTGGGAGTATTCCACTTATTTCTCTGAACTCTCTAAAGTGAAAGTCTTTACTCAAGGGTGAAATCTACCCTTTGTAAATAACCTTAGAATGTGTGGAAAAAAGAGTCTGAGGACTTAAGTCCCCAGAGTTAAGTTAAGCTATTGGCTATTATGCAGACACTTCAGAACACTTCTGTGAAAACTTCTCTCTAAAATTCTCAGAAATTTCTAAAAGAAATATTACTAATCTTGTAAATTTATTACAGTGTAAACATTTCTAGCAGCTGACTTTGCACCTGCATTCTCCATCAGAAAAATTTTGGCTATGCAGCACACATAGGTTTGCACTTACATTCTATCTTAAAATGACCGAAAAAACATCTATAGATCTTTTATTTTTCATTTCTCAATATGATGAGCCAGCTGGCACAACTGACAGGCTGTTCACGTGGAGCTGTGGCTTTTCCAGAAGATTTCCTGTAAAAATAATCAGTTTGTATTGAGATGTATTTAACTAAGAGATTTCCGTCTCTCAAACCATTTTCAGTATATGGTATTAAAAGCTTATCTGATATTTTGAACTTGCTAAACTTTGAGATTTTATTTTAATGACATTCAACCTAGGAATTTTGGGTCTGGAGAATAATCAGCTGTGAGAGCAACCTCCTTTTCTAGATATCTTGTAAAGCACTTAAAAGCCAATGGAGTGCAGTGTTCTATTGGCTTGGTAAAATAATTCACCAGAATAGCAGATGTTCAACAAGCTACAGGCAATCATGTTGTGCATCATAGCTGCACACACAAACCTACAGACTTGTGGGCCACAACTGCTGAGCCCCTGGTGAACATAATCTCAGTGAAAAAAATGGAAAGAACTAAACTAAAGGAATTCCTTTCAGCAGCCCTCCTGTTGGAGCAGTGCCATTGAGAAGGGCTGAGCTGCTCCTGGGTGTGCAAAAGGCTTGGAAGGGTTTTTTCTGTATTGCACTGCCTTGTGCCATAGGCATGATAGTTTTGCTACTGTTAAATTTGGAACCTTAATCCAAGACCTAGCTGCAGGAATAAACTGGCTAATCCCAGCGCTGTCTAGATTTCTGTCAATACAGTCCACATGCCAAGTACAATTTTACTTATGGCTATGCCTAGAAATGTCAAATTCTAAAAAAGACTGGGGATTTTGTGACTTGAATCTTGCCACCATTCGTGAAGTGAGAGTTCCTTTTTCCCTTGGAGGCCAACACTCAGTGATGCTGACCCTTAGCACAGGGCAGCACACGGGCATCCTGTTTAACCAATGGTTTAGTGATCAGGCCATCTGCCTCGGGTGTGAGAGCCCGTGCTTTAGAATATCTATCTGCCCTGGAGGCACATCAGAGCAGTTCCACTTTGCATTAAATATTTATTAGGGCCCTGAGTGAAAAAGAGGGAGAGAATGACTGATTCTATTTCAGTAGACAAGAGGCTAGGATATTAAACTGCAGTATAAGAAAGAAAGTTCTGTATAGGTTCTTATTCCAGTGAAAGGGCTTAGGGTAAGGTCATCTCACAGCACCGTTTTCTTTGCCTGTGCTCTCTGCTAAGCTTGAAATTTGTGCTTGCTGTACATGAACTTGGACTATTTTTGCATTGGATGTTGTGACACACATTGGCTCTGAATCTTGCTTTCATGCTTTGGGTGTAGACACTACTTTTAACACAGATAGTAATAATAATGATATCTAGATTTTTTTTTCTTAATTTCTAATAAAATACTGCTGTTCTATTTACTGTCCAAGAATTGTAGCTGTTTATGTTGAGCAGGATAAATGTTCCATGGAACTGATTTCTGGACTTCTATTGAATTGTGAATCGACGTTTGTTTTTTTGTTTCTTTTTTTAATTTAAATTTTTCTCCTGAACTGATGTCAATGCCTGTGATTTCATTAAATGAAGTGAGTTCTGCTGAAACTCTTCAAGGGTATGAGAGCATATTAAACTGGCAGCTTTCCTAGTGAGGAGAGTTCAGATCAAGGCTGTAGGTCAGTATTTAATATCCTCCAAGAGAATGATTCTATCTTTACGAACCATTGTCTTTCCCCAGGTTGCCTTGACAGATAGAGCAGATAAAGAGTTGGCTCAACCAAAAAGGCTCAATAAGACTTTGGAGATGCCTAAGAGATTAGGAAAGGAAACTATGTTATGGCACAGAAACAGTATAAAGAGGGGCTAAAACTCACAAACCTAACGAGTTTCCATGGTGAGCTCCCCAGGAGAGAGGGCAAAGAGGCAGAAAGAGCCAACAACTTTCCAGCAACTTCCAACAAGTTTCCAGCAGCTCCCAAAAGTTCTCTGTGGCTTCAGTGACCTGGGAGAGTGGGCAGTTTAGAACCAGACTGATGAACAAAGGTCAACTCCAGCATCATAAGTCTCACAAACGTCTGCTGTCACAAATTTCTATCCCTCAAATCCTTGGTCTATTCATACATAAAAATCCATGGAAGCAGGTGCAGCAGGGGAGGGGAGAGAGGGCTCCTGAGCCTGAGGGCCACAAACACTTGCAGTGAGGGGTTTGTACACAGAGCTGTAACCTAAGCACTGGGTTTGAGGTGCTTGGCAGAGCTGCTGAGCATCAGAAGGTGGCAGCATTGACGAAGGAAATGAGCAGAAAAGATGAATTAAAGTAAATATTGATATACTTTCCGGCTCTTTTTTACTTTTCACAAAGTAGTGTAGCAAGAAAACCGTAATAAAAAACCTGAATGTGAAACAGACCTTATAGTGTCTCACTTGATGAGCAGACCGCTGCATTCAACAGTACGTTATTGTTAATTGAGATGGCCCTCTGCACTTATTACTGGTGAACACAGTTATTAAAGTCACAAGCGTGTGGCAAACAGACTTTTTGCCCGTATTAAATTTTTTTTTGGTTTTGAAGTCAACATCTCCCTAATGAAGGCTGAGTTGAGGTCTACTGGTCCAACAAGAAGCTCAGTGGGATGTGGTTTTGCTCAAACCTTTGGCTCTTACACTCTCAGTAGGAAGGAAGATGTGTGTTTGACAACACTGGCACTGCTCTGGACTGTGATTTGTTCACCCTTATTGATACATGACTTGTCAATACCAAATGTGTGCTGAGGCTGTGGAAGGGAGCCCTTGCGATTTGCTTTGTTCAGCCTAAGCCTCCCCAACGTGGATTTGTATAGGAATAACACCAGAGCAAACAGAGCTGATGCTCTTCTTCTGGGGAAGATTGCTGTTTGTCTGGTTCTCAATGCAGCTTCTTGAAACAGCAAAGCCCTGGCATTCATGGCTGAGGTAGATGGTTGGTGAGCGTGGGCTCAAGGGCATATGTATGTATAACTTATAGACACAGACAGTAATTTAACTTTTACTGGTTGGAAAGGAACTCCCTAACTGGGAGCCAGCTGTAGCAGGCAGTTGTGACAACCCCACACAGTATCTCTTGAAGGAAAGGGTTTTTCCATATTTTCTTTCTTTTTTCCCTCTTTTTCCTTTTTTTTTTTCTATTTATCATTTCCTCCCCTTCTCCCCTTTTTCTCACCTTTTCTTCCTGCCCCCCTTTTATTTTTCCATTTGTTTTCCTCCTTCCTGTCAAAAGAAAAATAAGCAGTTCATTTTTTTTCCTTTCATCTTTCTCCTGAACTCTTTCCTCTCTCTGCAGACTTTCAGCCTTGGCTACCACAGACCACAGAGTACATTTTTCACCAGTTTCATTTTTGCAATAGCACAGGTTCACAATGGGGAAATAAGAAAGGAAAACCCAACTTCATATCTGTGTGACAGCTACTTCCTCAACTTCTTACCTACTTCCTGATAGCTCTGATGGATTTAGTGTAGCATGCTCATTGCTTGTTCCTGACATGGTTATTCCTGTTTCTAATAGTTTTCCCCAAAAATCTTCTTAAAATTTAGGAATTCCACGGCAAGATTTTATATGCATAATCCATCCCTTTCCCTGAATATTTTTTTTTTTGTTTGAAACCTCCCTCAGCACTACACTCGGAGCTATCAGCCTCTGCAGAGAGCTGAGCTTCACCTTTTGTCTTGTTTCCATTTTCTGCTCAGGTTTTGTCATTCTCTTTTGAGACTTCATTTCTTCACACTTTTCTCTTATTATCAGGGTATGTGTGTGTATATACATATCTCCTGTTTCTGTCTATATAAATACACATATAAATTCATATCTGTATTTATAAATTTAGGATGTCTTGATATTTACCACATAGAGCAAAGAATTGGATTCCTTCCACTTGTGTCCTGTTGAGAATTTAGCACTCAATCATCTTGTCAATGAAAATCTTGTCACTAAGAGGTTTGACTCCATAGAACTTAAGGTTAAAAACTTAACAAACGTGCCTCTTGGCAAGGTGTTTATTTTCCTTCATATGTGCTTGTTGCTGATGGGAAGGGGAAGAGTATCCAAAAATATTTTTCATATCATCCCTATAGGATTCTAGGTTATAATACTGTTCTCTAGTTTACTGCTGTAGCAGCTGAACAGATGAAGACATATAGGGATGATCTGCCTGTTGAAAAGTTTATTTAATGATCTGTGTCCTGCCTTATGTTTAGCTTGCCCCCCAGACATTTTTCCATTACTCATGTGAGGCCACAGCCATGACAGAGAAGTGAAAGTCTTATATCACATTATTGGCATGACTTAGAAAAAATGTATGCATCAGGTCCAAGCAGCTGATTGTGGCAATGTGGATAGAGTACTTGGGTTTTGTGGTTATGTCTGCACACGGGATGAGTTCATTCTGTTACTCTTTTCTGAAGTTTGGATTGTGCACTGCTTTTTGTACTTCTCTGTTCCCAGCTTTTCAAAGATGATAGTTGAAATGACTCTTCTGCATCACAACACCTCAGACTTAGAGAGTTTGTTACAGTCACTGAGCTCTTAGACATCTGATTTCCTTATTTCCAAGGAAACTTGAGCTGGGTTTGTATAAAATACCCATATTAATTTAAAGGAAATACTAAAAGGCTGCTGGCCTTGAAGCTATTTTAGTCATCATCTCGTAGTAAAACTTTAAAATTAAATTTCTGTAGGAATTTAGTTCACCAGTAGTGTTATGTTTAAAATTAATACTATCTTCAAACCTTTTGTCCGAGTGCCTCAGCCAGCTTTTCATGCTGCAACTTTTGTGTGCATAATTAGATTTTTATGGATTTTCTTCTGATATTGTGTTTATAATCTTATCAGAGCAATATATTGTGTCATTGTAAGTACTTATTATGTACTATAAGCCACGAACAACTCCTCTTTGTAGTAGCCTACTTGTCTGGTAGTCAATGTGTATTGTATGCTGTACACAACAAAAGGATTCAGCTTTTAGAAAATAAAATTAACATTCTTAAAAGATGGATTGCAGAATATGAAGGACTTCTTGGAGATTCCTGGAACATCAAATTATTTTTGAATGAATACTTTGTCATAGATTAATCTCTTCATGATGCCTGTCATTTTGCAGGTGTTATTATGGTAGACAAATAGGAGTGGGTATTTCATAGCAAGAGTCTTGCAATTTTCAGATTATTGGTGTATGTTCACCCATAGGAGCTAAAGGTTCAAGACTTGGCTGTTAGGAGGGGCAATTGTCATGGTGCTAAATATGCCCATTTCTAGTCAGAGCCAGTGGTGCAATACTTCCTACAATAGCATTGGAGCAATAATGATAAAATCTCTTTATGAAGTAGGGGTTGCAGTTGCTCAAGTATAAGAAATAACCTTGTCTGTATCACAGTATAGAGATAAGGTGTTTTTAATGTGGTAGAAACTGGGTATTTTTCTTCTTTACCACTGGCATGTGGACATGGAAATTATTTTTGGGAATAGTTACAGTTCACTGTTAGCTCTAAGCACCTTTGTGATTTCAAATATTTTTCTGAGTTAAAGGACAAGAAGGACGGTATGTTTCTGCTTTTTCTGGTCAACTAAGTCACAGGTACAATATTCAGTTTTTATATTATGACATCCTTATCTCTTAACACATTTTGACTTTCCAACTGTGATTTATAGCTTTCTTCATGTTGGTTCAACAGCAGCTATCACCTTTACTTCATTTAATTCAACATGAAATTTGAAATTATTGTTTGCTTAGGAGTTTTTTTATCCCACTGGTGCATGTTAATTGTCCTCTTTAAAGAGGGATAGGTGAATTTTCTCTGGTGGTTGTCACCCATATGAGGCTGTTGAAGTAGGGACCAAATCCACCTGTAGAGTTCTAGGATCTCAGTGTAGAACTAGCTTTGTAAGGCTCAAGGAATTTATCAGTCTGTTTTAGAGGTGGAAATGCTGTAAGGGAGTAAGTTTCTAAGTGTATTTCATTGTTTCCACGTGCTGATTTGCAAGCATTCCGCTATTCACGTGCTCTATTTCCAGGTGCCAGGTGAACAGGCTATCTCTCTGTGTCACTCTGCTCCGATGTTGATTTGGATTCTCTTTGTGTAGCCTCATTTTCTCCCCCTTCACTTTAACTAATGTTATTTTCTTTTTTTTTTCCTGGATGATTTGTTCATTATCAGGATGCCATGAGATTAAACTGTCGAGAGAATGGCTAATGATGAAATTGTCAGCAGGTGCTGTCAGCAGGTTCACTGCTGAAGAGCTTGACTACACATCTGCTTGGTGATGATAGCTCAGCTAGCCAGGGGTCTCATTCTGTGTATCTCCCATTCCCCTGTTCCATTTTCCCATTGTTTTCTTTCAAAGTCTGTAGGGTTTTGTCAGGTAACATTTTGGGGTTGAATGGATGGGGTTTTGGGGTAAGAGTACAACAAAGTTTACGCCACTGTGACAAGTGCAGGGACTCATTTTGCTGAGGGGTTTGTGATGAATGTGGCTCAGAGGTTTGTGAGTTTGTGGGTCAGAGGCTCAGTGGTAGCAACTTTGTCCAATTTGGGCAGCTGTGGTTGGAAGTTAAGTACCTTAAAGTGCTCTTCCATCTCAACAGACATGCGTTCTGATCTTGGGGCCATCTGAAGAAACAAATGATGCCAACCAAACGAAACAGTCACTGATTTATTCTACAATATCAGAAGCAGAAATAACCATTATGTTACCAAGAGTTGCAAGGTAAGCTTCTCCTAATGCTGGCCCTCAATACCAGTGAACTGTGTAGCATTACTTAATATCCCGGACTTTGAGGTCTCCCAGAGTTATTATATGGTTATTCTGTCAGACTTTGCCAAATCCAGATGCAAATGTTAGGAACAAAAAATAGGGTTTTGTTTTTTTAGAGGTGGAGTGGGGTGTCAAAGCTTTTTACTACCTTTCTTCCTTTTCTCTGCTTGTCCCTCTGCTTGTGGTTGTTTTAGCTGCCAGCTGCTCATTCTTCCACAGACAAGAGTGAAGGATGCAATGCCCAGGTTGCTGCACTACTCCTCTTTTAGGAAAGGTGCTGCTCCCTGAAGTTGAGCAGTTTAGCAGACATCTTACAGCCTATTTTGTGTTTTTATTGAAGCAAAGTAAATACATTCACAACTTATATTTGTGTTTTATTTATTTACTCTTCAAGCTTCTCTGGTTTTGCAGAGAGAAGCCTTAAACCACTATTTAAGTCTCAAAGACCAGAAGGCAAATAAGAGGATCCCTCAGATTGTTCTCTAAAGCTCAGGACATTGGACTGTGACTCACAATTCTGAGTACTTGATACAGACAGACTCAATACTATCAGTCTCACTTCTCTCAGCTGTTAGCTGCTTTGCAGTAGATAGAACGAACTGGAGAGCTCAGTGGTGTGAATCATTAAGTTTTTTCCTAGCAGAGGAAGTTCTGCAGACAGTGTACACAATCCTGAAAAGAATAGTGGAACATTAATTGACACAGTCATGTTTTCAAGGAGTATTCATGGCATACTGATATCCTGCCAAACACCATTGCTGTGACTATAAATTGAAGTGACTTGTGGTAAATACACTTTATTTTGCTTCTGATTTCCTCCTTTATGCCTTTAAAGTCTACTCAGAAAGTGCTTTGCTTTTTCTTAGGACACTTAGCAGTAGTAAACTGAGAACACAGTCACTAATTCCTCTTTTGCTTAAATAAAGCTTCTATTTGGCATAAAATACACCATGCAAATGAATAAAATTGTATTGTAAAGATTCTCATTGAATTTCATTCTACAAGATTGCCTGCAAAGTTTTTAAACTTAACATATAAGGGGAAAACTATACTGATTTTAGCCATTGAGTGTGGGTGCCATTTTTTAGGTTCAGGTCATTCTTGAAGAAAGGGTGGCCTGTCATTTGAAGTCAGAGCAAAATAATGGAATTATGAGCAAAAGTGAAAGCACAGGCCTAAATATTCAAATCTGTCTGTTAAAAACTAGTTTATGGATTCCTGGTTAGGAATGAAAACTGTGAAGTCTAGTATTTTATTGCACTTGGCTGATTCATTCTAGCTAAATTTGTCTAAAATAGTTGTTAGCAGTTCCAGCTCCTACCTGGACAGGCACTTGGCAAAGATACTTCAAGTCTAGTTAACTTTATTGTACATAAATATATAAAGGCAAACCCTTATATTTATATGATTGCACATCTGAATTTAAGAACTGCTCGCAGTCGCTCTGGAGAGAAACATGGAGGCTGCTTGTAGCTGTATGTTTTTGTCAGCACTAAGCAAATTATTTTGGAACTGAAAGTGAAAAGAAGTTTACTGAAAGTTTCATTACTTTCCTCTTCCTTAGCCTTTCTTCCTTAGTGTCAATTAATTAGTATCATATTAACAAAATAATTCAAGTTTCTTCATGAGGTGCTATTACTGTGGTGAGACACAGCTCACTTTCTGGGATGTAGCTCCCTGAAAGGACTGTACATTTTATCATATGATTAGTAATTTAATTTTTGGATGTGATCTACAAATGTCTTTCAGAGCAATTTTAAATTGGGACCATTATGTTCTTTAGTATTTGCTATGCATTATTATTATTATGCATTCCTATTACTTACTACTTATTGCTCAGTGTTTTGTGTTTATCTAGTTCATAGCAAGCACAGACTGAAAAAAAGCCCCATCATATATAATCTATCAAAGTTATAAAGCCAATGCCTTGGAGACTGTACAAAATCTGCGGTGTTCATTTTTTTGACCACAATCATTACCAGATACAGAAATTAAGTACAAATTAACAGCTTTATGTTTTCCCCATCTCTTCCCAACATTATTTCTTTGACCAAGCCACAGAGAAGTTATTTAATGCTGCTGCACATGTCAGGATTCTGCAAAAATTTCTTCTGAGATTATTTGATGAGAGAAAATGTTTTTTGTAAATTTTGTAAAATACATTAAATTTGCCTTCTCTAAATATCACTTCTTTTGATCAGGAAGCATCTCCTGTAAAGCTGATATCTACACACCTTTCTCATAGCAGAGAAAAAAAAATCACTGATCTCCTTTTGATGATTTGTTGCTTCACAGAGCTGTCATTCCATCTTGAGCATGCCCCCCTGCAGCAAGGAGTTGAATGAAGGCTCAATTGCTCTGTTTCTGCCTCAAAAAAATGCAAAATTACGTGCCTTGTCTTATTGGTAGCAAATGCTTCAGGGACAGCTCGATGCAGAACTGAATCTGGATTGATGGGAAAAAAGAAAGATTAGGTTACTGGTAAGAAAGTTAGAAAAAAGATGGACTACTCTCTGCCTTGAAAAAAAAGCCCTGTGAAAACAGGAGGAGATGAGGAAAGTTTGGAGAATGACAAATATCAAGAACTTGTCTAAATATGACTTAATATCCTAAAAGCAATATTGACTTACAGATATGTATAAAAGGAAGGAGAAGTGAAGAGAAAAGAGCAAGGACAGAAGCTATACAAATTTGGATATCTAAAATGATTTCTCTAGTTAAATGTTTTTAAAGATTAGGAAAATATTAAAATCGTATTCCCATACTGATAAAAACCCTTCACAGATTCCCCAGTTTGGTCACACTGATATACTGTGCCTCAGATTAGTGGATGGAAAACTAAAATGCATGTGACAAAAGCTCAGAGTCTAATAAAAGCTTTCTTTCAGAATAACTTGACGAGTTTGGTTAAGTCAGGAGAGGAATTACTTGGCCACTCCTTCTCTGAGAATTTTGTTACAAACCTTTCCAATAGCCAGCTTATTCCTTCCCCATGCCAGTAGAAGCTTTAGTTTTCATGCTTCATTGTCCTAAAAATAGAAGCCTCATTAGTGTTTTGAGATTTATTGAGCTAGATTACAGTTTCATGCCCACAGCTAGGAAGTCTTCCTCTAACATCTTGGGAACTGAGAGAGAGTGGTATTCACTTACAAAGTGGTATGATGGTAAGTTATTGAAATGTCTTTGTATTTTGTATTTGTCATTTATGTCTCTGTCCCTGTCATGGAAGCTGCTGTTGAAATCTTTCAACATCAACACTCTGCCATTTAAAACTTACCCTGCCAGCATGCCATCTGTTTTGATCAGGGAACCACTTTCTACGTGAGCAGACTCCCACACACATCACACTTTGCAAGAGAAAAATGCTTTTGCTGGAAAGTAAAAAACCCTAACCTTCCCTTGAAAAGAAATGCTCCTTGACTTTTTTTTTCCCCCTAATCTTATAATTAGATAAGTTTACTTTATTCTCTCTCTTTCCCATTGCTTTAGATTTCTAGACAATGGGGAAAAAAATCATAGTAAAGTGAGGCAAGCTCTTATGTAGTTGCATTCTGTACACCCAAAGCTGGTTGCACATGTTGATATATTTCCAATTTGGGCAGAGACACTGGCTTTAAAGTTTATTTCTATAGGAAGTAAATTTTATAAGTTAAAATTAAGATTTTTTTTCTATGGATGTCTTCTTCAAAGAGCAATGGAAACACATTTCTCAAAGTTTTTCTAGCTATTTGAAAGCAACTATAATCAATATAAATTACCAGAGGTTACATGTTGTCTTTTATTAACAGATATCTTTAGAGTAGGTACATCTGGATTAGATAACAGTCTTGATTTAAGGCCACTATCCCTTGATAGCCTTTTTCTTGTTTTGTTTTTTAATCTGGACAATGCTCAGAGCTTTGTGGGTGGAGGGAGGCAAGAGAGGGAGATGTGAAGATCTCCAGGTTCAGTTTCTTGCCTCTTCTGGAATTAAGTAATGTAATTCTTCCCATGAAGTTATCAAATTCCATCTTCTAACTGCTTAGCTTCCTTGTCAAGGTCTATATTCTTCTATTTCTAATTTTGAGCCTGAATTTTTTCATGGCTGTCCTCTAGCTTAAATAGATCTCCATCCTGTCTGTAACTTACCATATAAAGTAATAAAACAGTGCATACCCCATCATTTCACTGATGTAAAATAAAATACATTCTTTTGGTCTTCCCTTAATGAAGTTGCTGTTCTTCAAGTTGGTAAGATTTATGAGGGGTCCAACACTGGTCAGGTGCTTTCTCCTGGTTAGCCCAGCAGCAATGCTTCTCATTACCTGTTTTAGGGAGTAAAAATCAGTAAAAGAAATCCAGCTTTAGATGTTTTAGAGCCGTGTGAAATGCTGTGAAGGGCATTAGATCAGTACTTTGAAAGAAAAAAAAAAAAAGAACCAACACAACAAAATTCCCTAGTGTCCCTCTGATACCTATCCCTCAAATTCCCTGGGTGGTTTCATAGACTATTATCCTGAAATTTATTGTTTTCTGTAATTAATCTTAGCAGAGCACTAAAATCCCTAATAGACAAGTGATGACACAGATGAAACTCTCCATCCACAGAAATATAAACACTTGGACTGTGAAGAGTGGCTCAATGTTAGGAAAATCGTGAGGCAAGCTGTTAGTGAATTATTGTCAAGGTCAGAGAATGCACATTTATTTTCCTGGTAGTTGTATCATTATCAGGCTCTTATGATATATCCACTTGCACTGAAAATGTAGCTAACTTACCTTGGTGAATTTGATTTATTAGCATTGCAACTGACAAGGTTGCCCGTTTGTTAGTGCTTATTTTATATTTGAATAGCTTTCAGCACATAAATTTGAGGAATTGCTTGAATACTTTAGCTGTTCCATATTTCATGGAGAAAGCTAGACTAGAAGAGTGCTGCTGTTGATATTTCTATCTTGATACTGACCATTTTTTAAAATAAATTAGAATTATGCCTGTATTTGTACTTAAGTGCTTCATGAGCAGAATTTACTGCAAACAGTAAAACTTGAATGTGAAAACTGATTAGTTTTATTCTGAATAAACTGTGACATAACCTTGCTATAGAGTTTATTTTTATATTCAGAGCATAAAATGAATGTCTTTTTTAAAAGACATGGAATTCAAAATAAAATAGTGAATCGCATGGGTTCCTCCTATTAAACTTTAGCTAAAGAATGGATGGAGGAGTAGATGAGTAAGTAAATGGTTCAGGATGGAAGAAGCAGCTCTCAAATAGATCCAGAAATGAGGCTTTAAAGTTTCTTATTGACTTCATTGGTGCTAGATCAGGCAGAGAAGCACAGTTTAATTACAGCCAATATTAGCTCATCAGCTTCCCAGAAAGATGCACTTTTAAGTAAACACAATTGTATAAATAGCCAAATAAAGAAAAAAAAAAAAAGCAAGACTAATTACTGGCCTTTAATATCTTGTAAAGTTCCTTTAACACGTCTCTACCCTTTCAAGTCACCTTCTTTACTCTGGGGAAGAAATGCTTAATTTAAATCACTTTATTCCCCTGTCTCAGTGTGGGCCATCACCTTTAATTCTATAGATTGTTTGGACTTCTAGGGCTCAGGAGGAAAGCCAGCCAGAAGCCAAATTTACCCAAACTCACAGTGTGATGGGGCTCTGTGCCAGCCTGTTGACACCCAGGGCTCGTGTCCTGCCCTCTGCCTTTACCTTTCCTACACACAAAGTGAAGGTACTGAGCTAAGGTCAACAATTCACAGCTGACAGCCAGAGGCTGTTTTCTCCTGGATTGCTGGATTTTAGCAGGATTATTCAAGCAGGTGTTACCTGTAGGCTTTCCTGTGGACATCTATGTGCCAACTGTAGAAATCAAATGATGCACATAGAAATTGGCAAGATGGGTTGGGCATGAAAGCTCAGGGATTCTTCTCAGCAATTAAGTCCACCAAGAATATTTAATCTCATTGCCCTTTTCTCTGAATCCACTGGGTCAAATTCAGGCACTGAGTTTTCATAATTTCAGGCTTTTTGCTATATTAATTCCTGTTAACTGAAAATTTACTGAAAATCTGCCTCTCTGCTGCCTTTGTGCATGGCTTTCACCTTCTGTAAGAGCTTTATTCTGATGGGACAACAGAGTAGCCAACATCAGCAGAGAAGTTTATGGCCAGAGAGGTCAGAAAAAAAAGTAGAGATTTGAGAATCTCGATGAAATCTCAGTGAAATACTGGGCACTACACACGAGAGATTGCCTCAATATTTCTCGTTGGGAAAAGAGCATGAAAAAGTATTTTCTTCCTGAACTCATTGGTGGTTGCTGAACTGGTCTATGCACAGAACTGCATGAAAATTAGATCTAAGCTATTTTAATTACAAAATATCCCCTTTATAATTAGTAACACTTAATACAAATTGTGTATATATATATACAAATATATATATAAAATATATTTTATATGTAATTGAAATTCTGTAAGATTAAACTATAATAATAGAAATAATTTTTTCCGGGATGAAAAGTATGTTAAAATTAGCAAAATTTATGCTTTAAACATTGAGTTAAATATTCCCTAGTGTTTTAAAATATTGTGGTTTTTTTGACTTTTAATCATTTCATTGAATAATAAATATGAGCTTTCTTTTTATGCAATTAATGCAACCCATATTTTTCACCATAAAATTGAAATGTTGAATCATACATTAAAAGTAGCTATGACTATTTTATTACCAAACTTAATTCACTCATTTCCACAGTTATGGAAAATGTCATTCTCATTTTGGGGGAAACTTTAGGCAGTGAAAAGTAGTTTTGTTTGGCATGTATTTTGAGTTGCCCAAATCTCTGGTTAGGTAGCCCCTTCTGGGGTGTGTGTGTGTGAGTATTACCCACAGGCTGGTTCAGAACAGTAGCTTGCTCTTTGCAGCATCATGCATCTTCAAAACCTTTCCACTAACATTGTGTACGGCATCTTTGATAATTTCTGAAAGGATTTTGGGAAGTTAACCTGTATTTTCTAATATTTTACTCTTCGCTTATAAGACTGCAGTCTAACATCGTTGTGTGAAACCTATATGCAAGAATGATGACTCCCAATGCATTTCAGGGGGCTGTGAGTTTCATTTCTCAGGCTGTTACTACATTTCCTTGCAGCCATTCCTGTGGTGTAAAATGAGGACATCATTTGAAGTATGATTATGCTTTGAATGTCCAGTGAAGCTTTTAAAATGATACCTGACATCCAGCTAGATGTACATAGACTTTGATTTTTTTTTTTAATTCAATTTTTTTCAAAGAAGGTCTGTAAGTATCCAAGAGAAATGGAGGTGAAAAAACTTTGCATTCCTGTCTTGACATTCACTGTAGCTGTCGTGCCATCCAACAGAATGAGTGAGAGACTCAGAAGTTTAAAATTGTGTGTGGTGGGCACTTGGGACAGGAGGGATGGTGTGCTGAGTGGAGTCACTGAGCTCCAAAGCCACCTCAGGCCATGTCACTGCTGCACCTGCACTGCTTCTTGTATCACTTGTCCTCCACTGAGAGAGGTTTGTCCACAGAGAGAGAATGCAGCAGTACCATCACAGAATGTGCTGGAAGACCCTTAAGGAAGGGATCCAACAAGGGTTCTCCACTCCAGAGTGGTTCCTGCTGTAGTAAATCCTATAACACACAACTCAAATGCTGCGGTTTACAGCAGTTTGAACATAAATGCATTGCAACCTCCTCCCCTGGTCCCATTGGGCTAAATTACAGGTTTGGCATTGCAGTGAACTCTTCCTCTTGCTGCTACTCTGATTAGAAGCATAGAAGGCTTCTGCTACAGGAATTCAGAAATCATGGGTATCAGAATTTTGAGGGATTTCCACAACAATCTCCACCCCGGTCCCTTTGGACCAGATAAGGTTTAACATTGCAGTGAGCTCTTCCTCTTGCCCCTGTTTGGGCTTGGATTTATTCCCAGATTACAGCACATTAGGGTTGTACCTGCTCCAAGTAGAGCCCTATCAGCGAGCCACGGTCTCACAGATACCCATGGCTACCATCCCTGGAGGGCTGTACCTGCTCTGCCCTGGGCTCAAAAAGCTTTGAGGTGCCACAGCCTGACCTCAGGCACAGCCACAAATGCTTCCAGGTGTATCTGCTGCCCCACCACCCCTTCAGAAGTTCCTCCCTGCTGGATTTAGCCCCAGCACCACACAGGTTCTCCCTCACTCCCCACAACAGGATGGGAGAGACCATCTGAAGAGAAAACTTGTGGGCTGAGGTAAAGACTGGTCACTAGGTAAAGCAAAAGCCACACTCACAAGCAAAGGAAAACAAGAAATTAGGTCACCACTCCCCACAGGTCTTTGCCATGCCCAGGAAATCTAGGCTCCATCACATGTAATGGAGACTTGGGAAGATGAACTCCATCACTCTGAACATCCCCCTCTGATTCTTTCTTCCCTAATTTTCCATGCTGAGCATGACTCCATATGTTATGGGATATCCCTTGGGTCACTTGGAATCACCTGTCCCAGCTGTGTCCCCTCCCAGCTCCCTGTGCACCCCCAGCCCCCTCGCTGCTGGGCTGGGTGAGAGGCAGAAAAGGCTTTGGCTCAGTGTCAGCCCTGTCAGCAACAACAAAAACACCCCTGTGTTATCAACACTGTTTCCAGCACAAACCCAAAACACAGAACCATACTTGCAAGTGATGGAAAAATTAAGCCCCCCCCAAGCCAAAACCAGCACACCTGCTCTGCCAGGAGCATGGAGAGAAGCAAGTCTGTTGAGCAGCTTCCAAGGCTACAGTGACTTGGTGATACCATGGAGTACCTGTAGCCACTTGGCTATCCAGGATCTGACTTCTGCTGCCTCTGGAAGGCCAACCAGATATAGTGGCCTGACACTCAGGAAAGGAAAGCAAAACTAAGAGCTAAGGTCATTAGTGGGTGTCTTAAGGGAAATACTTGTTGTGACATTGATTTATGTAGTCTTTTAATTGCATTAAAATAGGTGTAGCCAGTTCAATGTTTGCAGTAGAGTAAGTTTTTATGAAGCCAGACTAATGAATGAGCCCCTCTGCACCCTCTGAAATCATTTGAGTCCCTCCCTCGTGTATAGATTGAAATTACAGCAGCAGCCACCGCACAAGTGTGGCAGTGCCTGGAGAACAGGCCAGTGCAAACCCATCAGTCAATGTCCTATTGATGTACTAACAAAAATGGACTAGTAGTTAAATGGACTAGTGTCAGTGTTAAATGCTACCCTGGTTTTATATGTGTGCATTTTTCTAGAGCTAATGTAATTTCAATCATTAAGTATCATTAACAGCTATGTGTTTTATTAAATTAAAAATGTACAGGAAGTGTCAGTCATCTTTCTGCATATGGTGCAATGGAGAGGGCTGCAGTAGATCCATATGGAACCCAAAAGTCAGCTGAGAGAGCTGGAAAGAAGTTTCAGTTAGTGGAGGGAGGTTCACTGCAAGAAAAATATGCTGATGCTGTAAACTTCTTCATTCTGACTCTCCCATTCCACTTAGGCATGTTAGAGATAGACCTCCATTGAAGTCACTACGGAAACTGAGGAAGATAAGCAAGATATGATCTATTCCTGGTAGCTGATGATTGATTTTAGATGTTGGAATAAATGCACCTACCTTTTTTTCTAGTGCTAGTATTGTTTCTGGTGCATAAAAGTGTTGCATTTCATCGCCACATTTCTAGAGTGCAGCAGCAGCAATAGCTGTATTTCAGGTACCCTACTTAATCATTCAGATCCAAGAAAAGAGCATGCCTTTGAGCAGCCTGAGGGACAGCATGGTTGGCATCAAGGATGAGCACACCTCCTGTCCAGGCTGTGGGCCCAAGGTCAGTGAGAAGCTGGTGCTGATCAATGGCCACTGGGACACAGCTGCCAATAGCAAAGGAGGTCCATGGCAGGAGAGGGCTGTGCCTCACACCACTAAGTGCTGCGCCTCACACCACTAAGTGCTGCTTGTTAGCAGCAATGCTGTGCTCTGAGTGCACAAGGCATGGGCTAAGGAACAAGTGGCTTCCTTTTTTAGGGTGATAGAATGCAATTGTTTGTCAAGACTAGTGGGCTGTGCATTCAGTTATTTTATAACAGCGGTGTCAAGTGTTCTGCATGTTATGATTATGTTGTGTAATGATAGAGAAAGTACAGAATTGGCAGTTAAATTTGTTTTGCTAACTGTAACCTTTACTGTGATCCAAGAAGTGTTTATCTTGCCCCATATCAGTACTTTATTCACCATAAAACTACTCCTTTGCTAGGCAGAATTACACATAAGCACTTTTTCTTTCTTCTGCATCTATACACTTTGTGGAGAGCAATGTCAGCAGTGCTGTAGGAACAGGATTCAGGAATGACAGATACCTCCTCTTACCTCTGCTGCTGTAATTCTGACAGGCCTGATCCAAATCCCCTGGAAGTTTTTACAAAAGTCTTCTGTTTGTTTCACTGGCCTTTGCAAGAAGTCCCAAGAGGCATTTTTAAACCTTTTAGAGGAGTATTGTCAAATAATGGGAGTCCCACTTTGGTCGGTCAGAGGCTGGTCCTTAAATGCTGGTCTCCAAACTTTTTGGGTCGTATACCCCTGTCAGCAAAAAAATACACCCCATTCTATGTACAATCAATTATTTATTTATGAATTATATAAATGTGCTAATTTGTATCTATTATAAAACATGTACAAAATAGAAATTTTTAAAAAAATGAGTTGAAAATGAAAAAGATTAAATTATTTTTAAAAAATTATTTATCAATGAGGCACACATAAAGAATGTCTTCCTGCATTCCAGTGGTCTGTCTTGTGTGTACCCCACTTCAGAGACCATCATCTCAAAACCTCCATTCATTGGCAGGGGCAACTTTATATCATCTACGACCCAGATGTTATCTATATACAGCCTCTTATATGTGCACCTCGGTTTGGAAACCACTTATTTATGTCACTCACAAGTTTGAACACTTTATCATATTGTCTATGGCAAAACCCTTCGCAGGCTCTCCCTTTTGTAAAATGTAAAAGAAGAAACAGGGAATTTAAGAAAGTTACATACAATGCAGGGGTTTTTTGAGAAGGTAACTAATG